>JANAVB010008400.1:13708140-13953398 GCA_029216955.1 Iris pallida
ACGAAAAACAATCCAACATGACGTAAACTTTTGCCGCTTCCCAACATGACGTAAACTTTTGCCGCTTACATCAAATTCTTTAAAATTATATTACTGCATACAAAATTTCTTGCTCTTAATTTTCTTTTTTATTTAAATAAGCAATATTTTTGTTCACTCTAACAAAAAATTTTATCTAGTGTTCAACACCGAGGGCCAACTATTTTACGTTAATGATGAAACATTATGTAAATGAAAAGAGCTTAAAGAAAAAGGAAGAGAATCGTATAAAATTGAAATATTTAGCTATAGCTATAGCTAGCTCATAGTGAGAATGAGAGTTGTAGTAGTATAACTTTTCCTAAACGTGTGTTGACTGTTAGGAATCGAACATGTCCTTCAAGCGCTCCAATACCGTGTATGAGACGTTGCTGCAGCAGAAACTTAGGCCAACTCACCTGAAATAAACAACCCTCATCTAACGGACAGTAAGCACAGATAAAAACAAGTATATGATGGTGCCCATGTCAATTGGACAAATTCCAACCTATATAACTCAAATAAAATGACAAGATTGACAAAAAAACCAATGTCGAACCCTTTGTCCTAATAGGTTCAATCCCCTTGCTACACTCAAGAAGCAACGACAGAGATTACAATAAAATCACTCACTAACCTGTAGCAATCTTCCTAACCAAAGTTGACTATTCCTCGATCAGATCTCCTTCTTCCTTTTGTCTTATATGGCTAAGTCCTAAGAGCAAAGTGCGGACTTTCTCTTAGATCTCCCGTAGACAGACACCTTAATCTCAACTTTGTTCCGCCACCCTCACCCCATATATATGATGAGAAAATCCTATTCTAGGTCATAATAGGATTTCCTAAATAGGAAATTTTCAAATAAAAATCCTATTATATCTAAAATAGTACATCACCAATTATGAACATCCAAATCTAATAAAAGCAAATATTTGACCATGTTTGGATTCTACAAATATGTTGTTACCAAATCTAGACTACACTCCAATGATCTTCTCCTCTAGTCTAATGAGAGGTGTTTACCCCATGGCTCCTCAACTATACGCCATATATGTCACCCTACGACAGAGTTCCTGCTCTTCCATGCCACTGATCTCCGATCCTCAAGTTGCTTTGCATCTTTTATCGTCTCCAACTCCTTAACCGTCTCTAGCTGCCATGTGTAACACCTCTTGTACAAGTGAGATCCTGCCGACATCATTGATACAAATTCTAAGATCGAAGATCCTTACAATCAGCTTCACCGCAAGTCTCGGTTGCCTTTCCCGAATTTCATCTTCTACTAGAACCTGCTACTGTTTCATCAAGCTTCTTCACCCTTGGCTGGCCTAACTAAGCGGATGATGCGTTCCTCCTGAGATTCGAACTCCTGAACCTGTCCACCTTCGTGTCCGACACTAAGATCCCCTATACACATGTATCTTCGAGCAGAATATCATGCACTGTACATGTTGTTGATGACCCACAGTTCCCCCTGAACTGTGTGAACGTAGATGCACCTGCCTTTGATTGGGTTTGCTACAAACCTTGATCTCCTTCCTAGCTTCGAACAGCAAAAATTGATGTTGCTCCATGAAGCTTTAGCAAACCACCGGTAGCCAAAACCGGATCCGTAGAACAACCCTAACTTGGAGAGTGACCAACTATCATGGGATTGAAAACTGAACTTCAATCATTGACTCATTACCACGAAGCAAATCCTCCGTATCCTGCAAAACATCTTGAACCTCCTCATCAAGTTCCTGATGATCCAACTCCTATGGAATACCCCTCGAGCCTCTATCTAGTATCTATGGCCCGCATGTACAACTCAGTAGCTTGAGCTTGTACATGCCATAACATAAATCTCCTCGAGCCAGCTATTGGAAAACCTTTGCAAGCATCCAATCTTTGTCCCTAAACAAACTGCGACAACCATCATCTGCCTTCCTACCAAAATCAAGTTGTAACACAAACTCGATAAATGTCGCACACCCTTGAGAACAAGCTTCTCAGTAAGCTCCATTATCAAGTGTACATCATCGATGTCTACAACTGTAGTCGCCCCTTGTTGCCCATTTTTATACGTCCAAACCTGTTGCCATGGTATGACATAAAGATCCTCCTATGTGGAGTTACGTGATACGACGCCCCCATATCCATGACCCAGTCGCCATTATGCCATATGCCATATGCCATGAGGTTCCTTTGTGTCGGTCACTACGATGATGATATCTTCCATTGCTATAAGATCCCCCTGATTATCCTTGTATTTTACCTTTTCAGCTTTGAGCTTCATGCAGTTTCTCTTGATATAACCCCTTTCGCTACAGTGATAGAAGCCCTTCTTGCGGTCCACATTCGTAAGATTTCGATAACTTTCCCTGTCCTCGCCTGTGACTTAGGTCTTCCTACCCGCAGGAACACACCAGAGCAGACTCCTATGACGATTCAACTTGCTTGTATTGTACCTTCTCATTTAACAAGCTACTTTTGACTGTCTCCATCATGACAACTCCATCCGCTGTAGAGTTTCTCACCGATACCACCAATGTCTCCTAGCTTTCCACCAGAGAACTCAAAAACAGTAGTGGTATAAACATCATCAGTAATCACCATCTTCATCGCAGATAGCTGATTGATGATTCCCTGAATCTCGTTCAGATGTGCCACCAAGGCATCCTCCGTGTACTTCGAGAACGAGTTGGCAAATAAGAAGTGTCGTGTTACCAGCTATCTTCCTTTTTGTACAGCGAATGCAATTTTTTCCATAATGCTTTTATCAAACTCCCCATGGACACATGGTAAAACATCGAGTCATCCAGCCATTGGCAGATGAATTCAACGGCCTTTCGATCCAGTCATTTTCAGGCCTCAACAGCTTTGTCCGATGGCTTTGCGCTATCGCCCTCCAACGGACCATGCAAGTCCTTGTACTAGAGTAGATCCTCCATTTTGTGCTTCTAAATCGCCCATTTTCTCCTGTGAGGGTGATTATACGAGTGTTCATCCACTCCGTAGACATGGTTGAGAACCCCAAAAGCTCTTTATACCAGATATTGGTATCAAAATGGAATGAACGAACCTCGCTCTGATACAAAATGTTGGAAATTGAATACGCCCTACAAGTGCTCTGTCACTACCATATTTCCCGTTAGGGTTATTTTCGACCAAATTAAAAATTCCATTTGTGTGCCATTAGCGTGAAAATTCCTGAATTAGAAATTCCTAACTATTTGGGCTCTAGTCATGGCTAGCTTAAGAGTAAACCTTATTTAGGAACTAACTACTTAGTTTCCTTAAAAGACTTCTCATTAATAATTAGCATGGAGAGATTAGGACTAACAAAACCCTATTTAAACCTACCCTACACCCTCACTTGGTCGGCCATATCAAAACTAGGGTTTTCATCTTTTCTTTCGTCCCACACTCACCCAAACTTTTTTCCCTTTCCTCTTTTTGGTGTGCTAAGGACTTGGGGAGCTAAAGGAGGCTTGGTGGAGTCTCTAGTAAGGTTTTGGGAGCTACTTCTTTCTCTTTCTTCCTTAAATTCATGGGTCCTTGTGTAGGCACCATTCTCCATAGGGATAACAATCCATTCTCTCATTTTCATGGTCAAATTTCAAGCATACAAGTAGGACACCCCCCCTAATGGCTAGATCCAACCTTCTAGGTGGTAAAATAGGTGTTAGAGGACTCATTCCTAATAGCTCTAGGGTTTAGAATGGTGATATTTGGGTAGTTACGGGATTATGACCACCAAGTGTTTGATACAAGTCCTTAAAGGGATTTTGTATCATGTTTTGGTGTAGGACTTGGTCTATGTGTCCTAACTATGGTATCGAAGATTATGTCATGACACGGTAGGATACGCTTGGCCAAATGGACAAATCTCTACATATAGTGTGCTCTCAATGAGCTTAATACCATATCAACAGCTATTGTCACATTGACGTAGGGGTTTAGGGATGGTGAGTGTACCCATGTGTCATGGAGTCTTTTGTATCATAGTTATGACATGTGTATCATATGCATAGTGTGTTTATCATTATACATTATATATATCTCATGATTGTTAGCCTAGATGCATTGGGTTGGGGTTTGTGTGACATAGATGAGTAACATGTGTTATAGAGTATGCATAGTGTATTTATATAAATTCATAAGTATGTGCATTAGGGAAATCACCCATGACAATTTCCTATATATATATATATATATATATATATATATATATATATATATATATATATATATATGCTAGGAAAAAAAATAAAAAATATATATATATATGCTAGGATATAGGTGTACACATATGTACTATAGGTGCTTTTCCTGTGTGTGCACAGGAACCTGGACTGTGCTTGATGCAGGGTGGACATAAGGTGGGCTGTATACCTGTGTTATCTGTGTTTGTGAGTCTTGGGTAAGTGTTCACACACACAGGTGTGGGTGTGCAGAGGATGTACCTGTGAACCATTTACAGGTTGCAAACCAAATCAGTTTGCCAATGTGTGTTCAGTCTAAAATAGAAAATAGGTCAGACCTGTGTATGGTGCATCAGTTTGGGGTGTATGCATTAGGAGAACATGATTCATGTGCACACTTGCACAAGGGGTTAGGGGCTTGTATGTGCAGGGCACAAAAGTATCAGGGTGCATGTTCCTGTGCAGGTATAGCCTACTGCGCAGCAGTATATGGAATCAGCAGTGTAAGAGAGGGAGAGTGTATCTTGTGTCCAGTAACAGAATAAGATATGTGTATTTTGAGAGAGGGAACTGTGTATGTGTGCATATTTGTGCAGAGTGTGAGTTATTTAGTTCTGTGAGTTCTCTGTGCACAGAAATGTGCATAGACAGTGTGCACTCATATGTGCAGTACCTGTGCAAACCAAAGTGTGTGTGTATACCTATCAGGTGAGTGTGTGCTATCATGTGTGTGTATATACACTAGTTAGATGTAGGTAATAGCTTAGTGTGGGTATCAGTCAAGGTTGTGTAGGATGTATGTAGTGTAGGTAATAGCTTAGTATCGGTATCAGTCAAGGCAACAGGAGTTGAAGATACAGTCAGGAATTACAGGGGCATTCATGTGTGCAGGTAGGGTGTGAAACCCCTATGACAGTATGTGTGTTGCTCGATTTCATTCCAGTGTATGGTTGGAGAGAGAAGAGTGTTAGCAGTCTTGTGTAAGAGTGTGTTTGTGTGTTTTCATGTGTAGTAGACAGGATAGAAGAGTGTTAGCAGTGTCAGGTGGAGAAATACCTCAGTAGACGTGTGAATACCCTATCTGTTCTCCATGTCTTATCGTGTCGATAGCAATCACACATCTCACGTGTGATTTGTCATATCGCATGGATAGCAATCGCATATTATCGTCTGTGATTTGTTGTATTACCCGTGCCATTTATATGTCGAACCTAGTATTTCAAATAACACCTAAAAGTTAAGGACTTGACATTGTTCACTCTGATTACATCAATTTTACCTGTTTTTCATACTTTATTGTTTTGCCTAAACTGCTACTAGTTATACATGTTCACCAGTTTACTCTATTTTCACATATCCTAACTCTTGTTATATGGCCTTTATCATGTTATGAACTGTTATTCAATGTTTTGTACTTGTTCCAACCCTGACTGGATAACCATATTTTAGGCAACGAGTTAGAGGCTTGTTGCCCTACATTTTATGAGCTGACAGAGGACCAAGCACCTGAGACTGAGTTAGCTATTTTGGAGGGCCAGGCTGTTGTAGAGGCCGCGATGCAGGCAGAGGATGCTTAGCCTAGTTTAGTTTTATTTCATATTATTGGGTCAGGATTTGTCTCTGTCATTCATACTTGGGCTGTATTATACTATATTTGGTGTCTTGGTGTTTCCTCTAATTTTGCTGACTCGTGTTTGACTCTAGATTTTGTTCATGATATATTCTGGAACTGCCTACCTTAGTTTTGAAGTGATTGAGTTTAGATTTCATATTATTCCTATCTCTGATTTATCTTATCATTGTGAGATGATTATTATTATATGGATGGAATTTTATATGTTGTTAGACAGCTTTCTATCGTCGATGCTGCAGCATAGGCTGGACGTACCCATGACTCATGCCCGATTTTCGGGTGCGACTTGTGACACAATTTTATGGTGGTCTATGCATGTCCAGCTTCGCAATTAGTGCGAATATCGTGGTAGTACCTTGATTTAGAGGTGCTATTACGAGCCTGCAATAGGACAAGGATTACTAGCAGATTTTGGAAGTACTCAATCACAACTAGAGTTTCCATTCTGCATAAATATGCTATCTTTAACTCTATTCTCGAATGAATGCTATCTCAATATATGTCCTTCCTTGGTACCTTATTTTGTGCCAACTTTTGTTTTAATCTGTCCTCGGGATGGCACCAATGACCAGGGATTATGCTTCAGGAGCAGCAGCACTAGCTATCGCTTCTGAGAGGTCGACGACTTCTCGACCGGCTTCTCAAGGAACGATTGACGTTGTGCCTCCACCTCTACCAGTTCAGGGGGCTGCTCCGACTGCTCCAACCCAGGGGATAGTTCCAGTTCGGGGGGACATTCTAGTTGTATCAGAGGGTCTTCCACCTCCACCACCATTTCCTTTCCCTGGAGGCATGCCCACTGACGGGGTACAGCTGTTCGCTCTTATCTAGGTATAGTGGATGTTCAGAGGATTTAGGCTGAGGCTAAGAGGGTGCAGGCAGAGGAGCACCGAGCTCAGACTGAGCTGATGAGGGAGGGTATGGAGAGTGCTCATCAGGTTGTACTAGAGACCTTGGAGAGGGTTACTACGCAGCAGCCCGCTCCGCAGTAACATAAACGGGGTACCATTTTTGACTTCAAGAAGATGTGTACCCGAGAGTTCAAGGGTACTGAGGGTATCCTTTGCGCGGATGATTGGCTTGATAAAATGGAAAGGATCTTGCAGGTAGCTCAGATTCCGGACAACCTGAAGGTCGAGGCGGTGGGTCTACAGCTCTTTGACCTTGTACTCACTTGGTTTTGGACTGAGCCACAGTTGTCAACAGCTGGTCTGACTTGGGATGGGTTCAAAGATCTCTTCAAGAAAAAGTTTTACTCTGATGTAGCTCAAGGGGTTCTAGAGAACCAATTCTAGAACCTAGTACAGAGAGGATTATCGGTGGATGAGTATGCTGCCGAGTTTGGTAGCCTGAGCCGCTTCGCTGAGTATATGGTGAGGGATCATGTGGATCGATCCTGCAGATTCAGGAGGGATTTGGCCAAGGAGATCCGGGTGCTTGCCAACCCGTAGCAATCTCCTCGATCAAATCTTCTTCTTCCTTCTGTCTTGTATGGCGAAGCCCTAAGAGCAATATACAAACTTTCTCTTAGATCTTATATGGACAAGCACCTCTAATCTCAATTTTGTGCTCTGCTTTGTGCCTCTACCCTCACCCCATATATATAGGATGAGAAAATCCTATTCTAGGTCATAATATGATTTCCTAAATCGAAAAACATCAAATAAGGATCATATTACATCTAAAATAGCACAATACCAATTATGGACATCCAAATCTAATCAAATAAAATATTTAAGAATATTTGGATTCCACAAATATGTTATTAACAAATCCAGAATGGACTCCAATATTGAATTGGTGTGACTTTGGCAACTACTATGTAAAACTTTTCAACAGATCACGTACATGTATGAGGAGCCAGTATATAGAATAATGATTGCAATTTGGCATTAGCAAATTTTGATTTGGTTTGACTTTGGCAACTACTATGTGAAACTTTTCAACAGATCACGTGCATGTATGAGGAGCCGGTATATAGAATAATGATTGCGATTTGGCATTAGCAAATTTTGAGTAGAGATCGGAACATGAAAATATGGCATCTCACGTCCTCTTTGAAGCTAATCCTATTGTTTGACACGTGACATATGCATGGTCAAATTCGTTGAAACAACAGAACATAACAATAGTAGGAGAGATGAGTCATTGATGGAAGAGTAGGATGAGCCAGCGGAGTACGAGGGATGAGGGAGGCGAAGTAGGAGGTGGGAGGGGGAGGTGGGCTCACTTCGACAGTGCCGTCTTGTGAGCCCCGTGGATTTTTAGATTTTTAGAGTTATTTTTTATTATTTTGTTTAATATAGTTATTAATAGATATTTTTCTACTATTATTTTTTTATTATTAAATACTTTTTTCGTAGCTTTGAATTTTGGAGCACAAAAAATGCCAACCTCTAGAAACTTCCTTCATGTGTTTTGATCCAGATAAGTTTAACTTCAATTTGATATATCATGTCCCACTCAAATTGTCACGACCTGCACCCACCGTGAGGGTACGAGTACGTAACAGCGTCCAGCCTACGCCGCAGTGTCGGCGGTAGAACGTTGTTCTAGGTCATGAACTATAACTAACATAATATGAATACTCTCCAAAAGGAGGCCAATCACAGAAGGTACAACTCAATCACAATCTAAAGGTAGAATATAGCACGATGGAATAGATAGAAAAATCCTCAACTGAGGTACAAAAGAAGTGAAATAATCAAAGTTAACAAATACCAGCCTCAACATCTCTAAAATATACAACTCTAAAAATAAGGACAACAACTAAACATGAAAAGAACCACAGCCTAAGTATCTACACTAAGCATGGGTAACATCCTCAGCAACTGTCTGAACCTCCCCTGGGGTCCAGGTCGCGAGTGTCATCTAGACAAGCTCCATAGTAAGGGGTGCAGGGTTCCTCATCATCCTCTGTAAAATTTTCAACATGTCCAGTCAGGACGGGAGCGAGTACAATACATCTCAACAAGTCATGGCAGGAAAGGAAATATAATCATGCTAGAGAATAAAATACAGGAACTGAAGAGTAGCATAATGTAAAAGAGAGACAGTAAGTAAATATCTACAATATATAAAAGAGACAGTGCTAGTGATTCAGAGTACAAGATGAACATGTGAATGGCTTAGGACTGATTCATGACTATACTAAGAGTGATTCATGACTATACTACTTTGGATATTTATTCACATGACCATTCATCATCCCCCGTACCCCAATCAATACACAAGGATCCAGTCAAGTTACGTTAAGATTCGTGACTAAACTACTTGACCGGTATAGGGTGATTCATGAATTGATTCGTGAAGGCTCGGTGATCATGAGAGTACATGAGTCACTAGATGATTTCCGAAGATTCATGATAATAGAAGCAAGAGATATATGATGTAAGTGAAACACACGAGACAAGAGTATCTGATGCTCCCGAGAGGGATAACATCTCATGAAGGGATCTATATAGTACTAATCCGTATTACCAACGTGTCAGCATCAAGTAGAATAATCTAAAGCAGGAAATATAATCCTAAACAAGATATAAAATGATCAGAGAATGTACTCGCCTGGTATCTGAATAGCTGTAGTAAATGTACTATCCGAGATGAGGTACCTGACTCCTAGTTAGAGCAACACAAGTCAAGATATATACAGGGGATGATAGATGAAATGTACAATGCATCTGTATGCTGTCTAGTTCAAACTAGACTAAAGTCAACACTTGGTCAACTCTAGTCAACCACACTAGTCAACTAGGTCAAACCTAACCCAAACAAGTCGCACTAGACCTAACCAGCCTATTCTAGCAAGCACACATCATTCACAAGGCTATACAAGCCAAAACAAACCACACCTCAAAGGCACATCATATTTAGCTATTAATCATGAATTCATATATATATGTATAGGCTTACATATATATATACAACATTACACATACAATATGTAAATAGAGAGAAAAAATAGCATGTAAGGGCCAATGTGGTTGGTGTGGGTGAACATGATTGTGGACATGAAAGGATATCAATACTAACTATTCTATACATGGCATGTAGGTTAACTATCTACATTACAACATCTAATTGTACTTAACATACATGGCTAACAGGTATACATCTATATTAGGCATAATCATACATTCCTTATATGCATACTTGCATACATACAAGTCATACAACATGCATACTTACCTACATATTCTCATTCATGCCTACATTTCATATTCATTTGCATTCATTCATTTATATCATTACATGTATACATACATATCTATCCATAACCACTATACAACTAATACAGGATCAACATGCATAATATGAGCTAATATTATATATGTATATAGGTATGTAAAGAGGGAAAATATGAGAGGGGAACATGTGTGTGTACATGGCATAGTGTAATACAATGTGTCTAATGTGTACATAGGCTTATAGAGGGTTTTAGTGTGTGTGTGAGTGATCTTCAGGTTTAACTGTGAATGAGTGTGTGTTAAGGTGTCAATGCCATTCTCAGTTATTTTGAAATGTGTGTGTATGTCTACAATCTTAGGTTGAGTGTTAGTGTGTGTGGGAGAAATCAGTGTTCGCCAAAAATTAGTGTATTAAAACTCAAAGAATTCGAATTCAGTCAACACATATCAGTCTCAGGATTTTTTGTATCAGGAATTGATTTCTAATTAAACAGTACAATGCTCTCAGAATTTGTAGAGTGTGTGTAATGTCAGTAGCTTATAGGTTCTCAGATTTTCTAATGCAAAAATGTGTGTGTGGGTGTATATATGTCAGTACATGTAGTGAGTGAATATAGGAGAAACAGTGTGAACTTGTGTCAATGTCTCAGTTTTATGCATTTGGGTGTGTGTGTATACATTTGTGTTAATCTCAGGAATTCCAGTTTGTGTGTGTGGGTTCAGTTGGCAGGGGAATTTGTGTCATGTGTGTGTGTTGTGACAACAAGTGTGGCAATTCAGTTTCTTCAGGAACAGTGGGGTGTCAAAATAGTGAGGATATGTGTCAGTTACATACATGTATGTGTGTAGAGTGTGTGTAGATAACACATATCGGTTTCAGTACAAAAGTGACAGTGATTTAAGTGTTCGGCACAATGTGTCCTGTATGTGTGGCTTAACAAGGACTGAAGGATTAGAGTTCAGTGAATAATCTCAGGAAATTCGACAGGGTACTCAGGTTAACATGGCAGTGCCTACCTAGGTGAGGGTGTCCCAGGTTAAAATAAAATTCAGTTTTCAATTAGAAGACTTTGTGTGATAGGAACTTGTGTGTTATCAGCAAGGGGAGCACAATCTCAGGAAAACAATGTATAATCTCAAAATTAAGACATGGATCAATATGAATTTGAACCAATCATTCAATGTAAACATTTAATAAAATCTTAGAGCTATTCAACCAGTCTCAGTTCAATATGAAATGGCCATTCAATCTCAGGTCACTCTTGATTGAAACTCAGTTTACCAATCAACCCAACCACCATATCAACCAAATCAAGTATCAACTACATCAACAATTTCTCATTTCCTGATACATCTCAGTTCATCTCAGGTTTTAGGGGATATGTGTGTGTGCAATGGTGAGTGTCTTGTATGTGTAATTTCAGGGAAACAGTGAAAAGGGAAATCTCAGAACCTAGCTAACAGTTAATTCAACCTATCATTCACAACTAATCACACAAGATAGTTAAACATGCTTTGAATCTTCAGGAAAAATCAAATTGGGTGTCCTCAAGTAAGGGACAGTGTACATCAAAACAGTGTTCAGTTGCTCTCAGGTTTTGTATAAGTGCAGGTGTGTCAAAGTGCTCAGATATGTGAGGGTGAGGGTGATGTGTTTATGTAAAAGGAAATCTCAGGTTACCTATATACATGTCAGTCAATACTAACCCAAACTCAATTGAAATATCAGAACAGTAACTTACCCATTCTCAGGTTATCAGGAATTGAATATACCAAACAGTCCACCCATTCAATGAAATTCGGGAACCAAGCCCCATGCTAATAATATGTAGGCTAAGCTTACGTATGAATGTACGATCTAACATGTAAATTTAATCATTCAAACTCAGTTTTGTCAACCAATTCGAATATCAGTACCATATAAAATAGGGAACCAATGTATCAGTTAAAATCATTTCGAATCCCAATTTCAAACAAAACCAATTCAAAGTTCAAATCAGGTGTATGAAGACATGTGTACACATAATACGTGTCATGGGGAGTCCATTCGTGTCAAGGAAACTGGACATGAAGTGTCCAAATAATGAAAATAAAAATCAGTGAAGAGTGCACAATCATGGTCTCGTGCAGCCGTGTCGAGCCTTCGTGCTCTCGACACAAGGGGACACGTTTCTCGTGCTTGTGCACTGAGGTTCGCCAGGACTAGGAGAATGTGCTCAAGTGTCTGAAACGTGTCCACGACACGCATACATTCGATACGGACACCGTATCAGTGGGAAATTATGCGCGTGTGCACATAGTGTCAAATCCGTGTGGCTTAGATTTCTCCCAAACCATACCATAAGGTCCTACGAAATTTTAGGGGCTACCTATCAGTCATCTAGGGAGTGTCCGTGTCAATTTTTGTGTCACGAAGTGACGTGTCCAGTGAGATATAGGACACGTGCAGCAGGGCACGTGCACGGGACTGTGCGGGTGTGTGCGTGTCCAATTTCTGACACGAATACAACACGAAATCCATATCGGTCTTCACAAAAGTTAATATACATATCTAGATCTACAAATTCATGTAATTAGTTTTTCAAAAATCGAAAATATAATCCTTTGTGACATTTTAACAAACACCTACACACATCATGATACGTGTCCGATACGGACACCAAATGGACACGAAATTTACCCAAACTTTAGGGACAGCTAGGGGACTTCTAGATCTAGCCTAATATGCAAACAAATCGGAATTAAAATACAATTTAACGTGTTTTACCTATAGGTGCAAATAGCAAGAAGAGCTTCAAATGGGGGGTGTTCTCCTTGATGGCCAAAAGCTCCAAATTGATCCAAGACTGAGATTACTCTCCATGAACAGCAAGAAGAGACTAATTAGAACCTAATGCAAAAGATTTAAGCCAAAAAGGACTTGAAATGAGAAAGTTATGGATTGGGGAAGATGGCTCTTTACCTCTTTCTTCAATTTGTTGAAATATTACAAAGTGGCAAGAACAACAATGAGGAGATTATTTATAGGGATGGGAGCCCTAAGTGGCTGGTCATATTGAATGAAAATTAGGGTTAGGGTTTCTAGTTAGTGGGCTTTGGGCTAAGTCACATGAGCAATGGGCTCTCTACCTTAGCCTTAAGTCCAACATTAAAATCCTTCCTAATTTTCTCAAGAGCTAAGTCACTCAAGTCAAAACCAAGTCGACTTAAGTTAGATTAGGGTCCCACCATGCTAGCTAAGTCACTATGGTCAAAGTCAACAGATAGGTTGGTCTCCAAAGTTACACCTATGAAAAGTCAAAATTAACAATCACCAATGTATTAAATAACAAAATAATTTAAGAGGCCAAAATGACCAAAATACCCTCAAGCTAAAAATGATAAATGAAACACCCTAATCATATGGCTAGGCTCTAGGGCAGACAGTCTCTACGGTTTCACTAGCTGCACATCAAAATCACAAGTCATGATTTTTAAATAGTTTTAAAATGATTAAAAATTACCAAAAATCATATTATTATTTAAATATCATAATTGAATAATTAAAACACAAAATTTCAAAATTACCATCATTTTAGAAAACTGGGTGTTACACAAATATGTTCTCTTGTATCCTATTTGTGTCGCACAACTTTTGGGACAACTAGGCCAACAGGTTATCTACCGTAAAACTAGTTGTACTTTTCAACTTAATTTTGGGACTCGACATCGATCCAACCTAAACGAACAATATATGATTTTGACCTATTTTGAGTCTACTACACATATGCCTATGGTATCCCATTCAATTGAGTTCTCATATGCTACTTATTTTCAAATGGCACATAAGACCCGTTTATAGTCATTTCGGTGTTTAATTCTTTTCGAAATATTTCCAGGACTTAACCCTAGCCAACATAACTTAGTGGGGACCACTTTAGGATGACAAACCATAGTAAAACCATATTTAATTAATTTTTGGACATTTAATAGCAGCACACGTGCATTAAACCCATGCATAATTGACTCAATCTTCTACCTTTTCAAATATGGAAACCTACTAACCCATGTTGCCATATTAGTTGATTGGATGACCAAATCTCCACCAAATTAATCCAAACCTTCTTCATATTAATCCTAACTTATATGAGGCCAAAACCTTATATATTAAACTCCTAAAAACAGCCACCGCTACTCCCCACCTTGCAAATCTTGAAACTAGATTCAGCCTTGGCCGTTGGAGACACCTTATGGCGTAAAGGCAATTTTGAGCCCTTCTCGACCTCCTGTGACATTGTAGGAATATTCGTTGCAAAGATAACGCGACCCTCTATAATCCTATCAAACCCTTATACGTCTACAATCCCGCATGGTACACCAAAATAGTCCTACAAGTCAACCTATTCCAACAGCACAATTATGTACGAACCAGCAGGTTTATCATCTTCTAAAATAGGTTTTAAATACTTTTTCTCATCTATTTAGCCTCAAACCAAATTTAATGGATAGTCCTACATGTCTTCTTTCATTTTCAATTACTAACTTACACCGTTCCACTGCGTTTGTCCTTGGCGTCCGTTACACAACATGTCCAGAATTGACCAATTTTGATGCAGTGACTTTCCCGACGACTTTGAATCCAGTTTGATCTCAAATAAAATCTTGGTAAGGTCTCTAACATCTATATCTATTATCTAGAATTATTTTCTGTGAATATTTGTAAGAATTTCATGTTGATATGTCATCACTTTGCTTTATCAATTTTCGGACACCGACACACCGATCAAAATCCATCTATTTGATTCCAAACATTCGTAGGATTTAAATATAATATAAATCTGACAAATTTAGATGAAAAATCATATTTAATCCTAATCATTCTAATTTATCCTAGAATAAATAATTTTCATATTTTTCTTGATTTTTGCTTCCGAATTGAAATTGTATGTGGCATGTTGTGTTGATACTTTTTTTTTTCTTTTTTTTTAATAATCAAAATGGGCCGGCCTTAGCCATATATTTATAATGAGAATAGAAATGGTGTCGGAAGATAGACCAGGGCAACCAACAAAATGGTTCCGAGAACCCCAAAAGATATAAGAAAAGCAAGGAAATGCGTAAGCAAAATATATCTTTACCGGCCCACGATCCACAGCAAACACCCTATAAATGATGATCGTCGGTGTGGAGAAAGATCTTGTCCTCTTTGGAAGCTAAGGCCAAAGTTGTCAGAGCTTGGGCCACGTCATTGGCCCCTTTGTCGGCTGTAGAGAAACTAGTGCTGGTATGAAGAAGGGCCTTAATCCTCCTCATCATGTACGTACTTCTCCAAGGAATTTTTTGGTGACCAGACAGTATGTTCTGTATCCTGGGATTCTCACTTTCAATGCTATTAATTTGAAGATTCCTATCTTTAGCAATGAGTAAAGTATGAAGTATATCAAGTTCTGGCAGAATGTTACTATCAGTAAAATAATTGTAAAGAGCCAAACCGAAAGTGCGATTCTCCCCCCTTATGATAGCGCCGCCCACATTATCCTTCTCCAGAACCTTGTTGCCGAAGATGTTCAGTTTAAGACCGCCAATTGGGGCTTTCCATCGCGAGAGCTCCGGACAGAAATTAGATCTTGTGTGTGAGCTTGAGCGTAGCCGAGCTAAAACCCCATCTCCCGACGAAGCCACGTCCGATTGGATTTTATGAGCAGTTAGAGTGTATTGTAGGTTGGCGGTGATCTTAGCAATAACTTCCTGTTTGTTTGCTTTCCCGTACCCGAAAATAATCGAGTTCCGTTGTTTCCACAATTCCCATAAGCAGTTTCCGAAAACAAATATACGACTGATACCAAGAGGATTAGACAGAGAGGTGTCGGAGAGCCATACCTCTGCTAATTGATACCAAGAGGATATGACTGAAACCAATTGCAAAGTGTTTCCAGGTGCCCGAAGCCGTTTCACTATTCACAAATAAATGGTCGATCATCTCGACGTTGTGATGGATGCAGCACACACAACATGAAGCAAGCTTGTAGCCCATACAAGTAAGTCTCGCGTCGACGGGAATGGCGTTGAGGCTAAGCCGCCATAGGAATGCGCCAATTTTTGGAGAAATGAACTTGTCGCACTTATCACTCCACCGAGCCTTAGTGTACTGCGTTCTGTAGTAGTTCCAAAATGAAGTAGTGGTGAAATCTCCATCTTCCGTCAGGGTCCAGCACATCCGATCGGCACTGTCGCACAGGATCAGATTATCTAGAGTAGTACGCGCCTCGAGAGGGAGAAGTTGTCTCACGTTTATAGTGCTGCCATCGTTGTCGCGGCAGTAAGGTGAGTTAAGAACTTGCCTGATACTAGGATTCATACGCACTTCAGGAGGTTTAGAGATGACCCGCCCACTCCAATTCTAATTCCGTATAGCTGTATTACCTTTGCCAATGGTCCATTGACCCAATGACCGGACTTTGGGGTAGACAGCGAGAATGGCCTTTCAGAGCTGCGAAGACACGTACGGACTACTGTAGTTGTGTTCCGAGGGATCCCCATATTTCCTTAAGCATGAATTGCGCCCAGAGAAAAAAAAAATGCGCCCAAAGAGATTCGCCAATAATCAGGGACCAGCACCTTTTCGCCTGTAAGGACTGCATGATCTGTACAAGCGATCTAAAGCCCAGCCCGCCCTCTGTATTCGGTCTGCAAACTTTCTTCCAGGCGATCCAGTTTCGGCGATGCGCTTCATTAGAGTTCCAGAGAAAGTCGGTCATGATCCTCTCGAGTGAAACCAAGTAATTCGTCGGGACCTTAATAACAGATAAAGCATGAACAGTAAGAGCATTAAGAACACTTTTAATAAGGGTTATCTTACCACCGGAAGGCGACCCCGCCACCTCGATATTTTCTTCCTGAAGCAATCTGTCAGATCTGAGAAATATTCCGCCTTCGCTCTCCCTTTAGGGCTCATTTGGATCAAGTTTTTGTATTCCTAGGAATAGATTTTCAATTCCTTTACCATGGGAAAGGAATCCAACATTCCCATGCTCATGTTTGGTTAGGTTGGAAATGTTAGTGCCAGGGCACAATTTTTCGATGGAAAACTGAGAAAATGAAACAATTGTAAAAACAATGTTCCAACACAACACTTCTAGGAAGGTTGCACAAGTATAACGTAGATCTAAGAAGATCTCGTTAGACGATATTACGAGAATCTAAGAAGATTTCGTAATCTACAACAGCATATGATATACGAGAATCTAAAAAGATTTCGTATTCCACAGCAACGAAGAAGATGACAGGCGAAAGATGAAAGATGGCATGCTGGGGTGAATGATGACCGTTGCTCAAAGCTTTATTCGCCCTACACGAATAGCTTCCAGGAACCAGCAAGTTCGTCGGAGAACTTGGAACACTCCTGCTCTTCTGACTCCTCGGATGGACACGAACTCCCGTGCAAAAGCAATGCTAGTGCGACGCCTTTCCTCTCTCTCGAAGGCTGCTGGAATTCGCAAGCAAATTCCGATCAGAACTGTGTTAAAGAATACTTCTGAATTCTCTGTTTACTTGTGTTAAAAAATACTTCGTAAACTTTCTGTGGTGGCTTCTATTTACTTGTATATCTATCACCTTGTGAGAGAGAGGATGTCTTATATAGGCCCTACAGCAACTGCTCGGTTGCCACAAAGTTAGGGTCATTGTAAAAACAACCCCGTACATGTAGCAAACGCACATTCTACTGCAAGTTGCGCCAACTGTGCGCACCTTGCGCGCCTTGCATACTGCGCACTGAGCAACTTGCGCCAACCTGCGCCGCTGTGCGCACTGCACCACTGCGCAACCAGCACAACCTGCACGACCTGCGCCACCTTACGCCACTCGCGCAACGTGCGCCACGCGCGCCACGGGCGCAGCCAGCGCAGCCGGCGCAACCTGTGCGCAACCTGGCGCGCAACCTGGCGCGCACCCTGGTCGCGCAACCTGTGACGTGCAACGTGGGAGCGCAAGTGGCTCGTGCAACGAGCGCAACTAAAGAGCACTATTCGCCTAGCGACGATGCTGACGTGCTAAGTGCAAAGTGCGCCAACAAAACGCCACATTACTCCTCATGAGCCCATGAGCCCAAGTCCGAGTCCGAGTCGCTAAGCCCCTACGGGGCTTAGCTCCCATGGAAATAAATTTCCCAAGAGCAAAAAGCATAAATGCTTTCAATTGTTGATTTAGCCTTTTTTCCATTAGAAAAATAACCCCACATGGCACACCGGGACTAAAATTCTAAATGACAAAGGCCAAAACCCAATAATCCCCTACATATCTCTATACATGGGTATAAGTGTTCCCACAGTAACTGTCCATCATGCATTAGGAGAGATATCGCTGACGACTTGAATATTTTCGCATGGTTCAAACAACAGACTATAATACAAGAATGGACTAAGCCTTGAATTCTGCATCATAGCTGAAATTCTTTCCACTCACATAATGTAGTTACATGTGCTTCTGGCTATACATTAAAGGCCCTGTGCCAGCCTGATTTTAGGGTATAATTTTGGACGTCTACAAGTTTACCCTCAAGAGACGGCCTGATATCTCTTTGTCCATACACTATAGGTGAGTTCATTATAAAGAGACATGGCATGAAGCGCTTTGCGCTTCTCTTGCGGTGCTACGCCACTATGACATGACTTAAAGTCGAGGCCTTATCCCATACCGGGAACCTCATCATAGTGTCATACTACTATAGCATGAGACAACCGCCTCTTTGTAGTGCCAAACTACCCCAGTCCCAAAATACGTAGGACTAGGAACATAGACATGCCAGCTGTATTCATACGAAATACGTAGGTCTCGTATGAATACATAAGCTGTAAAATGCAGTAATCCAAGACAAACTAATCTCATCCACAATGAAAGGAATAATAATATAAATATCAACTCGAATATTTATGATACAATCATTGGGCGGAGACAAAGTCCACTACCAACTATCTCAATGAAAGGAAATGTACAATAAATCGAGCGATAAAATAGCAAGACGAACCAAGCGTAATTGTCTTCGAAGGAATGGAGAAGACCACGGCCTTGGCTAGAATACCTGCGGAAAACATGAACACACACCTGGGGAAAAACCAGGTCCTCAGAGGGACGTAACAAGATACATAAAAACAATACCATGATGAACTGTAAATGATACATGATAAAGAAAAGACCACATGCTCCAACACAATGAAACCTAACCATCTAGGTGTAATGCAAGTCGAAAACTATACTGGAACGTATAAGTGGGTAGGAATAAAGCATAGCATCCACTAGAGGCTTTCGCATGAATTAGTATACGTCTCTGACCGTATCTGACGACGAGGTCAGGGCCGTGCAATGGATATATCCCCTAGTTCATACTTTGCATCGCTAGCATACCTCCTGACTTATCTGACGTCGAGGTCAGGGCCGTGCAATGGATATATCCTCTAGCGACACACCCATAACAGGGAAACCATGAACCCATAACCGGACAATCTAGAAGGCTGTGGGATAGCTCATACGTCCCAGTAGTTTTTTCCGCCCATGTATCACACAAGTCATATCCATGTCTTGGCGATCCATATCTCTATGCAAGTCGCTATCTAGACTCCACTAATCCATAAATGAACCGACACACGAACCGCCCGTATCGGTAGCAAGTCGAATACGTAGGTTCGTGCCGACTCTATGATCCTCACTCATGTGTCGTGTATGAGACGTGTCAACAAGTCTAAGAAGTTATGAAGCATAACTTCAACACACCGGAAAGTCCGCTACCACATATGGTCCACACACACGCACACACACAAACATCGATATATATATCGATGGCACCCAAGTCATACTTGGACATATTCTTACTAATGTAAAAACACTAGCAACATATAAAATATCATGAATCAATATAAGTACAAGATGGCAAGGTATCTTGTCTGTTGCGACGCCTGGTGAACTGCCTGTGTGGTACAATGATCAAGGTGGCACGATCCGCGACTTTGGTGCAACAACTGCACATGGGAACCTCTATTGGTGGTACAGACCGGTGCATCGGGTCCAGAACGGTCAATTTAGTTAGGTTTGACATAAGGAAGTCTAAGGTTGGCGAAGGAATAGGAGTCGTGGGCAGAAAGATAATCGAAGTGAAGAATCATTAATATATATAAGAAGATATACATGATTTAGAAAATACTCATAGTTCTTTGAAAGAAAATATATATGTCCAAAAATTATTATTTTAAGGTAGGTAGTAGAAATCTTCTTAGGTCAAAACTATACTTTGCCTAAAAATATTTTACATAACTACTAGAAAATATGTATGATAATTTTAAACTATATTTTTATTACCTAAAATATGTTTTTTTTAGATGAATACTAGTAAATTATAATTTGAAAACTATTTATTAGTAAAAGTATGCTATCAAACAATACCCGAAAAATAGAAAGTTGTTTTAGAGCAAAATTGTAAGTTTTGTCAAAATACTATTTTAGGTTGAAACCTATATTTTGCTAATGATGATATTTATTTGAAAAATAAAGAAATAGTTTTAGGACAAGCTTTAAGGTTGTCAGGATATGTTTTTATGTAGAACATCTATATTTTAAAATAGGCGAAATACTAAAACATTATAATTAGGGTTTATAAGAATTTTTGAAATATTAATAAAAAGTTTAATGATAACCTTAATAATAATAATAATAATAATAATAATAATAATAATAGTAATAATAATAATAATAATAATAATAATAATAATAATAATAATACTGATACTAAAGGAAGAGAACATTTAACAACAAAAAAAAAAACACAGAACAAAATATTAACAGAACTCTCATTACAAAGAGGAGAGAGAGGTAAAGAAAAAGAAAATAAAATAAAATAAAATATAAATAAAATAAACTCTGTTCTCAGAACAGAGATCATTCCCAAAAAATGGAAAAGAGGAAGAAGGAGGATGGGGAAGAGGGGAAAGTGGAGAGCGAGGGGGAGTGGGGCGAGCCGGAGGGAGAGAGGCGGCGTTCGCGGCGGTTGAGAGGAGAGGAAGGTCGGCGAGCGGCTGGAGGCGCGGGAGAGAGCGGTCGGGCTTGGTCGGGAAAGTTCGCCGGAAAGGGGTTCTCGGCCACGGCTGCTCGTCGTCGGGTGGCAAGCCAGAGGGTGTGCGGCGACGAGGCGGGGAACATCGAGGAGGGGTGCGGAGTTCCGGCAGGTGGATGGAGGCGGCGGAGAGGGGTTCGGGTGAGTGGGAGGCGGTGACGGTCGGGAGAGGGTGATGAGGCTCGGCGGAGGAAGATGGAGAGGGGCGGCGCGGCGGTGGGTTTCTGTCATGGGGGCGCGGGCGGGGACAGAGGCTGAGCGCGGCACCAAGGAAGTGGCGGCGCCGGAGTCGGGCGGCGCTCGACGGGAGAGGAGGGCCGGCGGTGCGAGGGTTCGGCGAGGCAGGGTTCTCGGCTACGGTGGTTGCGGCGAAGCGCGGAGGAGAGGGGTTTCGACAATAGGTAGGTTTTTCTTTTCTTCTTCCTCTTCCTTACGAGTGTCGGTGGTGGTCACTGTGTCGGTGGCGGAGGATTTCTGGAGTCGGGTGGCGTTGTTATTGGTGGACAGGGGTTGGCCGGGGTTCGGCGGGGTTTTTATAGGGAGGAGGACAGGGAGAGGGACTGGGGTTTTGTTTTGGCGAGGATTTCTAGCGAGTTGGCGTTGGCGAGGTTCCGGTGGCGGAGCCACTACTATCCGCGGGAAGACTGAGGGCGTCGGCCGAGGGACTTATGGGAAGAGGGGTTATGCTGACAGTGGTGGGTGATCGTGGACTGGGCGGTAGTTGTTGGGGAATAAGGAGATCGACGGAAGTCGGCGGAGCATTGTCGAGAATTGGAAAGAGGTGGTGATGTTGGCACGACCGGCCACGGCTGGCCGAGGCCAGGGGAAAGGCGGCCAGGGACTGGTCGGGTTAGGTTTTAGGGTTAGACGAGTTTTGTTAGTATGCGTCGAGGTTAGGGATGAAGTGTCGGGGTGTGTTCGACACGGCGCGGAAAAATATATATGTAATAAAAATAGTATATTGGAAGAGTGGACACGGACACGATGCACGGCACTCTGGTTGTGGTGGAATTTTGGAGAAAATTTGTGGATGACAAATAATAGGGAGGAGTACCTGCCTATTTATAGGATGTGGGAATTCCCCTTTGGATAGGATTGTGGGGGTTTTAAAACCCAAACTAGATATTTCATAATGAATTTAAAATCACTCAACTTCCAATTCAAATCAAAATCTAATTTAATTTTTTGTTTAAAAATCAAATGGGATAAATCAATTGCAAATATTAAACTATTTAAATGAATCCATAAGTTTAAATCGAGATTTAAATGCCACAGCAACTTCCAAATATATTTTTCAAAATACCATTAATAATAATTTCGAAAATAATAAATATTTTTAAACATCTTTTCGTATAATAAAATATTAATATTAAATATATTTCGAAAATCACTATAAATATTAATATGAATAATCTTAAACTACATTTAATAATTTAGATAAAACAATTATGAGATTAAACATAAACAATCAAATCTTTAAAATACCTCTTTACTAAATAAATTATTATAAGTAATAAAAATAAAATTTGAAATTATAATGAAATAAGTTTCTAGTTTTCTAAATTATCACTAGTCAATAAGATAGCATTTTATGAATAAATAATAAACTTTGCCTTTAATAAAAATAATTATTATATATATTATTTTGAACTATTTTCGATAATAAAATAAAAATTATTTTTTTCTAAAAATATGTACCTCGCACATATTCGCACTCGACGAGTAATACGAAAACGTAAATTTTTGTACGACGTACAATACGACTATGCGACGTATAAATACAATAATAAAATTCAGTACTAAAATATAGTAGAAATTTAGGGGTTTTACATCCTACCCAACTTAAAAGAATTTCGTCCTCGAAATTAAGAATTTAGTAGGGGGTGAGAGGACACAAGGGGGTATTGATGGGGAACAAACAATGACAAGGTTTCAACAAAATTATTTCGTAAGAAATTGCGATCTAGATCATAGAGAAATAATACGATATGGTCGTAGTCTAGGTTGAGGATATGATTAATAGACGATTGTAATCACTCTTAAATTTAAGTGATTAGAAAGTCAAAATGGTAGAATTAGGGTCGAGGAAAGGACCAAAGATATAGCCACAGTGAGTGTTAATGGTCACAAGAGATGGGATAGCTAGGGAAACTTCTAGTATAACATTTTCGTCCTCCTAAAATAGGTGAAGATGAAAGCAATATAGAGTTCGAGGAGGCGTTATCGAATATGAATACGTGATTCAAAGACGATCGAAAAATTTCAAAAGGAGTTGCCAAGGCAGTCGCGGATGGGACTCTAGAGGACAAGCTTAGCTATGTCCCCATCCACGTAGAACAATAGATAAAAGTGAACCAAAGTGCACTTGGTTGATCAGACCATTATGCACCGGTTCTGATTAGACAATAGGCTAGTGAGCGCTCAATAGCATATGTCATGAACAAACTCGATAAAGAATAAGCTTGCAAAAACTAGGCTACATTAGCATCATTAGTTCAAACGGTAATACATAGGTACGAGAGATTAAGATTTTAAAGAAGGTATAATGGTTCTAAGTCATACGGTCGTCCTATAGTCTTCTTGTCCAAGTCCTTGGTTGGGCTGGACGGGTTAGGTCCTCTAAATGCTAGGATCTAAATAAGCTCGCTAATATAGGCCGCTAGGTCAAAGGGGTTGCTAGTTCATAAGGTATTCTACCCAACTTAAAGAATTAAACTAATGGTGTTTTGGGACAACTAACTAGTAGGGTCAATCTCTAGCAAGCATGAAGGGAAGATAGGAGTAGGAATGGAAGGAAGCAAGCAAGATGCAATTGATGAGTCAAACGGTAGATAAAATCAAGGAAAGAGGTCAAGCATGTGGATGAGATCCTAGACTTCTAATCCTATACGCAGGCTTGCTTGGTACGGTAAAGTAACCAAACAATTTATCTGGACCTGCATGGGCCACCACAAAAACATGTAACGCCCCAGTCCCAAAATACGTAGGACTAGGAACATAGACATGCCAGCTGTATTCATACGAAATACGTAGGTCTCGTATGAATACATAAGCTGTAAAATGCAGTAATCCAAGACAAACTAATCTCATCCACAATGAAAGGAATAATAATATAAATACCAACTCGAATATTTATGATACAATCATTGGGCGGAGACAAAGTCCACTACCAACTATCTCAATGAAAGAAAATGTACAATAAATCGAGCGATAAAATAGCAAGACGAACCAAGCGTAATTGTCTTCGAAGGAATGAAGAAGACCACGGCCTTGGCTAGAATACCTACGAAAAACATGAACACACACCTGGGGAAAAACCAGGTCCTCAGAGGGACGTAACAAGATACATAAAAACAATACCATGATGAACTGTAAATGATACATGATAAAGAAAAGACGACATGCTCCAACACAATGAAACCTAACCATCTAGGTGTAATACAAGTCGAAAACTATACTGGAACGTATAAGTGGGTAGGAATAAAGCATAGCATCCACTAGAGGCTTTCGCATGAACTAGTATACGTCTCTGACCGTATCTGACGACGAGGTCAGGGCCGTGCAATGGATATATCCCCAAGTTCATACTTTGCATCGCTAGCATACCTCCTGACTTATCTGACGTCGAGGTCAGGGCCGTGCAATGGATATATCCTCTAGCGACACACCCATAACAGGGAAACCATGAACCCATAACAGGGCAATCTAGAAGGCTGTGGGATAGCTCATACGTCCCAGTAGTTTTTCCCGCCCATGTATCACACAAGTCATATCCATGTCTTGGCGATCCATATCTCTATGCAAGTCGCTATCTAGACTCCACTAATCTATAAATGAACCGACACACGAACCGCCCGTATCGGTAGCAAGTCGAATACGTAGGTTCGTGCCGACTCTATGATCCTCACTCATGTGTCGTGTATGAGACGTGTCAACAAGTCTAAGAAGTTATGAAGCATAACTTCAACACACCGGAAAGTCCGCTACCACATATGGTCCACACACACACGCACACACACAAACATCGATATATATATCGATGGCACCCAAGTCATACTTGGACATATTCTTACTAATATAAAAACACTAGCAACATATAAAATATCATGAATCAATATAAGTATAAGATGGCAAAGTATCTTGCCTGTTGCGACGCCTGGTGAACTGCCTGTGTGGTACAATGATCAAGGTGGCACGATCCGCGACTTTGGTGCAACAACTGCACATGGGAACCTCTATTGGTGGTATAGACCGGTGCATCGGGTCCAGAACGGTCAATTTAGTTAGGTTTGACATAAGGAAGTCTAAGGTTGGCGAAGGAATAGGAGTCGTGGGCAGAAAGATAATCGAAGTGAAGAATCATTAATATATATAAGAAGATATACATGATTTAGAAAATACTCATAGTTCTTTGAAAGAAAATATATATGTCCAAAAATTATTATTTTAAGGTAGGTAGTAGAAATCTTCTTAGGTCAAAACTATACTTTGCCTAAAAATATTTTACATAACTACTAGAAAATATGTATGATAATTTTAAACTATATTTTTATTACCTAAAATATGTTTTTTTTTAGATGAATACTAGTAAATTATAATTTGAAAACTATTTATTAGTAAAAGTATGCTATCAAACAATACCCGAAAAATAGAAAGTTGTTTTAGAGCAAAATTGTAAGTTTTGTCAAAATACTATTTTAGGTTGAAACCTATATTTTGCTAATGATGATATTTATTTGAAAAATAAAGAAATAGTTTTAGGACAAGCTTTAAGGTTTTCAGGATATGTTTTTATGTAGAACATCTATATTTTAAAATAGGCGAAATACTAAAACATTATAATTAGGGTTTATAAGAATTTTTGAAATATTAATAAAAAGTTTAATGATAACCTTAATAATAATAATAATAATAATAATAATAATAATAATAGTAATAATAATAATAATAATACTGATACTAAAGGAAGAGAACATTTAACAACAAAAAAAAACACAGAACAAAATATTAACAGAACTCTCATTACAAAGAGGAGAGAGAGGTAAAGAAAAAGGAAAAAAAATAAAATAAACTCTGTTCTCAGAACAGAGATCATTCCCAAAAAATGGAAAAGAGGAAGAAGGAGGATGGGGAAGAGGGGAAAGTGGAGAGCGAGGGGGAGTGGGGCGAGCCGGAGGGAGAGAGGCGGCGTTCGCGGCGGTTGAGAGGAGAGGAAGGTCGGCGAGCGGCTGGAGGCGCGGGAGAGAGCGGTCGGGCTTGGTCGGGAAAGTTCGCCGGAAGGGGGTTCTCGGCCACGGCTGCTCGTCGTCGGGTGGCAAGCCGGAGGGTGTGCGGCGACGAGGCAGGGAACATCGAGGAGGGGTGCGGAGTTCCGGCAGGTGGATGAGGCGGCGGAGAGGGGTTCGGGTTAGTGGAAGGCGGTGACGGTCGGGAGAGGGTGATGAGGCTCGGCGGAGGAAGATGGAGAGGGGCGGCGCGGCGGTGGGTTTCTGTCATGGGGGCGCGGGCGGGGACAAAGGCTGAGCGCGGCGCCAAGGAGGTGGCGACGCCGGAGTCGGGCGGCGCTCGACGGGAGAGGAGGGCCGGCGGTGCGAGGGTTCGGCGAGGCAGGGTTCTCGGCTACGGTGGTTGCGGCGAAGCGCGGAGGAGAGGGGTTTCGACAATAGGTAGGTTTTTCTTTTCTTCTTCCTCTTCCTTACGAGTGTCGGTGGTGGCCACTGTGTCGGTGGCGGAGGATTTCTGGAGTCGGGTGGCGTTGTTATTGGTGGACAGGGGTTGGCCGGGGTTCGGCGGGGTTTGATAGGTCGGAGGACAGGGAGAATGACTGGGGTTTTGTGTTGGCGAGGATTTCTAGCGAGTTGGCGTTGGCGAGGTTCCGGTGGCGGAGCCACTACTATCTGCGGGAAGACTGAGGGCGTCGGCCGAGGGACGTATGGGAAGAGGGGTTATGCTGACAGTGGTGGGTGATCGTGGACTGGACGGTGGTTGTTGGGGAATAGGGAGATCGGCGGAAGTCGGCGGAGCATTGTCGAGAATTGGAAAGAGGTAGTGATGTTGGCACGACCGGCCACGGCTGGCCGAGGCCAGGGGAAAGGCGGCCAGGGACTGGTCGGGTTAGGTTTTAGGGTTAGACGAGTTTTGTTAGTATGCGTCGAGGTTAGGGATGAAGTGTCGGGGTGTGTTCGACACGGCGCGGAAAAATGTATATGTAATAAAAATAGTATATTGGAAGAGTGGACACGGACACGATGCACGGCACTCTGGTTGTGGTGGAATTTTGGAGAAAATTTGTGGATGACAAATAATAGGGAGGAGTACCTGCCTATTTATAGGATGTGGGAATTCCCCTTTGGATAGGATTGTCGGGGTTTTAAAACCCAAACTAGATATTTCATAATTAATTTAAAATCACTCAACTTCCAATTCAAATCAAAATCTAATTTAATTTTTTGTTTAAAAATCAAATGGGATAAATCAATTGCAAATATTAAACTATTTAAATGAATCCATAAGTTTAAATCGAGATTTAAATGCCACAGCAACTTCCAAATATATTTTTCAAAATACCATTAATAATAATTTCGAAAATAATAAATATTTTTAAACATCTTTTCGCATAATAAAATATTAATATTAAATATATTTCGAAAATCACTATAAATATTAATATGAATAATCTTAAACTACATTTAATAATTTAGATAAAACAATTATGAGATTAAACATAAACAATCAAATCTTTAAAATACCTCTTTACTAAATAAATTATTATAAGTAATAAAAATAAAATTTGAAATTATAATGAAATAATTTTCTAGTTTTCTAAATTATCACTAGTCAATAAGATAGCATTTTATGAATAAATAATAAACTTTGCATTTAATAAAAATAATTATTATATATATTATTTTGAACTATTTTCGATAATAAAATAAAAATTATTTTTTTCTAAAAATATGTACCTCGCACATATTCGCACTCGACGAGTAATACGAAAACGTAAATTTTTGTACGACGTACAATACGACTATGCGACGTATAAATACAATAATAAAATTCAGTACTAAAATATAGTAGAAATTTAGGGGTTTTACAGCTTCAGATCACACTTGTACGGCGTATCGATCCCTGGAAGATCCCGATACCCATAACGAGTGATCATTTTCTCAATATAATGAGACTGTGACAGCGCTAGTCCAGTGACTGTCCGGATGATCTTGATCCCTAAGATCACATCAGCTTCCCCCAAGTCCTTCATACTGAACTTGCTCGAGATGAATTTCTTTGTCTCTGTGACACAGCTCATATCCGTACCTAGGATAAGCATGTCGTCCACGTACAGACAAACGATCACACCTCTTCCATCAGCGAACTTCGTATAACACACTTGTCCGTCTCGCTGACCATCTAGCCATTTGACCTTATAACTTTGTCAAATTTCTCATGCCACATCTTAGGAGCCTGTTTAAGATCATACAAAGATTTCACCAACTAGCAGACTTTGTCTTCAAGATCCTTGACGACAAATCTCTCTGGCTGTTACATGTATATCTCTTCGGTCAGCTCGCCATTTAGGAAAGTCGTTTTCACATCCATCTGATGTATCACCATCTTATGTATTGCTGCAAGAGCAATCAACACTCTAATGGTGGTCATCCGGGCTACTGGAGCATACGTGTCAAAGTAGTCAATCCCCTGCTTCTGAGAAAATCCCTTGGCTACCAACCTAGCCTTGAACTTGTCAATAGTTTCGTCTGGTTTCATCTTCTTCTTGAAGATCCATTTGCATCCGATGGGTTTCGCTCCTTCAGGTAGATCAACCAACACCCAAGTGTTATTTGAGGTGATAGAATCAATTTCATTGTCAATCGCCTCCTTCCAGAAAACTGCGTCTCTGGTCTTCATCGCCTCATCATAGGTAAGCGGATCAGCTTCCACATGATAGGTGACAAAGTCACTTCCGAAGTCCTTCGGCCTCCTCATAGGCTTAGCTAACGGCTCAGCTTGTTCTGGTTCAATCGTTGTTTCAACGACAACATCTTCTTGGACCACATCTTCATTGAAGACTTCAGTCTCTGGCGCACCCTCATTGTTCTCCGGTACATCCGCAAGAACAATATTCTTGTGCCTTACAAATTTGTCTTCAAAATATTCTGTGTCTCGAGATTCAATGATATAATTTGACTCAATATCAAGAAATCTTCGAGCATCACTCTTCTCGGCATACCCCAAGAAGATCGTCTTAGTAGTCCTTGTCCCAAGCTTCTGAATCTTCCGATCTGGAAGCTTGACATATGCCAGACACCTCCACACTCGAATGACATTCAAGTTAGGTCTGACCTTGAACCAGAGTTCATGAGAAGTAACGTCTGAAGTTGCATGAGGCACTCTATTTAGAATAAAAGTGGCCGTCAATGCAGCTTCTCCCCAGTAACACTTAGGAAGACCAGCAGTCAACAACATTGAGTTAATCATTTCTGTTAACGTTCTGTTCTTCCTCTATGCTACTTCATTTGATTGAGGAGAGTACGGAGCCGTAGTCTCATTGACAATTCCTTGTTCTTTGCAGAACGATGCAAATTCATGAGACCTGTACTCCCCACCTCAATCACTTCTTATTCTTTTGAGTTGTTGTCCAGTATGCCGCTCAGCTTCGGCTCTGAACTCCTTGAACTTCTCGAATGCTTTCTCTTTAGCCTTCAGCAAGTAGACGAACGCATACTTTGAGAAGTCATCGATGAAGGTTATGAAATACTTCAACCCGGCCTTTGTAGAGAACTGTTTGAAGTCACAGATATCGGAGTGTACCAACTCCAGAAGATCTGTACTTCGATTAACCCGAGAAAAGGGTTTTCTTGTGATCTTCGTTTGAGCACAAACTTCATATTTCTCTACCTTACCTCCACACTTGGAGATAAGTCCTAGACTAGACATTCTGTTTATTCATTTACAATGAACATGTCCTAGCCTATTATGCCACAACTCAAGAGTATAAGCAGAAGGAGTGATTGCATTAATTACATTAATTACATTGGACTGATTCACAAGCTGAATTTTGAACATCCCTTCGGTATAAAAAGCTTTCCCGAAATATGTTCCCTTAATAGACATCACCATCTGGCCAGCATTGATGTCCATCCTGAGGCCTGCGTTGCATAGTAGGCCTCCTGAGATCAGGTTCTTGGCGACAGCAGGTACGTGCTTCACGCCTTGAAGCGTCAAAGACTTTCCAGAAGTCAGCTTCAACACTACCGTCCCAATCCCGAGCACTTCAGCTTGTGCCTGGTTCGCCATCATAACCACTTTAGAAGTAGGTGTGTAGGTGGTGAACCACTCCTTACTGGAACAGGCACGGCAGGAGGCTCCAGTGTCTACCCACCTGTCAGAGTCAGTCCTTACCGCATCAACCTGCACAATCATAGCAACAACGTCAATGATCATAGATACCTTACTAGGCTCTCCTTGCTCTGATTGCTTGGTCTTTGTTTTGCATTCACTTTTGAAGTGGCCCTTCTTGCCACACTTGAAATAAGGCATCTGAGACTTTGCCTTCTTTCGCTTAAAGGAAGTCCCCTTCACGTTCAGATTGTTAGGGTCCTTCTTCTTGCTATGGAAAGCCGCCTTCTTTCCCCTTGGTTCCTTGGTATGAACTAGATTGGCATTAGCCAATTGCTTGAACAATGTGTCCACCTTCAGTTGAGTTCGCATCTGGTCCTCAACATAGATTTCCTGCAAGAGATCTTCAAGGCTGATCTCAAGCTTCTTCCGATGCATGTTTGCATAGAACTTACGCCACCCAGCGGGGAGCTTTTAGACAATCCCTCCAACAACAAACTTGTCAGGGAGGGGCATCGCCTCGTCTTCCAACTTCTGTCGCAGCTTCAGAAATTCTTTTACCTGCGGCAGCATGAACTTTTTGTCCTCAAAGAGCCATTTGTGATATTTTTCAACCACAAATATCTTGCTCCTGTTCTTGTCTTCTTCGTACAGTTTCTCCAAAGACTCCCATATGTCTCTGGCAATTGGTTTCTTACTGTAGGATTCTGCTAGGGAATCCTCCATAGCATTCAGGATAAGCAACCTGTAAATGCTATTCTCCCTTCTCCACTTGACCTGAAGTTTAGTAGCCGCAGCGATTACAGCAGCAGACCCAGTATCTGGAACAGTAGGTTCCTCTATAAGAAGCACGTGATCAACGTCTCTGAGTTGAAGAGTGAGATAAACCTTCCTCTTTCAGACTTGATAATGCTCTCCATCAAACTTTTCTAACTTACAGAAGTCAGTATTGAGGAGTGAAGCATTAAAGTTTTCCATCGTAGCAATATAGCTTTGAGATTGTTAGTGTCGGGACACAATTTTTTGATGGAAAACTGAGAAAATAAAACAATTATAAAAACAATGTTCCAACGCAACACTTCTAGGAAGGTTGTGCAAGTATAACGTAGATTGTCACGACCCGCACCCTAGAGTAAGGGCATGAAACGTGGGTATGTCCAGCCTACGCCACAGTGTCGGCGGTAGAACGTTGTCCTAGGTCACAATATCTAACAATATAATGCTAACAGTTTATACTCCCCGAATGGGGGTGACATAACAGAAAGTAAACTCAATCACAACTAAGGAAGAAGAAGCACGATATGATATAGAACTCAAAGGAAGTACAGATGATCAAAATAGTCTAAGAAAACATCTCAGCAAATATCCAGAATACAGGTCTCAACTACTGAATATGAAAGAATATACAATCCAGATCTCAAGACAGAAATAAAGTCTAACTAAACTAGTCTCAAGACAACATAAGTAAGATAAGACATAACTAAGCTAGTCTAGGCAATAGGGGTAATGTCATCAGCTAGAGCTGGGTCCTCCTGAGAGTCCAGCTCACAAGTGTCGTCTAGGACTGCCCCGTAGAAGGTATCCACACAGGCCTCCTCCTCGTCCTCTGTAATATTTTCAACAGGTCCAGTCAGGACAGGAGCGAGCACAATACATCTCAACAGTTCATAGCAGGTTAGAAAATATAATCATACAGTAAAGTAAGATATAGGTACTGAAGGAAATACAGTATGTAAACAGAGAGAGAACTGTAATAGAAATATCTACTATAATAGAGATCTAACAGTAGCTAGTGAGTCAGAGTACAATAGAGACATGTAAATGGCATAGGAGATTCTGATACTACACTACGGAAAGATTCTGATGCTACACTTCTTGGATAATATTCACTTGTCTACTTCTACTCTCCCGTACCCCCAATCAATACACAAGGATCCAGCCAGGTTATGTTATGATTCTATGCAATGGCCCACAACGGGTGATACATGGTAGGCCCATAAATGGGTGATTCTTGGAATGCCCATAAGTGGGTGATTCAAGAAGACTCTGTGATTATGAGAGTACATGTCACAAGTGATCAATGAACCGTGAAGCATAGTGATACACCATGTAAGTGAAACGTACAGAACATGAAGTATCCGATGCTCCCTGAGGGGATTACATCTCAAGAAGGGATCCATATAGTACTAATTTGTGTGACCAACGTAACAGTATCAAGTATAGTAATTTAAAGCAGGAAAATAATTCTAAGCAGGATATGAAATGACCAGAGAATGTACTCGTCTGATATCTGAGTGTCCAAGATGAAAGTACTGTCCGAGGAGTGGTGTCTGGCTCCTATTTAGAACAACACAAGTCATAACAAGTCCAGAATGGTAAAATGAAGTTCTACTATGCACTCTACATGAATCTAGGTCAATTAGGCCAAAGTCAACTCTTGGTCAACTCTGGTCAACCCTAGAAGTCAAATTAGGTCAACTATGGTCAACTAGGTCTAACAAGTCTAAATTGGTCTAACTAGTCTACATTAGTCTATACTAGGTCAAACAAGTCATTCTAGGTCTAACTAGTCTACACTAGCTAGTACACACCACTTCAAGGCTATCCAAGCCTAAATCAAGCCAACACACATACTCATTATAATGTCAACAAGTCATCTAACCTCACCATGAATACATACTCAACTTGGCATTGTATTCACTTATATGCATATAGGAATTCCTATTCATAAACATTCATATAGGCATTCAATATTACATGTAGGCACATATATGTATATAGGTATATACACATTACATAGATATACATATGCATATTTTACATACATTACAATATATATATACATATATATGTAGGCTACCTACATTATGTATACATTAACTTTACATATATATATTACATACATATATAGAGAGAAGGAAAGGTAAAGTGTGTGCACATGTGAGTGTATGTGTGTGTTAGAGAGTAGCAGTGATAGGAAACAGAAAACAGTATGTGTGCGTGTAAGAGTGGAGACAATGTGTATGAGTGACTTGTGAGGAAACTTGGAACTCAAATGTGTGTGGATGTTTGTGTGTGTGAGAGTGTGTGTCATGAAGGGTGTATGATAAAACAGTGTGTGTGTGTGTGTACAAAGAGGGGAAAATTGTATGGGTGTTCAGGAATATAGGTAATGTGCCACAGAAAATAAGTGTGCTGCTGTGTGGGGTATAAGTGAGTTTTCTGGACAGAGGAAAGGAAGGGAAACCAATCCATCAATTTCACAACAGTTCAATTTTTGTCCAAGACTTCTAGTCCTCAAATCAAACCCAATATTCAATGAAAAACACCCAAATTTGCCACATAGTTAGGAAACATGTAGGAGAACCAATTTAGAATATAAACCAATAATTAATATTAGTTAAAAAAGGTTAATTAGACAGCCCAAGTTCGAATTAGAAAATTGGAAAAACTGGGAAATTATATGGTATCAGGTTTTAGGGGAAAATGCAAAAATGTAAATCAAAACATGTTAATCATGAAATTCATTGGTTGGTAATTATCATATAGGGTGTGCACGTGTCATTTAGTGTCAAAGTGTCACACCACAACATGACACGATGTGTCCAACACGAATAAAACCATTTCAGCAAACTGGACACTACATGTAGTGCCCCGCTCCTTGCGGTCCACTATGTAATACCTACGGCTTGTTGACTCAGTCATGAACTGAGTATTTGGTGAAACCTTTGCCGGTATCGATTGATCACGGATGAAATACAATGAATCTTTCCAATTGATGGATTGGCTTCTATTGAAATGAATCCAAGAGTTTTGCTGAATGTTTTCTCTTCGCTGCTTGGTTTTGATGAATGCGTTTTCGTGTTGGTTTTCGATGATTGGTTTTCATTGTTCGCTTTCATCGCATTTCGCATTCATTCCGAATCTTGAGAGAAAGATACGAAGTATGCTAATCAACTGTTGGTGCCATTGTAGGCCGCGTGAATCGTTCGTGAACGGCGCATGAAGTCCCTCCTTCTCTCAACTAAGATTCATCTCGGTGAGTTGCTTCAACCGAACAGACATTGATCTGTACGCCTAAGAAAAATGATCTCTAGTCTACTATGTTGCCTTGTCCCAATGATCAACGATACCACATCCACAAAAGATAAGAGAAGATAATTGAATTGAATCAAATTCAAGAATATGTGTTGCTACTCTATCTGCTCGATAAGAATGATCATCTGCTTGTCATCAGTATGCTTGAAATATAGACATGTACAGACAAACTTGTACATGTTGAGATAAACCTGAAGGCACGAATCAAACGTGTCGTATACCTGTGCATAAGTCCAAGTGTGTCTCATCTGATAGAACGGCTAGAGCATGCATTTGGTCTCGGACAACTTGTATACAAGGAATTATTTGTCTCTCGGGTGGTATCTGGGGGCACCTGGAACCGCTCGGCCTAGGAGAGATTATGAGCACACTGGGTGCAAGGACCCATGTTAAAAGTGTAGCCGAATATCTGTGTCCTTAGCGACGAGCTGAACCAAAGAGTCACAGCGGCTAATCATGGGGAAAACCCATGGACCAACATGTAGAATAGTCCACCTGCATGACCCAAATGACAACTTCAATATCTGCAAGAATAAATCATGAATTACTCATTATGCAAATTGTGCTAACGTGGTTTTGTGCAGGGATGACTGCCGGCGAGGGTAAGTTGCTATGATATATTCTATCTGTCATGTTCTTATGAATTGTTAAAAAGAACCTAGACAAGTAGAAAGATCACTAGTAAATGTTAGCTCAACATATTGATTTAGTGCAGAGATTTGCGAGTTCGGCCAAAAGCCGCTCGCCAGTACATGATGTGTACTGACCCACGTTGTGGGCATCCTTTTCAGAAGCAAAAGGAGACAGGGGGATTTCAAGTGAGGCACCGAAGCTCGTCTAGCCCAGTAGAGCTCGTGGATCGCCTCGAAGTTTACTTTCAGTCAATTGCAAGTTTCCAGTTTTCATTTCCTTTGAAGGTGTCTTTCAATTCCAGCTTGTAATAAAGGATATCATGTATGGGCATTGTGGCAAATTTCAAAAGAGTGTTTCAAAGAGTATCTTGTAGCCAAATTATAAGGCAAATCTGAGTTGCAAAGCTTTGTACTTGTATTCCTATCAAGCTATGAATAAAATGAGTATTTCCATTTCAAATCTCTGTGTCCAACATTTGGTTTTCTGCAATGGGTGCGTGCGTGTGTTTTGCTTGACTAATGGGTGCGTGCGTGTGTTTTTGCTTGACTAGTTGTTTTTGTGCAGGTACATGGCCTTGTGCAAGCGCAACTTAGGCTTGCACGGCATCACGCCTTAGCGAGGACGATCGATCCCGCAGGGATCCAAGCAAGACGGATGACCCTAGCGGGATCGGGGCGTGACAAAGTGGTATCAGAGCACGGTTTTACGTCCTTGGCCTCTTGCAAATATCGTTTTCAAAAAGTATATAAAGTACTTTGACGGCTTTCAAAAAGTGTCCGGATTTTGGGTTATGAAAACCAATGCCCCATACAATAAGTCCTTAATATTTTATGAGACTGACAGAAGTTACACTATTTTGTAGAGAAATGGCTCCTCCTCGTCCATCTGGCTCGACCGATGCGGTAGAACGCATCATGACAATGTTGGAGTTACAGAGACAGGATAATGAGAAAAGAAATCAGATACATGAGGCCCGAGCGGCTGCCCAACAAAAGCAGTTGGATGCCCTGACCCAGCTTGTCACCGCGCTTGCGACAAATTGAGATGCCACCGCAGCGACGGAACCAACGGGAACGCCCGAGATTGAGCCCGTAGAGGGTGATGAGCCCCAGCCGACGCAAAGGCACACTGTCTTTAGGCCAAAGGACTTCTTGGACGCGAAACCTCCAGAATTTCAAGGCAGGACGTCACCCGACAAGGTGATAGACTGGATTGATAAAATAGAGACTCTGTTCGCGTTCATAGGAGTTCCAAGTAGCAAAAAGGTAGTCTGTGCCGTTATGCTCCTACGGCTGCGGGCGAAGGACTGGTGGAAGGCGAAGAAGCCGGCGCTGCTCGCAACGGCTAGGAATGGAAAGATCTCGTGGGCCTTGTTCAAGAAGGCGTTTCTCGATCAATATCTGCCTCGAGCCATGAGCAAGAAGATGGAGGATGACTTCATCACACTGAAACAGGGGGAGATGTCCGTGGAGGACTACGAATCTGAATTTGCTAAGTTGGCAAATTTTGCCGCTGCTTGGCTCCCCACGGAACAGACTCGCATAAATCGATTCGTGGAAGGTCTGAATTACGACATCCAGTTAAGTGTGCTGAATCGAGAATGCGGGTCCTATTCTCAAGCCTTTGAGGCGGCGCTTCAGGTAGAACAGTTCGAGCAGAAGAAAGCGTCCAATAAAGCGCCGAATAGTCGGAATCAGCCCGCCAAGAGAAATCATGACGGAGAGAAAAAGACCGATGGGGAACCACGAAATGAGACAATCTGTTCCTACTGCGGTCGACGAGGACATGCGAGTGAAGAATGTCGCTTTGCGAAAGGTTTGGTATGCAGTCACTGTGGAAAGCATGGACACACCAAAGAGGACTGTCGTTCTGCAAACCATGCTTGTTTTCGTTGTGGCCAACAAGGTCACGCCATCCGAAATTGCCCGAAGAGAAATCGAAATAGAGATGACACTGAAGAGCGTGGGCAGCTGCCAGGCCCACTGCCCCTTCGAGACAATCCGCCGAACCAGCCGCAGCGGATTAATGGACGCGTCTTCAATCTCTCCACGTTGCTTGACCCAGAATGCAACAATAGTGGAGGTGAGTTTTGTTTCTTAAGTTTTGAGGACAAAACTTTTTCTTGGTGGGTTATTATGTAGTGCCCCGCTCCTTGCGGTCCACTATGTAATACCTACGGCTTGTTGACTCAGTCATGAACTGAGTATTTGGTGAAACCTTTGCCGGTATCGATTGATCACGGATGAAATACAATAAATCTTTCCAATTGATGGATTGGCTTCTATTGAAATGAATCCAAGAGTTTTGCTGAATGTTTTCTCTTCGCTGCTTGGTTTTGATGAATGCGTTTTCGTGTTGGTTTTCGATGATTGGTTTTCATTGTTCGCTTTCATCGCATTTCGCATTCATTCCGAATCTTGAGAGAAAGATACGAAGTATGCTAATCAACTGTTGGTGCCATTGTAGGCCGCGTGAATCGTTCGTGAACGGCGCGTGAAGTCCCTCCTTCTCTCAACTAAGATTCATCTCGGTGAGTTGCTTCAACCGAACAGACATTGATCTGTACGCCTAAGAAAAATGATCTCTAGTCTACTATGTTGCCTTGTCCCAATGATCAACGATACCACATCCACAAAAGATAAGAGAAGATAATTGAATTGAATCAAATTCAAGAATATGTGTTGCTACTCTATCTGCTCGATAAGAATGATCATCTGCTTGTCATCAGTATGCTTGAAATATAGACATGTACAGACGAACTTGTACATGTTGAGATAAACCTGAAGGCACGAATCAAACGTGTCGTATACCTGTGCATAAGTCCAAGTGTGTCTCATCTGATAGAACGGCTAGAGCATGCATTTGGTCTCGGACAACTTGTATACAAGGAATTATTTGTCTCTCGGGTGGTATCTGGGGGCACCTGGAACCGCTCGGCCTAGGAGAGATTATGAGCACACTGGGTGCAAGGACCCATGTTAAAAGTGTAGCCGAATATCTGTGTCCTTAGCGACGAGCTGAACCAAAGAGTCACAGCGGCTAATCATGGGGAAAACCCATGGACCAACATGTAGAATAGTCCACCTGCATGACCCAAATGACAACTTCAATATCTGCAAGAATGAATCATGAATTACTCATTATGCAAATTGTGCTAACGTGGTTTTGTGCAGGGATGACTGCCGGCGAGGGTAAGTTGCTATGATATATTCTATCTGTCATGTTCTTATGAATTGTTAAAAAGAACCTAGACAAGTAGAAAGATCACTAGTAAATGTTAGCTCAACATATTGATTTAGTGCAGAGATTTGCAAGTTCGGCCAAAAGCCGCTCGCCAGTACATGATGTGTACTGACCCACGTTGTGGGCATCCTTTTCAGAAGCAAAAGGAGACAGGGGGATTTCAAGTGAGGCACCGAAGCTCGTCTAGCCCAGTAGAGCTCGTGGATCGCCTCGAAGTTTACTTTCAGTCAATTGCAAGTTTCCAGTTTTCATTTCCTTTGAAGGTGTCTTTCAATTCCAGCTTGTAATAAAGGATATCATGTATGGGCATTGTGGCAAATTTCAAAAGAGTGTTTCAAAGAGTATCTTGTAGCCAAATTATAAGGCAAATCTGAGTTGCAAAGCTTTGTACTTGTATTCCTATCAAGCTATGAATAAAATGAGTATTTCTATTTCAAATCTCTGTGTCCAACATTTGGTTTTCTGCAATGGGTGCGTGCGTGTGTTTTGCTTGACTAATGGGTGCGTGCGTGTGTTTTTGCTTGACTAGTTGTTTTTGTGCAGGTACATGGCCTTGTGCAAGCGCAACTTAGGCTTGCACGGCATCACGCCTTAGCGAGGACGATCGATCCCGCAGGGATCCAAGCAAGACGGACGACCCTAGCGGGATCGGGGCGTGACACTACACAGCAGTGTACTGTCTCGTGCGTGTGTGCACGCGTGTCGTGCACACAACACAGACCAAACCAAGACACGTGTTCACAAACCTAGGTTCGTCGGGTGTCAGGCTACCTACGTGTTACCCTGTTTTGGGTCGACGTGTCCCCGTGTCCGAGTTATTAAACCGTATCAATGGCGACTGAACGCGTGGGCCAGTGCAGTGCAAAATTGATGTACGAGCCCGTGCTCCCTCGACACGACACGAGGGGTCGTGCCACTTGGGGAGTGTCGTGTCAGACACTACCCTAACGTGTCCATAAAGTTTTACGTGTCCCCGTGTCCTACCCAGTGAGCACTTGGCCCCGAGTAGCAGGACACGCACACTGCTCGTGCGCGTGTGTGCACCCGCGTGTGCACGTATCCAAACCGACACGACATGACACCAAATCAATCCCAGTCGACCAGAATCATGTAAGCCACATTAAAACACAAATTCCTATTTAAACACTTTTCAAAAATTAAAACGAAATCCCCTTTGGGGTATTTTATCGAACACCTTAACTAGTGGGCTGATACGTGTCCATTTAGGACACGAAATGGACACAAAATTCTACAAAAATCTAGGGTTAGCTAGGGAACACTTAGATCTAGGTCATTATGCAAAAATAACAGCATCTAATAAAGAGTTTTAGGGATTTACCTATTGGTGTCACAACTCCTCAAAAAGCTTCAAAGAGGGGGTGTCTCCTTGCTCCCCAAACTTCACCAAATTGCTATCAAAATGAGAATAAAATATACAAACAGCAAGAATTCCTAAATTAAAACCTATTGCAATTTGTTTGAGGGAAAAAGGAATTAATTTGGATTTTCTATGAATTAATGAAGTTGGTACATACCTCTCTTTCCAAATGAAACTTTCCTAAAGAGGCTAGCCCTAATGGAAGAGAGTATTTCTAGGGTGGGATTCCCTAGGCTAGGTGGTCGGCCAACTAATGGATTAGGGTTAGGGTTAGCTAGTGGGTTGGGCTTTGGGCCCATATGTGCCAAGTTGCTAATTAATGGTTCAACCATAAGTCATGGCTTATGACTTAACTATTCTAACTTAAATTCTAATTGGCCTATTAGGAATTAACTTAATGTTAGGTTAGGGTCACATGACCTAATCAAGTCCAAACACAACTAGGGTTAGCTTCTAGGTTAGTCTACAAAGGTCAATGCTAGTCAAAGTCAACCTAGTCAACCATCATTCAAATAATTCCAAAATAAATCCTAAAAATTCCCATAAATTCAAATAAATTATAATAAATTCAAATAACCTCAAAAATGACAAAAAAATACCCTCAAACTAGAATTGTGGTAGTGACAAATCTACCCTCCTTAAAAGAATTTTGTTCTCGAAATTGAAAGGTGAAATACAACTGATGAGAAGGATAGAAAGTATACCTCACGGTCCAAAAAGATATGGGTAACGCTCGCGCATCTCATCCTCCCGCTCCCAGGTAGACTCTCCTGGAGAATGATGCCTCCATGCGACGTGTACCAATGGTATCACCTGGTTCCTCAGAACCTTCTCCCGTCGATCCAGTATCTCCACTGGCTGCTCTGGATAGCTGAGAGAAGGCCCAACCTCAATCTCCGAATGATCGAGCACATGGCTAGGATCAGCCACGTACCGTCTCAACTGTGATACATGGAATATGTTATGGATCTCCACTAGTGCAGGTGGCAAGTCTAGCCTGTATGTCACGTCACCGACTCTTCCGCTGATAATAAAAGGGCCGATGAAGCGCGGGCTAAGCTTCCCGCCTCCACCAAAATATATCGTACCACGAGTCGAAGAAATCTTCAAGAAAACCTGGTCTCCAACCTATAATCACAAGCAAGGTCTCAATTAATTATGATAAACAAACATGATCAAAAAAACACAACAAACAAACCTATATCTAATCCTACTCTAAACTGTGCCTCAAACTCCAACGGCCTCCGGTGGCTATCGGGCCAGTGTCGATGTCTGTCCTGCACCACACGAAGTCTGTCCCTGATGGGCTTCATCTTCTCGGCTGCGTCAACAACCATCTCTGGCCCCAGTAAAGCTCGCTCACCAACATCATCCCAAGATAAGGGTGTACGACACCTACGCCCGTACAGAGCCTCGAAAGGTGACATCTCAATGCTGGCCTGGAAACTGTTGTTGTAAGCAAACTCCACCAAATGTAGATGATCCTCCAAGGAACCTCCAAAGTCCAGGACGCACGTCCGCAGCATATCCTCAAGTGTCTGAATAGTCCTCTCTGACTGTCCGTCCGTCTGGGGGTGGTATGCGGTACTAAACTTGAGCTGAGTGCCCAAGCTAGTCTGCAGACTCCTCCAAAAATGGGAAGTAAAGCGACTATCCCGATCTGAGATGATGTTGACCGGAACCCCGTGAATCCTGACTATCAGCCGCATATACATCTCCGTCAGCCTCTCTGTAGACGTACCCACCTTGAATGGCAAGAAGTGGGCTGATTTGGTCAACCTATCAATGATGACCCAAATTGCGTCTTTTCCTCCTGGTGTACGCGGCAATCCAGATACGAAATCCATAGTGATATGCTCCCATTTCCACTCGAAAATGAGCAGCGGCTGCAATAATCCACCGGGCCTCTACCTCTCTGCCTTGACCTGCTGACAGATCAAGCACCTAGCTACGAAGCGAGCCACCTCCCACTTCATCCCGGACCACCAAACATGCTCCCTCAGATCTCGGTACATCTTGTTGGCACCAGGGTGTATAGAGTATTGAGATCTATGGGCCTCCTGCAAAACCTGCTCCCTGAGCTCTCTGCTGGGCACACATAACCTGGAACCGTGCCTCAAGGCACCATCCTCTGCAAGAGAAAACTCGCCATCCACCAATCCTACTCGAACCTTCTCTCGGAGACACCGCAGAGCAACGTTCTCAAACTGTGCCGACTTGATCCTCTCCACCAAGTCCGACTGAATCTGTATGCCCCACATCTGCATCTGCACTTCGGGCACGATCACCTCAAACCCGAGGCTCTCCAAATCTACAAGCAAGTACCGATCCATAGTCAAACACATGGCCGTCGGATACCTACTCAAGGCATCGGCAACCACGTTGGCCTTCCCTGGGTGATACTGAAGTGATATGTCAAAGTCCTTCATCAACTCTAGCCATCTGCGCTGCCTCATGTTCGGCTCCTTCTGAGTGAACACATACATTAAGCTCTTGTGATCTGTAAAAATCTCCACCCTCTCTCCATACAGATAGTGCTTCCACAACTTCAGAGCAAATATCACTGTTGTCAGCTCCAGTTCATGGGTAGGGTAGTTCTTCTCATGGGGACGTAATTGCCTGGAAGCACAGGCAATCACCTTCTTATGCTGCTGTAAGACACAACCCAGCCCCTTCCCTGAAGCATCACTATAAATAGTGAATTCCCCTGATCCTGAAGGCAATGTCAGAATCGGAGATGTCGTAAGCCGCTTCTTTAACTCATCAAAAGCTGTCTGACACTCCTCTGACCAAACAAACTCAGCATCCTTCCGGGTCAACCGAGTCAACGACTCTGCAACCCGGGAGAAATCCTGCACAAATCTCCTATAATATCCTGCCAGCCCCAGGAAACTCCTGGTCTCTACCACTGAAGTCGGCGCTGCCCATGCCTCAACTGCTACGATCTTCTTGGGGTCAACTGAGATACCATCTCCAGTCACCACATGCCCTAAAAAGTCCACCCGGTCCAAGAAGAACTCACACTTGGAGAGCTTCCCGTAAAGCTGCTCCTTCCTGAGAGTCTCCAGCACTATCCTAAGATGCTCCTCGTGCTCCTCCTCAGTCTTAAAATATACCAAAATGTCGACAATGAACACCACCACAAACAGATCCAGGTACTGGTGGAACACCTTGTTCATTAGGTTCATAAACACTGTTGGTGCATTGGTTAGCCCAAACGGCATAACCAAAAACTCAAACTGCCTGTACCGCGTCCTGAATGCGGTCTTGGGAATATCCTCCCTCTTCACCTTCACCTGGTGATATCCTGACCTCAGATCAATCTTGGAAAATACCCGAGCTCCGCTCAAGTGGTCAAAAAGATCGTCGATCCACGGTAGTGGGTATCTGTTCTTGATCGTGAGGTTGTTGAGTGCCCTATAGTCAATACACATCCGTACTGACCCATCCTTCTTCGGCATAAACAATACTGGTGTACGCCATGGCGACGAACTCAAACGGATGAAGCCCTTGTCCTGCAGCTCATCCACCTGCTTCTTCAGCTCCACAAACTCACTGTTGTTCATCCGATAGACATGTTGAGAGATGGGTTCCGCTCTTGAACCAAGTCTATCGAGAACTCAATGTCTCTGTCTGGTGGCAATCCAGGCAACTCCTCTGGAAAAACATCCATATACTCTGCTATCAAGGGGTATGGAATCGTCTGCTCCTCAACCGAGACTCCGCAGAAAACTCCGCTGCTCTGCTCCGCCTGACGTCTGGAGTACTCGAACTCTGGCTCCCCGGCACTCTGAAGAGAACTCTACCCCCTCTTCAATCAATGCTGGCATGGTGCCTGCTCAACCAATCCATACCGAGTACTATATCGTAGTTCGGTAATGGCATTACGACCAGGTTCACCTCCAACTCACGGCCTCCCAAAACAACACTTCGACCCTTACAAACATCACTTACGAGGATAATACCACCCCCGGTCGTGATCTTGTAAGTCCTAGGCAACAGTTCAGCTATGATACCATGTCTAATCGCAAATAATACTAATATGAAGCTATGCGAAGTACCGAAATCGAATAATACAAAAGCTGGACTGGAGTCGAGAAGAATCGATCTTGCGATCATCTCTCCTATCACCTCTGTGTCTCCGACAGCCATGGCGAAAGCTCGCCCCTATTGGCCTCCCCTGGCCTGCTGCTGGTGCTGGAAGAACCTCTGCTGTTGTGTCGGCAGGGCTGGTCCCCTCTACTGGCCTGCTGAAGCTCTGACTGCTGCTCCCTAAGCTGCTCGTCCCATGCGACACTCCCTCATCTGGTGGTCTGCTAAACCACACACTAGGCACTGGCCCATCCTCTTCCGGTACTCATTGAAGACATGCCCGGGCTTCTTGCAGTAAGCACAAGTGATAACCTGTCTCTGGCCCTGCTGGTGCTGTCTCGGCTGCTGCTGCTGGTGAACTGGCCTCTGCTGGATCGGCTGCGGCTGGAACTGCCTTGGCTGCTGGTGCTGAAAGTGAGGCCTCTTGGCCTGGCCTCCACTTCTGCTATCCCCAACAGGGTCTCGCCCCCTCTTGAGCCTAAGCTCAAGATCATCCTCTGCCAATAAGGCTCCCGTCAAAATCTTCTCAAAAGTGGCATCCCTGTTGCCCTTGGTCGAGGACTTGACTTCCTTGACCAGACCCTTCCGGAACCTCTGGGCCTTCGCCGTCTTGCTCAAGCCCTCTACGAATATGCCAAGGCGGCCAAACTCCCCTGCGTACGCCTCCACTGACAGGCTCCCCTGAACTAAGCTCTCGAACTGCGACTCCAAGGCTCGGAACGCTGAATCTGGAAAGAACTTCTTCTTGAAGAAGCCCTTGAACTCCTTCCAGGTATGTCCAGCTACCCCCACCCTGGGGTCTGACTGATACCAGGTGTGAGCAAGATCTTGCATCCGGCTAGCTGGTGCCTCTATCTGGAGATCTGCCGGTATCCGGGCCAGGCGGAAGATCTCCTCTATATGCTCGATCCACTCGTCAGCATATAGAATCCCCTCTGTCCCCAGGAAGTCTCTGGGGCTCATCTTTTGGAACTACTCTATCCCCGGTGTCCTTGGCTGCTGGACCACTGGTCGAGCTGCGACTGTCGTAAAGGCCAACTCCATGCCCCTATCCTGTCGGGCCTGTTGTCGGTCCATAAACTGCTGGAAGTAGGAGAACATTGTGCCGCATCTACGTATCCTGTAGGCGACGGCTGCTAGAAAGGCACCTCTTAGATGACTGGGTCCTGCCTCCGAGCTGGTGGAGGCATACCCCCTGCTGCTGCTGCTGGAGCCTCAATACGAACAGAGGTGGCAGGAGCTGCAGTCTCCTGTCTCTGCTGAACTGGCTGAGAGATAGCAGACCCCTCTACAGCATCCCCATGAATGGTATGCTGCGGCCACCTCTCGACCATCCTTAAGACAGACCAACAAGAGTCAATTTCGGAGAAAGAAGCGATATAACAAAGGCGGACAGTTAAAATTCAAAAGAATCAGTTGATAATAAGGATTTAGATGGCAATAAAAGAGTTTTTTCTAATGTGATCGAGTACCTTGAAAACTAATGTCCTATATCCTACTGCAGGCTGTATTGATACTCTGGTTCGAATACCACTACACTTCTAGTCTAGACCTACATGGGCCACCACTAAAAACTTGTCACGACCCGCACCCTAGAGTAAGGGCACGAGACGTGGGTACGTCCAGCCTACGCCGTAGTGTCGGCGGTAGAACGTTGTCCTAGGTCACAACATCTAACAATATAATGCTAACAGTTTATACTCCCCGAATGGGGGTTACATAATAGAAAGTAAACTCAATCACAACTAAGGAAGAAGAAGCACGATATGATATAGAACTCAAAGGAAGTGTAGATGATCAAAATAGTCTAAGATAACATCTCAGCAAATATCCAGAATAGAGGTCTCAACTACTAAATATGAAAGAATATACAATCCAGATCTCAAGACAGAAATAAAGTCTAACTAAACTAGTCTTAAGACAACATAAGTAAGATAAGGCCTAACTAAGCTAGTCTAGGCAATAGGAGTAATGTCATCAGCTAGAGCTGGGTCCTCCTGAGAGTCCAGCTCATAAGTGTTGTCTAGGACTGCCCCGTAGAAGGTATCCACACAGGCCTCCTCCTCATCCTCAGTAATAATTTCAACAGGTCCAGTCAGGACAGGAGCGAGCACAATACATCTCAACTGTTCATAACAGGTTAGAAAATATAATCATGCAGTAAAGTAAGATACAGATACTGAAGGAAATACAATATGTAAACAGAGAGAGAACTGTAATAGAAATATCTACTATAATAGAGATCTAACAGTAGCTAGTGAGTCAGAGTACAATATAGACATGTAAATGGCATAGGAGATTCTTATGCTACACTACGAAAAGATTCTGATGCTACACTACTTGGATAATATTCACATGTCTACTTCTACTCCCCCGTACCCCCAATCAATACACAAGGATCCAGCCAGGTTATATTATGATTCCATGCAATGGCCCACAAGGGATGATACATGGTAGGCCCATAAATGGGTGATTCTGGGAATGCCCATAAGTGGATGATTCAAGGAGACTCTGTGATCATGAGAGTACATGTTACAAGTGATAAATGAACCGTGAAGCATAGTGATACACCATGTAAGTGAAACACACAGAACATAAAGTATCCGATGCTTCCTGAGGGGATAACATCTCAAGAAGGGATCCATATAGTACTAATCCGTGTGACCAACGTAACAGTATCAAGTAAAGTAATTTAAAACAGGAAAATAATTCTAAGCAGGATATGAAATGATCAGAGAATATACTCGCCTGATATCTGAGTGTCCAAGATGAAAGTATTATCCGAGGAGTGGTGTCTGGCTCCTATTTAGAACAGCACAAGTCATAACAAGTCCAGAATGGTAAAATAAAGTTCTACTATGCACTCTACATGAATCTAGGTCAATCTAGGCCAAAGTCAACTCTTGGTCAACTCTGGTCAACCTAGAAGTCAAATTAGGTCAACTATGGTCAACTAGGTCTAACAAGTGTAAATTGGTCTAACTAGTCTACATTAGTCTATACTAGGTCAAATAAGTCATTCTAGGTCTAACTAGTCTACACTAGCTAGTACACACCACTTCAAGGCTATCCAAGCCTAAATCAAGCCAACACACATACTCATTATAATGTCAACAAGTCATCTAACCTCACCATGAATACATACTCAACTTGGCATTGTATTCACTAATATGCATATAGGAATTCCTATTCATAAACATTCATATAGGCATTCAATATTACATGTAGACACATATATGTATATAGGTACATACACATTGCATAGATATACATATGCATATTTTACATACATTACAACATATATATATACATATATATATGTAGGCTACCTACATTATATATACATTAACTTTACATATATACATTACATACATATATAGAGAGAAGGAAAGGTAAAGTGTGTGCACATGTGAGTGTATGTGTGTGTTAGAGAGTAGCAGTGATAGGAAAACAGAAAACAGTGTGTGTGTGTAAGAGTGGAGACAATGTGTATGAGTGACTTGTGAGGAAACTTGGAACTCAAATGTGTGTGGATGTTTGTGTGTATGAGAGTGTGTGTCATGAAGGGTGTATGATAAAACAGTGTGTGTGTGTACAAAGAGGGGAAAATTTGTGTGGGTGTTCTGGAATATAGGTAATGTGCCACATAAAATAAGTGTGCTGCTGTGTGGGGTGTACAATGAGTTTTCTGGATAGAGGAAAGGAAGGGAAACGAATTCATCAATTTCACAACAGTTCAGTTTTTGTCCAAGACTTCTAGTCCTCAAATCAAACCCAATATTCAATGAAAAATACCCAAATTTGCCACACAATTAGGAAACATGTAGGAGAACCATTTTAGGATATAAACCAATAATTAACATTAGTTAAAAAGGTTAATTAGACTGCCCAAGTTCGAATTAGAAAATTGGAAAAACTGGGAAATGTATATGGTATCAGGTTTTAGGGGAAAATATAAAAGTGTAAATCAAAACATGTTAATCATGCAATTCATTGGTTGGTAATTATCATATAGGGTGTGCACGTGTCATTTAGTGTCAAAGTGTCACACCACAACGTGACACGACGTGTCCAACACGAATAAAACCATTTCAGCACACTGGACACTGCACAGCAGTGCACTGTCTCGTGCGTGTGTGCACGTGTGTCGTGCACACAACACAGACCAAACCAAGACACGTGTTCACAAACCTAGGTTCGCCAGGTGTTAGGCTACCTATGTGTCACCCTGTTTTGGGTCGACGTATCCCCGTGTCCGAGTTATTAAACCGTATCAGTGGCGACTGAACGCGTGGGCCAGTGCAGTACAAAAGTACGAGCCCGTGCTCCCTCGACACGATACGAGGGGTCGTGCCACTTGGGGAGTGTCGTGTCAGATACTGCCCCAACGTGTCCATGAAGTTTCACGCGTCCTCGTGTCCTACCCAATGAGCACTTGGCCCCGAGTAGCAGGACACGCACACTGCTCGCGCGCGTGCGTGCACCCACGTGTACACGTGTCCAAACCGATACGACATGACACCAAATCATTCCCAGTCGACCAGAATCATATAAGCCACATCAAAACACAAATTCCTATTTAAATACTTTTCAAAAATTAAAACGAAATCCCCTTTGGGGCATTTCATCGAACACCTTAACTAGTGGGCTGATGCGTGTCCATTTAGGACACGAAATGGACACAAAATCCTACAGAAATCTAGGGTTAGCTAGGGGACACTTAGATCTAGGTCATTATACAAAAATAACAGCATCTAATAAAGAGTTTTAGGGATTTACCTATTGGTGTCACAACTTCTCAAAAAGCTCCAAAGTGGGGATGTCTCCTTGCTCCCCAAACTTTACCAAATTGCTATCAAACTGAGAATAAAATATTCAAACAGCAAGAATTTCTAAATTAAAATCTATTGCAATTTGTTTGAGGGAAAAAGAAATTAATTTGGATTTTCTATAAATTAATGAAGTTGGTACATACCTCTCTTTCTAAATGAAATTTTCCTAAAGAGGCTAGCCCTAATGGAAGAGAGTATTTATAGGGCGAGATTCCCTAGGCTAGGTGGCCGGCCAACTAATGGATTAGGGTTAGGGTTAGCTAGTGGGTTGGGCTTTGGGCCCCTATGTGCCAAGTTGCTAATTAATGGTTCAACCATAAGTCAGGGCTTATGACTTAACTATTCTAACTTAAATTCTAATTGGCCTATTAGGAATTAACTTAACGTTAGGTTAGGGTCACATGACCTAATCAAGTCCAAACACAACTAGGGTTAGCTTCTAGGTTAGTCTACCAAGGTCAATGCTAGTCAAAGTCAACCTAGTCAACCATCATTCAAATAATTCCAAAATAAATCCTAAAAATTCCCATAAATTCAAATAAATTATAATAAATTCAAATAACCTCAAAAATGACAAAAATACCCTCAAACTAGAAAAATAGTAGTGACATAGATCTAAGAAGATCTCGTTAGACGATATTACGAGAATCTAAGAAGATTTTGTAATCTACATCAGCATATGATATACGAGAATCTAAAAAGATTTTGTATTCCACAACAACGAAGAAGATGACAGACGAAAGATAGAAGATGGCCTGCTGGGGTGAATGATCACCGTTGCTCAAAGCTTTATTCGCCCAACACGAATAGCTTCCAGGAACCAGCAAGTTCGTCGGAGAACTTGGAACACTCCTGCACTTCTGACTCCTCGGATGGACACAAACTCCCGTGCAAAAGCAATGCTGGTGCGACGCCTTTCCTCTCTCTCGAAGGCTGCTGGAATTCGCAAGCAAATTCTGATCAGAACTGTGTTAAAGAACACTTCCGAATTCTCTGTTTACTAGTGTTAAAAAATACTTCGTAAACTTTCTGTGGTGGCTTCTATTTACTTGTATATCTATCACCTTGTGAGAGAGATGATGCCTTATATAGGCCCTGCAGCAACTGCTCGGTTGTCACAAAGTTAGGGTCATGGTAAAAACTACCCCGAACATGTAGCAACCGCCCAGAACGTGCAAACGTACGTTCTGCTGTAAGTTGCGCCAAATGCGCGCACCCTACGTGCCTTGCATACTGCGCACTGAGCCACTTACGCCAACCTGTGCCACTGCGCGCACTGCACGCACTGCGCTACTGTCCAACCTGCACAACCTGTGCGACCTGCGCCACCTTGTGCCACTCGCGCAACGTTCGCCACGCGCGCATCCAGCGCACCCAGCGCAACCTGGCACGCATCCTGGCACGCACCCGGGTCGCACAACCTGTGGCGTGCAACATGGCAGCACAAGTGGCTCGCCCAACGAGCGCAACTAAAGCGCACTATGCGCCTAGCGACGATGCTGACGTGCTAAGTGCAAAGTGCGCCAACAAAACGCCATATTACGCCTCATGAGCCCGAGTCCGAGTCCGAGTCGCTAAGCCCCTACGGGGCTTAGCTTCCATGGAAATAAATTTTCCAAGAGCAAAAAGCATGAATGCTTTCAATTATTGATTTAGCCTTTTTCCCATTAGAAAAATAACCCCACATGGCACACCCATGTGCACCTCCACACCACATGTGCATCTCTAAACCAGCAAAGCTAATATATAGAGATACAACTCCTTTGGCCTAGCCGATGTGGGACTAAAATTCTAAATGACAAAGGCCAAAATCCAACAGGAAATAGGTAGTTCAAAAATTAAAAAAAATTCATCTTCATGTTTAGTTTACAAAGGGATAGAAATCTTAATTTATTTAGTTTTTCTTTAATACCCTTTCATTCATGATGATTCACATGCTTGGGATAGAAGTTAAAATTTTGAAAATAAAAAGAGGGTATAACCGTCCAAACCAAATATCCAAACATCATTCCTAGGAAAGCAAATCTATTCCCAAGGGGGGACTTGGAAATAGATTTTTCAAGTCAATGGTAATAGCTTTCCCACATAAGCCCTTCCTATTTTCTCCTAATTCTCAATCCTAAACATACCAAACATGGGTAAGGAATTCAAAACCCATTCCCAACCCTCAAAAACTTGAACTAAACGCCCCCTTAAAGAGGGGGACGCCTAAGTACATAATGGGTAGATGAGCTCGAGTAAATCCTGTCATCCTAGCTATAGTATTAGCCTGATCCACCATATGATTTTTATGAGAGACAATGAAGGATGATTTGTTAAGGTTGATCTTCTGAACCGATACGCGAGCAAAAACATTCAAAGTATGCATCAGGCACTCCATACTTGCTTTTCCCCCCATTAAGGAAAACAATGCTGTCGTCCGCATAGAATAGGTGTGATAAATGCATGTTGTCTTTCCTACCACTATAGTGCTTTATGCGACCATGCAGGGATAAGCGTGCCAAAGTCCTACTTAGGGCATCCTGTGCAATAATAAAGAGAGCAGGGGATATCGGATCACCTTGGCCTAGGCCCCTAGAAGATTTGAAAAACTCCTCCCGTCCTCCGATTAGTAGATATAGAGTACCAGCAATTGGAGAATGATCGAAACACCAGATCAATCCATTTCTCATTGAACCGAATCTCCGCATAACTCTAATTAAGTAGCTCCACCCAACTCGGTCATAAGCTTTGGACATGTCGAGTTTAATAGCTAGATTTCCACCTTTAATTTTGCTATCAATCTCATCAATCATTTCATGAGCTATGCTAATATTTTTATGTATACTCCTTTCTTTGACAAATCCCGATTCCTCACGCAAAATAATCATTGGAAGGAAGCCAGACAGACGATCAGCCAAAATTTTAGAGAGGATTTTATGAGCAAAATTGCTTACACTGATGGGTCGAAAGTCTTGGCAGCCCGTCGGTTTGCTGACTTGGGGATGAGTACGAGGTTCGCCATCGTAATGCCCTGCGGTATGTGCGCTCCCAAAAAGAAATCCACCACAGCAGCCATTATCTTTCGTTTAATAATATGCCAACATTTCTCATAGAAAGCTCCTGTAAAGCCGTCGGTCCCGGCAAACTTTGAGGATTAAGGTTTTTGACCGCCCTCTCTACTTCGTCTTCTGTCAGTTGTGTGCATAGAAAAGAGTTTTGTTCCTCATTGATGAGAGTGGAAAGGATCTCCAGAAAGTTGTCCGGGTTGTCTGTCGGTTCTGCTTGGAAAAACTCGGAGAAATGTTGAATGGCTCGACTCATGGTGTCCTCCTCTGAAATAAGAGATCCATCTTCCTCATACATTTGAGTTTTGTTGTTGTTAGATCTGTCTTTGATCATGGCATGGTAAAAGGCCGAGTTACGATCGCCCTCGATGATCCAGTTAACACGTGCCTGATCTTGCAACATAAGCTCCTTATGCCCCAACGTCTCTGCGAGCTCCTTTTATGGTTCATGAGCATATCGGTTTTGTCTTCACTCCAGCCCTGTTGCAGGCTAATTTCAAGCTCTTCAATACTCTGTTGGAGTTTAATCTTCTTAGACCATCTCCAATGGTGATTTCTAAAATTATGTTCTTATCCTACTTGGCATTGTACTTTATGGAGATTTTTACTCTAGTTTGAAAAGTTTCTACATAGAAATTGTAGACATACAAAAATGCTCTCCAATGGTTCTCCATTTCTATCCAATGTGTCATAGAGTAAAAGAACCAATTTAATGGTGTGGGGACCAATAATAATTGTCATGAGAGATAGAAGAATTTCTATGAGAGTAAAGTTTCCATCCTACATCATTGCCACCTAGGATAGAAATGGTGATAGAAATCACCATTGGAAAACTTTTTTTCTAAAATAGATTTATTCCATAGAAATAGGGAAGATAGAAACCCCCATTGGAGATGGTCTTAGTCCTGTTATCTCCAAAGACTTCCCAGTTCCATTTACATAAAGCCCCGTGCATCCGCTTGAGCTTCAGGTGAAGGATCCTCATAGGAGTATCCGTGGCCTCAATCGACAAAATAGATTCTACAAACTCCAGAAATGAAGCATGAGAGCACCACATTCGCTGGAATCGAAACGGCGTCTTGATAGATGGAGAATTATTTTGAGAGATAAGGAGAGGAGAGTGGTCGAAGTAGATTCTAGGAAGGTATCTGATCGTGATCGGAGGGCACTTCAGGATGAAGTTGGTATCATATACGACACGGTCCAACCGCTCCGACGTGTTCTGAGTTTGCAGAAGACCATTACACCAAGTGTATTGGAGAGCCGATGAATCCCGCATCCATGAGACTCTCCGCCATTATAAAATTGTTGAAGTCCTCCACTGCCACGACGTTGATCCTGCCCGGCCCAGTCTTCTCGAAAGCCTTGAGACGACAATAAAATCCTCTGCCAAAAGCCATGGGAGAGTATTACCCATAGCAAAGTTAGACAAGGAGCTCCATAGTTTTCTTCTATTGATCATTTGACATAGTTTTCTTCATAGTTTTCTTCTATTGATCATAGTTTTCTTCTATTGATCATTTGACATTAAAATCCCCCGCCAAAAGCCATGGGAGAGTATTACTCCATAGTTTTCTTCTATTGATCATAGTTAGACATTAAAATCCCCTTAGGCTGTGCTTTCTTGTATTTTTTTGAAAAATCAGCCATGCCATTTCCTTAATGGCATTCCATCAACCGCTTGCGCCATTGCCAATCATCTATTCCTCTATGGTTGCTATTACCCATTCTCCTCCCTCCTCCTTCTCCTCTATAACCTTTTATGATAGAAGTTCCTCTCCCTTCACCTGTTAATCCATTAAATATTATCTACTGCTCTGTTCCACTTTTTCTGTTTTGCTTCAGGCCTTCATATGGATCTACCATGGATGGTCTTCCTCCCTCAAATTATGATGAAGTTCTTGCCAAATTTGCATCTCTCTTCTCATCCTCGTGTACAGATGTGGATGACAACACCTCCCCTTATTTCTATAATCCTCAAGCAGATTGGAAGCGATACCTCTTCTTCAAACCACTTACCAACAAAATCTATCTGCCTCATATCATAATTTCTACAATCCCAAAAATTTGGAAATGTAAGGGCTCTATCAAAGTCTCAGAATACTTTGAAGGATCTTATTCTGTAAAGTTTGATCTGCTTGAAGATTTAGAATTTGTCTTCAACAACGGGCCTTGGAAAATCAACAAACATATACTGATTCTGGAAAGATGCACTCCTAACAAGCTTCCTAAAGATTACAAATTCGCTGAAAGTGAATTCTGGATTCAACTACATGGGTTACCGGTGAATCTCCTGACTATTGATTTTGTTGCCTCTGTTAGCCCAAGAAGCTAACAAATGGATTTTGTTTGCTCGAATCAGAATATTGATAGATGTTTCAAAGCCCCTTCTATGTAGTCTCACTGTGGCATTGAGTAAAGATTCTGAATGTCAAGTTCATGTCAAATATGAACGTCTTCCCAAGTTCTGCCTGTTCTGTGGTCGGCTAGGCCATAGTGTCAAGAAATGTAGTATTCACATGGAATACTCCTATGCTCAATGACAGGTGGTCGGATGAGCAAAGAAATCATATTCAAGCTCTTCTTGATAAACGTCTAGATCTCTCAATCTGTGTTAACCATGCTGACAGATTCAAATCCAAACACCAAAGTCGCAATACCTCAAATAATCTTCCTTCTGATCCCATTCCTCATCGACCACCCAAATTCATGAATCCATCATCTTCTGGAATATTGCCCATGTCCATTGATACCATATCGTCCGTTTATCCTACCAGAATCCAACCATCCACCGACATTATTCCACCACAGATGGATGCCTCCCATAACCCACCTTCTACTTCTTCACCAATCTGTGGTCTAATCTCTGTAATTTTGGTAACGGTTACAGATGACTCATCGAAAAATTCTGGGATATTGAAGATGAGTGGTGTCAGTAGAGTGAGGCATGTATCAGCCTGTAGCAGCAAGGTTGGCTTTGCTTTGACCAATTTGGTCTTGCAGCAGCAGGGCATGGGAGATCAGAGAGAGGGCAGTAACACTTGGCCATGTGTTCGATTTCAGGTGGATGGTTTGTGGCTTTGGTCATCAGATTTTGTCCACTTGGCCATCAAGTCTATATTCTGACAGAGGGGAAGATTTTGGTACTGTTATTTGGGTATCTCAGTCTTAGTATAATAGAGATTAGAGATTGTTAGTTATTGGGCAGTGTTTAGTTAAGTTCTATTTGAGTTTGCATTTGCTTGCATGTGGCTTTGCTTTGCAAAGCAGCATTTGAAGCAACAGTAGCAAGCATATGCAGCTTTGGCAGCAATTTGGCCTGTGGCATTTTGCCTTGACATATTGCCAAGTAGCAGCAGCAGTAGGAGCTGTACTAGCAGCTTGGCATATGGCTTGAGCTGGCCATATGGCCTGCTGTATATGCAGCAGCAGGGGATTTATAACTGCCTGTTTTCAAAAATGAGGATACATTTTTTATTTTTCATATTCTAATATTTTTGTGAATACTTATTTATTAATATTGTATTTTGGGAATTAGTTTAGCCGGGTTTGAGTTTCGTCTAGTTTTGACTTGTGTTAGTGACCCGAGTAGTTTAAACTCTAGTCGGGACCTAAAGATTAGTTAGGCACAGCCCACAAACTCATCTCATTAGGCTAGTGTATTTCGACTAAACCCATATGACAAGTTTAGTTATTTAGAGATTAAAAACTTGACCCTTTTGACTCCAAACCTTTGCATGACTTAGATTAACCAAAAGGGACCTATTAGGGGCATATTAGACATTTTTTATTGGCCCAAACCTAACCCTTATGGCGTCCAAGAGAGGGTTTCATCTTCTTTTCATTTGCAAAGTAGCCTCCATTCCCATTTTAGTGTTCTTCCCAATCTTGAGAGCAAATCTCATTGATTCATCTCTCAAATCTTCTCTTTTCTCTACCAAATTCTCTCATTCTTGCAAGGAGAGGGAGCTACAAGGATTGTGGAGCCAAGAGTAAGGAGGGGTGGCTATTTGCTAGAAGAGTTCGTGTCGAATTCGTGTCCTTTGGGTTGTTCATTGGGAATCAACTCCCAATAGGTATATCCCCCTCTCTCTCTCTCTCTCTCTCTCTCTCTCTCTCTCTAAACCTTCTCTATTTCATCTTTTCCTTGCATATTTGTTAGTTTTAAACCCATAGGAACTACCCCCATGCATGAATCACCATTAGGAATGCTTTAGAGGCACTTTTGAGTCCTCTTTAGGAGTTTGGGATAGGTTTGGTGTACCCCATGGAGAGATTCCAAAGGAGGCACACCATGTGCTTGTGTTTTCGCCCATAGGCTTATTTGTTTTCTAATTTCAGATTTTCATGTGTTAGAGAGTAGATTAACCATGGTTAGGATGTTTAGGTTTGTTCTTATTTGGATACAAATATTTGAATCTATGTATTATGGCCTACAAGCCCTATTTTTATGTAAAAATATTAAATATTGTTATATTTATGGATGTGGACTGATTTAGGGGTTTTTGTATATATATATATATATATATATATATATATATATATATATATATATATATATATATATATATATATATATATATATATTAATATGTGTCTTGTGTGTATGTGATAGAGTATGGGTGTGTTAGTGTTAAGTTTGTGAGTTAGATAATCTAGTTAGTATCCTAGATAATATAGTTAGTATGTATTTCATTTGTCCAAAACAACCCAAATTCGTTACAATTTTCATCCACATTTTTAGTAGCCAAAGCAACTTAGAAATGCCATAACTCCTAGCTCAAGACTCCGATTAATCTTCCGTTTTTTTTAAAAGAACCGTATCGAAGTTAGCTTTTCCAATATATATATTAATAGGCCAAAATCATTCTAGACCTTTCTATAAAACTGTTTGAGTGTCAGCTGTCCGAAAGACGAATATGTTTCGGTGTTTTTGCATTTTCGGGAGCTTTCAGACACGAAAATATGATTCGTTTGAAGTTTCGGAAAGCTAATACGAAGGACTACGACATACTTTAATCCTAGAATTTAGTAAATAGGTCTAATAGGTGCAGTATTGGTTTCAAGTAGAAAACTGACTATATGATATGGACATTTTGTGTATCCTATGAGCCTATGTAGTATGGATATAAAGTGAATGTAGGTATCATAAGTTGTCAAAAATATGTATGATATAGTAAATATATATATTATTGTTAGGTAATATATATTAGTATAGTGTGTGTGTGTGTGTGTGTGTGTGTGTGTGTGTGTGTGTGTGTGTGTGTATGTGTGTGTGTGTGTGTGTGTGTGTGTGTGTGTTTGAATGAGATAAGAATGTGTGTGGTTAGTAGAGAGAAGTAAGATTGATAGAGGATATATGCTAGTGTGTGTTTCATGTTGTATAGATGGTAGTGCAGTGTGTGTGTTGTGAAGGTGAAAGAGTTGGGAGGATCATGCCATCCTATTTGACTTGAGGCTAGTGTGGTTTGTTTACTGATTTATGTTTTGGTTGAGTGGTAGTGTGTTTGTATATAGATGTGTGTGGGTGTGTTAGAAGAGAGGCAATGGATTTGGTACATGTGTTTGTGTGTGAGTTAGTGTTGGAGTGGAGAGGGATTTAGATGTTGTATGTATGGATATATTAGTACGTTAGTAGTTATGTTTGTAAAACCCCTAAATTTTGGGAATATTTTTTTTGTTATTTAAAAAGACTTAAAAATTAATTTATTCAATTTATGATTTTTATTTTATTAGAAATGACCTTAGTCATTGTTGAATTTTGGAACACAAGACTACAATGAATTTTGGCACGAAAGATATAGCAGTGTGCCTTGACTAGTGTACTAGCCATGTCGGGGGAAGCCTAGCCATAGTGATGTCCAAACTAGGAAAATCAGACCAAGTTGTGAATTGACTCATTTAAATTATTTTAATATGATATTATTTTATATATTGAATTTGATTTAATTAAATTTATATATATATATATATATATATATATATATATATATATATATATATATATATATATATATATATATATATATTTATATATATATATATATATATATATATATATATATATTAAAATATATATATATATATATATATATATATATATATATATATATATATATATATATATATATATATATATATGTAGATGTGTTTAAATACATTAAATAATTGGATAGATGATATTAAATTGTTATTTGAATTTTTATATAGATTTATGGTGTATATGTATGGATATATACATATACATATATAGATATAGATATAGATATTTAAAAGATTTTAATTAAAAAAAGATATGTGGTCGGCCCCACCATGCGGGAACCTACCACAACACAATAGCAAAAGCAGCAAAAGCATAGGTGGCCGCCCACACCCAACAAGTAGCAGTAACCAACTTAGTGTGGCCGACCCCTTCCCCCCTTATTATATATACACTTTTGTTTCAACCTAAACTTAAACCCTAATCTTTCCAACTCTCTCCTAATCTCTTCCTCCTTCTTCCTCTCTCCTCCTCTTACCCCGTACTCCCTTCCCGGCGAGCACCTCCGCGCCCAGCCATAATTTAAAATCAAGGTACCTAACTTCTCCAAGCGATTTCTCCATCAATTTAAATCTGTTTTTAGATCCATAAATTCGTGTAGAAATTCCACATGACCCTCTTTGAGATCTTCCAGGTGGATTTCGACGTGTCCATCCAACTTGCTCGAAAAATCTAGGCAAAGTTGGAGAAAATCTACTTTTCTGGAATATTAAAAACTGTTTTAAAACACCAACTTGTCGGCCACTTTTCTTTCTGTACAAAAGAATTTTGTAAAGACTAATTAAAGGCAGTCAAAGATAATATAACCGAGATTGTAACGCACCTTCTGGAATCACTTTTCATCTAGTATGAAAAAAGTTACACGTTGTTAAAGTTTCACGAAAAATTATAAATTTTGTTTTCGAAAATTAGAAAAATACCCCGATACGGCGTCCATCCCGACAAACCGAACGACGTGGTCACACACTATATGCATCGAAAGGCGCATATAAATATTGTCGATGTGTGCGAACTGACGGAACCCGATTTCGTTGCATGTGCGCGACGAAATCAGTGCGTATCCGTCGAAATACCCCCGTATCGACCCTTTGCAAATAAAGTCACAACTTTGTGCACACTCATCAAATCACGACGAAACTTGCGCCATTAGACTAAAAATATTTTTCTGGTCATGTGAGCCAAGTTTGGCCCAATTCTGAGACAGTTGCCTGGGACACCATTTTAGCAGGCCCATAATCCCACTCAACGGGCGATTTTGTGCACGGCCCACCGGAATCCAAAATTGGACATACTGTTGGGTTCGCCTCATCAAAATAAATCCGTAGACATGAAATTTGATGACTTTAGAGACCGCAGATTCTGGCACGCATTTTGGTGTAAAGCGGGTCTAACGGTGGACATCGTTTTGACCCAAAATTACGAATTTGCCCCTGTACCAGAATTTAACTTTTGGACAGGCATTTTCTAGGCATATCTTTTATTCCAATCTCGTTCGTTATGTTTGTTGCAGCATCCAGAGTCATCGACGGGATTTGGCTTTTCTTGCTTCGTTTATTTGTCTGTTCGAGCTACTAGATTATTCTCTTTTGCACATAACCTCAGGCAAGATATCTTGCCATTGTACTATTTATATTCAGTCTACATTTTATTACCTATCACTGTTCATTATTTTCAGTTATTATAGTTCTTGATTTGCTACATGCTCAGTGATTATTAGTTTACTTTGTTACTATCCTTTGATTGCATATGAACCTAGAGTTAGGGGACTACCATTTATAGTGTATTAGATATGCCTCGACACAATTGTACCACGAGGATGTGTGAGACGAGTAGCATGTAGAGGTCCTTGTGTTTGGGCTGATCTCCCATGTGGATTCGTTAGGGCTAACTGCTAATAGAGGCATGTTAGGAGACTTAGCAGTTAGTAGAGGTATATGAGACATGGATATGACTCTGTTAGGCATTGGGTGGGAAGAACAGTTCCTTAACGTATGGGTCACTTATGCACTTCCCTATTGCCGGTTATCACTAGTGGAGATACGGTCCTGGATCCTGATACCTGATTTCCTGTTGGCCTCTGACATTCGATGAATGTTATGCTTTGAGGTCCCTGGTATCCTGATGGGACCATACCTGAGATTCCTGCTCCTGAGCCAGATGCCCATGCATTGGAGGTTTGTTCCTAACTGTATGAACACAGTAGTACGGTTAGATTACCTTATTGTTGTCTTGTCACTTATTTCCTTTGTGGCATATTTTGTATTCAGTATTTATGGCATGTTCTTCCTGTATCTTGTTACGTCCCTCTGAGGACCTGGTTATCTCTCCAGGTGTGTGCTTCTATGATATTGCAGGTGTTCTAGTCGAGGCCGTGATCTTCTTCTTACTTTCGAAGATGATTACACTTGGCCCGTCCTGTTATTTTATTTATTCCTTCTTGTATATTTTATTTGAGATAGTTGGTAGTGGACCTTGTCTCCGCCTAACTTTTGTATAATTATAATTCAGTGTTGATTCCTATTTTATATTGATTCTTTTATTCTGGATGAGATTAGTATCATGGATTACTATATTTCACAGCTTATGCATACATACGATGGTTCCATATATTGGAGTATACTTCGTATATATGCAGCTGGCATGGATACGTACCTAGTCCTAAGTATTTTGGGACTGGGCGTTACATGTGATTGTGTTTTACTTAATTCCTTAAATGCTTAACCTTGTGATTTATCTTGATTGCTTGACCCATTGTCCCATCACACGATTAGTTTAACTCTTGTAAGTTGGGTAGAATACCTCACAACCTAACAAATCCTTTGTCCTTATGAACCATGTTGATGAGTTCACTTAGACTAGAAATTTAGAGAACCTTAACTTATCTAGACAACCAAACCGTAAGTGAAGAAACCTAGGACAACTGTATAGGCCCACACTTCGGGCAAGACTTGATTTTAAAAGATCTTGGACTAATTAAATTCCTTCATCATTACCTCCCTTACTTATAATTCAACAATCTTATGCCGCAAATTTAGCCTTAGTTTTGCAAGCTTATCTTTTCCGAGCTTGATCATGACATATTTTATTGGGTGCACCCACTAACATATTGTCTAATCAGAACCGGTGCATCATGGTCTGATCAACCTATTACACTTTGGTTCGCTTTTCATGTATTATTCTACGTGGATGGTGACATAGTTAAACTTGTCCTAGAGTCACATCTGCGACAGCCTTGGCAATTCTCTTTGAATTATTTTCGTCGCCTATGAACCTTGTATTCGTACTCAATAGCCTCGTCTTTGAAACCTTTATTGTTCTTGTCTTTTACTTATTTCAAAAAGACAAGACACTGTACTTGATAGATAGACCCAAGTATCACTTTAGTCATGTGGCTATATCCACGCCTTAAACTACTCTTCCTTTCCTCAACCCTAGAATTATCATCATTCCCTTTCCAATCATTCTTGAACACACGAGAATGATTCTGATCACCACTTAATCAAACCCTCAACCAAGACGATTAGTATCCAGTTCTCCCTCAAGGAGCCACATCTCCCAAAGGTTTAAATTATTCTCTTTGATCTACTCAAGTCCTCACTGCTCTCTAATTTGGATTATCAAAATTTTGTTACCTTCACTAACAACCCTTATTCAAATCCATAACCATGATATATCGTGTATGTATCGACTTCACCATTTTCTAATATATGGTTGTGTTGAACGTCGTTCCATCGCCTCCTCTAAAATTTAATCGTATTTTGGTACTGAAGAACTCTTTATATCCCTCAACCCTATCTACCCTATTATTCCTAAATTTTAAGGACAAAATTCTTGTAAGTTGGGTAGGATGTAAAACCCATAAATTTGGGAATATTTTTTTTTGTTATTTAAAATGACTTAAAATTAATTTATGCGATTTATGATTTTTATTTTATTAGAAATGACCTTAGCCATTGTTGAATTTTGGAACACAAGACTACCATGAATTTTGGCACGAAAATGTAGCAGTGTGCCTGGACTAGTGTACTAGCCATGTCGGGGGAAGCCTAGCCATAGTGATGTCCAAAAATAGGAAAACCAGACCAAGTTGTGAATTGACTCATTTAAATTATTTTAATCTGATATTATTTTATATATTGATTTTGATTTAATTGAATTTATATATATATGTGTGTGTGTGTGTGTGTGTGTGTGTGTGTGTGTGTGTGTGTGTGTGTGTGTGTGTGTGTGTGTGTGTGTGTGTTTAAATATATTAAATAATTGGATAAATGATACTAAATTGTTATTTGAATTTTTATATAGATTTATGGTGTATATGTATGGATATACATATACATATATAGATATAGATATAAAAAATAACATATATAGATATAGATATATATATTTAAAAGATTTTGAATTGAAAAAAAAGATATGTGGTCGGCCCCACCATATGGGAACCGACCACAACACAATAGCAAAAGTAGCAGAAGCATGGGTGGCCGCCCACACCCAACAAGTAGCAGTAGCCAACTTAGTGTGGCCGACCCCATCCCCCCTTATTATATGTACACTTTTGTTTTAACCTAAACTTAAACCCTAATCTTTCCAACTCTCTCCTAATATCTTCCTCCTTCTTCCTCTCTCCTCCGCTCACCCTGTACTCCCTTTCCGGCGAGCACCTCCGCGCTCAGCCACAGCAGCCCCGCCTCACGGTCCCCACGGCAACACCACCACCAACAACAAACGACAACAACAACAAAATTTAAAATCAAGGTACCTAACTTCTCCATGCGATTTCTCCATCAATTTAAATCTATTTTTAGATCCGTAAATTTGTGTAGAAAGCCCACATGACCCTCTTCGATATCCCCTAGGTGGATTTCGACGTGTCCATCCAACTTGCTCGAAAAATTGAGGCAAAGTTGGAGAAAACCTACTTTTCTGTAATATTAAAAACTGTTTTAAAACACCAACTTGTCGGCTACTTTTCTTTCTGTACAATAGAATTTTGTAGAGACTAATTAACGGCAGTCAAAGGCAATATAACCGAGATTGTAATGCACTTTCTGGAATCATTTTTCATCTAGTATGTAAAAAGTTACACGTTGTTAAAGTTTCACGAAAAATTGTAAATTCTGTTTTCAAAAATTAGAAAAATACCCCGATACGGCGTCCGTCCCGACAAATCGGGTGACGTGGTCGCGCACTATATGCATCAAAAGGTGCGTATGAATGTTGTCGACATGTGGGAACTGACGGAACCCGATTTCGTTGCATGTGCGCGACGAAATCAGTACGTATCCGTCGAGATACCCACGTATCGACCCTTTGTAAATAAAGTCACAACTTTGTGCACACTCATCAAATCGCGACGAAACTTGCGCCATTAGACTCAAAATATTTTTCTGGTCTTGTGAGCCAAGTTTGGCCCAATTCTGAGATCGTTGACTGGAATGCCATTTTGGCAGGCCCGCAATCCCACTCAACGGGCGATTTTGTGCACGGCCCACCGGAATCCAAAATTGGACATACCATTGGGTTCGTCTCATCAAAACAAATTCGTAGACATGTAGTTTGATGACTTTAGAGACCGTCAATTCTGGCGTGCATTTCTGTACAAAGCGGGTCCAACTGCGGACATCATTTTGACCCGAAATTACGAATTTGCCCCTGTACCAGAATTTAACTTTTGGACAGGCATTTCCTAGGCATATTTTGTATTCCAAACTCATTCGTGATGTTTGTTGTAGCATCCGAAGTCATCGACGGGATTTGGCTTTTCTTGCTTCGTTTATTTGTTTGTTCGAGCTATTGGATTATTCTCTTTTGTACATAACCTCAGGCAAGATACCTTGCCATTGTACTGTTTATATTCAGTCTGCATTTTATTACCTATCACTGTTCATTATTTTTGGTTGTTATAGTTTTTGATTTACTACATGCTCAGTGATTATTAGTTTACTTTGTTACTATCCTTTGATTGCATATGAACCTAGAGTTAGGGGACTACCGTTTGTAGTGTATTGCATATGCCTTGACACAGTTGTACCAAAAGGATGTGTGAGATGAGTAGCATGTAGAGGTCCTTGCGTGTGGGCTGATCCCCCAATGCGTTAGGGCTAACTGCTAATAGAGGCATGTTAGGAGACTTAGAAGTTAGTAGAGGCATATGAGACATGGATGTGACTCTGTTAGGCATTGGGTGGGAAGAACAGTTTCTTAACGTATGGGTCACTTATACACTTCCCTATTGTCGGTTATCTCTGGTGGAGAATACGGTCCTGGATCCTGATACCTGATTTTCTGCTGGCCTCTGACATTCAATGAATGTTATGCTTTGAGGTCCCTAGTATCCTGATGGGACCATACCTGAGATTCCTGCTCCTGAGCCAGATGCCTATGCGTTGGAGGTTTGTTCTTAACTGCATGAACACAGTAGTACAGTTAGATTACCTTATTGTTGTCTTGTCACTTATTTCCTTTGTGACATATTTTGTATTCAGTATTTATGGCATGTTCTTCATTTATCTTGTTACGTCCCTCTGAGGACCTGGTTATCTCTTCAGGTATGTGCTTCTGTGATATTGTAGGTGTTATAGCCGAGGCCGTGATCTTCTCCATCCTTTCGAAGATGATTGCACTTGGCATGTCCTGTTATTTCATTTATTCCTTCTTGTACATTTTATTTGAGATAGTTGGTAGTGGACCTTGTCTCCGCCCAACTTTTGTACAAATATAATTCAGTGTTGATTTCTATTTTATATTGATTCTTTTATTGTGGATGAGATTAGTATTATGGATTACTATATTTCACAGCTTATGCATACATACGATGGTTCCATATATTGGAGTATACTTCGTATGTATGCAGCTGGCATAGATACGTACCTAGTCCTAAGTATTTTGGGACTGGGGCATTACAATGTTAGAATCTATGTAGAGGTTAGAGGTATCTTATAAGTTAGATAGTGGTATCTTGTATAAGTTAGATAGTTAGTTGTGTTAGTCTATGTTATTGTTAGTTAGATATGACATATGTTAGTTGGTTAGAGTTAGAGATGGATATATATACGTATATGTTATAGTTAGATATTAGTATCTTAGTTATCCATGGTTTGTGTGTGTGTGGCTGAAGATTAGATGAGTTAGTATCCTAATAGTAAGATATCTTAGATAGTTAGATAAGTTGTATCTTGTATAGATTAGAGTTAAGTTAGATAGTGGTTAGTTTGTAGATAGGTAGTATCTTCGGATACTATATATTGGGATATTGTGCTGTACCTTACTTTAAGGTAAAGGGTTTACCTTATCACAAGGTAAGGTAGTGAGTTTACCTTCAAGATAAGGTAACATGGGGTTTACCTTCAAGGTATTGGGTTTACCTTCAAGGTAAGGTATGGTTACCTAGATACTAGGGCTAGATACTAAGGTATTGGTTATCTAATGGCTTAGGGTAGATAAATAGATGCTAGATAACTATAGTTGGGTATTGGGAGACTAAGGTATTTATACCTAGACTAAGGTTTTGGACTTCTAACCAAGGTAAGGGTATTGGGATACCAATAGGGATAAAGTATATGGTATCTTGGTTAGTATCTTAGGATAGCTTAGATATAGAGTTAGTATCCTATATTACAAATTAGTATCCTAAGTTAGTAGATAGATAGTAGTCTAGAGATGTAAGTTGGTATATTGGTGTCATAGGTTAGTGTGTCATATACTTGAGTAGGATACTACTAGTTAGTAACTTAGAATTTAGGATACTAGAAGTATATGTTAGATAGTTAGATGTATATAGCTAGTGTCCTAAATATATATTTTAGTATCTTAGAGATTATGATACTAGTAAGTTAGAGTGTTAGATACAAGTTAGTATCTTAGAGGGATAGTTAGTATCTTGGAGGGTAAATGAGAAGTCTAAGGTATTGACAAGGTAATGAGATTTACCTATAGTCTAAGGGTAAGGTATTGGTAGGATGTTAAGATAGATGTGTAGATACTAGTCTAAAGAAATGGTAGGATCTATTAGCCTAGGATAGTGAGTTACCTACTAGTATAAATAGATGGGGTGTTAAGATATTACCTAAATATTTAAGGTATTGATAAAAGATACCAATAGAGATAAGGTAAGTGGGTTATCTTGGTAGGTAATGACTAGGAATAATATGCTTGACTTAGAATTGACCATGTTTGACCAAGGTTGACTGTTTGACTCAAAGTCAGCTACAAGTCAATATTGGACATAGATTATACAAGGGTGGCACACAGGAGTCTGAGGATGATCCTCCTCAGTAGAGAGTGCCCTAGATATAGTTTAGAGTATTTAGTTTTCATATTGTATCGGATTGTGAGTTGAGACTTATTTTATATTCAGGATATGTATTTATGGTGTTGGACACCTAATTTATGTGTTGTGATAAATTTACTCTTTGTTCAGTTATCTTCCTTATTATCTATTTTCATATCGTGCTCTTGATGGAACTGGAGATTCCCAGTACCCTTCCTTTGGTGTGCGTATTGATCGATAGAAAGTTAAACAGATCTAATACGTGTTCTAACCCTTCATAGGCGGAAACTAGGGTTCACGAATTATACCTGCGATAGAAAGGAGACAAGTAATTCCTGGCAATCTCGAGCGGACGACCCCAAGATCTTCTGCACGTATTCCTTCCTCAAGTTGGACGTCGTGTGGGCAACGATCTCCCAACCTTTTTTTCTTCTTGGCAGCCCTCCCTTTCTCTCTTTACGTGAATCATAAATTTAGAGAAAATTTCAGATTTCTGATCAGTAATCTGGCGGCCAGAGAATAGAGGATATATATAGGCTACGGCAGGGACCATGAAGAGAAATTAGGGTTAGGCCTCCTAACGGATCTGGATATCCCGTGTTCAGCCCGAACACACAATCCAGGCCCATTAACAATAGCTCGGTCCACTAATGAGCTATTGTTGTACTACCTCCCTAATCCTAAATTATATTTGTGGGCTCCTTTTATTATATGCTCGTTTGGCTCTCCATGTTAAGATATCGTATGTCCGTCGATCAAATTAAGTTACTGACAGCTATATTGATTCGACATCTTTTATCCTTAAGTAGTACCGCTCAACTTTATTTGTCATGTCGGATATAATCCACCTGCAGGGTTTACATGACAATCCTTATGAGCTCCTTAAGAGGACATCATCAACCCGATGTACCGGGACATGGATTCCATTTATAATCAACAACCCATCATACATACAATGTTATTACCCAATTCATAGAGGTTGTTGATCCATAATGAATCTCACTCTTTTATGAGTTAAAGTAATGCACACTACATATACATGTCCGTTATTATATCCGGATTAAGAGCACAAGCATCCATAATAACAGAGGTGTTTGTTCTCTTATGTAGTCAGTGCAAAGAGAACAACCTCAAGTGGTCATGTTCAATACACACAAAGTGTATTAGTGTAAACCTATAGTCAAGAGAGACTAATACCATATTACACTACAACCTTTCTAATAGATTGTCCAAGTCCATCTTGGTTGTGAACTATTTATATACTCCATAGGAAACTGATAATATGATCTTCTGTGTGACACCACACACCATATTATCTACAATATAGAATATCAGACATTTGCATTAACATTTGCAACAAATACAATATGCAAACATTTGTCCATATGATTCTCATTCAAAATTTAAGGAAATAAGGTTACTACAAAAGTGATGCTTTTAGTATATAACCCTAGCAGCTCTACCTCCCTTTAAACTTGTGATTCAGATTATATAGTTGAGATGTTATATTATTCTTCCGTGCGAAGATGACATGTTTATACTTTACATTGTTAGATGATAGATATTGTAGACGACCTATACAGCGTTCTACTATCGATATTACGACGTAGGCTGGTCGTACCCACGTCCTCGTGCCCCTAAACAGGGTCCGGGTCATGACACCAATTTAAAGTGGGTTAGTGAGTATAGTTGAGAGGGTGAGGGGACTGTCTATGGGTGTCCCAGTTGGGTGTCAATTGACACTCATATATGGAGAGTGATAGGAGCCTAGGCATTAGCCTATGTGATTGACATTATGGCAGGCTCAGCGCATGTATACTTGGGCAGGCCATCCCATTGCCTTGGGTTGGCATGGCATGGCTTTGTTCCACAAGCCTTAGGCCATATCCTGTACTAGGTTCCAACATTGGTGGGTGTGTGTGAGGTTTTGGTAAGGAAGTGAGAGGGGAAATTAGCATGGCTACTTGGCTAGCAAGTGGTAGCAGCAAACAATTTCTTGTTGTAGGAAAGAACAGTAGTGAAGACAGGAACTTGGCCATTAGGCCATAACTTCTTGGCAATAGGCCTTAGTGAACCAAGTATCATAAGTACCAACCATGGAGTGAATTAGTGTAGGTGAGAATCCTAATGTATAGGTGAGTGTCCGTGTGACACTAGTATCAGCTTTATGCTATAGTGAGTGTATGTGTCAAATAGAGTGTATGCATCTATACTATATAGATGCTGGTATCAGTTAGGATGTAGCCTTATGACACTGTTGGATAGTGAGTATAGTATCAGAAATCAGTGTTATGTTTAGAGGGTGAGTGAAGTGAGTGTCAGTTGGGTGAGGAGGAGGCATCTGCTCAGAGCCTTGTGTTCAGTATGAGTATATCTATATAGGATATATATAGGTATCTGGTAATATTAGGATAAGAGTATCATAGAGTGTGTGGGTGCCTTATTGAGAGTATCCTATCTTGGTAATATGGTTCAGAATTTGGGATTGTGTAAGTATCCAGTAGGGCCTTGGCTTGTCCACATTACAGTAGCAGTGGTATGGAGGCCTGCAATTGCCTTGCATTGCCTGCAAGGCTCAAGTAGCAGCAAGCTACATCAGGGCATTGCCCTGGCTTGAATTAGCAGCAGGGAAAAATCCCCAATGCTCGAGAGTTGGCCATTTGGCCGTTACATTGGACAATAGGCCATTGGCTATGACACTTAGGCCATAGGCACATGTGAGTTAACATTCAGTTAGCTTGGTCATGAGGTTTTGGTTAGTATTAGATGTATTAGATTGGTGGATGAGTGTATGGGTACTTGTTAGTATCTGTTAATATCCTAAGTTAGATATGGTTAGGTATTTGTATTGGTGTGTATGTTTAAGTATCAATTATGATTAGGTGTGTTCAATAGAGTATCAATGGTGTCAGTGTATCAAAGATTGTGGTGTGCTAGAGAGTGAATATGTATCTAAGATGAGTGGTGTCAGTAGAGTGAGGCATGTATCAGTCTGTGGCAGCAAGGTTGGCTTTGCTTTGACCAATTTGGTCTTGCAGCAGTAGGGCATGGGGGATCAGAGATAGGGAAGTAACACTTGGCACTTGGCCATGTGTTCGATTTCAGGTGGGAGGTTTGTGGCTTTGGCCATCAGATTTTGGCCACTTGGCCATCAAGTCTTTATTCAGAGAGAGATGAGAGGATTTTGGTACTGTTATTTGGGTATCTCTGTCTTAGTGTATTAGAGATTAGACAGTGTTAGTTATTAGGCAGTATTTGGTTAAGTTTTGTTTGAGTTTGCATTTGCTTAAATGTGGCTTTGCTTTGCAAAGCAGCATTTGAAGCAGCAACATCAAGCATATACAGCATTGGCAGCAATTTGTCCTGTGGCATTTTGCCTTGGCATATTGCCTAGTAGCAGCAACAGTAGAAGCTACACTAGCAGCTTGGCATGTGGCTTGAGCAGGCCACATGGCTTGCTGCATATGCAGCAGCACGGGACCCTTTCCTCCTGTTTGATTTTGTACATAGGCCATTTGGCCAATGCCCATGTCATGTGTGTGTATAAGTATTAGGAAGAGGAGATGAAAGGTGAGGTTTGCCTGCTTTATAGAGGGCTATATAAATATACATATATATTAAGTTAATACCTATCCCGAGTAGGTAAATGATATTACCTATCTAGTATAGGTAATGGTTTACCTAATCTAAAGGTAATGGGATGCCTAAGCAACTTAAGTAAGGTAAGGTTATTACTTAGATTTATGTATGGGGCTAGAGTTTACCAGGTAGGTAATTGCCTTAGGTAGGGTAAACTCATGAATAGGTTATAGGGTATTATATGGTATGTAAGTAATCTACATAATAGATAAATATGTAATAGGTTCTATGCTTGTCTATAACTGGCATTGGCTTAACCTAACCTAGAAAGACTTGGGTTGACTAGGAAATTGACCAGGGGGACCAGTTGACCAAAAGTCAACTGTAAGTCAATTTGACCTAGATTTGACCTAGATTGCATATCATACCATGCTTAACACTCATTTAAACACCATTTAACTCTGATATCTCATATCTAGGTTCTTGTGACTCCTCTTTGGGCCTCGAAACACATTTACTGCTCAGGACGATAGACGAGTACATTCTCTAATAGTTTTCATTATTGATTACCACTATAATTCAAGTATTTAGAAATGTTACCTATGATTCTTGATACGATGGTATGCGGATTGGTATTGTCATTGGATCTTCAATCATGAGATGTTACCTTAATTCATCGCAATAGTATCGGATACTGTTCTTGTTGGTATTGGATAACATTGGATATTATTGAATAATATTGAAATATTGGATAACATTGGATACATTGGCTAGTAACATGTTATGGTTGGATCCATCATATCAGTCGGGGCGGGGGGAAACACTAGTTAGATATGTGATCAAGAACTATCGGCAAGTAGTATAAATCATTGGCTACTAGCTATCGTATACTTCAAGTAGGTTGAGCTAGCCTTCCTTAGTGTAAATCATTGAATCTCCCAAGACGATCACATATCTAATTCGGTATTCCAAATACATTGTCTATTATAGTTCATACTCAATTTACCAGTTATATTGCTCTGTCCTTGATATGGTAGTTCCTCTTCTATTACTTGTTTACACAGATTACATTTTTAGTTTATATTGTCTGTCTCTTTTCATTATACTATTGCCTCAGACAAGTTTTTTTTATCGTATATAACATTCTCCTTGTCACTGTTTTATAGTTTTTGTCAATTAAATGGAACTGCTATTTGGGTTGTACTTCGCTCCAATCACGACTGGATAATATTTTTCAGATGGTTTAGATGGTTGTCCTACCTACTATGAGCAGAGGTTATACGAGAGATGCACATAGGAGTCTGAGGAAGATCCTGCCCAGTAGAGAGTGCCTTAGTAGTGTTCTAGGGTCCTTAGTATTGCATATTGTATCGGATTGTTCCGAATGTGGATTTTAGACTTATTGTTATATTCAGGATATATACTTTTGTCTTAATCATCTAGACTCATGTGTTTTAATGACTCTTACTGTTTATTTAGTTTAATCTGCTTATCTCATATTTCTATATCGTGTTTTATCTTTCCTAGATCTTGTGATTGCGTTATACACTTTACATGTCATATTATTCCTCCGTGCGGAGATGACAGGATTATACTTCATATTGTTAGATGATAGATATTGTAGACGACCTATACAACATTCAACCGCTGACACTGCGGTGTAGGCTGGACGTACCCACGTCCTCGTGTCCCTAAACAGGGTGCGGGTCTTGACAGACAACATTGGTAAGGCTTCCTACCCTGTGATTAAAAATGTCTGTCTAGTAACTGAGTTAAAACATAACCTACTCAACATAAGCCAATTAACTAACCATGGTTATGGTATTAACTTTGTCAAAGATAAATGTACTATAGTTGATAGCTCAACTGGTAGTACTATATTTGAAGGTATTAGGGAAGACAACATATATGTTTTCTATTTATTAGAAGATGCTAACAAAGCATGTAGATCCTTACTAGCCAACAATAATGCGAGTTAACTATGGCACATGAGACTTGGTTATGCAAACATGGACACAATTTCATGATTATCTACGAAGAAACTGGTACGAGGCTTACCGAACTTCGTCTTCAAGAAGGATACAGTATGTAGTGAATGTGAAAAGAACAAAGCTATCCGATCCACTTTAACTCCAAAAATGTTGTAAGTACCACTAGATCTCTACAATTACTGCATACGGATCTATTTGGGCCTAGTAGAATTGCTATCCTAGGTGGTAAGTTATATGCATTTGTAATAGTAGATGATATATCTAGAAACATATGGGTATATTTTCTCGCACGCAAGAATGATGCATTATCTAAATTTGTCACATTTTTTAAGTAAGTTCAAAATGAGAAAGGATTCATGATCACTCGTATTCGAAGTGATCATGGTGGCAAATTTGAGAATGTAGAGTTTGAGCAATTTTGTGACACACACGAATATTTGTACGAGTTCTCCTGTCCTGGGACTCCATAACAAAACAGAGTTGTAGAACGTAAGAACAGAACTCTATCTGAAATGGCTAGAGTAATGTTGAATCAATTTAGTTTACCTAAATATTTATGAGCAAAAGCTGTCAATACAGCTTGTTATGTTCTCAATAGGGTTCTAATTCAACCTAAATCGAAGAAGACTCCCTATGAGTTATGGTTTGATAGAACACCCACAGTTTTTTATTTCAAAATCTTTGATTGTAAATATTTTATCTTAATACTAAAGATGATTTGAATAAATTTGACGAAAAGGTCGAAGTGGGTATCTTTTTAGATTATGTGGCCAAAAGTAAAGGGTACCGAGTCTTCAACAAAAAGTCAATGATCATCTAAGAATCAATGAACGTCACCTTCGACGAATTAAACCAATAGACGATCAACGACAATGATGATGAAGATATTAGTATACAAGCATGGCGTCTACAGAACTGGAAACCGGAACCAGCTACCTTGAAAGTCTTATGACTAACCACCCCAAGGACCTTGTAATAGGTGAGATCACCTAGGGCGTAAGTACTCGTTCCTCTACCAGAGATATAGGTTCTTGTGTTGTATTTATTTCATAGTTGGAACCTAAGACTATTGAAGAAGCATGTAGTGATAACTATTGGTTAGATGCTATGCAAGAGGAACTAAACTAATTTGAATAGAATCAAGTTTGGGAACTTGTTCCCAAGCCCATTGATTATCCGGTCACTGGCACACGCTGGATATTCTAAAATAAATTAAATGAGAATGGTTTAGTCACTCGTAATAAGGCTCGACTCGTAGCTCAAGGATATAACCAAGAGGAAGGTATCGACTACGATGAGACCTATGCCCCACTTGCGAGATTAGAATCCATCCACATGTTATGTGCATTTGCATGTTTTCATAACTTCTGCAAACTTTTTCAAATGGATGTAAAGAGTACTTTTCTTAATGGTTTCATAAAAGAAGAAGTTTATGTAGCTCAACCTTCAGGTTTCACTGATTTCAAAAATCATGATTATGTATTCAAGTTGAAGAAAGTCCTATATGATTTGAAACAAGCCCCTCGTGCTTAGTACGACTATTTAAGCTCTTTTCTACTTGATAATTGTTTTTCAAAAGCAAGATTGACACACTGTTTATAAAGTCTTTAAAAAGAATTCTTCTTTTAATTCAAATTTATGTTGATGATATTATCTCTGGATCTATTAATGAATCTCTCTATCAAGAATTCTTTAAGTGTATGCAGAATGAGTTTGAGGTGAGCATGAAGGGAGAACTCAAATTCTTCCTTGGACTGCAAATCAAACAAACCAACAATGGGACATTCATCAACCAAGCAAAGTACATAAAAGATTTGCTAAAGAAGTTCAATCTGGAATCTGTCAAACCCCTTGGCACTCCAATGGCAATTTCAACCAAACTCGATGTAGATGAACAAGGCAAACCTGTCGACATACTTAAGTATCAAAGTATGATTGGTAGTTCACTCTATTTAACTGCTAATCGTCCTGATATAATGTTTAGTGTTTGCTTGTATGTAAGATTTCAAGCTAACCCTAAGAAATCACACCTGTGCGCAGCTAAGCGTATCTTCTGATACCTTAAAGGCACTTCTTCTGTCGGCTTATGGTATCCCAAAACTACGTCCTTTGACCTAACCAATTATTCGGATGCTAATTTTGCTGGATGCAAAGTGGATAGAAAAAGTACTAGCGACACGTGTCATTTTCTAGGTAAGGCTCTAGTCTCTTGGTTCAGCAAAAAGAAAAATTATATTGCATTATTAACTACTGAGGCTGAGTACATCGCCGTAGGACGTTGTTATACACAAATTTTGTGAACGAAGTAGACTTTAGAAGACTTTGATTTACACCACACACACATACCCATTTTTTGTGACAACACTAGCACTATCAACTTGACTAAGAATACTGTATGTCACTCTCGCACTAAGCATATTGAGATTCGACATCATTTTTTAGAGACCATCAAGCAAATGGAGACATCATTTTAGAATATGTAGACACAGAAAAATAATTCGGCGACATCTTTACAAAATCTTTAGCGAAAGATCGTTTCAATTATTTACGTCGAGAATTATAAATTTTAGATGTCAATAATATCAATTGATTTTATCTTATTAATTATCTTTCTATATGCAAAAATCATTTTCAAGATAAACCTACAAAGAGTTTGTCTGTCACCATGGCTACGGTTAAAGCGAAACGGTATTTAAGTATTCTCCAGTGAACCTCCGTTAGCTGGGACAGTACCCCTACAGCTAATATGAGACAATCGCTGCATAACAAAATTTAATTCGTAAAATAATTTTAATTATATTAATTGAAATTTAAAATTACTAATCTTAGAATTAAATAATTGAAAAGGAATAATAAATACAAAGTGATATTTTGAATTTTGTGAAAAATTACCTCAACAGAGTTCTAGGCAAACTCGTTCCGAATTCAGCCCGAACTCGATTGGTGTCAGGTTTTAAACAGAACCTGAATGGCTCTCACTTGTACTTATTCTTCCTTCTCCTCCAAACAGAAGCATAGCAGTCGCGAAAAATACCCCCAACCCTAGTTTTTTTATCTCTTGATTCCTTCCTACTCCTTTGGAGTTTTGCTTTGGATTCGGGCGTATAATCTCCTCTTGTTCCATATACTCTATTTTGAGAAGGTATAATCTCTTCTATCTCTCCATTTCTCAATTTTTTAATTTCATAGAAATTTTCAATTTTCTATTGAAAACCATGCCTAGAAGCAATAATCCTTTCAAGAGAAAGAAGACGGCTAGTGAAGAAGCCTCATCTTCTGATCCTACCCAAGGATCCCTCTTTTTGCCTGTCCAAACGGACGATGGGGCGTTCAAGAAGTTTTTCTTTGAAACTCTAGAACAATCTTTGCTATGGTATGCAGTTTTTTTAATTCATAATATTTGCCCCGATGCACCGATAAAGTGGACGATCTTTCCATCTCACAAACCTTATTTTGAAACTTTAGGATTGGATAATCTTGTTACACATTCATTTCCTATCGACACAAATGTAATTAATCTATTTTACTGTAATTTTACTTTAGCTGATAATAATTATCTTATGAAAAGCCATGTCGCCGGCATTGATATTCAATTCAATTATAACGATTTAGCGACAATCCTACAAATTCCAAACGTAGGTGAGCCGTTTGTCGATATCACTGATTTTGAATTTCCCAATGACATGAATTTAAACAACTTTAAGAATCAACTTTGTGCCTCCTGATCAAGTCCGTCCCGACAAGTTCAAAGCCATAAACTTGAACTTGTTTTTCTTTGAATCACATCGGATTATCTATTCCACCATACTACCCAAGTCCACTTCAAAAGACGATGTAACTAGTCTTGAATTGTATACTATCTGTCATATTTGTCGTGGGACTCCCTTTTATGTCCCTTAGATTATTATCCAGATGATGACAAGGTGTCACGAGAGGAACAAGAATCTTCTCTACGCGATGATCCTTCCTACCATCTTTCAGCATTTTGAGATTGACTTGTCCTCTTATGCTGGTGACTCTGAGCCCAAGCATCTGCAGCTATCTTATCGCAGTGCCTATATCTCTCCTGCTCCTCCTACTGTTCCACCTCCTCTACCTCAGACTTACATTATGTCATTTGAGGGCCTCTATTAGCATTTTGATGATATACGGCGTGCTCAGCTGGATGAGTACAACTTTTTCCCAGCGTTTGTGACCGAGACATTGAGGGAACAAGAGTTCCGTGATGCCAGTCGATTTCAGGCACTTACAAAATCTTTTACGGATCTGGGTGTCTCTCAGACTAGTTAGCATGCCAGTTCTCTTCCACGATATCCTACTGTCTATGGTTACCGCTATAAGGATGAGGCGGTTCATCACTACTTCAACCTGGTAACGCCTATGAATGGTACCGCGGTTCTGATGCTACTCCACATCCGTCTCACCGTGGTTCTGGTCCTTCTGGACATGGTGCTGATGCTCATCGTGCTGATAATAATTCTATTTATATAAGGACTTGATCTAGACGCTATAGTTCTTTTGTCTAGATGTTATCTTTTTAGACTCTGTTTATGTCTATGTATTCTTGGAAATGTTCCTATATTCCAAGATAGAATTACTTTCTTTTATGCACATCTATGACTATTTGAGATGCTGAGTTGGTTATTCCAAACCTTTTTTTATTATTATGCATTTTTTTATTTCTGTATTTATTATCTCTTTTGGTATGCACTTATGCTTAGCACTATCTTTTAGCGACCGCTTCAAATCATAAACTGTTTGTAAAATTTTTGTTATTTTTTTATTATCTCTGTGTTTCTTCACTGTTTGTTTCTTAAGCATAAATTACGGAGGAGCTTATCTCTTTACAATTATTTTGCTAAGTAACAACGGGAGAGAAAATAATCTAACATTTTTTTATTCTACAAAGAGGAGACATTACTAAACACATGTTTTGATATTTTTTTCAAATCAAGACCAAGATGTTATATCGGTCAAGGTTTGTCAATTATCAAAATAGGGGAGATTGTTGGCCCATTGGTCATGGTCAAACGGTATTTTAATAATTGATCTAACCATGTCTCGATATAAGGGCTACTTGGACGAACTGCTACAGATTGTGTCTGCTACCATTCAAGACTTTGGAACTTGAAGTTGTGCTTGTCATCACATCTATATTTTAATTATCAATGTATTTTCATATTTTATTGAGTCTAGGAATACATTGTAAATTACGTCGTACTGGCAAATAGGCTACCCAAGAAATGTTTTCAAAATACCCTTTCATTTTGAAAACAAGCCCACTCACAAAGCCTAAACTATCTCCTAACCACTTGACCTTTCAAAAGCCCAAAACCTGAGTTGTCAACCCAAATCAAACCTATTCTGGCCTAGCAGAATTCGCCACGAATTTGCTTCAAATTCGGCCCGAGTTTGGCTAGTGGAATGTTGCTTTTTAAACTCAGTCTTCCCGCAGTTACGGATGCAACGGCTATATGCCAACATTCTCTCATAGAATTATGTCTGAATTATGTCTGAATTCTACCCAAATTCTCCCTTTGGAAATCCTATAAATAGAGAAGAAATTATACCATTTCAACACAATAATTCACTTTCTTATCTCCTCTCTCTAAGCTTACTACGATCTTCCAAAGCCCTACTAAGCTTTTAATTTCAAATCCTAATCTAGTTACAATTCTCTAGTTAATTTGCCAGTACAGTACAGTCCAGAAGTTCAGAGTGATTGTAATCAAGAGGCTTGATAGAAGTAAGATACTTCACAATTGAAATTGGTCGAGTGCTTCGGATAAAAGCTCGCATTTGTAGATGTTACAAGGACTTCATATAAATTCCAATTTTTCTATAGTGGATTTAAACTGGAAGCTAGAGTTTTCTCGACTGGATTATTCCTAACAAGTGGGAGACTAGTATACATCATCGTGTCTGAATTTGCTCTTTGTACTTTACTTTTACTTACTCATATCTGTGATATATTTCTGTGATCTTGCTGCTAATATTTTTTAATAGCTAATATTTTGCTGCCTATTCTATCCCACCCCCTCTAGAATATACCGCTTTATATTTCATTACTATATTAGTCTTGTTGATGGACAAAGCTGACTTTGGATCCATATCTTTAAGAAGGTCAGGATGGATCCACATAACTTCACCATACTGAGTAGTGAGTGGTACGAGCCTGGCTGTCTGATCCTCGACTGGAGGAAGATTGACGAATTGTAATGTCGCCTTTGGTATTAGAGTAACACCGTTTTGAACTTCAATTGCAGGGAGATCTCCAACAAGATGTACAGAAACTTGTTTTTCATCTGTGTGCAACATGATGGCCTTTGAATCTAACAACTACTGAATATGATTCTTCAATATGTAGTAATCCTTCATAGGGTGATGCACATATTGATGACAAAAGCAATACTTTGGATCATTTGTTCGCCCTACTTCCTCTGGCCTTCAAGGGGGCGGTAGTTGCAGTTTGTTTTCCTTCATCAATACCTGAAAGATGTCCAATGTGAGGGCTTCATTAAAGGTATAGTGTGGCTTAGGCCTTGGAGCAGTTGGAGCTTCTTGTTTAGGCTGGGAAGCAGCTATAGAAACATCTACTGTAAAGGGCTCCTTCTCTTTGTTAGTTTTTCCAGAAGTGTTGTTTCTCTGGGGACACTTCCGTTTGTCTCCAGGTGATTTTAGTCTAATCAAATGCAGAACCTGAATTGATTCTTCATCTTTTTCAGCAGCATCGATGAAGGCTGGCCAATCATTATAATCTCTGGGGCAGATGTAGAATCTGACTGTGGATAAGAAGTTACCCCTACATGTGTCAATTAGTACTAACTGAGGAGTTCCGAGATGCAACTTCATTGATAATCTTCTGAACCGTTCAATGAATTCATGGGCCGGTTTATAGAAGCTAAAAATAAAGTTGCACTGCTATTTTGGGAGCTATATATCAGATTGTGCCACAGTCATCAACTTGCACGAGGGGGATAGGTTACGCGCGAGACAGGTTGTACGAGCGCCACGCGGCAGTCTCCTCGAAAAACTATAACAGCATCATCATTGCTTGACAGCTGATAACACTAATATCAAGGAAAATCCGTTAAAATCCTGTGTAATACGGCGCTCGAGGAGATTTGGTCAGATTTTATGACAGCTAGCAGTTTGTGCAACGTGTTATAGTGCGCAAAGTTGTACTTAGGCACAAGTTGCTATATTGCGCCCTCGCGCAACCTGATGAAGCTCACGCAATGTGATTGAATTGATGTCTAGAGCAGGGTGACATGGTGCGCAAGCTACTAACTTCGTAGAACGTGTCCACTACATTGCTCACGACCATGCGTATCTCACTCAAATGATGCCACGCATCCACAGCAGTTGGTGCAACCGCTCGTGCAAGTTGCTATATTGTGCCCTCGCACAACCTGATGAAGTTCGTGCAATGTGATTGAATTGATGTTCAGAACAGGGTGACGTGGTGCAATGCTACTAACTTCGAAGAACGTGTCCACTATATTGCCCACGACCATGCGTATCTCGCTCAAATGATGCCATGCGTCCATAGCAGTTGGTGCAACCGCTTGCACAAGTGAACAGGGGAGCGCAACCCAGAATAACTGCTAAACAATTATTTCAAGAACTCTATAAATAGAGTTTCAAATCAGTCTCAAATCATCACGAATGATCATAATCTCCTACTAAAGTGCTGTTGCATCCTCTAGAGGCTCGTGTCTTCAATATCACATCGTCCTAGGGATAAAATGATCGTCTTTTGATTAGATTCCTATAGTTCTACTTCCCCAGAAATCAATTGTACTTTTGTACTCTTTCTTAGTTTGTAGAAATCAAACTTTTGTTTTTGCAAACAAAATGGCGACTCTGCTGGGGACGACTTTTTTCTCTGACAAGAAAGTGACAACTCAATGTGATACCGTGTCGATCGGCAAGACGCAGAAGACTTTGGTCGTTCAAGTCGACCAAATCGCTTACAAGGCAATGATCAGTGCTGGGGGCACCAAGCGTACCACTGTTGCTGCTAAGAGTAAAGTGCGCACTGTGAGGACTTCCAAGTTTTTTCGGCCAACCATGGCTCCTGCACAACTAGCACAATCAATCTCTCGGCCAACCATGGCTCCTGCACAATTTGCGCAATCTGTCTCTCGGCCAACCATGGCTCCTGTGCAATCTGCATAGATTATTTTTCTGTCAACCAGAACTTCTGCACAACCTACACCTACTGCTTCTTCGGCTCTGTACAAAGGGAAACTCCTTTTAGATACTCCCTCATCTTCTCCAGTTCTAAACTCAGGGAAGAACCTATCTAGTGAGAGTGTTAAACAAAACAAAGGGAAGCGCCATTTGTTCTTTCCTCAACTTGCGCAACCTGCGCATGTGGCCTTTCAATCACAAAATAAAAGGAAACGCCTTTTGGCTACTCCCTCATTTTCTCCAGTCCTTGACTCGGTAGAAAGTATCTCTGGTGGCGTCTATGCGCCAGTCAGTATGAAAAATCTTTTGAGCAGGAACTCTACTCCTCTGAACAGAGACAATCAAATCTCTACTAAGAAAATGAGTTCTATTCAAACTGAGATTTCTGTCACTCAGTTGCGCCAGAACAAGCACATGAGAACAGGTTGCGCAGCACAAAAATGAATTTTGCCAAATCCCAAAAATGCAACTACGGATCTTCCTACCCTGCTCATCTCAAGATCCAAGCAGGATAAATTACTAGTATCTCAGACAGATACATAAGTAGAAGATCTATCTGAACTGCGCACCTATCTCAACAGGCGCCAGTCAATAGCCACTTCTGTAAAATGCAAACAAATGACGCCAGTGGCTAACTTGCGCCAGAAGCAGACTTCTGTAGTCAAGAACCCCTTTACCTATGCAAACCAACTCAGCACTTCATTGTACACTCAAGGAATGGGACATCTAAAGAATAGGAATCATGTTCCTAATATAATTAAAGAATATGTTCCTTTGACCTCTTCTCATCCTGATGTTGTAACCGATCTCCGTGAAGTTTTTAAACAGAAGCAAAAAATCCCAAATCCATCTCATCCAATGCATTCCTAAGAACATCACCGTAACCATCACCATGAGGTAGTTATCAAATGTTGTTGTCAATCAGCTAAATGGTCTATCTTCGACCGTCTGAATTACTCTCAGGTTCCTCAACCAATAATACGGGATGAAGATGAATTGTTGTATGCCTTTGTCAATTGGATGTCTCGAAGCACTGGGAGTGAAAAACTCCCGAGACGTAACGCATCCCGCAATCCCAGTCAACAATACTTAGATCGGATTCATGAATCCGACGAAGTATAGCAATATATTAGATCAAGAAGTCGAGACACAATCTGTAAAAGGAATCTTCCTTTCGACCAAGTCACAATCGGTCAAAGGAATCTTCCTTCTGACCAAGAAACAATCGGTCAAAGGAATCTTCCTTCCGACCAAGAAACAATCAGTCAAAGGAATCTTCCTGATTCCAACCAAGATTCTCTCAGTCAACAGGACATCCCTATCACTTATTCTGGGGGTGGTTCCTTATATGACTTTGATGCTGATAGTGAATGTTCTGAAAGGACCATCTTTTCTACTAGCTCACCTTCAATGGCTAGAGAGGTGACTGCTTATGTCGTCACATAAGATCAAGATACTTCCAGCTCTAACAATCAAGTACAGAGAATTGCTGCTTTGGAGGCTAGTTTGAAGAGCATGGTTGAGATAATGACAAGTATGCATGTGGTAATTATGACACAACATACGGTTCCACCAGTCGTGAATCTAATTCTGACCTAAGAACCTATAACAACATCAGCTCCCATCAATATTGGTCTGGGGGTTTAGTCTTCTCACACCGCTTCTATACCTACGCAGGCTATTCCAAGTCAATGTAGTGCTAGGGGTGGTACTTATCATGCGGTACCCCCTCCTAACATATCAAATCAATCCACTGCTCCACAATCATCGAAAGATACCAATAAGGCCGTAAAACTTTTACGTACTCAATTTAAGGCTTTCAAACAAAAAGACGGCTTGCAGAAGCTTGGGATCAAACAGCCTTATCCCATAGAATGGAAGTAAGTCCAATTTTCTCCCAAGTACAAACCCTCTACTATTATGTTGTTTGATGGTAGCACATCTCCAAGTCAGTACCTCTATCACTTTGAGGTAATGACTGATCAACTCCAGCCAAATGACGCTCTACTCACTAGAGTGTTCGCCGGATGTTTAGCAGGTGTAGCTTACGACTGGTACCGTAGTTTGCCAGATGGTTGTATAACCTCTTTCTCTGGATTCAAACAAATGTTCCTGGAATGATTTTATAAGGGGACAAATGACATGACTATGTATGCTCTCATTAAAATTAAACAGCGATATAATGAAATAACTGAACGGTTCAATGAATGATTCCGCCGTGAGGCACACAAAATACCTCTCGGAACTCCATATGCTTTGACTATAGACACTTGCAAGTCAAACCTATTGCCTATAATCAGCATATGGACCGAATTAACACAGATCCAGGATTGGCCTTCATTAGTAAATGCTAAAGCGGCAGAAAAAGTGCTGACAAGTTCAAACAATTAGTTATTCAGATGCCTAATCTTCACAAAGATGATCATGGTACACCAAATAATGGTGGTCGTCAGAACAACCACAAGATTAAAGAGACTTTGGCTATCAATATCAAAGTTAAAGAAACTCTAGCCATAAACATATGTCAACCAATACCTACTCCAACAACACCACCACAAAGGGTACCACGTCCGAAAGAAGAGTACTCTTTTGATAATGATTATGTCATGAGTATCTTTGATTGTCTAATCAAGAGCAATAAACTTCAACTACCAGAGGCAAAACGATCATATAAAGTAGGTAAAACTGACCACCCTAAATATTGTATTTACCACAAATTTATCGGACATCCGACTCGAGCATGCTATGTGCTTAAAGTCAAGATCCAGGAGATAGTTAATTCTGGTGCAATCACTCTCCAATAAGACGAAAAAACTGTAACTGCTAACGTCGTCTCTTTATAGTTTGGCAATTTTCCTGCTCAACTTGTGCAAGACGGCGTCATTCCCATCATGAGAACTACTTTAGAGATTGTTAATCTTCCACCTGCACGAACTGATGGTTTTGTTCCGCTGTCTACTGATAAAGGGAAAATCATGTGGATTCATCCTGATTTAGTGGCTGTTTCTGAAGCACCTTCTTTAAAGTCCAAGAAAGCAACCAAATACAAGTCATGTCACATGACTTCGTTGGGTGAACATTGTCCTCCACCTTTAACTGCTACCTTTACCTCGACGACAGATTCTTTTTCTTCTTCCGAGACAACGCTGTCAAAGTCAGAAGCCAAATATCAACCAGCTTTCCATCTGTATAGTCCACAGTCTCGTGAACTAATGACAAAGATGAGATATGATCTACAAAAGGCTCCCAGTTTGAATCATGGAAAAGGATCTCATGTACCTCTTTCTCTATGCCTTTCACATAACCAATCTCGGGTTTGTTTGGGTTACTAGACGAACTCTTCATCTTGTCAAAAAACCCAGCCAAAAGCAAAATCCAGGCAAAAAGTTGTAATATTGTGTCCTTCGAACCTGTATCCGAAGAAGAGGCCTTAACTGGTACCAGGTCTGGAAGAATTTACCTGAGAGACTATTCAGAAGGCCAGATGAATCCTGCTCTAGCTCCAGAAGCTCCAGAGGCGCCTCCAGCATTATCTTCTTCTGCTATCAATGTTCCATCGGTTTCATCACCTCCAGTGGAATCAACTCTTCCCAAACCAACGACAGCTGACAAAGGAAAGCAGCATATCCGCTTTGATAAAGTATTCAAGGAGACTCCAGTTCTAGGACTCAAGAAGCCGTATAACTTTGATATACTGGCTCAGCTGGCTAATACCCCAACAAGGTTATCAATTTTTGAGCTACTGCGTCTCTCAAAAGAAACTCGAGAGACATTGAGTGAAGCCCTAATGCAAGCTGATACTTGTCTAGCACTCCTCAAGAAGCCAGAAGAGGAGCCTGTAACTTGTTTTCATTGTCATAGTGTGATGGATGTGATGCTCAACATCACCTTTACACAAGATGATATGTTGTTGGAAGATAATCGTCATGACCGACCCCTCTACTTCACAGGATATGTCGATACCATGAAGGTTGATCGCATATTGATCGACCCTGGGTCTGCGCTCAGTATTATGCCAAAGAGTTTACTAGATGCCTTAAAGATTCCCGTACATAATCTTTCAACAACCATCACGACAATCTTAGGATTTAATTCCGGAAGAAGGGAACCTTTGGGAAAGATTCGCCTGAAAGTTCAAATAGGCAGTCTTCGTACAAAGGTTACTTTCTATGTGATTGATAATCATGGCTCTTATAATACCTTGCTGGGAAGACCCTTTCTGTATGAGCATAACATTGTACCATCCACTCTACACCAATGCTTCAAATATGTAGACATCAATGGAGAGGTCGAAAAGGAAGTAGCTGATCTAAATCCTTTCAGGGGCATTGAAGCATATTGTACTGATTTTCGGATGTACAAGGAATAGCTCATGAAGGTTGTATTAGCGATGGATAGTGAGGAAGATCAGAAAAATACTTCAAAAGATGTTCTCATAATCCCCGTCAAAGGATATACTACTCGTCCCTCTTCTTCTCAGGGATTGACAATCCATCTTTCCTCTCATAACAACAACCTTCTGCTGTAGAAAGGGAACAAAAGGGAACTCACCTCTTCTGAGCCTCTGGTTATCGACCTTCGTTGTAACAAACCTTCTCCTTCTCCTCCTCTTGTTATCAAACTTACTAAGCCTTCTGTTAAGGCCAAAAATCCTTCTTCTCCTCCTCTGGTTATCAACCATACTAAGCCTTCTGTTAACACTAAGAATCTTGTTGTAAATGATGATGTACAAATCAATAAAGTAGCATCTCCTTTACAGTATACTGATGTTTTTTTATTATACTCGATGTTATTTAGAAATTATAGATAACTTTGAACCACTTACCATAGGAGCAGTTCAACCTCTCCAAGACAAAGTATTGCTCGAACCAATACGTGACTCCTTCTTCTTAGTTCCTTCCAGGAAGAAAGATGAACTTCCTATACTTTTTAGTAAAGGAACAAAACAGAAGATCACACCTGATAGTGAAGAAGAAAATTACGATAACGGAAGACTTCAACTACGTCGTTATAGTCAACAATCAAAAGATATCATTCAAATGATGGACTATAATTTTAAAGCTGGTCTCAATGGTGGTAAAGGAATGTGAACTCCTATTTGTATTCCCGCTCCAAGAGGAAAGTCACAACAATATTAGAACAAAATGAAGCGGGGATTGGGTTATACCTCGCCAATTCCGACTCCAGAAGCCTCCGAATCCGATGAAGAAGAACGATCTAACTCTTCTGATTCTGTTTTACGGGATTCATACACCAGTATAGGGCACGTCCATCGAGTGACTCTATCTTCCAATATGGTAACTGTCGAGTTCTCGAAAGACGACAAAAACTTTGTCGAAGCCTCTGAATCTGATCATTGGGCACAAAGGATGGATACTCAATGGGAGCTTCGCTACGAGCAACGTGAGCCACCTAATGAAGATCAGTTGGTTCAAATTGATGTTGGAGACGAAACTTCCCCAAAACCAATATTCGTCAGCAAAAGCCTCCTTGAAGCAGATAAACAAGAACTGATCCAACTTATTAAGGAATACATTGATGCACTACCAGAATAAGTCGTTTTAGCGACGCCTAAAGACGTCGCTAAAATAACAATTTCCGTTGCTAAAAATAATTAGCGACGCAATTACCGACGTTTCGGAGTGGTCGCAGAAACGTAAGTCGCTGATCATAAAAACGTCGCTAAACGTCGCAATTGCCGACGTTCGCCGACGTATTTATACGCCGGCATAATGCCGACGTCCACCGTCATGTCGTCGCTTTTTGCGACATAATAATTAGTGTCGCTACAAGTCGGTAATTTTACCGACGGATGAACGACGAGGCGTCGGTGATATAGTGACTTATACAAAAGTTGCCAGACGTCGGTAAATCCTGGGAATTTATGGGGATAATTAGCATCGTTTATCGACGTTTATCGACGTCCTCCGATGTAATTTGCCGTCGCTAAACGTCGGTAGACTGGATGAAATTAATTATCTACCGACGTTTACCGACGCACAATTACATCGGAAGACGTCGGTAAACGTCTCTAATTCTGCAAAAAAATAAAAAAAATAAAATACAGAATGTCCATTTCTCCCTGCAGTTTAAAAAGCTAACCATTTCTCACTGTAGAATAGGATCCAAACAATCACAGAATGTCCATTTCTCACTGTACATAGGTTTCAGTCCCTATAACCAAGTCTACAACAATCACACAAAATATGGTTGTCAGAATGGCAAAGAACACAACCCAAAATTCACACAATGTCCAAGTCTACAACAATCATTCTAGCAATGTCCAAAACTGGTTCGTAAGACAAACTAAACATAATCAGTTCTATTTCACATGCTTAATTGCCAAGTATGGGAATGAATGGCTCAGAACACAACCCAAGATTCATTCAAGCATACATTAGTGTGAATCATCTATGTTCTGTACATATGGTGTAGTATATGTTCTTATCGTATCTAGTATCTGAAGAATGTAACAGAATCAAGATGAACTCACATAATGTAATACTAAGACATCATCTACTACTATATAAGATATAGTTATAGGTTGTCGTATCATCATTGCCGAGGGATGAGGGTCGGAGGACAGTCAACTTTATCTACGGATACATAGTTTCTGCCTCGCCAGTCGAATGGCTTAATTGCCAAGTATGGGAACGAATGGCTCAGAACACAACCCAAAATTCATTCTAGCATACATTAGTGTGAATCATCTATGTTCTGTACATATAGTGTAGTATATGTTCTTATCGTATCTAGTATCTGAAGAATGTAACAGAATCAAGATGAACTCACATAATGTAATACTAAGACATCATCTACTACTATATAAGATATAGTGATAGGGGCTCGCCGGAGGGAGGAGAAGGGGCTCGCGGTGGAGGAGGAGGATGAGCGGCGCCGGAGGGAAGGGGGTCGGGCTGTCGTCGAGGTCGGGAAAGAGGGAAGGGAACAAAAAATTTGGGGAGAGGGAGAAATGAAAAGTCGAACCGAGGAAACCCTTTTTATCAGAAATTAGCGACGTCCGCAAATACGTCGTAAAGCGTCGGTATTCGTTTAATATTTGGCGACGTAATAATCTTTGCGACGCTAAACGTTGCTGAACTAATAAAACTAGCGACGTTTTTCGACAAATCAACGACGTTGGTTTTTATTACAGTAAAGGTAGTCGCAATATGTCGCTATCAGCGACGTATTGTGACGCATACTTTCGGAGTCGCTATCAACGAATGGCTCAGAACACAACCCAAGATTCATTCAAGCATACATTAGTGTGAATCATCTATGTTCTGTACATATGGTGTAGTATATGTTCTTATCGTATCCAGTATCTGAAGAATGTAACAGAATCAAGATGAACTCACATAATATAATACTAAGACATCATCTACTACTATATAAGATATAGTGATAGGTTGTCGTATCATCATTGCCGAGGGATGAGGGTCGGAGGACGTCGGTAAACGTCGCTAAATATGCAAAAAAATTAAAAAAAATACAGAATATCCATTTCTCCCTGCAGTTTAAAAAGATAACCATTTCTCACTGTAGAATAGGATCCAAACAATCACAGAATGTCCATTTCTCGCTGTACACAGGTTTCAGTCCCTATAACCAAGTCTACAACAATCACACAAAATATGGGAAGGAATGGCTCAGAACACAACCCAAGATTCATTCAAGCATACATTAGTGTGAATCATCTATGTTCTGTATATATGGTGTAGTATATGTTCTTATCGTATCTAGTATCTGAAGAATGTAACAGAATCAAGATGAACTCACATAATGTAATACTAAGACATCATCTACTACTATATAAGATATAGTGATAGGTTGTCGTATCATCATTGTCGAAGGATGAGGGTCGGAGGACAGTCAACTTATCTACGGCTACATAGTTTCTGCCTCGCCAGTCGAATGGCTGCAGGGACTATGTCCTGGTCACCATGTCGTACCGTAGATTAATGTAAATGGAGCTGGAGCCAAAATACAGAAACCAAAATATGATATCCACCTCAAGTGTAGAGTCGAAGGAGAAGATCTTTTCCACCCTCTTCCTCTCTCACGCTATCAACGTCACAACTTTTCCACCTCAAGTTCTGATCAAGCATTTTCCTTCTCCTTTCCTCCACCATGGCTCTGAACCTATCTGCTTCTCCCTACTTCCCTTCTTCTTATTTGACTCTTTCAGCAACATATGATATCCAGCTCAAGTGTAGAGTCGGGGGAGAAGAAGTGGACATGAAGAGGAGGGGGAAACAGCACAGCCGGCGGCATGACCCGAAGGAAGTACAGAGATTTTCTTCAACATACGTAAGAGAACTATAAGGATATATCTTTTCACAACATATCACCTTGTCAAAGACCCTTAATGTGACAACCATGTTACCACGGTGTCGGAAAACTAACATGTCATAATTTTATAAGCTGTGTGTTTTGACATAATCCTCCAACCGGATTTCAGTTATATGTAATAATGCTAGATTACGACATAGGAGGAAAGAGTTGGAAGGATTATGTAAAAATACACGGCTTAGAAAATTATGACATGTTAGTCTTCCGACACCGCGGTAACATGGTTGTCACATTAAGGGTCTTTGACAAGATGACATATTGTGAAAAGATATATCCTTATAGTTCTCCTACGTATGTTGAAGAAAACCTCTGTACTTCCTCCGGGTCATGCCGCCGGCTGTGCTGCTTTCCCTCCTCTTCATGTCCACTTCTTCTCCCCCGACTCTACACTTGAGCTGGATATCATATGTGGCTGAGAGAGTCAAATAAGAAGAAGGGAAGTAGAGAGGAGCAGATGGGTCCATAGCCATGGTGGAGGAGAGGAGAAGGCAAAACTAAATCAGCATTGTCTTCCGGATCATCCTCATCAAGGCATAACGGGCTGCTCAGCGTGCCTAGCTTCTTCAACTTCTCGCTGGCTGCAGAGTCGAAATGGGAACGGGTCCTCTTTGCCGGCCCGGAGCTCTGACTCGCACTCGTCGCCGTGATACTGGTTTCCTCTCCTCCTCTGACGCGGGTCATAAGAAAAGAAATTTTGTACCTCTTCTTCACATAAACATCATTGCCGTCTTGTACTCGAGCCTCCTCATCTGTGACGCTATCCGATGATGTTTATGTGAAGAAGAGGTAGAAAATTTCTTTTCTTATGACCCGCGTCAGAGGAGGAGAGGAAACCAGTAGCACGGCGACGAGTGCGAGTCAGAGCTCCGGGCCGGCAAAGAGGACCCGTTCCCATTTCGACTCTGCAGCCAGCGAGAAGTTGAAGAAGCTGGGCACGCTGAACAGCCCGTTATGCCTTGATGAGGACGATCCGGAAGACAATGCTGATTCAGTTTTGCCTTCCTTAGATGGTATTGATTCTGTAGATCCGTGTATAAAAGAGGAAGAGATTGGGAGCTGTAGAGTGGACCCGGAGGGAAATGAGAGATTGGAATCTGGGTCAATATGCAAGAAGCGAAAGAGAGTCGAGGATTCTGATAGGTTGTCGTATCATCATTGCCGAGGGATGAGGGTCGGAGGACAGTCAACTTTATCTACGGCTACATAGTTTCTACCTCGCCAGTCGAATGGCAGGGACTATATGTCCTGATCACCATGTCGTACCGTAGATTAATGCAAATAGAGCTGGAGCCAAAATACAGAAACCAAAATACAAAATACAGAATCCAAAATACAAAATACAGAAACCAAAATACAAAATACAGAAACCAAAATACAAAATACAGAAACCAAAATACAAAATATAGAATCCAAAATAGGACCCTTTGTGAGAACGGATGGCTCAGAACACAACCCAACCGGAGAGGATACTCTGAGAGATACATCTGAGAGGGACGTATACTCGGAGAGATCACATTTACAAGAATGATATCAGTAGTGGGATCGAGTGTTGGAGGAGATATTATCAAAGTATACGTCCTACTCAGATGGGTCTCTTACCGTTACTTTTTTTTCTGACAGCATGGTGGATGTGCTCCGTCCACAGATTCTTGCTCCGAGCCAAAACTTTGTCCCGGAGCTCAAGTGGACATCCTTGGTGTAGAGCTCGAGTGAGAGGTTCCTGACATCATGGTGGTCTCCTTTGTTAAAGTATCCGTGCTCGTCCCACAACCAATGTGGGATGAGCACGGATACTTTAACAAAGGAGGCCACCATGCTGTCAGGAACCTCTCACTCGAACTCTACACCAAAGATGTCCACTTGATCTCCGGGACAAAGTTTTGGCTCGGAGCAAGAATCTGTGGATGGAGCACATCCACCATGCTGTCAGGAAAAAATAGTAACGGTGAGAGACCAATCTGAGTAGGACGTATACTTTGATAATATCTCTTCCAACACTCGATCCCACTACTGATATAATTCTTGTAAAGGTGATCTCTCAGAGTATACGTCCCTCTCAGATGGATCTCTCAGAGTATCCTCTCCGGTTGGGTTGTCGTATCATCATTGCCGAGAGATGAGAGTCGAAGGACAGTCAACTTTATCTATGGATACATAGTTTCTGCCTCGCTAGTCGAATGGCTACAGGAACTATGTCCTGATCAACATGTCGTAGTCCAATATAATCCAGAGATTGACACAGTTCTAATTCATATATGTAGTCCAATACAAATAGTCTAATACAAAAATAACCCAATACCAATAGTCCAATACAAATAAGTACTAATAGCTAATGAGAACCACGCTGCTCACGCAAACGCTCAGTGATACGTTCACGCATCCACCTCGAAAAAGCGAGATTTTTGGCAAGAGGAGAGATGTCGTCCCTTGCAAGGACTGCATGAAGAGAACTCTCGGTCTCACTAGCTACCGGTGTTGGATGAATAGAACTCCCGGTCTCACTAGCAACCGGTGCCACTTCCTCCTCAACTGTAGGAGGAGCCACCTCAGCATTCACTGTTTTCTTCAAACGACGAGCCGCTCCTCGGGTCATGGGTGCCATCTGGTAAGATCGATAGTCACAAATAATATAATTGTAACATAAGCAAGCTAACTAAAGGAACCATCATGTAATTTGAGTACATTTTCGAAAGCCGATAAGGTATGAGAAATTCGATGTTTTCCCAAGTGTGAGAACGGATGGCTCAGAACACAACCCAGGATTCATTCAAGCATACATTAGTGTGAATCATCTATGTTCTGTACATATGGTGTAGTATATGTTCTTATCGTATCTAGTATCTGAAGAATATAACAGAATCAAGATGAACTCACATAATGTAATACTAAGAAATCATCTACTACTATATAAGATATAGTGATAGGTTGTCGTATCATCATTGCCGAGGGATAAGGGTCGGAGGACAGTCAACTTTATCTACGGTTACATAGTTTCTGCCTCGCCAGTCGAGTGGCTGCAGGGACTATGTCCTTGAGACAGTAAACATATACACCATAAATCCAAACCCCATATTCACATTTACTAATCCAAATGGATGCAGGGACTATGTCCTTGCCTCTCCAGTTGGTTGTCGTATCATCATTGCCGAGGGATGAGGGTCGGATGACAGTCAACTTTATCTATGACTACATAGTTTCTGCCTCGCCAGTCGAATGGCTGCAGGGACTATAATAAGACACAATTCACCAAACAGAACCATACTGTAGAACTCGTGTGTCCACATGTCCAACAAATGGACACAAAGTGTCCGAAACCTCACGAACACACTGTATTATTGAGTATACATTAATCTATATAATATATAATAAAATGAGAAGAACTTGTGCTCGGTTATTAGGGCCTTTCTATTTTTTTTTCTTTCTCCGAAGCAATCATGAGTCAATTTTTCTTCAAAGCTAGACCCTACTACATAGTGTTGATCGAACAACGCTGCGAAAACGATACTAATTCACTTGAAGATAATGAACTATAAACTTGTACAAAAACTAAGACAGATCAAACACATGATATATGTGATGACTACATTGTATATATAGACTTTAATGTACATGTTTTGATCACAACTTCCTTTGACGCTTTATGACACTCTAGACTACTCTCCACATACCTCGAATAGAGGCTTGAAATCCAACACAAAGTCAAAGAAATAATCAACCATGTTAAACCCCACAAGGTTTTAGGAACACATGGTAATTTCAATACCAATATGGATCCGGATGCCCTGGCTGTCTCCCCAACTGTGGAGTAACCCGGCCATAATGAAACTGGCTAGCATCGTGGGGAAGCCCCTCCGCACAGACATACCAACCACTACCAAAATGGTTCTGTTTAGGGGTGTCCACGTGTCCAACAAATGGACACAAAGTGTCCAAAACCTCACGAACACACTGTATCAGTGAACACATGGCCGTTAAGTGTCTCCGTGTCTATTTTGGACACGAAAAACACCTCAATTAGGTTAGGGTTTACCTTCAGTCTCCTCGCGGTGGTGGAGGAGGAGGAGGAGGACAAGTTCGGTTGTGGAGGAGGAGGGGATTAAGTGTACAGAGGTGAAATACGTATATATGCAAGCTTGGGGGTGTCCACGTGTCCAACAAATGGACACAAAGTGTCTGAAACCTCACGAACACACTGTATCAGTGAACACATGGTCGTAATGTGTCTCCGTGGACACGAAAAACACCTCAATTAGGGTTAGGGTTTACCTTTGCGGTGGTGGAGGAGGAGGAGGAGGAGGATCTCGCGGTGGAGAAGGAGAAGGGGCTCGCGGTGGAGGAGGAGGAGGAGGAGAACGGGCTCGTCGGAGGGAGGAAAAGGGGCTCACGGTGGAGGAGGAGGATGAGCGGCGCCGGAGCTGTCGTCGAGGTCGGGAAAGAGGGGCGGGAAAATAAAATTTGGGGAGAGGGAGAAATGAAAAGTCCAACCGAGGAAACCATTTTTATCAGAAATTAGCAACGCCCAAAATTACGTCGCAAAGCGTCGGTAATCGTTTAATATTCGGCGACTTATTAATCGTTGCGACGCTAAACGTCGCTGAACTAATAAAACTAGCAACGTTTTTCGACAAATCAACGACGTTGATTTTTATTACACTAAAGGTAGTCGCAATATGTCGCTGTTTGTCGCTATCAGCGACGTATTGTGACGCATTATTTGTGAGTCGCTAAATCCAAAAATATTAGCGACGTTTTATGTAGGCGTCGCTAATTTTGTCGCTAATATGACTTATTTTGGTAGTGATGTATACACTTAGAGCTATGAAGACATGCGGGAATTAGATCCCCAAATTGCTACCCATAAACTCAATATTATACCAAATGCAAGGCCAGTCAAGCAACAACAGTATTGATTTCGACCTGACATGATGGATGCCATAGAAGTCGGAGTCAAGAAGCTCATCGCATATGGCTTCGTCAGAGAAGAACAACATTCGGACTGGATGGCTAATGTTGTCCCAGTTTTGAAGAAAATAGGGACGGTCCGAGTCTGCATTGACTTTAGAGACCTTAATAAAGCTTGTCCCAAGGATGAATTTCCTCTTCCGATCATCAGATGTCATGATTGACAATACTTGCGGATTTGAACGAATGTCTTTTATAGATGGACTCTCAGGATATAATCAAATCAAGATGCATCCAGAAGATGAGAAACATACATCTTTTTGCACTCTGCTTGGAGTCTATTTCTACACTGTTATGCCGTTTGGTCTCAAAAATGCTGGTGCAACTTATCAGCGGGCCATGAGTACTATCTTCCGTGATCATTTGCGAAAGACAGTTGAATGCTATATAGATGATATTGTTGTCAAAAGTGGTCTAAAAAAAGACCACATTCAAGACTTGAGAACTATATTCGATCTAATGTGCCAGCATCAACTCAAGATGAATACCACCAAGTCATTCCTAGGAGTCTCTAGTGGCAAATTTCTTGGATTCATTATTACCTCTAAAGGTATACACGTTGACCCTGAGAAAATCAAAGCCATTCAAGAGATGCGTCCTCCACGCAACCTAAAAGAGCTACGAGGATTCCAGGGATGGCTTGCGTATATTAGGATATTTATCTCAAATCTCTCTGGACGCTATAGACCGTTCACTCAACAAATGAAGAAAGGTATGTCTTTTATTTGGACTGGAGAATGTCAGCAAGCATTTGAAGACATAAAACGGTACTTGATGAACCCTCCAGTTCTAGTGCCTCCAGTCTCAGGAATGCCCTTCCTGATGTATGTTCGAGCAATGGACCATTCTTTAGGTGCTTTATTAGCTCAAAAGAATAAAGAAGGTCATGAACAAGCTATCTATTATCTTAGCCGTACAATGATCGGAGCTGAACATCGATACACCCCAGTAGAGAAAGAATGTCTAGCTTTGATGTTTGATGTTCAAAAGATGAGACATTATATCACTGGCCAAACTATTCATGTCATTTGTAGAGTTAACCCTCTCCGGGTCTTGATGAAGAAGCCCAGTACACTCAATTCCAGGCTTTCTATATGGACCATATTATTAGCACAATATGATATGGTTTATGTTCCTCAAAAGTCTATTAAGGGTCAAGCTCTTGCTGACTTCCTGACAGCTCATCCAATTCCTGAAACATCTAAACTCTATGACGAGATTCCAATGAAACTTTGGAATCCAACATGATTTCAGAAGAAATTCTTACCTGGCGTCTATTCTTTGATGGTGCATCCAGAATAGGACCAAAATATGCTATTGTCGCTGGAGTTGGAATAATCCTCGTCTTACCAGAAGGATTAGCTATTCAAAGAGCTTATTCTTTAGACGAGTCGTATTCCAATAATGTGGCTGAATACAACGCTCTACTCATTGGTCTCCAATTAGCTAAATAATTAGATATTAAATAACTTAAAGTATATGGAGATTCTAAACTGATTGTCAATCATATTAGAGGCACGTATGAAGTTCGACACCAGGATCTTGTCCCATATCATGAAGCAGCAGTTAGGCTGGCTACATCGTTCAAGGGTTTGTTCATCAAACATATACGTCGGGCATGCAATACGGAAGCTGATGTATTGGCTAATCTGGCAGCCGTATTAGCAATCCCAGTAAAAAGGTGTAACGCCTCAGTCCCAAAATACGTAGGACCAAGTACGTAGACATGCCAGCTGTATACATACGAAATACATAGATCTCGTATGTATACATAAGCTGTAAATGTAGTAATCCCAGACAACTAAATCTCATCCACAAAGTTTAATAATGATATAAAGCAACTTTGAGCTTGTCAAGTACACAATAGTTGGGCGGAGACAAAGTCCACTACCAACCAATTTAAATATGGAAAAATATACAAGGAAAGAATTTAGCAAGCGAGAGCAAGTGGCGAATCCAAGAGTAATCATCACGACGGAGTAGAGCGCAAGTCATGGCCTTAGCTAGAGCACCTGCAAGAAATCACGAAAATACACACCTAGGGAAAAACCAGGTCCTCAGAGGGACGTAACAAGACACATAATATCATGCTATAAACTGAATAGTAAGAGCTCAATAGAAATATGCATGCGTAAAGGTTCCTAACCATTCTATGTGATATATACCTTGAAAAGACAACGTTCTACGCAGGAGCTTATAGTGTTCAGCATAGATGGAGAGAGAGTAGTAGTAGGTAGCGCTCCTAAGAGGCACTATCAACTATGGACAGAAAGTAGTTCTCATATGAGAACTATCGGCCCCGGGGCAGTAAGTAGCGCTCATCCGAGTCACTATCGGCCCAAATCTATATGTGTACTGAACAGGTAGCCCCTATGCTAATAACTGTCTTCCCCCTCCCAATGATACTATACATGCGTCGCCTCCACGACACTGTTTAATCCTTAATAACTGCCAAGTCTTCTACCAAAAATCTATTAGCAGTTACATCCTAACGTACGGCCTTTATGCACCGATGTACGGTCGATACGCAAGTCCGAAGCTATATGCGACTCGCAGCTCACACACAACCCGTGGCACATCGTGACAGTTCATGAGATGCACTTAAACATACGGTGGTCCCTTAACTCTAAGTCAATTGCACAAAATATAGTAATTTGTATCTACATATAATTTAAAAGAAACAACTAAAGAAAAGCATGCATGGTATTGAGCAGGAAATTTAAACAGTAAAGGCAAGGTGTCTTGCCTGGTGTGTCGCCTGGGGTAGTACGATGATTCAGCAAGTTATGAATGTCCAGTAGCTATGATCAATGTGCAGAGGTCCATAATCACGAAAGAATAGGATAGAGGATCAGTCTCGATCAAGATAATTGAGGAAAGTTGTTGTGAAGAAATACATATACTATTTCGTATAATACTTAAAATCATGATTATTAGTAAAAATAATTTTAAAGAATTACTTGAAATTATTTATTATATAGCTATTTGGAGATCTAATCAAAAGTTTTATTCTAGATATATGAAACTAGATTAAATGTTTTAGGGCTAAGAACCCAAAATTTGAAATTATAAACATAGCTTTGTATACAATTAATTAATAATATATAATCTTTAAAACAATAATTTTTAATGATAATAAAATATAAATGTTTAAAAGTGATAGCAAAATATTGTACTTATAACAGTATTAGATAATAATACTCATAATAATAATAATCATGAAATATTATATCTACAAAAACTCCAATAACTACCTAGTAATACAATCCACCCCAATCGAAAAAAACTGCTATTATCCTTACACAATAAAAAATATAAAATAATTATAATATTACTAATAACAATGGAACTAATAATAATAATAATAATAATAATAATAATAATAATAATAATAATAATCAGGATAAGAATAATAATAATAATTTTAACAATCATATAATAATCTTAAGAATAATAATAATGATAATAATTATAATAGTAATGATAATTTTAATAATAATAATAATAATGATAATAATAATAATAATAATAATAATAAAAATATCCTTTAACTGATCCTTTCACCCCCCCCCCAAATGATCACGAGAAGAGAGAGAGAGTGTGGGAAAAGAAAAGGAAGGGGGAAAAGGAAGGGGTTACTTACGATGGCGGCGGAGGCGCCGCTCGCCTGACTGGCGTCGGCGGGAGAGACCTGCGCGCGGCGATTCACGGTGCTGGCTCCGGCGCTTGGGGATCGAGACAAGTGGCGCGCCGGGTTCCAACTGGGAGGAGGCGGCGCTGGAGTTTTCCGGCGGTGCGCTGGGCGGAGATGCGGTGGCTCGTACAGACGGTGGCGGACGGTGGATGGGAGCGACGACTGGGGCTGCGGTGGTTCTCTCGGGTCGAGGTACGGAGGAGAAGAGATCGGCGGAGATGGAGTCGGAGGTCGGATGGGGCTCTTCCTCGGCGGCTGCCGCCTGGCGCGGAGGCGGCGGGTTCAGCGGGCAGAGGAGGCGGAGACGGTGAGGGTTTCAGCGGGAGTTCGGCCGGATCAACGGCGGCGGCCGTGAGTTGGCGCAGATCTGGCCGCGTGGGTCTTCGACGGTGGTGGCGATGGTTTTTCCGGCGCGGCAGAGGTATGGTTTCTGCCTCCCCTTCTTCTCTATTCTGGTGGTGATGGTGGTTGTACTGGTGGTGGTGGTGGTTGTGAGGTGATCTGGTGGTGCATGGCGAAGGGGGCGGATCGGTGGTAGGCGTTGGTGGTCGGGGGTGTTGGCCACGGTGGTTGGCGGTGGAGTTTGGTAGAGTTAGGATCGGGTATTGATGATGTCGGGGTGTGTCCGACACGGGGATAGGGATAATGTAGTTGTAAAATATGGAATAAGAGACTGGATGGTCATAGACACGATGCACGCTGTGTTGGAGAAATTGGAGGAGTACCTGCCTATTTATAGGATGTGGGAATTCCCAATTGGAATAGGATTAGGATTTGTTTAAATCCCGATGGATAATTCCATCTTTTAATTAAATAGATTTAAAATCAATTCAACAAAATCAAATTCCAATTCAAATCAACTCTAAATCCAAATTAATTCTATACTTAATTTAAAATAGTTTAAATATAGTCAAATAAATCTTTTGCAACTTAAATAACCATATTTAATCAAATATTTACATAAACCAGATTCCAAATATCTTTTTCATAGTTAAATATTTATGGAAATAATTAATTTCGAAAATCACTATAAATACTTTAAATATTTAATCATAAACTAGCTTTTATAAATAAGAAAATTTATTAATAAATAAATTTCACATTTCGCAAAACATTTGGAAACATTTCATATAACCAAAAAAAATTTCAAATTACTACTTGCGAATAAAATAACCTCAAAATAAAATAAAAATATTTATCACCTTTATTTGAAAATATACTTTCCTATTAAAATAAAATTTATAATAAAAATATTTTCTAACATATGTACCTCGACACATATTCGCACTCGTCGAAAAATTACGAACGCCAATCCGTTACGTAAATACAACAAAGCGAACTCGTGTGCGACGTATAAATACGAAGTACAAAAATAAAAGAAAATACAATTAAAAATTCATAGTAGAAATTTAGGGGTTTTACATCCTACCCAACTTTAAAAAGAATTTCGTCCTTGAAATTAAGAATTCGTAGGGGGGTGAGAAGACACAAGGGGTATCGATGATGAACAATCAATAACAAAATCATGTCGTAGGAAATTGCGATCTAGATCATAGGTAAATAATACGATATGGTCGTATTTGATAGGATGGCTAGAGGAAGTTCCAGTATACCGCCTTCGTTATTCAAAAATAATTGGGTGAAGGCGAAAACAATAGAGGGTTCGAAGGAGGCGTTTAACGAATACAAATACGTGATTCAAATGCGACCGAATAATTTCAAAAGGAATTTTTCATGGCAGTTATGGATGGGACTCTAAAGGACAAGTTTAGCTATGTCCCCATCCACGTAGAACGATAGACAAAGCGAACCAAAGTGCATTTGGTTGATCAGACCATTATGCACCGGTTCTGAGTAGACAATACGTTAGTGGGAGCGACCCAATTAACATATGCCTTAGACAAGCTTGATAAGGAATAAGCTTGCAAAAACTAGGCTACATTAGCATCATTAGTCAAAATGGTAAATACATAGGCACGAGATTTTAAGATTTAAAGAAGGTAGAATGATTCTAAGTTATACAGTCGTCCTATAGTCTTCTTGTCCAAGCTTGGTTGGCTAGACGGGTTAGGTCCTCTAGATTCTAGGATCTAAATAAGTTTGCTAATATAGGTCACTAGGTCAAAGGGGTTGCTAGTTCATAAGGCTAGTTCATAAGGTATTCTACCCAACTTAAAGAATTAAACTAATGGTGTGATAGGTCCAGCAATCAAGATAAAATGCCAGGTTAAGCGTGTAAGGGTTTAAGTAGAACAAAAATCATATATCGGGTTGAAAGAATCGAGTCGAGGTTGAGTCTCATCTATAGTTGAAAGTATATTGGTTTCATGGTAGGGATTAGAGTCCAGTCTTTTTTTTTTTTGACCCGAAAGTCGCAATATGAAATTAGAGTACAAGGAGACGTGTTTTAGTGGCACGTGATATACCTATATGAAGGTGGACTCGTCTAGGTCTTACATATGAAAGTTGTGGGAAGGAAAAGTCTAGTGTTGTGCTCCAAATATTCAAGTCACGATAAAGGACACACAAAGAATTTAAATAGAAAGTGGGAGTTCATGAGATAATAATTAACGAACCAAATAAATGACCGAGCTAAAGCATGAAATAAAGATAACTTAGATTCTAACAAATCAAGGTAAAATAAATTAGGAGTACAGTTTCTATGGATATGATAGCCACTTAGAGGGCGTATGATCAAGGAACAATCTAATCATTGCTCAAGTTTCAAATGATTAGATGGTCATGACAAAGATCTAGAATTGAGGGAAGGTCGAGTAAGTCAAAAGATATGTTCATCGGTTTGGTCGATGACTAACTATATTTGTGTATATGCAATAGCATAGTCATATGATATGGCAATTAGTGTGGAGTACATCTATCTAATTAGAGCTATCTTGATGGCCTACCATTAAAATTTAACTCAAGTTTCCTCCAAAACTTTCTAAATAAAATTTTTCAAAAATAACCACCAAAAATTTGCATTCAGTGCAAGTCTTTAAATTAAATCATGACCAAAATTAAATTACTTTCATAAATCTCAAAGCAAACTTTATCACGTTACTACTACCTTTTCCAAAATTTTACGTTTAAATTCAACTATTTAACTCAAGATTTCATAATTTACGAAGCCATAAAAATTTCATAATTAATCAAAAATTTAACACTCTAAAAATTTCAAATAACTCATAATAAAACTCTTAGCAAAAAGCAATCTCAAAATTTAAGCTCAATGCTCTTATCAATTTTAACTTTTATTCATGCTAAGTCATTCCAACAAAATCACAACTTTTAAATGGTAACTTCCTTCAATCAATCAAAATAACATTCCATCACATCCTTCGAAATTCTTCCAAAAATATTAATATTAGCAATCCCACATTTAAACTTTTGATTCAAATAATCCTATCAGTCAAATCTCTTCTCTCTTTTTTTTATCGAAAATCTAAATAGATTTGTAAATCCTCAATCAAATGACACAATTTAAAATAAAAATCTAAAAAAATCGTTTTCAATTATTGTAATCCAAAGTTTACCATCATTACTTCCACTTAAAAAATCAAATTTTACTAAACACGAAAATCGCAAGTTGTACAACTCAAATTTTAAATAATTCCTACGGCCATGTTTTTAAAAGATCATTCTCAAACCAAATTTATAACCGTGCAAAGGTGTATAACTATAATCAAATAAAACATAAACATAAAAACTCGAAAATAAAAAAAATTTATATTTGTTCAAAGACGTATATCTATCACCTAAAACTCAAAAATACCACAAACCGAAAGGCAAATAGTTTTATACTTGTGCAAAGAATTATGACTATAACCCAATAAATCATAAATATCAATCCCAAAAAGCCAATCAATTTCTTAAATCAAGTGTATAAAGATTCTAGCTATTTTTCCTGCAGTATCATAATGAAATTCTATAATTCCTCTGGGCCTTACTATTTAGAAATCTCAAGGTTAAAACTTATCTGTGGTAATATCCTATTTTACAAATGATTAATCATTAAATCACACTCTTAAAAAAAACTTTTAACTCAATTAGTCTTAAATGTATTCCAATTGCCAATATAACCATTCTAGCCATGTGTTTGACCTATGAGCATATACTAGTGTAGTCATCTTCTAACTGTCACTAAGCACGAAAGATAAGAATTTACGGTAGAAGGAGTTCAAGCAGGATGCAATTCAAGGAGGTCGAACGAGAGTTCAAAATTTGAAGTCAAGAAAGGATATCAAGTAAGTGGATGAGATTCTAGACTCTAATCCTATATTGCAGGCCCGTTCGGTACAGTTATGTAACCGAAATGGCAAACTAGACCTGCATGGGCCACCACAAAAACATGTAACGCCTCAGTCCCAAAATACGTAGGACCAAGTACGTAGACATGCCAGCTGTATACATACGAAATACATAGATCTCGTATGTATACATAAGTTGTAAATGTAGTAATCCCAGACAACTAAATCTCATCCACAAAGTTTAATAATGATATAAAGCAACTTTGAGCTTGTCAAGTACACAATAGTTGGGCGGAGACAAAGTCCACTACCAACCAATTTAAATATGGAAAAATATACAAGGAAAGAATTTAGCAAGCGAGAGCAAGTGGCGAATCCAAGAGTAATCATTACGACGGAGTAGAGCGCAAGTCATGGCCTTAGCTAGAGCACCTGCAAGAAATCACGAAAATACACACCTGGGGAAAAACCAGGTCCTCAGAGGGACGTAACAAGACACATAATATCATGCCATAAACTGAATAGTAAGAGCTCAATAGAAATATGCATGCGTAAAGGTTCCTAACCATTCTATGTGATATATACCTTGAGAAGACAACGTTCTACGCAGGAGCTTATAGTGTTCAGCATAGATGGAGAGAGAGTAGTAGTAGGTAGCGCTCCTAAGAGGCACTATCAACTATGGGCAGAAAGTAGTTCTCATATGAGAACTATCGGCCCCGGGGCAGTAAGTAGCGCTCATCCGAGTCACTATCGGCCCAAATCTATATGTGTACTGAACAGGTAGCCCCTACGCTAATAACTATCTTCCCCCCTCCCAATGATACTATACATGCGTCGCCTCCACGACACTGTTTAATCCTTAATAACTGCCAAGTCTTCTACCAAAAATCTATTAGCAGTTACATCCTAACGTACGGCCTTTACGCACCGATGTACGGTCGATACGCAAGTCCGAAGCTATATGCGACTCGCAGCTCACACACAACCCGTGGCACATCGTGACAGTTCATGAGATGCACTTAAATATACGGTGGTCCCTTAACTCTAAGTCAATTGCACAAAATATAGTAATTTGTATCTACATATAATTTAAAAGAAACAACTAAAGAAAAGCATGCATGGTATTGAGCAGGAAATTTAAACAGTAAAGGCAAGGTGTCTTGCCTGGTGTGTCGCCTGGGGTAGTACGATGATTCAGCAAGTTATGAATGTCCAGTAGCTATGATCAATGTGCAGAGGTCCATAATTACGAAAGAATAGGATAGAGGATCAGTCTCGATCAAGATAATTGAGAAAAGTTGTTATGAAGAAATACATATACTATTTCGTATAATACTTAAAATCATGATTATTAGTAAAAATAATTTTAAAGAATTACTTGAAATTATTTATTATATAGCTATTTGGAGATCTAATCAAAAGTTTTATTCTAGATATATGAAACTAGATTAAATGTTTTAGGGCTAAGAACCCAAAATTTGAAATTATAAACATAGCTTTGTATACAATTAATTAATAATATATAATCTTTAAAACAATAATTTTTAATGATAATAAAATATAAATGTTTAAAAGTGATAGCAAAATATTATACTTATAACAGTATTAGATAATAATACTCATAATAATAATAATCATGAAATATTATATCTACAAAAACTCCAATAACTACCTAGTAATACAATCCACCCCAATCGAAAAAAACTGCTATTATCCTTACACAATAAAAAATATAAAATAATTATAATATTACTAATAACAATGGAACTAATAATAATAATAATAATAATAATAATAATAATAATCAGGATAAGAATAATAATAATAATTTTAACAATTATATAATAATCTTAAGAATAATAATAATGATAATAATTATAATAGTAATTATAATTTTAATAATAATAATAATGATGATAATAATAATAATAATAATAATAATAATAAAAATATCCTTTAACTGATCCTTTCACCCCCCTCCCCAAATGATCACGAGAAGAGAGAGAGAGTGTGGGAAAAGAAAAGGAAGGAGGGAAAGGAAGGGGTTACTTACGATGGCGGCGGAGGCGCCGCTCGCCTGACTGGCGTCGGCGGGAGAGACCTGCGCACGGCGATTCACGGTGCTGGCTCCGGTGCTTGGGGATCGAGACAAGTGGCGCGCCGGGTTCCAACTGGGAGGAGGCGGCGCTGGAGTTTTCCGGCGGTGCGCTGGGCGGAGATGCGGTGGCTCGTACAGACGGTGGCGGACGGTGGATGGGAGCGACGACCGGGGCTGCGGCGGTTCTCTCGGGTCGAGGTACGGAGGAGAAGAGATCGGCGGAGATGGAGTCGGAGGTCGGATGGGGCTCTTCCTCGGCGGCTGCCGCCTGGCGCGGAGGCGGCGGGTTCAGCGGGCAGAGGAGGCGGAGACGGTGAGGGTTTCAGCGGGAGTCCGGCCGGATCAACGGCGGCGGCCGTGAGTTGGCGCAGATCTGGCCGCGTGGGTCTTCGACGGTGGTGGCGATGGTTTTTTTCGGCGCGACGGAGGTATGGTTTCTGCCTCCCCTTCTTCTCTATTCTGGTGGTGATGGTGGTTGTACTGGTGGTGGTGGTGGTTGTGAGGTGATCTGGTGGTGCGTGGCGAAGGGGGCGGATCGGTGGTAGGCGTTGGTGGTCGGGGGTGTTGGCCACGGTGGTTGGCGGTGGAGTTTGGTAGAGTTAGGATCGGGTATTGATGATGTCGGGGTGTGTCCGACACGGGGATAGGGATAATGTAGTTGTAAAATATGGAATAAGAGACTGGATGGTCATAGACACGATGCACGCTGTGTTGGAGAAATTGGAGGAGTACCTGCCTATTTATAGGATGTGGAAATTCCCAATTGGAATGGGATTAGGATTTGTTTAAATCCCGATGGATAATTCCATCTTTTAATTAAATAGATTTAAAATCAATTCAACAAAATCAAATTTCAATTCAAATCAACTCTAAATCCAAATTAATTCTATACTTAATTTAAAATAGTTTAAATATAGTCAAATAAATCTTTTGCAACTTAAATAACCATATTTAATCAAATATTTACATAAACCAGATTCCAAATATCTTTTTCATAGTTAAATATTTATGGAAATAATTAATTTCGAAAATCACTATAAATACTTTAAATATTTAATCATAAACTAGCTTTTATAAATAAGAAAATTTATTAATAAATAAATTTCACATTTCGCAAAACATTTGGAAACATTTCATATAACCAAAAAAAATTTCAAATTACTACTTGCGAATAAAATAACCTCAAAATAAAATAAAAATATTTATCACCTTTATTTGAAAATATACTTTCCTATTAAAATAAAATTTATAATAAAAATATTTTCTAACATATGTACCTCGACACATATTCGCACTCGTCGAAAAATTACGAACGCCAATCCGTTACGTAAATACAACAAAGCGAACTCGTGTGCGACGTATAAATACGAAGTACAAAAATAAAAGAAAATACAATTAAAAATTCATAGTAGAAATTTAGGGGTTTTACAAAAGGCAACAAATGATTGTCATCACTAGTAGAGAGTTATTTTGCATTGAGAATAACTCAAATATTTAGTTCAGTAATTCAACTGAAATCAATGTCATTAGTGAAGATTGGAGAGCTCCTTTCATTGATTTCGTGGTACATGACATTTTACCTGAAGATTCTAAAGAAGCCACAACAATCCGTAGGCGATCACTCCGGTTTTATTATAATCATACTTCTAAGACCCTTTATCGAAGAACATTTGATGGTCTACTTTTACATTGTCTTGTTGGAGATAAAGCAAAACAAATACTACGGGAAGCCCACGATGGGGTATGTGGTGCATATCAGCCTGGTCCTAAGTTACAAGATCGTATCCGACGTATGGGCTATTATTGGCCCACTATGGTATCAGACGCCATTTAATATGTAAGGAAATGTCGAGCCTGTCAAATTCATGCAGACTTCATCCATCAACCGTCAGAGTTCCTTCATCCGACTACCGCATCATGGCCCTATGAAGCTTGGGGTATGGATGTCATTGGTTCTATCAATCCACCATCATCTAGAGGACATCGGTTTATACTAGCTATAATCGATTACTTCTCGAAATGGACGGAAGCTATACCTTTATCTGAAGTCAAGACTAGCAACTTCATTAATTTCATCAAACATCATGTGATATACAGATTCGGCATTCCTCGATGAATCATTCATGATAATGGACCACAATTCATCAGTCAAAAATTTACTCGGTTTTGCGATGATAATAGAATTAACAATGTTGCTTCAACAGCCTCTAATCCTGCAGTGAACGGTTTGGCTAAAGCATTCAACAAAACTATCATCAAGCTTCTCAAGAAATTCGTTTCTACCAATAAAAGAAACTGGAGTAAAAAGTTTGGAGAATGTCTATAGGCTTATCGTACTACTATACGTACTCTAACCGGTTGCACACCTTTCTCCTTGGTTTATGGATGCGAAGCTGTCCTACCATTGGAAATTCAAATCCCCTTCTTAAGGATTGCAATTGCTAATGAACTCACAACAGAAAACAATGATCGTCTTCGACTTCAGAAGCTTGAAGCATTGGACGAGAAACGACTCCTAGCTCAACAACATATTGAGTTATACCAAGCCCGTATATCAAAAGCTTTCAATCGTAAAGTTAAAGTACGAGCATTTCAGAAAGGAGAACTAGTTTAGCCGTTAGACGTCCTATGACTATGACGCACTTGAACAAGGGCAAGTTCGAAGCAAAGTGGGAAGGTCCGTACATTGTAAGCAAAGTTTTCTCAAACGGAGCTTATCAACTGACTGATATGGATGGCCGAGTCGCCATGATGCCTATCAATGGCAAATTTCTCAAAAAATACTATGTATAAAGACAAAGTGATATCAAAAGAAAAAAATGTAAATAAATTTTTTTTAATTGCATAGTTCAAGTAGAAAAGAGATACATCAGATTAAGGAGAGGAACGAGGACCAGCGCCTTCCTGATTAAAAACATAATTAGCAAGAAGCTTAAAGACATTATTGTCCGATGACACCAGCAGTTCGCAGGCAGCCTTCCTCAGAGCTTCTTCCTCGGCAGTGCTTCCAAGCTTTACGAGTCTGGCAAGGATGTCTTATTGTGGCCCAGGAGCAGTTGAGCTTTCTCCCGCCTCTTTCTGAACAGGCAACGGAGGCTTGTCAGAATGAGTATCGATGACGACTTCAGTCTTGGGGATAACCTAGCATCTTTGGGCACATATTTGTAAGCCATTTGCACTAAAAAGTCTGGTGTTGATAACATCCTCAAAAAAGGTCCCGCACTATTTATAGACAAAAATGTCAAACAGTCTGTCTCAGGAACCGAAGAGACCATTCTTCGAAAAGGCATGTCCGTTCATTCATCTCTATTAATCTCGTGAATAGATCTTCATTTATTGTCTGTCTCGAGAACTGAAACGATCTTCCTCGAAAAGGCATGACTATTCATTCATCAATCTTTTCATCTTTATTCATTTCGCGAATAGGCCTACATTTATTATCGTTTATTTACTTTCTCGTAAATAAAGCCACAGATAATAAATACTCAAAATATCCAGTGGAGTCTATCTAAATCATCAAATTCTCTCTTTTGAAATCCAGTTGTTTTAAAAGATATCTTATTCTTGAATCCCAGTTGGCTCAAAGATAATCCTTAAAGCACTTCTGACATAAATACTTAAATAGATGATATTCTCTCTTATCTGGGTCGTACGTCAAGTGTTGCTCACAAATCAGAGTTTGAACATCCATATGAATATGAAATTCTAGAGACACACTTCCATAAAATCATTCTTTATTTCATTTCTTTCTCTACAAAAGGATGATTACATTTTGATGAAAATCCATTATATCTTAGATTTTTCTAAAAAAAGAAGAAGAGAGAATGACAAATAATGACCTAATGAAAATCTATTACATCTTTTTTATTTTCATCACCAGGTCATGTCATTACAAATTCCTCGTTGTCCCGACCTTCAACAGCAAGCAGGGCAGTAGGAATCAACCCTGGACTTTTCTCTCAGAAAGACGAGAGGAGAACGACATGGTACAACAGCTCGAAGACAAGTTGCTGTCAATACAACTGGTGAAGAAACGACGACCCTTCGTGGGAAGTAGAAATGAGATCACCCTTGTGATACGATTCCTAGTTCTGTGTCTCCACCATCCAACTCTCAGATCGATTCATTTTCACAGTATCCTACATCACTGATACTAGTTCTAAAGAATCTTGCCAACCGATTCCCTGCAAGAAATAAAAGAGAAGAAGTTAGTGAATCCAAGAGTGCAATGATCAAATCTGTACAAAACTTATAGGTTGCGCCAAGACTTCTATGTTGCGCAGTGGCTGTGTTGTGCCACATTTTATATAGCACAACATCTGTGTTGCTCCGTATTTTATAGCGCATCATCTGTATTGCACCATATAGCGCAATATCAGTGTTGCACCATATTTTGCATATCGCAACATCTTTGTTGCGTTGCATCGTGCAAGGTGACAGCAACCAAACCCAAAAATGGGTGGCATAAGTCAGAAAGTGCACCGAACTCTAAAAAAAGAGGGCGCACGATAAACAAATTAATCCAAAAACCCTAAAAAAGGATTTGGTTGATATGATCAATGCATGGATCAATGATCGAAATGCTCACCTTCCATAGCCGTGTTTATAGTTTCTCGTCGTGATGAAGACGGAACGTACTGACACGCATGTCGCTGCACTCTGCATGGTGAAGCACGAGATGAAGGCTCAGTGAAGTCCTCTCCTCTCTTAACATCGAATCTCCCGGGCGCCATTAGGGTTTATCGAAGAATCTTCCGAGTTTGGAAGAAGAAGAGACAGAGTAGTCGAAGGAGATCGAGAAGAATAGAAAGAGGTAGGGTTTCGAGAAAGTCACGTTGGTGAAGGATGAAAAGACTCAAAGTGTGCGGCTATTTATAGCCCAAACAGTTGCGCAACCTATGCTAAAAAATTGGGCTTGAGTTTGACCGGCACAACCTAGACACGGTCATTTCTAAATTCAGAGTATTTCAAAACTTTGAAGGCTTTTCAAGTTATGAAAACTTTTAAGGGGGTCTTGTAGAAGCTAAAAATCAAGTTGTGCTGCTATTTTGGGAGCTAAATATCAGATTGTGCCACAGTTATCAACTTGTGCGACGGGGATAGGTTGCACGCGAGACAGTTTGTGCGAGCGCCACGTGGCTGTATCCTAAAAAACTATAACAACATCATCATTACCTGACAGCTGATAACACGATTATTAAGAAAAATTTGTTCAAATCCCGCACAACACGACGCTCGAGGAGATTTGGTCAGATTTTATGACAGCTAGCAGTTTGTACAACGTGTTAGGGTGCACGAGGTTGTACTTAGGCACAAGTTGCTACATTGTGCCCCCGCGTAACCTGAGGAAGCTCGCGCAATGTGATTGAATTGATTTTCGGAGCAGGGTGACGTGGTGTGCATGCCACTAACTTTATAGAACGTGTCCACTATATTGCTCACGACCATGCGTATCTCACTCAAATGATGCCACGCGTCCACAATAGTTGGTGTAACCGCTTGCGCAAGTTGCTACATTGTGCCCCCGCGCAACCTGATGAAGCTCGCGTAATATAATTGAATTGATGTTCAGAGCAGGGTGACGTGGCGTGCATGACACTAACATCATAAAACGTGTCCACTATATTGCCCATGACCATGCGCATCTCACTCAAATGATGCCACGCATCCACAGCAGTTGGTGCAACCGCTCATGCAAGTGAACAGGGGTGCGCAACCTGAGACGTACGCAACCGAGAATAACTGCTAAATAGTTATTTCAAGAACTCTATAAATAGAGTTTCAAATCAGTCTCAAATCATCACGAATGATCATAATCTCCTGCTAAAGTGCTGTTGCATCCTCCAAAGGCTCGTGTCTTCGATATCACATCATCCAAGGGATAAAGTGATCGTCTTCTGATCAGATTTCTATAGTTGTACTTCTCCAGAAATCAATTGTACTTTTGTACTCTTTCTTAGTTTGTAGAAATCAAACTTTTGTTTTTGCAAACATGGTTCTTTGTTATCTTGCTTCATGGCAATAAGTTTTGACATATAGACATCACCGATTCCTTCGTAGAATCTAGTAAGAAACAATATCTCCAAGCCTTTGAAAGTTTTGATACAACCGTCGGGTAGATTGTAGAACCATTCAAAAGCTACACCTTTCAAGGTACCAATGAATAATTTAGACCATAGTGCATCATTCCTTGGTATATGAATGGTCTAGAAGTAAAAGTATGTTAAATGCTGCTTCAGAGAAACTGTTCCGTCATAAGGAATTAGAGATTGAGGTTTGTACTTTGGAGAACAAACCACATCATCCCACTCTGAAGGATAAAGATGTAACATTCTCATTTGATGCAGTTACTCCTTCGAAGTGATATTATCCAGTCGAGCATTGATACCCTGAATAACTTTAAAAGTATTAATCGACTGGCTTGTAGAGGTTGACTGTATGATAGATGGTTGTGCTTGTTGTAATACTGGTGTAGAGACATTCCCGACTATCGCTAATGGATTAGGGTTGAAAGACACCCCCATTATATCTGATCGACAGATGTTTGAGTTGATGGACGAGATTGATGTAGAGCCATTTGCAAGTTCATGGTTGTTTGCATTTGCTGTATTATCGCCATGACATTTTGTAGCATGCTCTCCAGGGTATCAATTCTCTGTCAATCACTAGTAGCATCTTCTTCATTACCAGTCACATACACAGAAGTTGTATATGGACTGCCAGATGGAGAGGTATGCAAAAAGTACTACTAGAATTAGTATTGCTCGAACCTGATTATGAAACTGCATCATCTTCCTATGAAATATGAGGTACTATATCATCATATTGAGATGTAGAATGGTCGAATACCGGGAGGATGCTACCCCAATATTATCTTATTCAGGAGCTTGGAGTACATCAGGATATCTATATCGGGAACGAGTTCCTTGATAAACACCTTCAGGTAAAGTAGCTCTCTGACCTCCCCTGGATGAAGAGAATGAAGGTTCTTGATCATCACATTGACTAGAGGTCGCATAGACCGAGGCCTCTTGTAGTTCATCTTCATTGTCCGAAAGTTGTTGTCCGAGGCACAAAAAATTCAGAGGGTTTGGTTGCAATCTGAAAAAGACAGAACGTCTGGTTGATTGATCAATTGCTTTTGAGCAGCAACAATTGATAATGACCTTTGCACATGAATGTCTTTGACATGACATATCTGTGTTTGATGGTACCTCTATTGATTTACGCTTATGCCGAAGCAGATCGTGCAAGTCAACAGAAGGGTGCACAACCTCATTTCCCTTTCTATGCGATTGGATAGAGTCCATACATGGGAGAGTTGGTTTCTTAACTCGTCGACCTATTTTATGTACATGAAAACCCCCAATACTTAGGTCTTGAGCTATTTTATCATATGGACTCAGTTTAGGTACAATGGAAAGCAATGTACATGAGTCCACAGCATGTGGCAAAAAGATGCATGGCTGACTGGGGCGCATGGGCTTCAATTTGTATAGCTTTCCATTATTAGCATGCGTAACACGGAGGGACGCATGAACTGACCCTCCTTCATAACGCATGGAATTTGTCGAAAATGAAAGTCTGTGGAAGACAGACTTCCTATCCGCATGTATGCGTCTAGAATCCTCTAATGAAGAAGAACTCTCGATTTGATTCACCAAGTATGGGACAAAGGTTCCAACCTTTGAAATTTTAGCATCGTAGTGTTTTCCTCTACCAAGATTCAAAAGTTGTACATTCTTTTTGCCTATATTGGTGTGAAGAGCTCCATTATGAGCATTAACTTCCTTCACAGACGCATGATTAGCATGCGCCTTCTTGATATCTTTCTTTCCGTGAGAAGCACAGGGCATAGTTAAAGGCTCATTGATAGAGCTTCTTCTAGACGCGTGGTGTGTTGTATGCGCTTGAACAATAGAAACATCCTTAGACAGTATTGTGGCTAGTACTGAGCCATGTGCCTCCGAACTGTCAATCAAGCCCACAATGGCTTTGAGCTTTCCCCTTGCCATCAGCGGTGTTAGGAAGAGCAGGAAGAGACTTCGGGATCCAAGACTTACGAGCAGACTTGAATTTTTGCCTCTTGTCGGTCGGAGTAGATTCCTTGTCCAATAATATTGCTTCATATGCTTGTTGGTCGAACTGCACAACCAACATTTTCTCAACTGAACCTAGCTTGTTCACATCAGATTGTGCCACCACTTTCTCGTTGGAGGAGAAAGTCTTCCCTAGCAGAGTCGCCAGTTTTGTTTCAACACAAAAAGAGTACTGGAAATGTAGGGATCTTTTGTATTATTTTAAAAAAAGTACAATATGAATCTTGAACAAGAATTTTGAGTATAAATTAAAAAAATTGGAGATTGGGGCGATAGAGATTAAGTCTACTTCGACTTTTTTACTCCGTTGACGATCTGATGCAGTTGTGGTTGAAGCTTGGTTGTTGATGAACTCTCTATAGCGAAGGAAACTTTATCACTGAAAGCTCTCTCTTTCTCTCTAAGAGTTCTTAGCAAAGAAGCTGTAGTCTCTCCTTATGCCTGTGCTCTGCCTAGCTGGGTATGTTTTGCACGAGGAAGATACTGTCCTCTATTTATAGCTTTTCTTCACTGGAATAGCCATGTGCATATGTACAGAAAATTCATCATCTTCTGCCTCAGAAACATATGAAACTGAGTAGACGCATGATTCTTAGGGGATAGTGGGGAGTGAACATGCTCGAGAATCACGTATAGCTCACCACGTGTTTTGAGACGTGTTGGATGAAACACTACCATGTCAACACACGATTTATTTGATAAAGGTCAGCTATGCGTCAAATATTGTTATATGCATAGCAATTAGTTGCATACTGCAAATAAAACTTTTCTTGAGTCACTATGGATCAATCAATACTCGAACGCATAGCTTAGCTCATTTTCTTACTACAAAATACTGATCTGGAAGTAGACGCATACAACGGCTTTTTTTGTAGCTGGTCAAGTATAATGATGAGGATGACAAAATCACTGACATCTTTCTCGTAATATGAACACTGTACACTGTTCGAGAATCATCTCTTTACACAAGCGACAAAAGTACATCATGCATCTAAATGGACCATGTGTCTATCTAGCCCGTTTCTTGAATCATGTGTCTTTCTTCACTAGCAGCTTCCAACTTAAGAACATTTTAGGCTTTGGATGCATGAAGCCTATGTGCCTCTTTTAGATATTTTTCGTGCTTCTATAACCCATAAGTCTAATTCTGGCCACAGGGAAAAAATAATAATTTCGGGACAAATCGGCGTTCCGGTCGACCTTCCCAGAATCGGACTAGATATGGCTCACAGGACCAGAAAAATGACACGAGTCCAGTGGCACAAGTTTCGTCTCGAGATGACGAACATGTACGAAGTTGGGGGCTAGTTTATAAAAGGGGCCGATATGCCTCGATTTCGTCGCACACACACAACAAAATCGAGTTCCGTCGAATCTCACACGTCCGCGAAGTCGATATACACCTTTCGATGCTTTCAGTTTGCGACCACGTCGCCTGATTTGTCGGGGCGAACGCCGTATCAGTAAATTTATTGAAATACACTATTTTAAAACTGAAATTTTTCTACCTTTTAAAACTGATTTTTATTAACAATCTAATCAATGAAAAGTAGAACCAAAAGTGGGGTTTTAGTCTTGTATAGGTTGTCTACAGGATTATTTAATTGAGCTTCAAAATTTCTCAAAATCTAGCCGGGAATTCGCCTACCAAAAAGGGTACTTGGACAGTTATATTCTCTGTTTCATGAACAGATTTTTCACGATTTTTAGTTTGATTTTCTAACATGTTTAACCCACATTAATCGAAACTATTTAATGGGGATTAAAGGCGTTAGAGTTGTCTATGCGTAGGGCTTGATAGATCGAAAATAGACCAAGCAGAGGTGGAGATATGTGGCGAGGAAGGAGGGTACCTGGGGACGCTGTCGCTGAAGTTGTCTACTGTTTTTCACGCGTGGCGATGCTGTGTTTTGCTGCTGTGCAATGGCCGGTGGTCGTGCGACAGCCGGTCAGGGGATCGAGACGACGTGAGGAGGTGGTCGGGGAAGATAGATGTGCGCGTATGAAGTTTTTGGAGTATCGATTTTGCACGAGTCTTTATACATGTATCCAAAACTGAATTAAATTTGGATTTAAATCATAATCCAATCGGGATTACCAGATCTTTGATTAGATTTTGGATTTACCAAGATTTGATCTTAATCAAATTTTTATTTAAAAACCGTGGGGATTAGGTTTAGTCGAATTCGTAAACCCAAGGGTTTTTACCTTGTTCCGCCTGCTTGAGTTCGAGCAAGAAGAGGTACTGTTCCCCTGTGGGGAATAGTAACCTGTGCTCTCTCTCTCTCTCTCTCTCTCTCTCTCTCTCTCTCTCTCTCTCTCTCTCTCTCTCTCTCTCTCTCTCTCTCTCTCTCTCTTTCTTTAAAATATATATATATATATATATATATATATATATATATATATATATATATATATATATATATATATATATATATATAAACCTATCCTAAACCACAACAAATGTAGTAAAAAAATAGTTTTCTAGTAAAATAAATTCTTAACATATATTTAGCAAAATATTTTAATGAATATATTACACATAATACATACATTCATATATAGTATTATTATATAATATATTAAGCACACACAAATATTTTTGTACATATACTGTTCTAGTCAAAAATGATGAGAATATATTTATATATATATTTCAAATTTCCAAAATACTTAAAATATTTTGGTAACAAATATTTATATAAAACTGCACTTTATCTAATATTGAAACTCTTATTATTATTATTAAAAAAAATTAAATTTGCAATAAATAAATATAAAAATGAAAATTTTAACCAAGTGCAAAGAAATTCTTAAAATAATGAATACTACAACAAATAAACATAGGGGTACGACTAATACGCTAGTCAGGGCACACGACTGCACTAGCAATGCCATAATGTCTAGTTAATGTGCATAACAAAATTTAAGCACGACTAAGACTATATCTATAAAAAAAAATCCAAACTAATATTTAAGCAAATAAAAAAATCTTTTGAAAATTTGGGGGTTTATAGTTTTGTTGTACGGTTAAAAATCACATTATATAAAGGAAAGAAAATGAGTCTTATTTCAAATTATGTCTTCTTTCCTTATCCTCCTGAAAGATACTTGTCATCCCAAGCAATTTTTCTACCCAAAAATCTGATGGCTAACAGTGTCCACCACCATCATCCTCATGTCAGCCGCATGCCAGGCTCGGGTTCGACCCTGGGTGACTTTCCACTATTCCAAGTCCGCCATACACACATAATTACCAAATCCACTTGTATCCGACATGACACAATCCTTCCCTCCATGTGTCCGTGTCGCACAGGACATGTTGACACCACAGACACGGCCAACAGAAAACATTAACCCTACCCTAGATGATTTCGGTCGACCATCCACTAGTTGTCCTTGTCTTCTACCATGCCACCCCTCGTGTATGGCCAACCCCATCTGTTGGCCGATGCAACCATGATCAACCTGGTTTCGATAATTGACTTAAAACTCCGACTATGATATAAAAAGACAGAAGACGATTGCAAAAGATCGCAGTCGATATCATCAAGCAATTTATTTCTACTTTATTCTGTATTTCATTTTGAGTCTACATTATTTGTGAGTCGGAATCATTGGCAATTTAGAAGATTACCCTCACACAAACCTATTTTTGATCCAAACCAAACCAAACATCCAAAACCCTTGCTAAACCAAAATTGGCCAAAAAACTTGCTAGCCGAACTCGGGCCGAGTTCATGCCGAACTTCGACCGAACTCGGTCACCTAGGATTACTCCTGGTCAGCAGCAAATTCCTACTCCTTTCAATTTCAAACGTTCAAAATTATGATCATTGCCCTAACCGAGTTCTGCTCGAAGTCTGGTTCAAAAATTCCTATAAATAGAGAAGAATTTGTCATTTCTAATCACTCAATCCATTCTTCATCTTCTCTATCTATTCAAAAGCCTTCATATTACAAAGAGATTTCAATCTTCCTATTTCTAAGACAACTTCCATTCTTCTAGTGCTGTTGGTTTCTGATTATGAGTATACGAGTTGTACAAGCTTGGATATAAAAGCTTTTTTCAAACAGGTATTGAAGTTTGATCGTGGGCTTCGGATAAAAATACGACGGTGTTGAAGTTGGCGTGTTCCTTGGAGTAAAGCACGCAGTGTAATCTCTATTTCAAATAGTAGATTTAACATCGAGCAGAGTTTTCGAGACTGGATTAGTCCTCTCAGAGGGAAACCAGTATAGAATCCCGGTGTCTGCGTATTGCTTTCTTGCCTCTATTTAATTACTGCTTTACTTTATTGCACCTAAGTATTTGTTTATATCTACCTTTACCTACATAATTTTTTATTGGGAATATTTTTCAGTTACACTTTATTCACCCCCCCCCCCCCCCCCCCCCCCCTCTAGAGGTGCCATCGATCACTACAAGAAAAAAAAGAGGCTTTTTTGATGGCTTTTCCCCGTCAAGAAAGGGGTATCTTGACGGTTGCAAATCCGTCAAGTAGGCCGGAGTCAAGAAAAGAGCCCCCTTTTCTTGACGGTCGCTGGCAGGACTTTTTTTGACGGTTTTTTGCCGTCATATTAAGTAGTTTTCTTGATTGTTTTTAGCCGTCAAGATAGCAATTTTTTGAAACCGTCAATGTAGGTAAAAACTTTTCTTGACTTCGGCCTAGATGACGGCTATTAGCCGTCAAGAAAAGTCCTCTTGCAGCAGGATTGAGTTAATTGTTGACAGTTTAGAACCATCAAGAGAAGCTAAATTTTGTATAGCAAAATTTTCATTTATAATTATATGTAATGAATGGAACACACACATAATATCAATAATCCAGAAGATATACATACATCAAATAACTACAAAACCTAATTTTTATATTAATAAACTGTATATTGTTCATACACCACAAACTTCCAATACATCCAACACGTCCAGCCACAAACATCTAACATTTGTCCAACCACAAATATATCCAACCAAAGTATGTAGTTTCCATACATCTTAAACATCCAAAACTGAAAATTATACAAATAAAACCAAAATATGTAGCAAACCCGGCCAGAGCACATCCCTTCCATATTGACAGCACCTTCATTTTCTATGTAGTTCCTGATAGAAGAAGAGAAATATATTTAATCATTTATGTGCACATATTTTTATAAATTGATAAGTGAGAACAAAATGAAATGATCACAAGGCCTACAAGTCAACACAGTAACCAAATTCTAGTCTCAAACTGTTTACAAAAAATTACAAAGAGAACCAATTATGTATATAATCAAATATAATATAACATTGAAATTCTTCGCTTTAGCTCATTAAATATAATTCTTGCAAAGTCAAATTCACAGGTAACCCCTCCATTTGTCCAGTTCCTATGTAATTAGCTTGCAGACTATACTAAAAACCATAATCCATCTTATTGTATATCATCAATATATGGTATAGACAAGTGGAAGTTTTGGGCATACTTAGTCCCAGACTCCCATGTAATTAGTCATCCAGTAGACCATATCTATGTCATTATATTACATGTATAAGACACATTTTGATGTGGGTATTCATTGTGTATCCAGGTGTTGAGTGTGTGTAAGGAAAGTAGAGTATCAGTAATTGTGTTCCGGAACTGCAAAGTTCTGGAGATGGGGAAATTGGTGTGAGTGTGGGTAAGTGCATCGTGCTATTTCCTATGTGCAGTCTTCCTACACATTTTATTTGACAGATAAGTATACCCAGCAGTGAGTGCTAGTGGCAGGTATTTGTGGGGAAAAAAGAGTATCAAGGAAAGGATTTGACAACTCATGCATGAAGCTAACATCATATAAGGATTCAATAGTTCCACAGTTACTCCTTCAGCATGTGGGAAGGTCAGGGAATACTCCAATCTGGACAAAGACTGATTGATAAAACCTCCAAGGGAAAGAGCTCAATTATGGTGCAAAAGGCAGCAGCGTAATTATCAAAATCCATGTCCAGTATGATGATAAAACTCAGGGATCTTAACCTTGAGCTTATATTTGAAAGATTAATGACTAAATCACTTATTCAACCCCCAAAATAGCATTTTGGTGGTCTCGGAATTAAAATTAACTAGTTACATGCTAGCATGTATAGAACTCACCGATCGGTAGGTTCTACTATAGATTTGGTAATGGTGTTTTTATCTATAGATTTGGTAGGTTTAACTAGTTAATTTCCGATCGGTGAGTTCTATACATGCTAGCATGTAACTAGCTAATTTCCGTTCCGAGACCCCAAAAATGTTATTTTGGGGATTGAATAATTGATTTAGTCATTAATCTTTCAAATATAAGCTCAAGGTTACGCTGCTGTCTTTTGCTCCATAATTGAGCTCTTTCCATTGGAGGTTTTATCAACCAGTCTTTGTCCAGACTGGAGTATTCCCTGACCTTCCCACATGCTGAAGGAGTAACTGTGGAACTACTGAATCCTTATATGATGTTAGCTTCATGCATGAGTTGTCATATCCTTTCCTTGATACTCTTATTTTTTCCCTCAAATATCTGCCACTAGCACTCACTTCTGGGTATACTTATCTGTCAAATAAACTGTGTAGGAAGACTGCACATAGGAAATAGCACGATGCACTCACCGATCGGTAGGTTCTACTATAGAACTCGGCCCTTTCAAACTCTTCCAACTATAGATAAAAACCCCATTAGCACAAGCAAAGGGAATAACCATGAAAAGCAAAAAAGCCTAATATGAAACTCCCTTCTCAATTCGTCTGAAATTTCTGATAACATAGTGCAATACCGATGAATTTACACATGTATATAAATTTCTATAGATATTCTTGCTGCTAATATAATAAGAAATAATTTTATATAAACAACTAAGTCTCATAATCAGCAATAATTGTACTATGTAAACTTTTAGTTCTCTTCAATGTCTCCACCACTTCCGCTCATAACTAAAAGAATATTGTATATCTTAATGGAAGAAATTTCAGTTACACAACGAGCAACTATATACCATAAACAAATAACATTACCATTAGGGACAATACAAGTGTACACTTGAACTCATTGTAGAAGGGCTTTCAGGTAGGTACTGGCCACTGGGAGACTATTTTAATACAAAACAATCATCTAAAACCATGCAGACATGTTAAAAGCATATTATGAGGAAGTAGGTAAATAAAACACTAATGATTCAACATATCAAATATCTCTAAGGTCACGAAATAAGGTGTAAAGTAACAGGGAAACATGAGGGGAAAAAATAACATGATCAACAACTTAAAGATAATTTCAGAGGCAAAGAACCAACATTTCATGTCCATAATATTATGGGGTGGCAAGGAACCTCTAGAAAGGAGCTTCCGCCGTTCCATATGGTAGCACAGAATTTAAGCATCTGGAAGATGACGTGCATCTTGTAGGAGAGGAAGATGGGGATAGTGAGGGCTAGGGTCGCCACAGTGAAGGCAGCTTGCAGCAATATTTACATGATAGGCCCCCTCTGATCACCGAGCATCACAGTACTTGCAATTTCTTATAATAGCCGACTTTGGTGTTCAGATGCGTATCAAACCGACTGTGTACTTGTGTATATGCTTAAAATCAAACACCAAAGATAATTATCATAATTTTTTGAGGAAGAAAGTGTTGTGGTTCACTGTTCAACACTTGCATCCTAACATTCATGAATAGATGAAATTGGAGCAGATACCAGGATAACTGAAAAATTGCACAAAAATGAAATAAGTATCAGGAAGCACAATCAAGAAAGAAGAAATAATCATAGAATAGGCCTACCAAATTAGGACGATGTCAGCATCTGAAACTCCAGTCCTCGTTGTTGTACACAACATCATACATCTGTATTTTCTAAAAGAAAAACATAAATACATCTAAAATGATTGTGCCAGATACAAACGTTTAGCCTACTAGAAACATAATAGTAGGGTGAGGTATGCCTCTGGATTTGGAAGTTGAAAATTGGTGCAGGTGTCCGTGTTATTTTGTGTCGGACATGTACCGGACACTACAAAGATTTAATATGTGCCTTTCAATCACTTGTCTACAGAAATTTCTCATAGAAAAAAGAAAAGCAACAATATCGCAATAAATATGATGTCTAAGAGGGTACAACAAAACCATTGACAGAATTAAAACATATTAGTTGTTTAACCAAATGCTTAAAGTACCATTGAAATAAAAAATTTATTAGACACAATCTGAACTTGAAAGCTTTCAGTTTAAAGTTTTGACATATTTGTTGAATTGCAATATTGTCAACATGGGAATGTAATTTGGTCAATTGGGTATTTAGAGTGTGCGAGGCCATATTTCTTAATATACATCATACGAGTTATGTAATATAAATATATGCTACTCCCATTCTTCTGATGCTCAGTGATTTTCTACAAAAATTACAACATACTAACTACTGGATGCATCCAAAAGAAACACAAATTATTCTGGATTACAAAACCTACAGGTTATTGTGGATTAATGCATCAGAAGCGACTTTCTAAAAAACCTAAAGCATACCAAATACTTAATGCACCCAAAAGATACACGGATTATTATGGATTACATCAGCTAGTTGTCTCCACAATGAGTAACACACAGAGAAACAGAGCAAGCACAAGGAGGAAGCAAAAAAAAATCAAACGAGTACGTAGAGGAGGGAGGCGATCATGATGGTCCGGTATCGCCCTAGGTATGAGTCCGCGATGAACGCGCCGAGGAGCGGGGTCATGGACGCATCGCCATTGACCGCAGCGACGGAGGCGACAATGGGTTCTCCGAGGGGTCCAGTGAGGTAGGTGATCATGTTGGAGGAGATCCTATAGTACGCGAACCTCTCCGCCACCTCCACCCCTTCAAATTTCCTAATTTCCTATAAATAAACAAAACCCTAATCATGAGTAAATTGAATAGAGAGGAAGAGTAGGGTTAGGGTTAAGGCTCTCTTGCACCTCGAATTTTCAACTTTTGGAGTGACCTGAGCTACAATTCCCATTAGGGTTTTACCTTTAGAGAAAGAAATTAAGGTTAGAGTTTCACCTTTGGTGCTCCAGGAGAAGAGAAGAATAGGTGAGTGAGAGACATGGCAAATCGGAGTCTGCGTCGTGGTGGAGACATGGCAGATCGGGCTGCTCCTCTACAGGAGAAGAGAAGAAGAGGAAGGGAGGCAAGGAGAGGAGAGTTGTTTTTTTTGAGGATTTTTTTCAATATCGGGCTGCTCCTCTACATAAAAAAGAATCACACCCGTCAAGAGATATAAAACTTTTAAAAAATTACTATAATGGCAGCCGACTAATTTTTTTGCACGTACACAAATTGACGGTTGTCACCAATCCGTCAATAAATTTTTTTGTATTTCTTGACGGATCATCTAAAACCGTCAACTTATATGGTAAAAAATTGATAAATTAACATAAAACTTGTCTTCTCTTGACGTAAGCCTAAAACCGTCAAGATAACCATTATTGTTGATGGTTTTCGACGACCGTCAACTTATAAACCATCAAGAATCGTCATTTTTCTTGTAGTGGATCCTACAATTGGTATCAGCGCATGGTTTCTCTCTAGTTGGATTAAAATCTCCTTGAGATATGGCATCATTATACACTAGCAATGGTGAAGGCTAATCTACAAATAGGCCATCCCTATTTGATGGAACAAACTACATGAATTGGAAGACACGTATGAGCTTTTACCTCAAGTCTCTTGATTTTGATTTATGGTCGATTATCATCGATGGTTATAAGAAACCACTACCTATTGTAGTAGATGGGAATCTAGTTGAAAAACTGTATAACAAATATACCGACAATGAAAAGAAACAAGCAAGTCATGAAGCAAATGCTATCAATACTTTATTTTGTGTTGTAAATAGAACTAAGTTTACTAGGGTATCAACATGTGTCACGTCTCATAAAGTTTGGGAACTTCTTGAGGTAACTCATGAAGGAACTTCACAAGTGAAGGATTCCAAAATATCACGACTAACAAAAGAGTATGAGGCCATCAAAATAAAGCCTAATGAGACTATTACAATATGTTTACTCATTTTCTAGCTATTGTTAACCATTTATCTTCCCTTGGAAAAGAATACAGCAATCATGAAAAGATTCAAAAGGTACTTCGCGGGCTAACAAGAACTGGAATCCCAAGGCGACGGCCATAATTGAAGGGAACGATCTCACTACAATGACTCTCAAAATGCTTATAGGAAAGCTTATGACGCATGAGCTCGACCTTAAAGATTTTGAAGAGCCAGCACCAAAGGAGAAAACTATAGCATTCAATGCACACCATAAAACAGCCTCCGATGATGAGAGTGAGATCGATAGCTTAGACAATGAGCAAATGGCCCTCATGACGAGGAACTTCAGAAGATTCCTTAAGTACGAGAAGACTAATAACAAGAAAAAAGATTCCAGAGACGACGAAGAACCAATCTGCTATAGCTGTAAGAAGACAGGTCATATCAAGAAAGATTGTCCTGTTGTAAGAAAGGAAAGTAGATACGATCAGTCAAGCAAAAGAAGGACTTCGACAAAGAATTATGCTAATACCAGCATCTAGTGTGAAAGTGAAGTGAGTGATTCTGAAGAAGAAGAAGAAAAATCTCACAACACAGGAAATCTATGCTTCATGGCTACAGATGCTAAGGTAATTTCGAATCCTCTTTATGAAGAATTTATTTTTGATGAATTGTCTGATGCCTTCACTAATTTAATAGAAGATCATAACAAGATGATGGGTATGTATAAGCACCAAGAAAGAGCCAAAATTTGTACAATCTGAGTTTTCTAAGTAATCTCAAATACTAGAAGATGTTAAAGATAAAAACTCTTCTCGTAACACAGATGAGGTTTCTTCTTTAAAGTTGAGATTACATGACACTCTTGAAAAGCATGCGAAAGCTAATCAAAAAAATGTAAAACTCAATGATATCTATGTACTAGAGAAAAAGAAGTATAACATTGTACTCAAATAATAGATGCACTCACGGCTAAGTATACTAAAGCTTGTGATATTTCTAAAAAGTTAGAAATTAAATTGGGTAAACAGGTAGTCAAGCCTGTAACTCAAGTAAACACAACTCCCAAGGCTAAACACAAACACAACACTTCCAATACTACTAGAACTGCTAGGAGTTATGCATTCATGTATATATTTCCACACAAGAAGTCACACACGTCTTCAAAAACTCGTATACATGATCTTCGAACTTCATCTAGCACTAACACTACAGCTACATGTTATTATTGCGTTATAAGAGGACATATATCACATCAGTGCAAGATTAGGAAGCTTGTAGATATGCATATATATGTTTGGGTTCCAAAAACTAACATATCTGGACCCTCAAGAAAGCGGGTACCAAAGGTTACATCTTTAACTTGTGTTGTAGGTGGACCATCCTCCTCCCACTAGAAGCAAATGGATTCTCGATAGTGGTTGCTCTAGACATATGACGGGTGCCAACACTTTGTTTTCAACTCTATCGATGAAGAAAGAAGGTTGTCTCTTTGGAAACAATTTAAAAGGACATATAATTGGAATTGGTGACATAGGTACTTCTCCCTCTCCAATTATTAAAAATGTATGTTTAGTAATAGAATTAAAACACAATTTTCTGAGTATTAGTCAGTTAACTGATCATGGCTATGGAATTAATTTTGTTAAGGATAAATGTTTCATTTATTATAAATCTTCTAGAATAATTTTCTTTGGGGGAATTAGAGATGACAACATATACGTATTATATCTGTCAGAAAGTACTAACAGTACAGGAAAGTGTCTATACACATCTCAAGATGAAAGTTGGGTATGGCATATGCGTCTTGGACATGCGAACATGGATACTATTACAACACTGTCCACAAAGAAACTGGTAAGAGGCTTACCTGATATTACTTTCAAGAAAGATATAGTCTGTGCCGAGTGTGAAAAAAACAAGGCATCCAGATCATCTTCCAAATCAATAAACATTGTAAGTACCTATAGACCACTTTTAACTATTACATATGGATTTGTTTGGACCAAGTAGAGTTGCCAGTCTTGGCGGTAAGCTATATGCTTTTGTAATAGTTGATGACTATTCACGATATACTTAGGTTTACTTTTTTGCAAATAAAAATGAGGCCTTTTGTCACCTCCACTTTTCAAGAATAGGGGTATTTTTGACTTTTTCTATTTTTTGTTATTAATGTGAATTCAAATTCTATTTTGAGTGATAAATCTGTTTTACAAAACTAGTAATTATAATATTTTTGGATTAATTATTTGTAATAATTAATATCGTGCATATGTTATATTATTGAATATGATTAGTGGTTAGCCATTAGTTGGAATAGTTGTTAGTGAACCTAGAGGACCTAAACCGACTTGACATGACCACCTAATTAAATGATTAGGACTAGCCTAATTAAACTTTAGTTAGTCTTAGTTGGGTTAGAAGAATTAGTTAGAAAGTTTGACTGAACGCCTAATTAGGGAGTATGGCTTTTTCCCTAATCTTGTCATGACTAAGAAGGGGACTTAATGGACTTTTCCCACTAGCCTAAAACCCCTAAACCCTAGCTTTATGGCAGCTACTATTTCTTTATAAAGCCTAACATCATCTTCTTCCTCCTTTCATTTCAAATCCTAACCCTAATTTAGAAAGTTTCCCCAAATTGTTCCTACACCAAATCTTATCCAAATTTGCCTAGTTAAACCCATTCTCTTCCCATAGAGAGTAGAAGACTTTAGAAACAAGACATTGAAGGTTGGAGCACTTGGAACTTGAGGACTTCTAGATCTTAGAGCCATTTTCATTGGGAATCCATCTCCCAATAGGTATATGCATTCTAAACCCTCTAAATTGCATTAAATAGTATAGAGGCATCAAATAGGAACCCCCATGCATTAGTACTACCATGGAGGGGAGTTTTGACTCTTCCTTCCCTCATTTGGAGACTTTTTCCTTTGTATTTTTGACCCGTTTTGGGGGACATCCGAGAATGACATTTCTATGGTTTGTAAATAGGTTTGTTAGGTCCTAATTATGATTTAGAATATGCATGTATACTTCGGGTCGAGTTTGGATCCATTTGGGGTGCGTATCATGGGCGTATCCTAACGTATCTCGATACGCATGCCAAGTGTTTGCAAAATGACCGAGTAGACACCCAATGTTGTAATTTCAATTTTGGACATTTGATTTTAGTGTATATTAATATAGATTATCATTTGTAGGTTTATTTGGTGATATATGAGAGTAATATATGGTTTTGTATAGCCTAGAGAAGAAGTAGACTGATTTTAGAAGTTGTGTGGCATGTAGACTGTTTGGGTTATATTTGTAAGTGTGTGTGTGTGTATGTGTCTGTAGTAGAGATGTGGTGGAATGATATGTGTGAAGCCTAAGAAGGGCATTCAGGTATGTAGGGGAGAAGAGGCAGGGGTATGTTGGGGGCTCGAGCGTTGGGTGGCCAGTGACAAGCCTTGATGGCCTTGACAGACAGGGGAGCCCCATTGTAGCAGGCAGTGAGCTGCCTCTCTCTTGGCAGCAGCACAGGCTACTTTGGCCTATTTACTAGTGCACAAAGTGTTGCACAGGCCTTGATTGGCCTGTGTTGGTTAGTAGTGAATGTGAGAGTTAGAGTGAGAGTGGCAGGAATGTGAAGAAGTAGCAGGGGTAGTTTATGAGGAAAGAGTCACTGTTAAGTGTGTGTGTGTGTTAGTTGAGTATAGAGAATCAGTTAAGGAGGAGTTAGGGGGATGTATCAGTAGGCTAACAGTTGATTTGGATAGTATTTGTGACATAGGGATTATGGTAGGCAAGCTAATTGGCCTCCCACAGTGCTAGAGAGGTAAGGGGATAAACTGATGGCAGGGAGCTTCTTCTTCCTTTGCAAAGGCTCGAGAGGGAGCCTGTGCTCTGTACAAGAGGGTGTTGACCCCCTTAGAAGCAATAGCAGCAGCATATGCTCAGGGACTTGGGCTTGTACCAGCAGCAATTAAGGGGTCATATATGTGAAGGGCATATACATGTATCAGTCTAGAGGACATATGGTATCTGTCCTAAAGGGATGTGTGTATCAGTCCATAGAGGAACTGTCACTGGTAATGTATAATTATAGGTGTGTGTGTGTGTCTCATATACATACAAGCATAGTAGTGGACTGCTATTAGTTGTGCATATATTTCGATTGATATCAGTCCTATACTCAAGTTGTGTATCAATAAAGATTAGATGGGCTCGGGTTTAGTCTTTAATCTATAGCAGTGAAATAGAAGGGGACCATATATGTGTCAATCTATGAATTGGGGGTCAGGAAATATCAGTCTATAAGGGGGGCCATATATTTGTTGGCCCATTGGTCATGGTCAAACCTGATTTTAATAATTGATCTAACCATGTCTCGGTATATGGGCTACTTGGACGATCTTCTCAAACTGCTACTGCTGTTGTTCAAGACTTGGAGCCATTTTACCATTGAGTATGTATTTTTATTATCAATGTATTTTTCATAACTTATTGAGTCTAGAAATACAATGTACACCGAGTCATACTGGCAAATAGGCTACCTATAAATTTTTTTAAAATACCCTTTTCGTTTTTGAAAACAAACCCACTTACAAAAGTCCAAATTACTTTATAACTGTTTAACTTCTCAAAAAGTCCAAAACTCGATTTGTAAAACCCTAACCAAACTAATTCTGGATCAACAGAATTCAGACCAAGTTCGGCCCGAGTTCGGTTAGTGGAACGTTGGCATTCAAACCCAGTCTTCTTGTAGTTACGGATGCAATGGCTATTTGTCGAGATTCTCTCGAAGCATTCTGTCTGAATTCTGCTCGAATTCTCCTTTTAGAAAACCTAAAAATAGAGAAGAATTTCTACCATTTCAACATACCAACTCATTCTCTCTAAGCCTACTGTATTTTTCCAAAGACTTTAAACTTTTATTTTTAAATCCCAAGCCAGTTGCAATCCTCTAGTCAATTTGCCAGTGTGATACGATTTAGAAGTTTCAGAATGATTGTAATCAGAGGCTTGATTGAAGACAGACACTTCACTATTGAAGTTGGTCGAGTACTTCAGATCAAAGCACGTGTTATAGAAGTTGCAAGGACTTCTCATGAAAACTTGCATTTTTTATAGTGGATTTCAACTGTAAGCTGGAGTTCTTTCGACTGGATTAGTCTTCACAAGAGGGAAACCAGTATACATCCTTGTGTTTGTGTTTGCTTTCTGCTCTCTATTTTTACATTTACATATCTGTGATATATTTCTGTGATCTTGCTACTAACAATTTTTAATAGCTAATTTTTTACTGCCTACTCTATTTACCCCTAGAGTATAGCACTTTACATCTCGTTCCTACAATTGGTATCAAAGCAGGTTATACAGGTAAAGCAAAGTAATATTGTTATTATTTTCTCAGTTATAACTGTTGCTACATAAGATCACTGTATCATATATGGCAACTATAAAATTTACAAGTGAAGGCCAACCCACAAATAGACCCCTATTGTTTGATGGCACCAATTACACATACTGGAAAACATGCATGAATTTTTTCTTGAAATCTCTAGATTTTGACTTATGGTCCATTATTGTTGATGGCTATAAAAAGCCTCCCTATATTTTTATTGACGGAGAATTGGTTGAAAAAGCACATGACAAGTATACTGACTCTGAAAAAAAGAGGCCAGTCTTGATGCACGTGCTATTAACACTTTATTACATACTTTAGATATGACTGAATTTAACAGGATGTCTACTTGCACAACATCCAACGAAGTGTGGAACTTCTTGAAGTTACTCACGAAGGCACGACGCAAGTCAAGAAGTCAAAGATCAGTAGACTCTCAAGAGTATAAGGCGTTAAAAATGAAGCCAAACGAATCAGTGACACAGATGTTTACGAGATTTCTGGACAATGTAAATCCTTTGTCTTCTCTAGGCAAGGAATACAATAACCATAAAAAGATTCATAAATTGCTACGAGATCTCACGAAGAACTAGATTCCAAAGGCTACTGCAATTATTGAAGGAAACGACCTTACTACCATGTCTCTTAAAACGCTCATAGGAAAGCTACTCACTCACGAGCAGGAACTTCAAGACTGTAAAGATGTCGCACCAAAGGAGAAGTCAATTGCCCTCAAAGCGCAACATCGAAGAACTGTCATTTTTTTTTAATAATAGTGATTCCGATACTGAGGATCAAGCTCTCCTAGTAAAGAAGTTCAAAAAGTTTATGAGATTCAACCGAAGGACAAAAGAACACAACAACAACAATGAAGAAGATCCTATCTGCTACAGTTGCAAGAGGAAAGGACATATCAAGAAGGCCTGTCCGACAGCATCATCATCAACCAAGAAGGGAAATAAATATGAAAAGGGTTACCTGAAAAAATTGACTTCCAGGAGATATGCCAACACAAGCATATGGCATGAAAGTAAAGCCAACGACTCAAAAGATGAACAATCAGACGACGCTACAAATATATGCTTAATGGCATATGATCAGGTAAACGCTAATCCGTAGTTTGAGACATATGATGATTTTACCTTTGAACAATTAGGTGAAGCCCTTAGTGACATCTTATGAGACTATAGAAAACTGCGTAGCAAATACCAGAACTCTAAGAAGGTACTCAAAGAATACAAAGGTGAAATAGGAAGACTTATCGACCTACTAGCTGAGATTAGAAGTAGTGATAACCCTAGTGAGATAGGTGAGCTTTCCTCTTTCAAGTTGTAACTACACGAGATTATACGATTATCCGAAAAAAAAAGATACGACCATTGCCAAACTAGAGGAAGACTTATCCAAAGACAAAAAGAGCCATCAATGTGTACTAGTCAGAAATGACACTCTCACAGCTGACTATACCAAGCTTTATGACACTTCCAAAAAGTTGGAAATTAGGTTAAGAAAACAGCCTAAGGTTGCTGCTTCCTACCCTAACACGTGTCACTTACCGAAACATCAAAACATAATCAAACCAAACACTATCAGACCAAACCCAGCCAAACCTCTGCCCAAGAACACTAACCAGCATGCATTTATTACAAATACCCAACTAGAAAACTAAGACCTACCAATTATGCACAACATACTACACCTAACACTAAGCATGGTAGATGTCATTATTGTGGCACCATTGGTCATATTTCTCCTGTATTTAGAGTAAGGAATTTAATTGCTTTAAAGATATGTGCATGGATACCGAAGACTAACATATCAGGACCCTACAAGAATGGGTACCAAAAGTTTCATCTGAAAATTCTCTTGTAGGTGGAATGCCTACTCATGCTAGAGGCAATCGTATCCTCGACAGCGGTTGCTCACGGTACATTACCGGTGACGCTTCTCTATTCGCAACACTGTCGAAGAAGAAAGGATATGTCTCCTTCGGTAATAACTTTAAAGGATATATAGTAGGTATCGAAAACATTGGTAAGGCTCCATATCCTGTGATTAAAGATGTCTGTCTAGTAACCGAGATAAAACATAACCTACTCAACATAAGTCATTTGACTGATCATGGTTATGGTATTAACTTTGTCAAAGACAAATGTACAATAGTTGATAGCTCAACTGGCAGTACTATCTTTGAAGGTATTAAGAAAGACAATATATATGTTTTCTATTTGTTGGAAGATGCTAATAAAGCAGGTAGATGCTTACTCGCCAAGAATGATGAGAGCCAACTATGGCATATGAGACTCGGTCATGCAAACATGGACACAATTTCAAGACTATCTACGAAGAAACTAGTACGAGGCTTACCGGACATCACTTTCAAAAAGGATACGGCATGTAGTGAATGTAAAAAGAACAAAGATACCCGATCAACATTTAAGTCCAAGAACGATGTAATTACCACTAGACCGCTACAATTACTGCATATGGATTTATTTGGGCCTAGTAGAATTGCTAGCCTACGTGGTAAGTTATCTGCATTTGTAATAGTAGATGACTTTTCTAGATACACGTGGGTATATTTTTTCGCACGTAAGAATGATATATTATCTAAATTCGTCTCTTTTTGCAAGAAAGCCCAAAATGAGAAAGGATTCATGATCACTCATATTCAAAGTGATCATGGTAGCGAATTCGAGAATGCAATGTTTGAGCAATTTTGTGACACATACGGTTATTTGCACGAGTTCTCCTGCCCTAGGAATCCACAACAAAATGGAGTTGTGGAACATAAAAACAGAACTTTGTCTGAAATGGCTAGAGTAATATTGAACCAATTTTGTCTACCCAAATATTTCTGTTCTGAAGCTGTCAATACAGCTTGTTATGTTCTCAATAGGGTTCTAATTAGACCAAAATCGAAGAAGACTTCCTATGAGTTATGGTTTGATAAAATACCTACAGTTTCTTACTTTAAAATCTTTGGTTGCAAATGTTTTATTCTTAATACTAAAGATAATTTGAAAAAGTTTGGCGAAAAGGTCGATGAGGGTATCTTTTTCAGTTATACGGCCAAAAAAAAGGGTACTGAGTCTTCAACAAAAGGACTATGATCATCGAAGAATCAATGAACGTCACCTTCGACGAACTAAATCAACAAACGATTGATGATGATGATGAAGACATCAGTACACCAAGCAAAGCACCTACAGCACCAGAAACCGGAACCAGCTACCTTGAGAGTCTGCCAAAAAGAATAAACTTTATGGCTGACCATCCCAAGGACTTGATAATATATGAGATTACCAAGGGTATAAGTACTCGATCCTCTGTTAGAGATATAGCTTCTTGTGTTGCATTTATTTCACAGCTAGAACCCAAAACTATTGAAGAAGCATGTAGCGATAATTTTTGGTTAGATGCTATACAAGAGGAATTAAACCAATTTGAATGGAATCAAGTTTGGGAACTTGTTCCCAAGCCTATTGATCATCCGGTCATTGGCACCCGCTGGGCATTCCGAAACAAATTGAATGAGAATGGTTTAGTCACTCGTAACAAGGCCCGACTCGTAGCTCAAGGATACAACCAAGAGGAAGGTATTGGTTACGATGAGACCTATGCCCCAGTTCCGAGATTAGAATCCAGTCGCATGTTATGTGCATTTACATGTTTTCATAATTTTAAACTTTTTCAAATGGACGTAAAAAGTTGCCACGACCCGCATCCGGATATTCAGGCACGAGTATGTGGGCCACGCCCAGCCTACGTCACAGTATCGACGGTAAAATGTTGTCAAGTACCCAATAATAATCTACAACATCTAGATGATCCATGATAATAAATGTAATCAAATGACATCACAAACAGCTAAGAAAGATATGAATTGGAAAAGATAACAATAACTCTGAAATAACTAAAGCCTATATATGAATATAGAAGACCAGAAAGTATCGGGGATAAATCCGATAACGAAGTATAAATCAAAATACAATGGCCTAAAACTCCAGGGAGACAACTCACGGTGAATCGAATATCGAGATCCGTCTCAGCTAGCATCATCCTGTGGTCGAATAATGTGGGACATAACAACTCCTAAAAATGTGGTTATCCAGTCAGGATTGGAGTGAAGCACATAATTCTAAAAGCATTTCCATGGCATGATAGGAAATATATAACTCGTAATAGAATAAAATACATGATATGCTGGAAAGAAAATATAGGGAAGTAGAGAAATAGTATCATGAAGATATAAGAAAACTGAGTACATGAATAAAATAGATAACATGTTAAACTATAATAAATATAAGTGATTCAGAGCACAAGACAGTTATGTGATTGGTTTAGGTTGTACATGATTATTCTATTGTAACTAGATTATACGTGAAGGCATAATCGACATATACATGAGTACACTAGAGGAATTTAATCATATAACCACTTCTACTCCCCCTACCCCAATCAATACACAAGGATCCAATCATATTATGTTACGTACATGATTGTTAGTTGAACATGAAGCACATGAGAGTACATGAGAGCATATGAGAGTACATGAATAATACAAGTACAAGGAGTACACGATGTACATGATAAAGTACATGAACATGAAATACCCGATGTACCCGATAAGGGGATAACATCTCATGACAAGATCCATATAGTACCAATCCGTGTAAACAATGTGTCAGCATCAAGTAAAGTAGTCTACAATAGGCAATATAGATACTATCATGATGAAAACAATCAGAGAATGTACTCGCCTTGATTTGGTTGGAGTCGACGTACGTGACACGAACGTGCTGACACGAGATAGATACCGATGCTATGCTCCACAAGATGGTCCCCAATGACAAGACAGACGATTCCATTGGGTCCAGAATAGTCCAAAATGCCTAGTTTGATATATGGGAGTCCAGAATCATGATTCGGTACGACGATCGATTCAAGAAGTAGGAAATGACTATATTAATCATGATTTATGATTTAGGGGAAAGCATAACAAAACATATATCTTTTCTTATAAAATCATTTATTATATATATATATATATATATATATATATGTATATATATATATATATATATATATATATATATATATATATATATATATATATATATATATATATATATATATATATATTTGAAAATCTAAAGAAAATAAGCTTGGGTCTCTAAATTCTTATTTTGGTAAACACCAATTTTTATTAGAGAAAATAATATAATGTTATTTTAGGTTAAAAATCATCCTTGGAAAAAATATCTAAATATACATTTATAGTAAAAACCTATGTATAAAAAAATGGTTGCTAATTTGTCAAATATTTATTTAATATTACCAGTTAAACTTTTGACAATTGTCCAACAATATTTACTAATTAAAACATTGATTAACCAAAATACTAATTGTAATATTAATTAAACTACACTAATTATCTATATATAACGTACTTGTACAATCAGTCCAAAATCTGTATTTATATCAATCCAAATTAACTAATAAAATCAATGGCTCAAAACCCTTGTTAAATTAACTTTAAATCTTCCTTAATCAAATACCATTCAATAACCATTTATTAATATAAAATATAAAGAAAGGGGGTGATACTGCTATGACCTAATCATAAAACAATAATAAAATATAAATAAATAAAACAAAAGAGGGTCAATTGTTGAGTTCACCAGATTTAATTCCCCCTTCCTATTTACATCAAAAGTCATTAATTAACAAAAGAAAGGGTGAAAACCGTGGTTCCCAGTTCATTAATTCCCTAAGGGCCTGTTTGGTTGGCTCCAACTGAGCTGAAAGTGGAGACTTTTGTGGGATTTCACCGGATCTGAAGGGAGTTTCATTGTTTGGTTCGGTCGAGTAAATGGACTTGAAGTCCATTGATTGGACTGTGGAGCAGTCCCTGTCTCCTCCGAAAACTCCCATTTGAGTTCCGCCCCATTTTTGCTTGAAGTTCATGAAAGTGGAGGAGAGAGAAAAAAAATTTGTTTATTTATGAGAAAAAAAACGAATTAATTTAATTTGTCTATCATAATTAATTTAATTCGTTTTACATTACTAATTATATGTTAACTAAATAAAAAAATTAATTACAGTTTAATCTATTTAATCATAATATTTAACTTAATTATTATAAATAATTTAATTTGTCTTTAATATATGTTTTGTTTATTTATGAGATTTATCATAATTAATTTCATTCGTTTTATCGTAATTAACTTAGTTATCATAATTAATTTAATTTGTCTATCAGATTTTTTTTTTTATTTATGAGAAAAAAACGAATTAATTTAATTTGTCTATCATAATTAATTTAATTCGTTTTACATTACTAATTATATGTTAACTAAATAAAAAAATTAATTACAGTTTAATCTGTTTAATCATAATAATTAACTTAATTATCATAAATAATTTAATTTGTCTTTAATATATGTTTTGTTTATTTATGAGATTTTTATTTATTTTAGAAAATTTATATTCATTAATTATTTTGGAGGTAACTATACCTAGTGTTACCATATCTCCAATCAACCTCCACTTTCAACAACCATCCAAACAACCAAACTCATTTTTTTTCCACTTTCAAAACCATCCAAACAAACTACATTGTAAGTGTCCACTTGCGGGGGGACAAAAACTTTGCCAACCAAACACTTTTTGGAAGGTGGAGTGTATTGTAACTCAAATGAGTTACATGCACATGAAACTCCCACTTTCACACTTTCATGCACCTACATCCAACCAAACAGGTCCTAATAGTTTGATTTAGAGAAAGGGAAAGCTGCTTCACTGAACCCATATAATCAACAGCAAGGGGGTTAGCTGTTGTTGGTCACTGACCCACAATTCGAAATCCAAAAAATATAAAGAACAAAAGGAGATGAATAATTGTTGCGGTATATTTATTTATTTATTTAAAAGACCTAGTGGCCCGAGCTGGCCAAGCACAGACTCGGCCCAATAAGTTTTCACTCTCCCCTTCCTATGGGTCTCTCTTCACCACACATCCATCACAAAAAAAGAATCTAAACGAAAGGGGAAATGGAAGAAAAGGCTCACTGAGTGCGGACTACGACAGCAGAGCGGATCATAGTGGCGAAGGCACACGGAGGTCTGGACGAGGTAGAGCACTGCCTGGCGCGGTGCCTGAGCAGGGTGGTCAAAATTTGAGGACTCACCGAGCGCCGGGAAAAGCTCGGGGTGATGGCGCAGTAGGTTGTGTTGGGCGGAGCGGTAGGCTCCGGAACTGCACAGCGGATCAGAAGACCTTAGGGCAGTGCTGGCGGGGTTCGGTCACGGTAGGTGGCCGAATCTGGATCTGGTGTGTGACTTTCTCACTCACACTCTATCTGGTGTTTCTGTGATTTTTATGGTGGTGTCGGCCGGTTGTGGCCGAGGGGTGGAGGCGGTGGTCGTGGTTGTGATGCTGGCGATGATGGTGATGGTGGTGGGAGCAATATTGGGGTGGTTCGAGAACAGAGATTATGGTAGAGCCAGAGTGGCGCGGATGTGGCAGCGATGGTCGAGAATGGCAGGGGTGGGCCATGGCAGGAATGGGGGTGGCGAGGGGATGGTGACTGGATTTGGTCAAGAGAAGAATGGGGTGTCGGGAAGGCTCCGTGGAGGAGCTGCGACCGGCCGGGGTACGTCGGGGTGTTGTTTGGAGGAGGATGTTGGTCGGGACAGAGCAGTAGGGTAGCTAGCGGCTGTAGGAATTTTCCTTAGGTTTAGAAAAAATGTCATGATAAAATTTTGGGGAAGTGTGCTATTTATAGGGTAGTGTGGAAAAATCCTAAGGGCAATTATGTAAATGTAATAGAATTTTTTTTTTTTTTTTTTGAAATCCCACTCACACACACAACTGGGGGGCTCGAACCTTGTCGGCCCCTCCGGGTGTCCGCTCTAATACCACTAGGCTAGAGAGCTCGGACAAATGTAATAGAATTAGGAAATAGTAAAAAATGCTAACCACTAGCACTAACCACTAACTACTAATTGCTAACCGTTAACATTTGCTATTAATTTAACTAGTTAATTAATAAAAAAATCTAGCTACTTACAATTTAGCTAAGATTTCCAAATACTAACAAAACAAGGTCGTGGCCCACAATGTGGCCTAGGGCTTGGTAGACTTGAATTATGACCAAAGTGGTCTAAATCCAAACCGAGGGAAAAATAATAACTCAAATCATTATATCTATAAGATTTCAAAATAAGTATTTATCAGTCATAAAACATATTTAATTTAAAAATAATATTTTTACAAACTATTTCGTATATTAATGAAATATTTATATCTGCTGTAAATCCTAGATAAACAATCATTTAACTAGTCATAATATAGTTTTTCAAACCAATGACTCAAATACTGATAGTATATTATGATCGAAAATAAATATTGCACTAGAATTCACGATTTTCAAAGATTCAAAAAATTCAGAGATTTGAAATTTTTTTTTTTTTGGAAAATCCAAGAAATCGATTAACGGAGGTTACAAAAGTGCTTTTATTAATGGTTTTATAAAAAAAAGAAGTTTATGTAACTGAACCTCTAGGATTTGTTGATTTCAAAAAACCTGACTATGTATTCAAGTTAAAGAAAGCTTTATACGGTCTGAAATAAGCCCCTCGTGCTTGGTACGTTCATTTAAGTTCTTTTCTACTTGATAACAGTTTTTCAAAAGGCAAGGTTGACACTACACTTTTTATAAAGTCTTTAAAAGGAAATCTTCATTTAATTCAAATTTATGTTGACGATATTATTTTTGGATCGACTGATGAGTATCTTTGTCAAAGATTTTTCAAGTGTATGCAGATGAGTTTGAGATGAGCATGATGGAAGAACTCAAATTCTTTCTTGGATTGCAAATAAAATAAACCAACAACGGGACGTTCATCAATCAAGCCAAGTATACAAAAGATTTGCTAAAAATGTTTGATCTGGAAGCCGTCAAACCTTATGGCACTCTAATGGCAACTTTAACCAAGCTTGATGTAGATTAACAAGAAAAACCTGTCGACATACATAAGTGTAGGTCCTAAAAGATCAAGTTGCATCAATCGACAAAGTCAAAGAAATCAAGATATACATCATTTTGGTGAATTGCGCAGACAACAGATTGCGCAGCAATCCAATTGCGCACACTGGTTTGCGCACACATCCAATTGCGCATGCTGACGTGGCAAGAGTCATCATTACCTAAATCAAATCAAATCTTTCTGACAGCTGACAGCTGACAGCACGAAGAACGAGGAGACTGTTCGTTTATTGCGCCGCACAGTGCTCGAGGACGGCTGACAGCTGGCAGCGCAATCCATTCCTGCGCAGTCTAATCCTGCGCAAACCAAAGTCTGCGCAGTCTAATCCTGCGCAAACCAAAGTCTGCGTAGTTCAGGTTGCGCATTCTATCAACATAACTGACAAAGTACACGTGGCATTCAGGCCATCAATTGCTCATTACGTGGCAACTGCCTATGCACGATCATGCGCATTTCAATCAAATGATGCCATGTGTCCATGATAGTTGGCCCACGATCCAGCAACTGCCTGCGCAGTCCAATACTGCGCAAACCAATTGCTGCACAAATCATCCTGCGCAGTCCAGAATAACTGAAAGTTAGTTATTTTCAGAACTCTATAAATAGAGTTTCAAGTCTTCATTTCAAGAGATCAGATATCAGAGATCAGAAATCAGAGAGTCCAGGAGTTCTTGCTCAAGTGTTGCTGCATTCTTCCGAGGCTTTTGCCTTCAACTTTCGAGGCTTTTGCCTCCAGTTTCCAGAGTTGTCTTCAACTTCAAAGGCTCCGTCTTCAAAGTTCACATCGTCCAAGGGATAAAGCAATCGTCATCTAGATTGGATTCCTATAGTTGTAATTTTCCCAGAATTCTTGTAATCTTTATTACACAGTTTGTATCAATAAAGTTTTATACTTTTGTTTTTGCAAACAAAATGGCGACTCTGCTGGGGATAACTTTCTCCTCCGACGAGGAAGTAGCAACTCAATGTGATGTAGCGTCTATCGGAAAGACGCAGAAGACGCTGGTTGTTAAAGTCAACCAGACAGCCTACGAGGCGATGCTCAACTCCAAGACCTCTTCCCGTACTTCAGTCACTTCTGCCAAGAGCAAAGTGCGCTCAGTATGGGTCTCCAAGACTGCTGCACAATCTGGCATTTTTGCCACCAAGGATGCTGCACACTCTGTTGCACAATCTGCTAGCCAGACTGCTGCACAATCTGCTGTGTCAACTGTTGCACAATCTGCTAGCCAGACTGTTGCACAATCTGCTGTGCCAACTCTTGCACAGTCTGTCTCAACAACTGCTGCACAAACTATTTCAGACACTGCTGTGCAATCTGTTGCAACTGTTGCACAGGCTACTTCATATGCTGCCTTGTCAAAACACAAGACTCCTATGACTCTGGCGCAGTTGGCAGTAGCTTTTCCTGCGCAAACCAACACTTCAACAACCAAAGTGCATCCCAAGCACTCTAAAGCAAGGACTCTTGATGCGCAAACCACAGCTTCTGTGGTCAGAACCAGTGCACTTTCTGCCAAAACTTCTAATGCACAAGTGGCCAATGCGCCATTCACCCATGCGCAAACCAAGCATACGCAATCCAAGAGTAACAGCCCTTTGGCTAAACTCTCATCTTCTCATAACAAAGGGAAAACCTCTGTTCCTCCCCTTAAACACTCTGCTGTTCCAGCACAATTTACTGGGGGTAGTCCTTTGGCTATTCCTCTTCCTCCTCAAAATAAAGGAAAAGGCCCGTTGGTCTTTTCTCAGACTTCCTTGTCTCATGACTTGGAAAACAACAGAAGGAAACGTTCTTTAGCTAACCCTTCTTCTCAAAATAAAGGAAAAGGCCCTTTGGTCTTTTCTCAGTCTTCCTCGATCTTTATCGAAGAAGATCAAATTGAACGTGTTTCGGCACCTGTCAGTACAAGAACTCCTACAAACAAGGATTCTTCTTTCCTTCATGACAAGGGAACTTGTACTGATCAAAGAGGTATTCTGCCTACCCTAATAGCAGAATTTCAAGACCTTCCGACATTCAAGATATCCCGTTCCAAACAGGAAAAACTGTTGGTGTCTCAAACAGAAACCCCTGGGGGTGAATTTGCAGACCTAAGAACATATCTTAACAGGCCAACTTCGGTAAAACGTAAGCAACCTATGCCGAAGGTCAAGCCTCAAAGACAAACCTCCAGGAACAAAAATCCTGATACCTATGCCAATGAGGTGAGCACTTCCTTGTACATACAGGGGACAAAACATTTGAAGAATCAGAACCATGTTCCGAATGTTGTTAAAGAACATATTCCTCGAACCTTTCCTCGTCTTGGCATGGTTTCTGATCTCCGAGAACATCTCAGACAAAAACGGGATAGTGCCTCAACTCCTTCAGTTCAATCATCTGATCATCATTGCAATCATAAAGTCATCATCCAATGTTGTTGTCAAACAACAAAATGATCTGTCTTCGATCGTTTGACTTTTGCTAAAACAGAACCGATGTCAGAAGATGAAGAAGTGTTGTACGCTTCTGTTAACATGACTTCTCGAGACACTGGGGGTAGAAGGTGCTCTAAGCACGGCAAACATCGCAAACCAAGTCAACGGTATCTGTATCTACTTCAAGAATCTTCTGAGGGAGTATTCCAACATACCCGTTCCCGAAGCCGAGATACAATCTGTCAAAGGAATCTTCCTCAAGATCCTTCTGGTCATTTCCCTCTTTCTCAGTCAGGAGATGACTCTTTCTCCGACTATGATGCATGCAGCGAAAGTTCTGAACAGACAGTGTCTTCCACTGTACCAAGAGAAGTGACATCTTATGTTGTCACTGATGATCAAGATGCTTCAACGTCTGCAAATCAAGAACAGCAAATCGCTGTACTTGAAGACAAGCTAAAGACCATGGTTGAAATGGTCGCTAGTATGCATTCTATCATTGTGGCCCAACATGCCACACCACCGACTGTACCTACTGCAAGTCCGGAGATCATAGCATCTTCGGTACCTGTCAATGCTGGGTTGGAGGTAATGCCTTCTCAAATGCCTCCTGTACAAGTACAAGTTCAAACTACACCTAGTCAGTCAGCTGGGGGTAGTGCTTACAATGCTGTTCCTCCTCCTACTACTCTGACTCCGCCGGCTCCTTCTTCATCATCTGAAGATACCAATGAAGCTGTCAAACTCTTGTGAACTCAGTTCGAAGCCTTCAAAGAGAAGGACAATTTGCAAAGGTTGGGAATCAAGCAGCCATACCCAGTCGAATGGAAGGAAGTTCCATTTCCTCCCAAATACAAGATTCCAACAATCTCTCTTTTCAACGGCAGTACCTCACCAAGCCAGTTCATCAATCACTTCGAGGTAATGACTGTTCAACTCCAACCAAATGACGCTCTTCTTACCAGAGTGTTCGTCGGTTGTTTAGTCGGCGTAACATACGACTGGTACAGAAGTCTGCCCGATGGTTGTATTACTTCTTTTTTAGGACTTAAGCAAATCTTTTTAGAAAGATTCTATGAGGGATTCAATGACATGACTATGTCTGCCCTCAATAAAATCAAACAGAAACATAATGAAACTGCTGAGAGTTTCATCGAACGTTTCCGTCGAGAAGCCTTGAAGATGCCTCCAGGGACTCCTGCTGCTGTTACCATAGACACTTGCAAGGCAAATCTCTTGCCTATTATCAGTATGTGGACAGGCTCAACTCAGTTCCAAGACTGGCCATCCTTTATTGTCAACGCCAAAGCAGCTGAAGTGAGTGCTGAGAAATTCAAACAGCTGGGGGTACAGATGTCTAACCCAGATCGGGACGAACATCAATCATCAGGTGGCGGTAATCGTCAGAACAACCGCAAGAACAAGGAAACTCTGAACATTAACTTGAAAAGCAAAGAGTCCTTGGCTGTCAATGTAGCTCCGCCTACATCTACTTCTACTCCTGCTGCACCTCAACCGAGGGGACCTCGCCCTAAGGTAGAGTATTCGTTTGATGAAAATGACACAGCAAGCATCTTTGAGTGCTTACTCAAAAGCAATAAGATCCAGCTTCCAGACCCAAAGAAGCCTGATGAAGTCGGTAAGACCGATCATCCTAAGTATTGTGTCTACCACCGATTCATTGGACATCCTACTTGAGCATGTTATGTGCTCAAGGGTAAGATTCAAGAGCTTGTCAATGATGGAGTTGTTACTCTGCAGCAAGATGAGAAGACTGTCACTGCCAACATGGTTTCAGTCCAGTTCGATAACTTTCCCCCGCAGATGATACAGCATGGTGTCATTCCTATTCCGAAGGCTACTCTCGAGATTGAAAATCTTCCTTCTCCACCAAACGAAGGTCTCGTTCCTTTGTCTCTTGACAATGGCAAAGTTATGTGGATCCATCTCGACCTTACTTCAGAGTTCGAGGATTCTTCTTCTTCCAAGAAGAAAGGTCGCTCCAAAAACAAGACAAAGATCTGCAACATGGTGTCTTTTGACCCCATAGTTGATAAAAAAATTCTGTTGGGTACCAGATCAGGGAAAACTTATCTGAAAGATTACTCTGAATCTCAAGAGAATCCTGCCTCTTCTTCTGAACCTGTCCCAGCACAACCTGCTGCTATTGAAGAAATTCCTTCTACATCTTCACCAGTTGTGATTCCTATTCCTCCTAAACCAGTGGCTGCTGATAAAGGCAAACAACAAGTCCGCTTCGATAAACCTTTGAAGAAATCAACTCCTACTGGGCTTGAGAAGCCTTACAACTTTGATATATTGGCTCAACTAGCTAATATCCCAGCAAGGCTACCTATCTTTGAGCTCTTGCGTCTTTCCAGAGAGACGCGAGAAACTTTAAGTGAAGCTCTCATGCAAGCTGAGACTTGTTTAGCCTTTCTCAAGAAGCCGGAAGCAGAACCAGTCTCTTGTCTACATTGTCATAGTGTTATGGAGTTGATTCCGAACATTACTTTCACACAAGATGACATGCTGATGGAGGACAATAGGCATGATCGTCCTCTCTACTATACAGGATATGTTGATTCGATGAAAGTCGATCGTATCCTGATAGATCCAGGTTCTGCTCTCAGCATCATGCCGAAAACAATGCTCGATGCTCTGAAAATTTCTGTACATAGTCTCTCTACCACAATCACCACCATCCTTGGATTCAATCAGGAAAGGAGTGAACCTTTGGGCAAGATTCGCTTAAAACTCCAAATAGGCAATCTTCGCATAAAAGTTACCTTCTATATCATTGACAATCATGGTTGTTCTTATAATGCTCTATTGGGGAGACCATTCTTATATGAGCATAATATTGTTCCATCAACCCTTCATCAATGTTTCAAATATGTTGATGATAAGGGAGAGGTCCATAAGGAAGTTGCGGATCTTTATCCTTTCAAAGGCGTTGAAGCATACTGCAACGATGCTCGAATGTACAAGGATGAATTCATGAAGATTGTGTTAGCCTTAGACACTGAAGAAGAACAAGAAGCAGTGCCTAAAGACACTCTTATCGTACCTGTTAAAGGGCGAGTTTCACATCCTCAGTCTTCTAAACCACTGGCTATTCACTTGCCAGTTCAAAAGAAATCAGTTGATGCTGATCAAGATCAAAGGGAGCTCACCTCTTCTGAGCCACTTGTTATCGACCTACGTCGTAACAAGGACAAAAAGCAGCTCACTCCTTCTGAGCCACTTGTTGTTGATCTTACTCGCAACAAGGAAAAAAGAGAGCTCACCTCCTCTGAGCCACTTGTTATTGACCTCCGTCGTAACAAGCTTCCCCCACGTTCTTCTTCTCCCCCTCTTGTAATTAATCTGACCAAGTCTGCTAAGGCTAAAGGTCCTGTTGTAAATACTGATGTACAAATCAATGAAAAAGCACCTACTTTCCAGTATACTGATGTTATTTATTATACTAATTGCTATTTGGATATGTTAGATAGCTTCCAATCAATTACAATAGAAGTTGTACAATCTCTTCAGACAGAAGTCTCACTTGAAGATCCAGATGATTCTTACCGTATTCATCCTTCTCGAAAGAAAGGTGAAAGTCCAATACTTTTTAGTAAAGGACCAGAAAAACAATTCAGCTATACGGATGATAGTAAACTTAACGATACAGGACGTCTCCAGTTCCATCGTTATAGTCAACAATCAAAAGACATCATCCGGAAAATGGGCTATGACTTCAAAAGTGGCCTCAATTACGGTAAAGGTAGACGAACTCCTATCTGCACGACTGTTCCGGAAGGAAAGTCAGAAATGTACTACAGCAGGACTAAGAAAGGTCTCGGATATACTTCTCCTCCACTGTTATCCCCAGCAGTCTCTGACTCCGACAGTGAAGAACGTTCTAATTCATCTGATTCTAGATCTTGGGATTCTGATACTAGCATTGGTGAAGTTCACAGGCTGATCGTATTATCTAACATGGTCTCCGCTGAACTACCAGAAGGCTATGATGAAGACGTTGAAGAAAATCCTGAAACAGATCCTTAGGCTCAACATATGGATAACTAATGGGTACTTCACTTTGAACAACGTGAACCTCCTACTGAAGATCAATTAGTTCAAGTTGATGTAGGGGAAAGCGAGTCGCCTCGTCTAATCTTCATCAGCAAGAATCTTCTAGAAGCAGACAAACAAGAGTTGATTCTTCTTATTAAAGAATACATCGACGTCTTTGCCTGGAGTTATGAAGACATGTCAGGTTTAGATCCCAAGATTGCTATACACAAACTGAATATTTTGCCTAATACAAAACCAGTTAAGCAGCAACAACGGCGTTTTAAACCAGAAATGATGGATACAATCGATGATGAAGTCAAGAAGCTCATTGCTTGTGGTTTTATTCGAGAAGAGCAGCATCCTGACTGGGTGGCCAACGTCGTTCTAGTTCTAAAGAAAACTGACAAAGTTCGAGTCTGCATCGACTTCCGGGATCTTAATGAAGCATGTCCAAAAGATAAATTTCCTCTACCTATCACGGATGTCATGATCGACAATACCTGTGGGTTTGAGCGAATATCCTTCATGGATGGATTCTCTGGATATAATCAGATCAAGATGAATCCTGAAGATGAAAAGCATACCTCTTTCCGCACTCCTCGTGGTGTCTATTGCTACACAGTGATGCCATTTGGTCTCAAGAACGCTGGTGCAACCTACCAACGAGCTATGAGTACCATCTTCAAAGATCATCTTCGCAAGACTGTGGAATGCTATGTTGACGATATTGCCGTCAAAAGTCGTCTAAAAGAAAATCACATTCAAGATTTGAGAACAATCTTCAATCTCATGCACCAACATCAACTCAAGATGAATCCCACCAAGTCATTCTTGGGTGTCTCTAGTGGCAAGTTTCTCGGCTTCGTCATTACCTCTAAGGGTATACACGTGGATCCCGAGAAGATCAAAGCCATTCAAGAGATGCGTCCTCCACGCAACCTAAAAGAGCTACGAGGATTTCAAGGCCGACTTGCGTACATCAGGCGATTCATTTTGAACTTGTCTGGACGCTGCAGACCATTCACTCAACTAATGAAGAAGGGTGTATCTTTCGTTTGGACTGAAGAGTGTCAACGAGCATTCGATGATATCAAGCGATATCTTATGAACCCACCAGTTTTGGTGCCACCTATCTCTGGCATTCCATTCTTGATGTACGTCCGTGCTATGGACCATTCATTGGGTGCTTTACTTGCCCAAAAGAATAAAGAAGGTCATGAACAGGCTATTTATTATCTTAGCCGTACTATGATTGGTGCTGAACACCGTTATAGTCCGGTCGAGAAAGAATGTCTGGCTCTAATGTTTGCTGTGCAGAAGACAAGGCATTACATCATTGGCCAAACTATTCATGTCATATCCCGAGTTAATCCTCTTCGGGTACTCATGAAGAAGCCCAGCACACTTAATTCTCGGCTGGCTACATGGGCAATCCTGTTAGCTCAATATGACATGGTGTATGTTCCTCAAAAGTCTGTCAAAGGTCAAGCGCTGGCAGATTTCTTAGCAGCTCATCCTGTGCCAGAAACATCTAAGCTCTATGATGAAATTCCAGACGAGACATTGGAAGTCAACATGATCTCTGAAGAATTCCCAACCTGGCATCTATTTTTCGATGGTGCATCGAGAATTGGACCAAATGGTGCTATTGTAGCAAGAGTTGGAGTGGTCCTCGTTTCTCCAGACGGATCAACTATCCAAAGAGCCTACTCTTTAGATGAACCTTGCTCCAATAATGTAGCGGAGTACAATGCTCTACTCATCGGCCTTCAGTTAGCCAAACAACTGAACGTTGAATATCTCGAAGTCTACGGTGATTCTAAGCTGGTTGTTAATCAGGTTAGAGGAACCTATGAAGTCCGTCATCAAGATCTGGTGCCTTATCACGAAGCAGCGATTAACATAGCTACATCATTTAAAGCTTTCTTCATTGACTACGTTCGACGAGCTTGCAACACAGAAGCAGATGCTTTGGCCAATCTTGCAGCTGTCTTAGCCATCCCTATCAAAAGACAGCAGGTCGTGGTTATCTCCAACCGAGAACTGTTCTGCATAAAAAACAATCGTAATATTGAATTCAGCAACTTTGCTGAAGTCAATGTTATCGATGAAGACTGGAGAACTCCTTTTATCGACTTCGTGGTTCATGACATACTCCCTGAAGATCCTAAGGAGGCTACGAGTGTTCGTCGACGATCTCTCCGATTCTACTACAATCAAACTACCAAAACCCTCTATCGACGAACTTATGACGGTCTTCTCCTGCGCTGTCTTGCTGGTGATGAAGCCGAACAAGTTTTGCGTGAAGCTCACGATGGTGTCTGTGGAGCACATCAACCTGGTCCTAAATTACAGGATCGCATTAGACGTATGGGTTACTATTGGCCCTCTATGGTTTCAGATGCCATTGAATATGCAAGAAAATGTCGTGCTTGTCAAATTCATACAGACTTCATTCATCAACCATCAGAATTCCTATACCCGACGGCTGCTTCCTGGCATTTCGAAGCTTGGGGCATGGATGTCATAGGTCCCATTAATCCTCCTTCTTCTAGAGGACATCGGTTCATATTGGCAATAACTGACTATTTCTCCAAGTGGGCTGAAGCTATACCTCTAGCTGAAGTCAAGACTAGCAGTGTCATCAACTTCATTAAACACCACATCATCTATAGATTTGGTGTACCTCGAAGAATCATCCATGACAATGGACCTCAATTCATCAGCCAGAAGTTCACCAGATTCTGTGATGATCACCGAATTGACAATATCGCCTCGACAGCATACAATCCTGCCGCTAATGGTTTAGCTGAAGATTTTAACAAAACTATTATCAAGCTCCTTAAAAAGTTTGTATCCACTAACAAACGGAACTGGAGTGAGAAACTCGACGAATATCTTTGGGCCTACCGAACTACGGTCCGTAATCCTATAGGCTTTACACCTTTCTCTTTGGTATATGGCTGTGAAGCTGTTCTTCCTTTGGAGCTGCAAATTCCTTCTTTAAGGATTGCTATTGCTAATGAGCTTACTACAGAGAATAACGATCTTCTTCGACTTCAAGAATTAGAAGCACTTGATGAGAAGCGATTAATGGCTCAACAGCATATTGAGTTATACCAAGCCCGCATCTCGAAGACTTTCAACCGCAAAGTTAAAGTCAGAACATTTCAGCAAGGAGAACTTGTTCTAACAGTCAGACGTCCTATGACTATGACTCATATGAGCAAAGGGAAATTCGATGCGAAATGGAAAGGTCCCTATGTCGTAAACAAAGTCTTCTCAAATGGAGCTTATCAACTCTCAGAGCTTGATGGTCGAGTTGCTATGATGCCTATCAATAGCAAGTTCCTTAAGAAGTATTATGTATAAATATAAATGCTTGTAAATCATCAGACAGAATCAAGTTCATAAATAAAATTCAAATTTTATTTCATTATATGATAGTACATGATATTAAAGATCACTATCATCTTTCTCTACATTGGGACGCGGGCCACTGCCGTCCTTCTCGAAAACTCGATCAGCAAAAGAGCCGAGAACCTCTTTGCTGGAACCCACGAGGAACTTGCAAGCGGCCATCCTCATGGCTTCTTCTTCTTCTTCAGTCCTTCCTGGTTCGAGCAGGAAGTCCAAGATGTCTCGTGGCGGCTGGGGTACAAACGAACCTTCGCCTACTTCTGCTGTCTTCGGCTGAATTGGATCGACAGGGCGGTCTTCAGTACCCTTTTGAGTTTTCGGGGCGACCTCAGCCTTCTTAGAAGCTTCTCCAGACAACATTTTTATGTTGAAGAGTAGAAGTGTTCGTTCCTGTCAGATTTCTGCTATATTTATAGGCAGAAGTTCCTTAACTAACGAAGCGACACATTCATCCGACGGTTCATCCGTTCATTAATGTCTGACGGTTCATCCGTTCATTTATTACATTCATTCGACGGTTCGTCCATTCATTAATGCCCGACGGTTCATCCGTTCATTTATTATCACCTGACGGTTCACCCGTTCATTTATTGCCATTTGACGGTTCATCCGTTCATTATCACTTGACGGTTCCATCCGTTCATTCATTATCATTTGACGGTTCACCCGTTCATTATCATTCATCACTTGACGGTTTTTTTCGTTCATTCATCTCACATATATTGACGATTCATCATCGTTCATTATCCACATCAGCAATTTGTCGTTTTCGATTAAGTTGTCAAATCGAAATAATAGTATTCAATATATTCTGCCACGTCCATATTACCTCTGAGCAGATATAATGAATATAATTATTTTCTACAAAATCATCAAGAAATATATCATGTCTTGCACCTCTGAATATTTTTCCTATCTCTATTATTTATATCTAATAAGATATGCAATAAATAATGGAGCCACAACAAAATGTCTTTTATTTATCAAAATATGAGGCATTACAGAAACGCATCTACAGCAACAAACACAAAAATATAAAAAAGTTCTAATTAAGAAGGAGGGATAATCAGATTGTCAATTTGCTGCTTCAGTGTCTGCAGCTCTTCTTCATGAGTTGATGTTACTATCCTTCTTGCTTCTTCCATCCCGCTTTCTTCACCAAAAACGGGCATGTCCACTGTCCGGCGGGTGATCTCCGCTCCATGAGTCGCCTTATATTCATTCTTCTCCTGAATCAAGGCGTTGAACTGTTCAATCATAAGTTGGTGACTGGTAGTTTCCTCTTCAAATTCTTGTTGGAGGCGAGTAATTTCTGCTTTCAGCTCAGCAAGTCTTTGTCCTTTTCTTTCAGCCATCGAAGTAACTGATTCTATCTTAGAGTTGTATTCAGCTGATTTTGCCGAATAAGCCTCCAAAATATTTTGAAGGTTTACCCTTTCTAGATCAGCAGCTTGAGCCAGTCGCTCGAATTCAGCCTGCACTAAAGTGTCTATCTCCTTCTTCTTGAGCTCCTTATATTTTTTTATGGAAACTTCTAATTCGTTCAATATGTGTTCAAGGAGAGTGGTCTGAGCCTCGTCTCCTTGCTCTCTTATGGCTCTTATTAAGAAAGAAGTTGGCTTCCTAACCATAATGAAATTAGCTCCTTCTTTCTCTATCATTTTATGAACAAGAGATCCCAGCGACTCGAAGAAGCATCTGGTAAATGACTGGACGACTTGTTGATTAATGGCCAGAGTTCTAGGAGTCCCTGCTACTCCTGTTGATGATGATGTAGCAGGTTGCTCGATCCTTTGTGGCTGGATAGCAGGTTCTTTAAACAAAGGAGCTAGAGTGGAGCTGGTCGCCCCTCCTGTTGGTTCTTCTGCAAATGTAAAATTATTATTTTACCAGTTGTCTGCTAATGACCAAGAGGATCAAATAAAAGCGGTCTTACCTTGGTTCGATTCAGCAATAGGCTTATTTCCTGCAGAAATGGACTCCTGTTGAACAGAAGTAACTTCAACTGCAACAGCCTGGCTGCTGCCCGCCTCAGAACCACAGAATAGATGATGACTACTACTAATAACCACCGTTGGTATGGGCACCATAGCCAGGTCCATCGGAGGTGTTGGCAGAGTCTCAAGATCTGCAAGAATTGCAAATGAAGATATTAGTTATCAATCTATTTTAAAAGAGAAGAATGCTAAATATCGTTTTATACCTTGAGGGCCGGTGGCAGGAGTTTCTTTCAGAACATCTTCATCGGCTACTTCTTCAGGAGATATTTCTATCTCAACATATTCATCAGGGTTTAAAATATCAGCAACTTGTTCTGCAGGCGCCTCCGCTTCAATATCCTTTTTAGGATCTGAAGTATCATCGGCATCATCAGGAGATATATGTTCTTCATTATCCCTTTCGGGATCTTGTATATATTCATCAACATTTCCAGACGAAGAGCTTTCCTCATCTTCTTCTTCTTCATCTGCTGCATTCCCACTGTTAGTTGTAGTCTTATCCTCCTGCAGGCTATAACTGTAATCTTCTAAAGCTGCTATCATTTCACGATCTTCTTCCTCACAAAGAGTTCTAGGAGTAAGAGGAGGTTGAGTTGCCTCCGCAACAGGCGAAAGAGGTCGTACAACATTTTGTTCTTCCTCTGTGATGTTTTCTTTGGGCTTTTCTGCCTCAGTTCTTGGGTCAAGATTTCCCCTCTGTTCAGTCTCTTCAAGAGTTTTGCTCCCAGATTCAGAAATAGGTGTGGGAGATGACATTATAATTCCTGCGGCAGCATCTACTGAAGTCAGGATTTGCCTGGAAGAAGATTCTGCTAAATTTCTTCTGGTAACCACCCTCTTCTTTCTGTGTAGAGGTCTGTCAGGACTCTCTATATTTATTGGTTCTGCTTGTTTCTGCACGGAAGTTGGTGTAGTGGCAGCTTCTTGATTTGTCTCGGCCAATTGCCGAGATTGAGATCGCGTAGTGATTCTTTCAGAAGAATGTTCTAAAATCAACTTCTTCTTTGCCGCTGGAGCAGGAGGCTCCTCTCTTCTTTTCCTCTTTGCAGGAGATTTACCTACTTTCAGGGAAATACGCATTACTGCGTTTACTTCTTGAGGGAACATAATCTCCCTCGAAGTTTCTAAAGGTGCATCCGCCGGCTCGTGCACCTCATCATTTGCAGGGAGTGACAAAGCGACTCTTCCTTTTCTCAATCTTGTTGCAGAAGCGAAACTATCTGCGAGATTAAAATTCTCGGCAAAAGTATTCGCGGATGTATAAAACCCTGAATATGTGAAGAGCATCCGAGGACCCTGGGGAGTACTCTTTGTTGGCATTGAAAAGGTGGCTTTCGTATCACGGGCATTGTAATAAGCCCAAGCTCTGGCCCCATCTATCAAATAACCTTTGCCTTGGAGGCAGGTAATTGCATTCCCTACATGGAACTGATCATACCCAAACTGCCGAGCAAATTGGCTGGGAAGATATGGTTCTAAATAGCATTCTTCTTCGAACCGGTAAACCAGATGAGATGGTCGAATCGTCTTCAACCATTCAAAGGCTGCACGGGTCAGAGGCTGCATCTTCGAGTCTACCATATTTATGGACATCTGATCGTACCCAGTAGGGAGAGGAGCACAACAGAAGTTCCATCATCTATTCAGATTCAAAATATATCTACACTCGCTTAAAGAAGTGTATTTCCATTGTCCTTGAGAATACCTTCGGAGAAAACTGCCATCCACCTGTCCCATGCCGGGGTCCATTAAGGTTGGATAGTGGAGAAGTAACCATCCAAATAAATATGTATATGGCAATTCCAAACGAGGAAACTCTTTCTCTCCTTTCGCCTTCAGCATCAAGTCGACGTATAAACGAAGACTGGCATTTAGTTTGCAGGTCATTGCTGATAACAAGTCCATCTTATAGCCGAAGACTAACTTGACAGCAGCAAATAGAACACCGCGGTAAAAACGATCCACAGCACTGGATCCGGGAACCATAAACCTCCGAAGCCAGTATGTCAGGAACCCTGCTAGTTGTGCTTCTTCTGACATGGGTCTATAGCCCATTCTTAAGTAACTTTCCAAAGTGTCTCCTGTCTTCAAAGGAGGATACTCATGATCATCTTTTACTTTTTTATCAAAGTTACCACTCTGTTCTATCAACTTTATAACTTCTGCACTGCTCAAAGGTTTGAAGAAGTTAGGGTAGCATTTGTCATTCTCCTTGGTCTTCTTCTCTTCTATGTGGTTGAGAAACAGATATGGTAACCACTTCGAAGAGTAACAAGTGTTGGCGGTAGCACTCTTATAAAACAGAGAGCAGATCTTGTAATGGCATAGTAGTTCCTCGAACACTGCCACCATTACTGTATTCTCTTTTCTAAGCTTGTCCAGCTCATCATTTGTCGGTACAAACTCCTCATATGGAGCATCTGCCATGGACAGGTACGAGATATACTTCATCTCGTGTAGTACAAATCCCATATCTCCACCCGGGGTCATGAAAGTCCCCGTCCTATAGTTGTACCTCTCAGCCAAGGCTAAAAACATATATGGGTTGGGAGTAAAGCCGTATACAGTGGCGTGCACTACTTGATACAGATTGATCTGTTGGAGTCTGTCTTGGAATGTTGTCAGAATCTAATTTGCAATGTAGTTCCATCGCTTGTAATCTGGATTCACCAATCCAGTCAGTCTGATGTCTTGTTCAGGGTATTTTCCTTCAGCCTTCGCAAATTCATTTGCGAATATCGGTGTCCTGACAGGCATCAGCATAGAGGAGTTCTCTGGTGGAATGCAGCCGGGTCTCAAGCCTCTCAACAAGACGCTATATCTATCAGAGGAGCTATAAAATATATCCTTCTTGTTTGGCCCTTTCTTTACGAAGATTTTTCCTACACGGGCATCCTGAAAAAGAGTGATGTTCCACTCCATCTTCCTTGGGTAGCTCGCATGAGCATATCGCGACAAAGGGAGGCAGCGAGCAATGTCTGGTATAAAGAATGATCTATTTTCCTGGTGAACTATTCTCTTCTCCATCCTCGGCCTAGGCTGAGAGACTTTCTCAAAGGCGTCACCGAACAGGAATAAGGGTTTCTTATGAATAACAGCATCCGCTGACTCTAGGGGCTGTCCATCCATTAAACACATTAAAGTCTCATTATCCTGGGAGATCAGTATAGCCTGACGGGAGACCGACAGATCATACTGAGGATAGTGAACATGGAAAAGATCTTCTTTGTACTCTGATTCTGAGAGGGTTCCCACAAAAGTTTCATATTCAGGATCATTTCTTGTATCAACTGCATCAGACAGAAAGAAACAAAAAATTCAGTACAAAGTCAAAATCAAAAATTTCTGTCATCAAATTGCGCAACATCAGATTGCGTAACATCAGTTTGCGCAAACATCAGACTGCGCGAATGAACAGTCATCAGTTTGCGCTGACAAACTCGCACAAATCAGCCGATTGTGCTGACATCTGCCAGCGCAGTTCAACCGATTGCGCATAAAGTCGTTCTTCATAAAAATGAAGAACTTATTGAGTTGTGCAACCAGAGCCCTAAAGAGGGTGGTACAGTATGATCACATCTCTAAAAAGAGATGGATTTCGAAAGATAGTGAGATAAAAACCCTAAAAAAGGGTTCGAAGTCTTCGACCTAAAATTGCAGGGTGCGCGTCTTCATGACGAGAGGCTCGTCGTGCAGTTCTGGATGAGGACTCGGCCGGGGCCTTGCCCTTCACGGCGGTGGCGGTGGTGGAAGATCGTCGGGGTACCATAAAAGTCGTCGTCGGAGGAGGACAGCAAGGGTTCGGGGGGATTTCTCTCAAGAGCTCGAAGGATGCAAAGTAAAGAAATGAAAATGAAGAAGAGGCTATTTATAGCTTTCGAAATATGAAACGACTGCCTCGGATTGCGCCTAGAATTAGGGGGCTCTTCGCTTTGCGCAGACAGCTCATCATCATGCGCAACTTGATTCAAAATTCAAAGATTCAAAGTATTTCGAAACTTTGAATAAAATCAACTTTCGAAAACTTTGAAGGGGGTCTTGTAGGTCCTAAAAGATCAAGTTGCATCAATCGACAAAGTCAAAGAAATCAAGATATACATCATTTTGGTGAATTACGCAGACAACAGATTGCGCAGCAATCCAATTGCGCATACTGGTTTGCGCACACATCTAATTGCGCATGCTGACGTGGAAAGAGTCATCATTACCTAAATCAAATCAAATCTTTCTGACAGCTGACAGCACGAAGAACGAGGAGACTGTTCGTTTATTGCGCCGCACAGTGCTCGAGGACGGCTGACAGCTGGCAGCGCAATCCATTTCTGCGCAGTCTAATCCTGCGCAAACCAAAGTCTGCGCAGTCTAATCCTGCGCAAACCAAAGTCTGCGCAGTTCAGGTTGCGTATTCTATCAACATAACTGACAAAGTACACGTGGCATTCAGGCCATCAATTGCTCATTACGTGGCAACTGCCTATGCACGATCATGCGCATTTCAATCAAATGATGCCATGTGTCTATGATAGTTGGCCCACGATCCAGCAACTGCCTGTGCAGTCCAATGCTGCGTAAACCAATTGCTGCGCAAATCATCCTGTGCAGTCCAGAATAACTGAAAGTTAGTTATTTTCAGAACTCTATAAATAGAGTTTCAAGTCTTCATTTCAAGAGATCAGATATCAGAGATCAGAAATCAGCGAGTCCAGGAGTTCTTGCTCAAGTGCTGCTGCATTCTTCCGAGGCTTTTGCCTTCAACTTTCGAGGCTTTTGCCTTCAGTTTCCAGAGTTGTCTTCAACTTCAAAGGCTCCGTCTTCAAAGTTCACATCGTCCAAGGGATAAAGCAATCGTCATCTAGATTGGATTCCTATAGTTGTAATTTCCCAGAATTCTTGTAATCTTTATTACACAGTTTGTATCAATAAAGTTTTATACTTTTGTTTTTGCAAACAATAAGTATCGAGGTATGATTGCTAGTTTACTTTATTTAACTGCTACTCATCCTGATGTAATGTTTAGTGTTTGCTTGTGTGCACGTTCTCAAGCTAACCATAAGGAATCACATATGTGCGCAGTTAAACGTATCTTTCAATACCTTAGAGGCACTTCTTCTGTCGGCTTATGGTATCCCAAAACCACGTCCTTTGACTTGATCGGTTATTCAGATGCTGATTTTACTGGATGCAAAGTTGATAGAAAAAGTACTAGCGGCACGAGTCATTTCCTAGGTAAGGCACTAGTCTCTTGGTTTAGCAAGAAGCAAATTTTGTCGTTTTATCAACTACTGAGGCTGAGTATATCATTGTAAGATGTTGTTGTGCACAAATTTTATGGATGACGCAAACCTTAGAAGACTTTGGTTTACATTACACATACATACCAATTTTTTGTGACGATACTAGTACTATCAATTTGACTAAGAATCATGTATGTCATTATCGTACTAAGCATATTGAGATTCGACATCATTTTCTTAGAGATCATCAAATAAATGGAGATATAAACCTAGAATATGTAGACACAGAGAAACAATTAGCTGACATCTTTACAAAACTTTTAGCAGAAGATCGTTTCAAATATTTACGTCGAGAATTTAGAATTTTAGATGTCAATAATATTAGTTAATTTTATTTTATTAATTAATTTTTATTATGCAAAAATGGTTTTTGAGACAAGCCAACAAAGGGTCTGTCTGTCACCACGAATACGGTCGAAGCGAAACGGTACTTAAGCGTTCCCTCGTGAACCACCGTCAGCTGTGACAGTACCCCTACAGCTAATCTGAGACAGTCGCTACAAAATAAAATTTAATTCATAAAATAATGTTAATTATATTAATTGAAATTTAAAATTACTAAACTTGGAATTAAATAATAGAAAAAAGAATAATGAGTATAAAAGTGGTATTTATTTATATACAAAATACCTCAATAGAACTGCAGGCGAACTCGCACCGAATTTGGCCTGAGTTCGACCCGAGTTCTGTTGGTGTCGGATATTTTAAGTCAGAACCGAAGTAGCCCCCTTTCTATTCATCTCCTTCCTCCTTTAAACAGAACAACAGCCGTGTAAAAGAGCCACCAAACCCTAGTTCTTCCACCATCGATTTCTCCATATTCCTTTGGAGTTTTCCTTCCAAACTTTGGATTCGTGCTTGGAATCTCATTCTCTTCTACATACTTGATTCCTGGAAGGTATAATCTTTTCTATATCTCTATTTCAAATTTCTTAGAAATTCTATTTTTTTTCTTAGAAACCATGCCCAGGATGTATAATCCCTTCAAGAGAAAGAAGACGACGGCTAGTGAAGAGCCTCATCTTCGGATCCTCTTCAAGGATCTCTCTTTTTGCCCGTCTAAATGGATGATGGGGCGTTCAACGAGTTTTTCTTCGAAACTCTTGAACAATTATTATTGTGGTATGCATATTTTTCAATTCGCAACATATGCCCTGGTGCACCGATTAAGTGGACGATCTTTCCATAACACAAAACTTTTTTTGAAATAATAGGATTGCACAACCTTCTCACTCATTCATTTCCCATTGCCAGTAATATTATTCGGCTAATTTACTGCAACTTCACCTTAGCCGATGACACTTTTACTGTTAAGAGCCGTGTCGTAGGCATTGATATTCAATTCAATAATGATACTTAGCGAAAATCCTAAATATTCCAAATGTAGGTGCTCCGTTAGACGATATCACTGAATTTGAATTTCCAAAGGACACGACTTTAAATAGTTTTAAAGAACCAACTCTATGCTCCTGATCATGTCCGTCCCGGAAAGTTCAAAGCTGCTCATTTGAACTTATTCTTTTACGAGTTACATCGCATTGTCTATTCCACTATTATGCCAAAATCCACTTCCAAAGATGATATGACCATTCTTGAAATGTCTGCACTTTATCATATTCGTACTGGGATTCCATTTTCCATTCCTAAGATGATTATCCAGATGATGGGTAGATGTCGTAAAAGGAACAGAAACCTTGTCTATGCGATGATTCTTTCTATCATCTTCCAGCACTTCGAGATCGATTTATCTTCTTGTGCTCGTGACTCAGAGCCCAAGTATCTCCAGCTCTCTCATCGCAGCGCATCTGTCCCTCCTGCTCCTCCAACTACACCACCTCCTCTACCTCAGTATTATCCTATGACATTTGAGGGTCTCCACCAGCACTTGTTTGATATACGGCATGCTCAGCTGGATGAACATAACTCTTTGCGAACATTTGTTACTGACACATTGAGGGAATACGAGTTCCGAGATGCTAGTCGGTTTCAGGCACTTGCAAACCCCTTTGTGGATCTATGTTTTGCCCATACTGGTCAGCATGCCAGTTTTCTTCCACGAGATCCCACTGTATCCAGCTACCGCTATGATGATGAGGTGGTTCATCACTTATTTGAGCCGGGTAACGCTTATGACTAGTACCGTGGTTCTGTTGCTACTCCACACCCATCTCATGGAGCTGGCACTTCTGGGACTGGTCCTTCTGGATATGGTGGCGATGTTGATCGCGATGATGATGACTCTGTTTAGCAGCTTAGGATTTGATCTAGATGTTACTGCATTTTATTTAGATATTTTCTGATTAGACTATTACTTTATGTCTATATGTTCATGGAAATGCTCTGACATTGAAAGATAGTAGTACTTTTATTTTCTTTTACCTTTGTGACTGTTTTTGAGATACTGAGTTGATGTACTCAAACTCTTAGTAGTGTACATTTTCTATTATTCAATGTGTATTGTTTCTTTTGGTATGTACTTCTGCGTTTTATGCTTAGCACTAAATTTTAGCTGATGCTTCTTTCATAAAACTATCTTTGAACTTTATGTTATTTCTTTATATTATCTTTGCGTTTCTTCAACATTCGTCTCTTATGCATGAATTGTGAGGGAGCTTCTCTCTTTGCAATTATTCTGCTAAGTGACAACGGAAGAGAACAGAATCTAACATCTTTTTCAGGATAATTTCTACCAAGAGGAGACAGTACAGAACAGTACCTTACAAATTTTGATAGTTTTTCAAATCAAGATCAAGATGTCATATTGGTCAAGGTTTGTCAATTATCAAAAAGGGAGAGATTGTTGGCCTATTGGTCATGGTCAAACATGATTTTAATAATTTATTTAACGTTATCTCAATATAAGGGCTACTTGGACGATCTGCTCAAACTGCTACTGCTACCGTTCAAGACCTGGAACCATTTTGTTATTGAGTCTGTATTTTCATTATCAATGTATTTTTTATAATTTATTGAGTCTAGAAATACGATGTACACCGAGTCACACTGGCAATTAGGCTACCCATAAATGTTTTCAAAATATCCTTTTCGTTTTTGAAAACAAACCCACTTACAAAAGCCCAAACTACTTCCTAACTACTTGACTTCTCAAAAGCCTAAAACCCGATTTGCAAAAACCCTAACCAAACCTATTCTGGACCAACAGAATTCGGACCAAGTTTGGCCTAAATTTGGCCCGAGTTCGATTAGTGGAACATTGGCTTTCAAACCCAGTATTCTCGCTGTTACGGATGCAACGGCTATTTGCCGATATTCTCTCACAGAATTCTGCCTGAATTCTCCCTTTGGAAAACCTATAAATAGAGAAGAATTCCTACCATTTCAACACACCAATTCATTCTCTCTTCTCTTCTCTCTAAGCCTACCACGGTCTTCCAAAGCCTTTAAGCTTTCATTTTCAAATCCCAAACCAGCTACAATCATCTAGTCAATTTGCCAGTGCAGTACGGTCTAGAAGTTTCAGAGTAATTATAATCAGAGGCTTGATTGAAGATAAATACTTCACAATTGAAGTTGATCGAGTACTTCGGATCAAAGCTCTCATTGTAGAAGTTGTAAGGACTTCGCATACGGACTTGCGTTTTTCCATTGTAGATTTCAACTAGAAGTTGGAGTTCTTCCAACTGGACTAGTCCTCACAAGAGGAAAACCAGTATACATCCTTGTGTTTGTGTTTACTTTCTTTTCTCTATTTTTACATTTTTATATCTGTGATATATTTCTATGATCTTGTTACTAACAATTTTTAATAGCTAATTTTCTGCTACCTACTTTATTCACCCCCCCCCCGTTTAGAGTATAGCGCTTTACATCTCGTTCCTACAGTATCTGTCAGTCCTATAGTTATATCAATGTATTAATATACATAAGGAAGGGGGTTCATATTGCATCAGTCTATAGAGGACTATATATATAAGTATCAGTCATGTAGTGATCATGTATCAGTTATATAGCCTATATGTTAACTATTAACAGTAGATAAGAGGGTGCTCGGGTTGTTGAAAATAGAAGAGCAGTAGGAGCAGCATCCTTCCTGCCTACAGCAGCATGTAGTGAGGAGAAGAGATGAAATGAATAAGAATACATCAGCAGTAAGAAGAATGGGGGAGTGAGGCTTGTGTGAACTATATGTCAATAGGAGTTTGAGTGTGTGCCTATGTGAGGGAGTTAATTCCCTAAGTGCATGCACAGGCCAGGGAAAGGCAGCCCCTATAAGACACTTGAATGTCATGTGAGAGGGGTGAACAGCCAGGTGGACTGACCTATCGGCCGAGGCCTTAGTAGCAGTAGGTAAGAAGAGTTAATGGATTTGTGTTGGCCCATTGGTCATGGTCGAACCTAATTTTAATTATTGATCTATTCATGTCTCGAAATAAGGGCTACTTGGACAACTTCTAAAGAACTGCTACCATTTTGTTCAAGACTGAAGCTGTTTTTGCCGTATAAGTCTGTATTTCATATTCAATGTAATTTTCATATTTATTGAGTCTATGAATACTTTGTACACCAAGTCGTACTGGCAAATAGGCTACCCCAAAATGTTTTCAAAAATATCTTATGTTTTTGAAAATAGCCCATTTATAAAAGCTCCTAAACTGCTTAAACTTTTCAATAAGCCATAACTCAAATACCAATTTTACAAAATGTTCTAAAAATCAGAATTGGCCCTAGGGGAATTCGGCCAGAGTTCGGCCCAAATTCGTCCATAATTTGTTTTGTGCCGTTTGATTTTTGAACTTGGTCCTCCTACAGTTACGGATGCAAGGACTATTTGCCAAGATTCTTTCAAAGAGTTCTGCCAGAATTCTGTCTTTAGAAAACCTATAAATAGAGAAGGATTTCAATCATTTCAATTCACTCATTCACTTTCTTATCTCTTCTCTCTAAGCTTAAACGTCTTTCAAAGTATTCTAAAAGCTTTCATTTTCAAATCCTAAGCCAACTTTGGAGAGCCAGTTCGAGAGCCTCGTCCAGGAGAGCATGCTAGTGGAGGAGTACACTAGGGTATTCTGCCATTTGGAAGATTTGTGGAGGGGATGAGTGATGCAGTGAAGGCGAGAAAGTTTCGCAAGGGCTTGATCAAGTAGGTCAAGTCATTGACCAAGAGTGACCGTGATTAGTGGTTAGCTATTATTTAGAATAGTTGTTAGTGACCCTAGAGGACCTAAACTTGCCACTACCAATTTTCCAAGTAGGGGTAAATTTGTCATTTCATAATTATTAAGTAAAGTGAATATTATTTAGGAATATGGTGTGTATTCATTTAATTTTATTAGTGTTAGTTTGTATGGTTAGAGGCTAGCCTAATTACAGACTTGTGTTAGTGGACCGGTTTACATATATATATATAAAATAAGTAATGTATATATATATATATATAACATGTATAGGTTATAGGGTATTACCTATAACTAGGATAATATAACATATAGGGTTATCCATACATGAATATGTTGGTAATGTATCTGGGTAAGTAACATGTTTGGATAAGTTAACTTAACATAGGTTTGACTCGATTTGACCAAGGTTGACCAATTTGACCCAAAAGTCAACCTTTAAGTCAAATTGACCTAATTTGACTAATTTTGACCTAGTTTGACTTCCATGACCTAGAAAAGGCCTAGAAGCATATAATTAAGGCATTTAAATATATTATTTACTCTAGAACACCAAGTAACTTTGTATATCTTATATATAGGTTTGTGTGATATCAGTTTGGACCTCGATCCACATTTACTGCTCAGGACCGCAGGCGAGTACATTCTCTGATAGTTTTTATTATCTGACGATTATTATGATTCAGCTTCTAGTATAATATTATCTAATTCTCTGACATGATACGGATTGGTATTTCTGGATTCATTCATTCGCAATGTCACGCCCCAGAACCAGAATACTGGAGAGCGGGGGCAGATATAGCCAGCTACGTATATGAAATGGATTCCATCTCGCTATACGGTCACGGCTGTCTAGATACATGAGGGTTTACTACAAGCCAACAGTCTCCTATGGTCATGAACAAGCCTAGTGTCTCAATCACAAGCAAGTAAGTAAATGTTACAAGATGTATGATCATTAAATATACAATGATAAGGCGTCCCAAATATTACATATTCAGCTGACCATGAAGCTAGTCATTACAAAATGTTAGGACTAGCAAGAGTTTAGTCATACATGATCAACCCTAAGATCTGTTAATCATGTTACAGCCCGTAGGCAGACAGTAAATAAAGTGCAATCGAGCTAAACAGGTGCTCGTCGGCTAAACGCCTCAAAAGAATATTTTTATAATAGAGTGGGAGAGCCAAAAATAACCCACTCGTTGCCAGGGTTTCGTCTAGTGGCCACCATCTGGCTGGAAGGTCGGTAGATCCTCTAGAGCTGCTCCGAAATCTGGCCACACAAAACCAGCTGGGTCAGACCCCAGAAAGAGCAAGTGCCACAAAGGAAGCTTCACTTAAGAACTAAAACCAGCAATCAGCACAGAAATATAAATATAAATAAAATAAGGACTGGAATAAAAGAAAACATATCAGGATGATATACGACAAGATAACCATGGAACTATTCAGATAACCAGGTTACAACCCGTGACCCAAACAAGGACCGGGGTTGTAACCCTTCGTCTGAACGGAGCTTGGTTTCTCACCATTTATCGGTAAAATAAATACAAGCATTCTGGTCATTCAATAATCTGGAACAGGATCAGGGCAAGACTAGACTGGTTAGACTCCATCCAATAATTTCACGGCCAAGCAAGAATTACGGCTTGATACTTTAACTAACTAGAGTTGTTACAAGCCTAATTACTAACAAGATGCAGTGAGATTATTCCACAGCCACAAGCCCTACAGACCATCCAGGTTCCCCGGGTTAAAAGATTAGAGTTGAATTCAGGTGGGTACATCGTCCAGGAAACGAATGTACCCTTAGGTAGCTTGAAGGGTGCAACACATGACAGTGTGCTGGAAATGTGCCCTACTCGACGGCAGGCTACAGATCCCAAGGCGTGCCCAGGTAACGGGATTGCCTGTAGCTGGAAAATCTCTTCATGACTAATGTGTTAATCTAGTTATTAACCTTAGTCCATTTCAATAGGTACTCCTGACCGTGGTACTCAGGAGCTCCCTCCCTAGACATGATGCAAGACAGGACTGGTTTATTTATACAGGCACAATCACCCCGGTGTCCAGGATTAATTATACAGGTCATGTCATGTCAGGTAGCCGTCGCAACAGCTTATCAAGATAATCATGTCAAGTGTACTAGTCAGGAGTGCGCCACGACGGGCCACTATCAGGTCATGTCATGTCATTATGTCATGAGTGCACCACTACGGGTCACTATCGTGTCATGCTCAGGTATCATTTTCAAACATACTAAACAAATCCATGATTATCAAGTTCATGATAAAAGGCGTAAGGATATAAAATGGACGTTAAATATCTAATAAAATATCAATATACAGGGCTATAGAAGATCAAGGGTAATCAGGCTACGCTCAAGCCAGGCTATGCTCAGGCTAGCGTACGCCCAAGTCTGCGTACCAAAGGATCCATACCCTTCCAATGGGAAGCGTACGCAAGGGTCAGCGTACACAAGGGCACGTTCAAGCTACAGGTCAGCGTACGCTCAAGCTAGCGTACGAAAGGGCCAGCGTACGCCTTGCTCGCTTAAGCTAGCGTACCAAGGCACGCGCACGCTCAAGCTAGCGTACGAAAGCTAGCGTACGCTCAAGACACACTGCCAACAGGCAGCGTACGAAGGCTAGCGTACGCTCGCTAAACAGCAGTGTACGAAGGCTAGCGTACGCTCGCTAAACAGCAGCGTACGAAAGCTAGCGTATGCTCGCTAAACAGCAGCGTACGAAGGCTAGCGTACGCTCGCTAAACAGCAGCGTACGAAGGCTAGCGTACGCTCGCTAAACAGCAGCGTACGAAGGCTAGCGTACGCTCGCTAAACAGCAGCGTACGAAGGCTAGCGTACGCTCGCTAAACAACAGCGTACGAAGGCTAGCGTACGCTCGCTAAACAGCAGCGTACGAAGGCTAACGTACGCTCACTAAACAGCAGCGTACGACTCAGTGGCGTAAGCTAAAAAGCTAGCTCACTGTTCACTGTCTTCTCCAAATGGCAAGAACAGCAAGAACTCTAAAGTTGAATCTAAGCTTCAATTGTCCAAATCTTGGTCAAAACAAGTCCGAATCCAACTTTCCAAAGGTCAAAATTGGGTAGAATGAAATTCTCTAAAACATGGAACCATCAAAACTTGAAAACAAACAAGTTTGATAGATCAAAACACCAAAAATCCAAAAATAGCAAAACTCTAGATCTACAAGAATTAAAGCCTCAAAATAGAAAATGGCAAGTTCTAATGTGGTTTAGAATCATGAGGAGAAGCTAATGAAACCATCAAAAGAAGTTCTCTTGTGGAAGCAAGTTGCACTTGCCTATGGTTGGGGAGTTGTGGAGAGGAAGGAAGAAGAAGAAGAAGAAATAAATGAGAGTTATGAAGGAGAGAGAAGGTTGGTGGGGAAATAAATATCAAAGGTGGTGGTAGGTAGGGGGGGTTGTGGTGGAAATAAAAGGGAAGCATAGGCTGAGGTGTTCCACCCTTGGCCCATGATGACCCAAGCATTGGGCCGACCGAACCAAGCTAACCCAAACCGAGAGTTAAACCAAGCCGAGAGCTAAACAAAGAATCATGCAATACAGAATAAAATACGTATACATATCCCAAAATACATAATACGAACAACAGGCATTACAACTCTACCCACGTTAAAAGAATTCCGTCCTCGGAATTTAATTAAGAGGCTAGAGGGACAAGAACAAGCTATACTATTCACAGGCAATTATACTAGGCAATCAATCAATCATACAAGCAAGGAATTGATGGCATGAGGCATAAGAAAGACATTATACCTCACGAGTCAAACAAGTCCGGATATCGCGATCGGATATCATCCTCACGCTCCCACGTTGACTCACCCAAAGAGTGATGACCCCAAGCAACTCGGACTAACTTGATAGTCTTGTTCTTGAGGATCTTCTCTCTCCGGTCCAATATAGACACGGGCCTCTCCTCATACGAAAGGTTGGTACCAACAACCAATTCCGAATGATCCAGGATGTGGCTCGGGTCCGGGATATACCGCCGTAATTGGGATACATGGAACACGTCATGCACCTCGCTTAGCGACGGTGGAAGAGCGAGATGATAGGATACATCTCCTACTCGCTCCAGAATGTCAAACGGTCCTATATACCTAGGACTAAGCTTGCCCCGTATGCCGAAATGAATGACGCCACGGTTAGGCGAAATCCTCAGGAATACATGATCGCCGACCGAAAACTCGAGAGGACGCCGATGAGAATCGGCCCAATGGCGCTGGCGATCTTGGGCAACTCGAAGGTGATCTCTGACTCGCCTGACCACTTCAACGGTCTGAGCAATCATTTCTGGACCAAGCATCTGCCTCTCTCCAACATCATCCCAGGCTAGCGGGGATCTGCACTTCCTGCCATACAGTGCCTCGAACGGTGCCATCTGGATACTGGCCTGGAAACTATTATTGTACGAGAATTCCACCAGGTGCAAGTGATCTTCCCATGAACCACCGAAGTCAAGTGTGCAAGACCGTAACATGTCTTCAAGAGTCTGGATCGTGCGCTCCGACTGTCCATCTGTCTGCGGGTGATATGCTGAACTGAACTGGAGATGAGTCCCCAAACTCTCTTGCAAGCTACGCCAAAAGTGCGACGTAAATCTTAAATCTCGGTCCGAGGTGATACTGACTGGCACACCGTGCAATCTAACAATCAGCCTGAGGTACATTTCTGCTAACTGAGCCGTCGACTGACCAACTCTGAATGGAAGAAAGTGAGCCACTTTCGTGAGCCTGTCAACTATAACCCAGATAGCATCTCTACCAGCTGGGGATCTAGGTAGTCCAGTCACGAAATCCATGGTCACATGCTCCCACTTCCATTCTGGAATCGGCAAGGGCTGAAGAAGTCCAGCCGGTCTCTGATGTTCGGCTTTAACTTGTTGGCAAACCAAACACCGAGAGACAAACCGAGCTATCTCCCGCTTCATGCCATTCCACCAGAAATGCTGTCGGATATCACGGTACATCTTCGTACTGCCGGGATGGATGGAATACTGCGAACTGTGCGCCTCTGACATGATCTCCTGTCTGATATCTCTACTGGGTACACAAAGACGCTTACCATGCCTAAGTGTACCATCCTCATGAATGCATAACTCTGGTCTTCGTCCTGTCTCACACTCTGCTCTGAGTCGCTGAAGCTTGGAATCTGTTGACTGCGCCATCCGGATCCTCTCGACTATAATGGACTGAACTTGCATGCTGGCCATCAACGCCACACTGGAAGGGAGAACAACTTCAATACCCATCTTCTGAAGATCTGCTAACAGCTCTGGTTGTGCTGTTAGAAAATAAGCTCCCGCTCTCCTGCTCAATGCATCCGCAACAACATTGGCCTTCCCAGGATGATTCTGCAAGCTGACATCATAATCTACAAGAAGCTCCAGCCACCTCCTCTGACGCATGTTAAGATCCTTCTGGGTAAAAACATACTTCAGGCTCTTGTGGTCGGTAAAAATTTCTACCCTATCTCCGTACAAGTAGTGCCTCCACAACTTAAGTGCAAACACCACTGCTGCCAGCTCCAAGTCATGGGTTGGGTAATTTCTCTCATGATCACGAAGTTGTCATGACGCATAAGCTATCACCTTCCCATGCTGCATCAGAACACATCCTAAACCTCTGCCTGAAGCATCACAGTACACTGAGAATCCTCCGGTTCCATCTGGAAGCGTAAGAATAGGAGCTGTTATCAGGCCTCACTTCAACTGCTCAAAAGAACTCTGACACTCTGCTGTCCAAGCAGACTGTGCATCCTTGCGGGTCAACTGGGTCAATGGCGCTGAAATTCGAGCAAAGTCCGAAACAAACCGCCGGTAGTAGCCGGCCAATCCAAGGAAACTACGAACTTCTGCAACTGTGCTGGGTACTGGCCATGACTCAATAGCCACAATCTTTTGGGGATCCACTTCTACTCCTCCTCTGGTGATGATATGACCCAAGTACGAAATGCGATCGAGCCAGAACTCGCATTTACTGAACTTGGCATATAACTGGTGCTCTCTGAGAGTCTGAAGAACCACACGAAGATGCTGCTCATGCTCCGCCTCACTCTTGCTGTAGACCAGAATGTCATCCAAGAACACGATCACAAACTGATCCAAGTAAGGCATGAAGATACGATTCATGAGGTCCATGAATACTGCCGGCGCATTGGTTGCTCCAAAAGGCATAACAAGGAACTCCCAATGCCCATATCTCGATCTAAAAGCTGTCTTCGGGATGTCCTGCTCTCTGACTCTGATCTGGTGATATCCTGAGCGCAAGTCAATCTTCGAGAATACTGATGCCCCCTTGAGTTGATCAAACAAGTCATCTATCCTCGGAAGAGGGTATATGTTCTTGATTGTCACTGAGTTCAAGGTACGATAATCAACACATAACCTGGACGTACCATCCTTCTTTTTCACAAGAAGCATCGGGGCTCCCTAAGGCGATCCACTAGCACGAATGAATCCCTTGGTTCTGAGTTCTTCAATCATCTTGTACAATATCTCTAACTCTGATGGCGCCATCCTGTAGACTCTCTCTGACACTGGGGCTGTCCCGGGAATCAAGTCTATAGTGAACTCGATCTCCCGCTCCGGAGGCATACCTGGAAGTTCTTCTGGGAAAACATCTGGGAACTCGTCCACTATCCTGGGCAACTGAACTGCTGCTACTGCCATCCGCAATATCGGAGGAGAAGGTTCAACTGCTCCTCTGGAAAACGAAAACTCCGGCTCGCCTGGAATGCTAAAAACAACCCTACCAATATGGCAGTCTATTCTAGCATACTGGTTCCTCAACCAATCCATCCCTAGGACCACATCATAATCGGCCATCGGGAACTCTATCAATCTAGCGGGGAATTCTCTACCGCTAACTACGATCCGACACGAGGAAAACACTCTATCTACTCCCACAAGTCCGTTACCAGTAAGTATATTGAGCCTTACTGATAATGACTCGGGATCCAATCCTACCCGTGTCGCGAATCGTGCAGACATAAAAGAATGTGATGCACCAGAATCAAATAAAGCTGAAGCTGGAAAGGAGTTGACGAGAATAGTACCTGCCACTACCTCTCCTGGTGCCAATCTTTCCTCCACGGTCATCACCATAGCCTGACCGTGCCTTGGGGGTGCTGGTCCCCTTTGCTGAAATCCTCGCTGTCTGTTCTGACTCTGGGCTTGGACTTGTGCATACTGCTGGGGGTTCTGCTGCTGGAATACTTGGGTCTGAGGCGGCAAGGGCCTCGGCAATGGATACTGCTGCTGATGGACCGGAGCTGGTCCTCTCACCGTAGAGCTAGAAAGGTTGGACGAGGATGAACCACCCCTGTTCGGGCAGGATCCAACCCTATGGTCTGGTGCTCCACAAGCCAGACACAATCCCTGTGCCCTGCGACATTCTGCCACCACATGGCCTGGCTTTCCACAATGAGAACAACCCACTGCGGAAGATTGCTTCTGCTTCTGCTGCTGCTGCTGATGAGGGTACGTCGGGGTTGAATGCTGAACCGACATCACTGAGGCTGCTCGCCTCGGAGCTCCAATAGTCGAAGCCCTGGCTGCCGGGACTGGGGCTGAAGACTGATTCATCTGGCCGTGAGATCTCTTTCGACCTCCGGTCCTGTCTACGATCCTCTGGGAGGTATACTCATGCCTCCGGGCTGCTCTCAAGACTGCATCAAAAGTCTGATGCTCAAACTGCCAACAAGATCTCCAGGTGAAGTCCCTGCTGGAACCGCTGGGCTCTATCATACTCGGTTGCCACCAAGGTGGGAGCAAACCGACTGAGTCTCGAAAACTCGGCCGCATATCCATCGACCGTCCTGCCTCCTTGCTTCAGATTGGTGAACCTGTTCTGCAGATCATACCGAGCCACGGCATCGAAATACTTGGTCTGGAATCTCTCTCTGAATACTGCCCAAGGAATGGGTGCTGCTAACCCAACGGCCTGCGCTGCCCACCAGCTGCGGGCAAGATCTAACAACTGCAGGCGCACCACGGCTACCTTTTCATTCTCTGGAGTCTTGGCTGCTTCTAGAACCACCTCCGTGTCCTGAAGCCATGCATCTGCCGCGATAGCATCTTCACTACCGTCGAAGAATGGAGGGTTCAAGCGCTTGAAGCTGTTGGCCGCGCTGTTACCCTGATGACCACCCCGGGTCAAGGCATCTGCCACTGCCTGTTGCAAGGCATCTCCACGACGATCTTGAGAAGCTATTAAGGTCCTGACGAGACCTACCAAAGTGCCGTCATCATGTTCTGCAGGTTGAACTGGCTGTACTGGTGGCTCTCCGCCAGAAGGCATGACTCTGGAGGCTACTCCGGAATGCTGGGCTTGATCTCCAGGTTGCTGCTGGTCCGCGGGAGGTGCTCCGCCTTGCTGATCGGCCGGGTCAGGTACTATGCCACTGAAGAAGATGACATAGGAAACAATAAGAAAGGACCAGGACAGAGCAACGATACAAGCATATGAGCAGGACAAGAATCCAGGGATTCAGAAGATACGAACAGAGATCAAGGACGAATACTGATTGAGACATCTATTCGGTAAACCCTCACATATCTTGATTTACCAGACCTGCATGGGCCACCACTTAAACCATGTCACGCCCCAGAACCAGAATACTGGAGAGCGGGGGCAGACATAGCCAGCTACGTATATGAAATGGATTCCATCTCGCTATACGGTCACGGCTGTCTAGATACATGAGGGTTTACTACAAGCCAACAGTCTTCTATGGTCATGAACAAGCCTAGTGTCTCAATCACAAGCAAGTAAGTAAATGTTACAAGATGTATGATCATTAAATATACAATGATAAGGCGTCCCAAATATTACATATTCAGCTGATCATGAAGCTAGTCGTTATAAAATGTTAGGACTAGCAAGAGTTTAGTCATACATGATCAACCCTAGGATCTGTTAATCATGTTACAGCCCGTAGGCAGACAGTAAATAAAGTACAATCGAGCTAAACAGGTGCTCATCGGCTAAACGTCTCAAAAGAATATTTTTACAATAGAGTGGGAGAGCCAAAAATAACCCACTCGTTGCTAGGGTTCCGTCTAGTGGCCACCATCTGGCTGGAAGGTCGGTAGATCCTCTGGAGCTGCTCCGAAATCTGGCCACACAAAACCAGCTGGGTCAGACCCCAGAAAGAACAAGTGCCATAAAGAAAGCTTCACTTAAGAACTAAAACCAGCAATCAGCACAGGAATATAAATATAAATAAAATAAGGACTGGAATAAAAGGAAACATATCAGGATGATATACGACAAGATAACCATGGAACTATTCAGATAACCAGGTTACAACCCATGACCCAAACAAGGACCGGGGTTGTAACCCTTCGTCTGAACGGAGCTTGGTTTCTCACCATTTATCGGTAAAATAAATACAAGCATTCTGGTCATTCAATAATCTGGAACAGGATCAGGACAAGACTAGACTGGTTAGACTCCATCCAATAATTTCACGGCCAAGCAAGAATTACGGCTTGATACTTTAACTAACTAGGGTTGTCACAAGCCTAATTACTAACAAGATGCAGTGAGATTATTCCACAGCCACAAGCCCTGCAGACCATCCAGGTTCCCCGGGTTAAAAGATTAGAGTTGAATTCAGGTGGGTACATCGTCCAGGAAACGAATGTACCCTTAGGTAGCTTGAAGGGTGCAACACATGACAGTGTGCTGGAAATGTGCCCTACTCGACGGCAGGCTACAGATCCCAAGGCGTGCCCAGGTAACGGGATTGCCTGTAGCTGGAAAATCTCTTCATGACTAATGTGTTAATCTAGTTATTAACCTTAGTCTATTTCAATAGGTACTCCTGACCGTGGTACTCAGGAGCTCCCTCCTTAGACATGATGCAAGACAGGACTGGTTTATTTATACAGGCACAATCACCCACGGTGTCCAGGATTAATTATACAGGTCATGTCATGTCAGGTAGCCATCGCAACAGCTTATCAAGATAATCATGTCAAGTGTACTAGTCAGGAGTGCGCCACGACGGGCCACTATCAGGTCATGTCATGTCATTATGTCAGGAGTGCACCACTATGGGTCACTATCGTGTCATGCTAAGGTATCATTTCCAAACATACTAAACAAATCCATGATTATCAAGTTCATGACAAAAGGCGTAAGGATATAAAATGGACGTTAAATATCTAATAAAATATCAATATACAGGGCTATAGAAGATCAAGGGTAATCAGGCTACGCTCAAGCCAGGCTATGCTTAGGCTAGCGTACGCCCAGGTCTGCGTACCAAAGGATCCATACCCTTCCAATGGGAAGCGTACGCAAGGGTCAGCGTACACGAGGGCACGTTCAAGCTACAGGTCAGCGTACGCTCAAGCTAGCGTACGAAAGGGCCAGCGTACGCCTTGCTCGCTTAAGCTAGCGTACCAAGGCACGCGCATGCTCAAGCTAGCGTACGAAAGCTAGCGTACGCTCAAGACACACTGCCAACAGGCAGCGTACGAAGGCTAGCGTACGCTCGCTAAACAGCAGCGTACGAAGGCTAGCGTACGCTCGCTAAACCGCAGCGTACGAAGGCTAGCGTACGCTCGCTAAACCGCAGCGTACGAAGGCTAGCGTACGCTCGCTAAACAGCAGCGTATGAAGGCTAGCGTACGCTCGCTAAACAGCAGCGTACGAAGGCTAGCGTACGCTCGCTAAACAGCAGCGTACGAAGGCTAGCGTACGCTCGCTAAACAGCAGCGTACGAAGGCTAGCGTACGCTCGCTAAACAGCAGCGTACGAAGGCTAGCGTACGCTCACTAAACAGCAGCATATGACTCAGTGGCGTAAGCTAAAAAGCTAGCTCACTGTTCACTGTCTTCTCCAAATGGCAAGAACAGCAAGAACTCTAAAGTTGAATCTAAGCTTCAATTGTCCAAATCTTGGTCAAAACAAGTCCGAATCCAACTTTCCAAAGGTCAAAATTGGGTAGAATGAAATTCTCTAAAACATGGAACCATCAAAACTTGAAAACAAACAAGTTTGATAGATCAAAACACCAAAAATCCGAAAATAGCAAAACTCTAGATCTACAAGAATTAAAGCCTCAAAATAGAAAATTGCAAGTTCTAATGTGGTTTAGAATCATGAGGAGAAGCTAATGAAACTATCAAAAGAAGTTCTCTTGTGGAAGCAAGTTGCACTTGCCTATGGTTGGGGAGTTGTGGAGAGGAAGGAAGAAGAAGAAGAAAAAATAAATGAGAGTTATGGAGGAGAGAGAAGGTTGGTGGGGAAATAAATATCAAAGGTGGTGGTAGGTAGGGGGGTTGTGGTGGAAATAAAGGGGAAGCATAGGCTAAGGTGTTCCACCCTTGGCCCATGATGACCCAAGCATTGGGCCGGCCGAACCAAGCCAACCCAAACCGAGAGTTAAACCAAGCCGAGAGCTAAACAAGGAATCATGCAATACAGAATAAAATACGTATACGTATCCCAAAATATGTAATACGAACAACAAGCATTACACGCAACACATGCATCTTACCTGTCTGGCCTCTACTTCTGGAATCATCCACTGGAACCACCTACTGGAAATACCTACTGGCATCACTTACTATCTGGTTGGACTTGTACTTGATTTACGTGTCATGATATGGATTCAATTGTACTAGTCGGGGTAGAAAAACTCGAGTAGACATGTAAATATTCCTAATCATGTTGGAATCCCCCTATTGGTCTAATCTGGAAAGATAGTCGTCGTACGCTTGCCAAGTATGCGATATTCCGTATTTAGCCCCTAGTCGTTTACATGTCAAAAGTGGTATTTCAAAATATACTGGTTTAGTACTTTCTACTGGATTCACATTGTACTTACTGGACTCACATTATACTGGCTAGACTCATATCACATATGTTCTGGTCAAGTTATCTTTGTTTAGTCTTTATTGTCATGTTCTTCTGGTTCATCATATTTACTTTCCTTGAACTTTAGTTAGCTATTGTCTATTTCATTTCTTGACTCATTCTTCCCATGTTCATCAAGTATTACTTACAATAACTGTTTTATAGCCTTTGTCATTTAATTAAAATTGATATAGGAGATGTGCTCGTTCCATCCTGACTGGATATATTTTTTAGATGACTGCTCAGAGGACTTGTGTCTCACATTCTACGAATCCGATGAGGGGATATCAACCATGGGTCCTGATACTCAGGAGTGATTACCGAGGGCTTAGTTACTATTATAGCTTTGTGATAGATTTACTGTTAGAAATCATGGCATGTATATATAATGGAGATTTTGTTATTATATTTGAGATTTGGATATGGATATTGTATTTGGAAGTTGTTGATGTTTTAGACTTTGTAGCTTATTAGATTACTTTGATATCTTATCGTGCTTTAGATTATGATTGAGTATTCAGTGTTATCATTTATACCTTATCCTCCATTTGGAGTTGAGATCTATGACAGATACATTATATCTTTGTGTGAAATTGATAGTTAGTGATCTAGACAGTGTTCTATCACCGATGCTGCGACATAGGCTAAACATTTTTCACTACTCGTGCCCCTATACCCGATGCAGGTCGTGACACCTTTTCTGAATTTGTGTCTTTTTGTAAAAGGGTACAAAATGAGAAAGGATTCATGATTACTCTCATTTGAAGTGATCGTGGAGGAGAATATGATAACCATGATTTTAAAATATTTTGTGATTCGAATGGTTTATGAATTCTCTTGCCCTAGAACTTCTCAACATAATGGCATTGGAGAGAGGAAGAATAAAACTTTTGGCAATATGGCCAGAGTTATGCTTAACCAGCATAATCTTCTAAAGTATTTTTGGGCAGAAGCTATTTATATAGCATGTCATGTATTAAACAGAGTTCTTATTAGACCAATTTCTAAAAAGACTCTGTATGAATTATGGTTCAATAGAACTTCTAACATCAACTATTTCAAAGTGTTTGTTTGCAGATGTTTTATCTTAAACACTAAAGACAACTTAGGAAAATTTGATGAAAAGGTTGATGAAAGAATATTTCTTGGATATGCTGCAAAGAGCAAAGGATACAGAGTATTAACAAAAGAACACTTGTTGTTGAAGATCAATAAATGTCACATTCGACGAGCTGAACGTCAATATGACAACGAAAGTGAAAATGAAGATGATAGAACTCCCTCGAACAAAACATCTAAAGATATACCTACCTCATACCTGGAAAGTCTACCGAAGCAATTACGGTTTACACCAAATCATCCAGAAGAACTGGTAATAGGTGATGTATCAAAAGGTGTAAGTACTCATTCAAGCACTAGAAATATTGTTGCAAATGTAGCATTTATTTCTAAGATAGAACTTAAAAATATTGTAGAAGCTTTTAATGATGAATTTTGGATTTCTGCAATGCAAGAGGAACTAAACCAATTTGAATGGAATCATGTTTAGGGATGGCAATATCCCCTCAAACCCGACGGGGACCCGATTTTTTTATCCGATGGGGACGGCTTTGGAGATTTAAAAACGGGGATAGGGATGGGGATGGGGATTAAAAAAATTCCCCGATCGGTCTCGGGGACGGGTATGGGTATAGTACTCCCCGTTTCGATAAATCTCCGACCCCGATTACTTTTACCCATATTCATATGTACAACCCATTTGAAATGGTATGCTATCTTGATCTAACTAGTATTTTTTTTATGATAACCATTATTAACATTCCTTGTAATTTTTTTTAATGAAAATAATTTTTTAAGCTTATAATGTACATAAAAATTTATTAACCGAACAAGGGACGTAGACGAGAAAATCCGGCCCCAAAAGTGCTAACTGGGCGGGGGCGGGGAATGCATTATTTAACGAGGATATGGATAAAAAATTAAATCCGACGGGGAACGGGGATGGAGATTCAAACACTACTCAGGGACGGGGATGGGGGATATGGTCCCCGACCCCTACCCGCCCCGTTGCCATCCCTAATCAAGTTTGGGAACTCGTTTCCAGACCTAGTGATCACCCGGTCACTGGTACTAAATGAGTGTTCTAAAATAAGTTAGATGAGAATGGTTTAGTCACACGCAACAAAGCAAGTCTAGTTGCTCAAGGCTATAATCAAGAAGAAGGTATTGACTACGATGAGACATATGCACCGGTTGCTGGACTAGAATCCATTCGTATGCTTTGTGCTTTTGCAAGTTTATATGTTTTCAAACTTTTTCAAATGGATGTTAAAAGTGCTTTTCTAAATAGTTTTATAAAAGAAGAAGTTTTTGTCAAACAACCTCCTAATTTTAAAGATTTCAAAAATCCTGATCACATATTTAAACTTTGTAAGGCTCTCTACAAACTCAAACAAGCACCTTGTGCATGATCTTAGTTCCTTCTTACTTGAACACGATTTTTCAAAAGGAAAGGTTGATTGTACTTTGTTTATAAAATCTTTAGATAAGCATATTTTATTAGTGCAGATATATATAGATAACATTATCTTTAGATGATATTATCGTTGGATCAACAAATGAGATGCTATATAACGAGTTTGCTAAGTGTATGCAGAGTGAATTTGAAATGAACATGATGGGAGAATTGACATTCTTCCTAGGGCTACAAATCAAACAAAGTTCACAAGGGATTTTCATCAATCAAGCCAAATATACAAAAGACCTGCTGAAAAAGTTTAACATAGATAACGTCAAACTAATCAGAACTCCTATGACAACATCTATAAAGCTTGATATGGATGAAAGTGGTACACCAACTGAAGTACGTAAGTATAGAGGTACGATTGGTAGTTTAGTATATCTAACTGCTAGTCATCCAGACATTATTTTTTAGCATGCTTATGTGCAAGATATCAGGCTTGTCCTAAAACTGATTCGTATGACCTGATAAGTTATTCGGACGCAGATTTTGCTGGATGTAAGGTCGATCGTAAAAGTACCAGTGGCACATGTTATTTTCTAGGAAAGTTCTTAGTCTTCTAGTTTTCTAAGAAGCAAAATTCTGTTACAATATCAACAACAGAGGCTGAATATATAGCCGCAGGATGTTGTTGTGCCCAGATTTTATGGATGAAGCAAACTTTGGAAGAATATCAGTCATCTTACAACCACATCCCTATTTACTACGATAACACTAGTTCAATAAATCGTACGAAGAATCATGTTTGTCATTCTCGCACTAAACACATAGAGATTAGACATCACTTTCTTAGAGACCATATTTTATAGGGAGATATTAGTTTAGAGTATATTGACACTAAACATCAATTAGCAGACATCTTCACTAAACCCCTAGCTGAATATTATTTTAACTTTATTCGAAAGGAATTAAGAATTTTGGACATTGAAGTTTTATAATTAAATATTACTTGATATAAATTCATAAATTCATAGAAAATATTTTGGTTATAAGCAGAAAGGGCCCTTCTGAGAAAAAGACATAAAAGTCTAAGCGACACAGTGCCAAGTGTCTTCGGACTACCACTAACTAGGATCTGGCCCCTACAACTAACTCGAAATATTCTATACATTTTGTGTATTTTGGTTAATTAATATCAATTATTTTTCTTCAACACAAGTATTTCTAATTATACTTTGCATTAATGTTAAAACATGTATCACATCTTTCTAAATCTGTCCTGACTACCAAGGAACCGAACTCGGCCCCTAGTAATTGGAATAGAAGCTGGACAGTCGGGTTTACTTCTTTAAATACCCCCTCAAACTTCATCTAACTCCTTCAAACACAGCCAAACCACCCGAAACCCTAACCCTCGCCACCCTAAAATTTCCTCTTCCAAGCTTTTCAAGCCCTACAAACTTGGATTCGGAGCTGTCTCAGTTTTCTCTTCCACCTTCTCCATTCAATTTTGGTATATCTCTAATCTCCTCTTCAAATTTAAATTATCTGTGGCTCCAAAACCATCTCATTCTTCCAAAAAGAAGAGAAAGTTTAGAGAGGCATCCTCCTCTAATGTCCAAGAGGAAGGATCTTTCTCCCTACTTAGTCCCATCATGCCGGACGGTGACTATTTTGATGACTTTATTTTTGTATCACTTGATGCTTCAAATGAGTGATGACTTTCATCAACGAAAAATTTGTCTGGGAAGTCCAATTAATTTCAATTTGTTTCCCGATTATATAAACGTATTTGAATACTTCAACCTTGAAAACCTAGTTCAATTTAGTTATCCCATTTATTCTAATGTAATTCATATGTTTTATTATAATCTCACGGTCACTAACGGCACGGTTAGATCAAAGGTCGGTGGGATTAACATTGAGTTTGATGCCGATGATTTGTCAATTATGCTTCATATTCCTAATGTAAGGGGAAGCATTAGGGATATCACCTCAGTTCAATTTCCAGCCCATATGACGTTTGACTCTATCCGTCATTCGTTATGTGCACCTAATCCACGTCCCAAAGGTCGTCTTCGCCCCAAGCACATAAACGACTACTTTTATGACTTGCATCGGATAGTATTTTCTATTATTCCTCCAAAACAAACCTCCACCGATGAGATCACATACTTGGAACTCTCTGGCATTTACCATCTTCACTTCCAAGTTTCTTTTAGTCTTTCTAAGACAATTACCGATGCTATAGAAAAGTGTCGTAAAAAACCTCGATGACTTCTCTATGTGATGTATCTTCCTTACATCTTTGAGTATTTTGAGGTTATCTTGGATGACTGTCTCCAAGATGCTCCACCTGCCCATCTTTATGAGCATCATAGAGTCACTCATGAGTACAGCCTCCTCCACCTCCTCCTGTTGACCCATCAGCTGGTAGTTCACATTCTTCTCATTCTCCTACTGGTGTCACTCTTGAGTCTCTTCAGGCCTTGATGCTAGATCACTATAGGTCCATGGATTTTTGTACCACCCACAAGTTCCAGTCCTTGACCAATATCATAAGGAAAGTTACCTACAGTTTTGCTCACAACCCTGGCGGCCTATTCCCATGGTCCGTGATCCCTCAGTGCTAGGTTATCGTATTGATGATCAAGAGGCTCAAAGATACTTTGACCCTACTGCTGCTCGCTATGATCCCTACCACACAGCTAAGTTCGATCCTTCTAGGGCGGTAAATGCTGATGATGAGGAGGAGGATGATGATTGAGGAGTGATATAGAGTCACTAGTCTGATCTCGCTTTATTTTAGTGCTTATGTATTAGAGATATGCTTCTTTAAAGCATTTTCAGTATTCCAGTTTGATATATGTTAGTTTATGCACTCTATGTATGAGTTTTCTATTTCAGCACTTTATGCATTACTAGTTATGAGATTCTCTTTATGCTTACTAGTCTATTTGCTAATTGTTTATCTGTGTTGAGTTCGTTTTCAAGTTCTGTCATTTTGATTATATGACAAATGGGGGAGAAATATGATACTTTTTGTTTTCTATATAGTACATGTTGAATACATATTGCCTAAAGAATTTAGGTTTGAGAATTTTTTTTTAGATTTTACAATGTCCAGAGGATCTGATTTGTTGCGGGGATCAAGTCATTCAGAGGACTTGATTATTTTGCAAGGGAACAAGTCAATTAGCAAGATACTGTACAAATGAAAAAGCTACTTCCGTACCGCACCAATCTTCTTCCCAACAAAGCTGACTAATGATAAAGTATCAATCGTAGTTTTGTCAAATTATCAAAATGGGAGAGATTGTTGGCCCATGCAGCCATGATCAATCTGATTTCGATAATTGACTTAAAACACTGACTTTGATATAAAAAGATAGAAGATGATTATAGAAGATCGCAACCGATATCGTCAAGCAATCTTTTCTACTTTATTCTGTATTTTTCATTTATTGAGTCTAAATTATTTATGAGTTGGGATCACTGGCAATTTAGAAGATTACCCTCACACAAACCTATTTTTTGATCCAAACCAAACCAAGCATCCAAAATCCTTGCTAAACCAAAATTGACCAGAAAACCTACTAGCCGAACACGGGCTGAGTTCATGCCGAACTCGGTCACCAAGGATTACTCCTGGTCGGTAGCAAATTCCAACTCCTTTGGATTTCAAACATTCAAAATTATGAACGATGTCCTAACCGGGTTCTGCCCAAACTCTGGTTCAAAAATTCCTATAAATAGAGAAGAATTTGTCATTTCTAATCACTCAATCCATTCTTCATCTTCTCTATCTATTCAAAAGCCTTATTATTATAAAGAGCATTCAATCTTCCTATTTCCAAGACAACTCCCACTCTTCTAGTGCCGGTGATTTCCGATTAGGAGTATACGAGTTATACAAGCTTGGAGTATAAAAACTTTCTTCAGACAGGTGTTGAAGTTTGATCGTGGGCTTCGGATTAAAACATGACGGTGTTGAAGTTGGCGTGTTATTCGGAGTAAAGCACGCAGTGTAATCTCTATTTCAAATAGTGGATTTAACAATGAGCAGAGTTCTCGAGACTGGACTAGTCCTCTCAGAAGAAAACCAGTATAAAATCTCGGTGTCTGCGTATTGCTTTCTTGCCTCTATTTACTTACTGATTTACTTTAGTGCACCTAAGTATTTGTTTATATCTGCATTTACCTGCATAATTTTTTTATTGGAGATATTTTTTTTGTTGCACTCTATTCACCCCCTTCTAGAGGTGCTATCGATCTTACACCATCTTCTTGCCGCCATCCTCGGTGCCACCGCTTCTCCTCCATCATTGCCGACCCACAGTTCCTCTGCTACCCTCTAATCACTATAACTGCTTCTCTGGCACCATCGATCCCGACCATCATCTTTTGACAACCACCAGTTCTCCCAACCTCCTATCGTGCCACTATTTAAGTGCGTTGACAGTAGCGGCCTCGCCGAGATAACGTGTGCCAACAGTAGATCTCGGCTACCTGAGCCAAGGTCGGTCGGATCTCACGTTGGCGACGCTGCCCCATCAAGCCGTATTCGTCCACTGCACCTAGGCGTTGACTCCGGTCGCTTCAGATCTCGAGCGCTGTCGTAATCGTGCTTCCTTCCTGCCGACCATGGCACCCAGCCGCCGGAGCCGAGCGGTAAGCTGTACCCTCTCTCTCGACCTCTCCCTCTCTTTACTCACTTTCTCTTAAATTCTCTCTCACTCTCTATCACTGTCTCTCTCTCCATTTCTCTCGGCTCTGCTGAGAACTATAATAAGAGAGAGAAAGAAGTGTATATTTATTTTTATATAATCAGATAGTATATGTATTTATACGTATATTTTTATTATTATTATTATTATTATTATTATTATTGTTGTTGTTGTTGTTATTGTTATTATTATTATTATAATACAATATAGAGTAAAGGTATAGCTAGTACTAATATTATCATTGGTGTTATTATTATTTTATTTTATTTTTATTATTAAGTATTATTTTTCTTCTCATTTATATGATTACTATTATTATAGAATTGGAATTGACCCTACATGTGATTTCAAACTGGATCTCAAAGCCCTGAAATATATTATTATATTATTTTATGATATTTTTAAATATAGCTTTCTGATCAAAAAATATTATTGTAGCATTTTCTACCTAAATAAAATTATAGTTTTGACCTAAAACATATGATTTTCTATATTTTGAAGTATTTACCTAAAATATTGTGACTAATAAAATATTATTTTTGAATATCGTAAATAATTTCTAAAAAGTTTACAAATATTTTTCTAAATAAATATATATTTCCGTATTAAGGATTTGTTTTTCATTAGACAAATTCTTTATCGTGACTAATCCAATATTTCCTATTTTGACTTCTTTATATCGACTTATGCTATTTGGACTATTCCGGACGCAAATAATTATGTTCCATTATCAGAGATCATCTTGTAAAGTTTTAGCACCTAAACCTATTTTGTGTCAACACGTTCGTGTTGCACACGTCGACTGCAAATTAACCGGCAAGTACACTATTATTTTTTGTTCTTAGTACATTATAATGCTATTATCTAATATGTTCATTTAGTATCTAGTTTGAGACACGATTGTGACATGATAGGACGCTCTTGTACTCTCTTCGTTTGTAATGCAAAAGTTTTTGTTCATGGCAAACAACTATAACGACCAAGGATGAGGTGTTGCGTACTTTCAAAGAATTTCAAGTCTCTGTTTAAAAGGAGACGGACAAGAAGTTAAAGTATATTCAGTCATACAATAACGATGAATACATTGGTCCCTTTGATACTTATTGCAAAGAGTAATGGATTAGACACCAGAAGACTCAGCCAAAGACACCTCAGATCAATAGTGTAGTAGAACGTACGAACATGACAGATGGAGAGGGCACGATGCTTGCTGTCAGAAGCAAACTTACCAGGTAGTTATTGGGGTGAGGCTCTCAACACTGCTGCTTATGTTATTAATTTATCTTCGAGTAGTCCTTTGCACGGTGATGTGCCTGATGGAGTATGGTACGGCAAGGAGTCGCCATACGCTCATCTTCGAGTGTTTGTTTGTAAGGCCTTCTTACATGTATCGAAGGATGAGAGATCCCAACTTGAACTGAGGACGAGGTAGTGCATTTTTATCAACTATGGTCAGGATGATTTTGGCTATTGACTCTATGACCCGATGGAAAGAAAGCTCTATAAAAGCAGGAACGTGATATTCGGCGAGGATTAGACCATGACCAACACTCATGATTTCGATATGCCTTTTGAGGGGAGGAATTCCTGAGTTAGAGTCATCACGCTTCGAGTTGTTTTCATAGAACACTATAGAGATTCCAACTATGTGGGAGCCACAGTACATGGACATGTTCATAACCTTAATCCTCAATATGCTAATGGTGGTTAGGGTGACTTTCAGGAGGATGTGCATGACGGAAAGGTAGTTCCTGAAGGGAATGAAGTTGTCGATATATAGCCAGTACTAGCGGTTGTGTTAAGGAGGAGCATGAGTGTTACGACCCGCACCCAGATGTTCGGGGCACGAGTGCGTGAGGCACGTCCAACCTACGTCGCAGCATCGACGGTAGAACTGTGTCTAGAACTTAATGAAAATCATCTCAACAATACCAGTCCAACAATATCAAAAAGTACTCAAATCACATCATGCTAAAGAAAGAAACTTATAGGAAAAGATAACTCTAAAAAAGTAACTAAATCATCAAAGTTCTAATTTAATCCTCAAATATTTATACAAACCAAAATAATCCGAAGACAAATCAGGTCAACTAACTAGTAAAAATAAACTAGAGTATAAACTAAGAATAGAGAAATACTAGTCTAGGTCTTCCGGAGATTAACTCGTAGTTCATGGTAAATCAAGATCGGCCGCAAATATAGCATCATCATGAAGGTCCAAGAATGTGAGCATAACATATCCTAAAGATGTGGTTATCCAGTCAGAATTGGAGCGAAGTATAAAACTCTTAGAACAGTTCCAAATACATGGTAGAAAATATATGACAAGTAATAGAAATGAAGACATGATGTACTAGTATACCAAGTAAACATAAAGATAACTGAATAAACATGTATGTATGGTAAAGCATCTAGAAAAGTAGTCACATAGAGGCATGGTATTAAACAATAAGCAATATGGGATAAGAACACTAGCTAAGTGATTTGAAATACAAGTTCGCTATGTGAACGGCTTGGGAAAGCACACGAGCTAAAGATAATGCTCAATTATACGTGAGATGTATAATTGGCATGCACACGAGCTATACTAAAGGTTTTAACACATAACCAACTTATACTTCACCCGCCCCGACTAGTACTCATGGATCTGAATCATAACACGTCACGACACAATAATCACAGCACATGAGCTAATCACGAGTACAATGAGCACATGGTCTAATAATATAACAAGTAACATCTTCTGACTAAGATCCATATAGTACCAATCTGTGCAACATAGTGTCAGAAATCAAGTATAATATTGCTAAATCATGTGATATAGTCGCTATTAAGTAAATAAAAACTAGAAAAGAAATGTACTCGTCTCAATTAGTTAGAATCGACGTGCATGACACGAACGTGTCGACACAGAATAGGTACAGATACTATACTCCAGAAGATTGTCCTAAACGATGAAACGAGCGGATCCATTGAGTCCAGAATAGTCCAAATAGTCCATATTGGTATATGGAAGTCCAGAATCAGTGTCCAGAACGATTATCGATGTCGAAATAGAAGTCCATGATCAAAGAATAGAAATATGACTAGATTAGTCATGATTATGATTTGAAGGAAATTGAACAAATAATACATATGACTATTTTGGAACTTATTTGTAATATTTGGAAACCATATTTCATTAATAAAAAAAAATTTAGATAATTTTGAAAACTTAGAAAATCATTTTAGGTTTTTAAACCCCTAATTTTGTCACGTATAATTTTAGGTCAAAACTATAATTTAAATAGCTGAAAAGTACTATAATAATATATTAGGGTCATCAAACCCAACGTGAAAATAATTATATGCCCAAGCCCATTAAAATATATAGGACTTAAGCCCATTATTCAAATAATATTTTATTGAATCTAAACTCAAAAATGTACATTTGATGGGCCAAAGCTTATTCTATAATTAAAATAGAATATGCACATGCCATGTAGGCTGAAAGTCCAAAAGCAAATAAGTATTTAGGACCCAAGGTACAATTTGGATTTATTCCAATAATGTAGGGCTAAATACCAAACTAAGCTATTTTACTAATAATTTAGGGGTAGAAGCCCTAATAATAAAAAATATTAAATTGAGAATTGTGAGTTATATTACCCCTGGACCAAGGCCCAGGGTCCAGCTTCCTTTTCTTTTCTTTTTTTTACTATAGGCCATTGGGGCTGAGCCCGACCCAAACCCACAAACCCTCATAGGCTTCTCTCTCTCTCCATAAGGAGAGAGACAACAAAGAAAAAAATGAAAAGAAGAAATGAGATAGTGACAAAGAGAGGGAGAGAGAGATAGTGGAGAGTGGGGGAAATAGAAGAGCAGCACACCGTGGTTTAGCCAACGCGGTGGCTCGAGGACGACCATAGGAGGCTCGGTCAGGTTTGATACTGCTGGCGACTGCGGTGCCCGAATCTTAGAGCCGAGATCGCCGGCAGAGCTCAACGGTGTTGTAGGGCTATGGCGCAGTGGATCAGTGAGCTCGACGCATGGGACACGGTGGTGGTGGTTGAGGGTTATCAGAGACGACGTGTGGTTAGGAAGGCGGTGATGGCAGAGACTCAGCGTCGGGGTTGGCGTTGGTGATTCTGGTGGTGATAATGATGATGGTGGTGGTGGAGATGATTCTGGTGGTGGTAGCGAGGAGAAGATGGGTAGACGGAGAAGCAGTGAGACGGGCTCGGTCTTCAAGGGCGACGACAGATCTGACTCTAGCGGTGGCGTTGGTCGTACAGGTGGTGGATGTGGTGCAGTCGGGGTGGTACAGGAATAGCTCTATGGTGATGACCGAGAAGAGGACTGGGCGGATCTGGTGGCTGATGGTCGGTAGGGAAGGGGTCAAGGGTGGATGGCAAGAGTCGACGAGATGGTCGGCCAGGGACAAGGAGGTTAGGGCAGAGTTGACAGAGAAGAGAAAGTATATGATGTCAGTGACGGCTTGTCGACGCGAACATGAAATTTGGAATGTGTCCAGCGTGTCGGACATGAAAAAAGGAATATAAATGTAATAGAAATAGAAAATAAAGGAAATGAAGTAGGCATGAACACAGTGCACGGACACATATAATAGAATGGTATGGTTAAGGAACGGAAATAGCCCACATATATAGGTGAAAGACTTGCTCCCAAGCATGTGAGAAGAAACTTCTAGGAAGTTCTTCCATGGGAAGAATTGTCAAAAAACAAATAGTCCATAAACTAATTTATAAAAAAAGCCCAAAATATTTTCATATATAAAACTGGTCCATAATAATTTTGTATAGAAAGAGTACATCAATGGGTTGAAACCCATATATAAATAAGAAGTTCAAAAATAATCAATTTTATTTATCAGGCTATCTAAGTCTAAAATCATTTAAAGTCTAAGGGGATTTATATATATATGATATGAATATCATAAAACGGCTTCGTAAAAAGCCAATAACCTAATAATCATGAACATAAAATCTATAGCATATTATGACTAAAAATTATATTTGATATAATTAATTAAAAAAATTGAAATTCATGATTTTAAAGATTTAGGAAAATTTAGAAAAATAGGAACTTATAAATTCGAAAAAATATCAGAATTTGGTTAAAGGAGGTTACAAATCTACCCCCTCCCCCCTCTTAAAAAAATTTCATCCTAGAAATTTAAGATCGGCATGATCAGAAATAGAATGGAAATATGATTTGGTACAACCAAGAATAATCAAAATTATATCGATTAAGAAATAAAATTCAAGTTATTTAGGCACGATGTAGTCATGTATTGACATGATCAAAATTATTTGGTCTTGACCAAGTTTTGATAGAATAAAAATCCAACATAGAATGGTCGATCAGTAAAATTTAGGCACGATAAAAATCTAAGGATCGTAATTACTTGGTAATGAATAAATCAAAGTTCAGACGTGATTAAGTACATGGGAATAAATAAAATCACTTAGACACAATATAGGATAAAGCTATGAAAATTAAAATCTAGGCGTGTTTAAGAATGAAACCTAAGCACGAGCAACAATAGAATCAAATTTAGGCATGAAAGAAAAATTCATTCAGACATGATCAAATTCTGGCACGACTAAGATTAATCAAGATCAAAATCATTTACATACGATTAAATCATATTTGCACGATCAGGGATAACATCAAAATTTGGTCAAAGTCATTTAGGCATGGTCAATTATGGCACGGTTTTAAATCGCTAGACACGATTGAGGATGGATGTGAAATCATAATCAAAATCGTATATGCACGATGAAAAAGAAAATCCTATCTTTTAGGCACGAGCTAGTCACGATTAATAGATCAAAATCGTTTAGATTAAAATCATTAATAGAATCAAAACCTAAGCATAGAACAACTCAAAATCGAGTCATATGGGCATGATCAACGATCGGAATTTAGGCACGCTTTAAGGATACCGTCAATAAATGTAGTCACGATCATTGGAATCAAAGTCGCCTAGTTATGCATAGTCATCTAAGCATGACAAAATTTAAAATTTAGGCACGTTCAAGAATAGGATCAAAAATCTAATCATGATTAAAACATAATCTAGACACGAGAAAGAATATAATCGAAGTCTAGGCATGAGCAATAAAAGGATTGAAATCTAGGCACGAATAGAGATAAAATTATTTGGGTACGGTCAAGAATAAAAAATGTTGGCACGTAAAGAAGATAACCAAAAGTCATATATTCAAGATCAATAGGATCAACATTTAGTAATATTGAAATTCAAAGGTTGATTTCAAAAAATAGAGAAATCAAATCACTTTTTCAAGGATAGAAAAATCGAAAGATTGGATTTGCAGAGGAAAACTCAAGGTAATCATCTCACACTATTTCAACTACTATCAAGTTTATCTGATCGCCATTACCCCAACTCATGCTTTTATCTTACAAGTCCAGATATACGAGTACCAAAATCATAATCTATCAATCATGAAAACAAGGCTTTTACGACTATTATAAGGTATGTTTGACCATTACTCCTAGCAATATGTTTCTCTTTATAATTTTTTAATCTTCTACTCCTTTATTTCTGTCCATTATCGGACTCAGCCATCCTTAAAAATTAAAAATTTCTCCATATTATTTTTAATTGGCTCTGTAATTCCTGAATTAGGTGTTACGTCTATAAAATCCTTGATTAAGGTTCTAATTCAGACTCCTCGGGTCTAAATGTCATCGTCGTACTCCAAAAATTTTATTTCTCCTTCATATATCCTTCAACCTTGAACCTTAAATTATCTTGTACCTCAAGTTGTTGTTTTTCTTTAAAAAAATTTGAAAGTTCCTAACGTGGTAGTATTCAAAAATTCTTAAATTTGTGTGTTGTACTAGTTCTTAGTCGTTCACCTATCAATCCTTTATTTAATTTCGTATCATCACCGCTTGTATTTATAATCTTTTTTTATATATTTTGATTCCTGAATTCAGTATCCTAGTCTTACTTCAATAAGAAAATATCTCAAGAGTTTGTAACTTTAAAATATCCAAATTCTCTCAAAAATCAAATCATCCTAGAATATTCTCATCAGTTTCTAAGAATACAACTCTGATTTCTCACCATTTAATGTATACTCCACCAGTATTCTTTCTTGAAGTCCTCCTACGTTATTTCTTACATGAAAATAATCCATACTCAAAACAATTCTTTAAACGTAATCGTTTTCAATTTTTTTTTCATGATACTACCGGTCTCTTGATTTTTTTTCCATTCCTAATTCTACCTTTTTGTCAATGTCCAAGATACTCATAATCCAACTAAAATTACCACATGATAACATAATCCTTTATTCCAGAGCTTTATACTTATGATACTTCCACGGCCAAAGGTAAGAAAAAAATATTCAAGAGGATTCAAGGCTCAGCTAACATGTATTTTTTAAACATGAGGCAAATTGATGGATGAAATTAGGATAGAGCTAACAAGAGGAAGGAAATGGTGATAGGAAATTTGATGTTGCTCACTTGGTCATAATGAAGTCGTTGTCCCTTTTTTTTCTTTTACGTGCCCATAAATTCAGAAATCCAACCTCCAGGATCTTAACTTTTGTTTTAATAATCAAACACTTCCTCACCAAATCCCCTTCGTGACTCCAAGTCACTAATTATCAACTGTTGATGAATTTTATGCTTAATCTTTCTCTTCTAAAGATCGTTATCAAGTTGGTATTTCCATCCATAGTATCATCAGTCATGGTTTCTATCATTCCACGTAAACTCTTTTAAACATTTTCACGTTTCCATTTACCAAATTAATTAGAATCTTCTAGTATGAGAATTTTTTCTTCACTCTTATTATTAAAATAATACTAACTCCATTGTCATTGAAATTTCTTATGAATAAGATCATAAAATTTCCAAAATCATCCTTTATTCTTTCTAAGCAACATCCAATATTGTTTATAAAGCTTAGAATCACTTTGTTAGCAACCTCTTGGAAATCTTGAATCCTTATTTTACAATTATTCATAAAATTTAATGTGTCATAATTGATTCCAAGTCTTGTATGATTCTCTCGGTTTTGTCAAATCCTCCAAATAAGTTATAACTCCGTAGTATCCATAATCGAATACTTAGTCATCAATCCTGTAAATTTATTATTCTATCCTTCTACTATTTTTGTTTTAATGATTCCTTATAATTTTTGGAATTCCATTCCTTGTAGAATAATCGTATCTCGCGCCATTTTTTTTGGCTACTCAAGCAAGAAAAGACAATTCAATATCTTCTTCAATGGCTCTTACCACTGTAAAAATTATATAAAATTCCTTTTTAATACTTTCTTTGTTTCACAAATCCACATACTATCATCCTCTCAGTCTTCAAAAATTATAATCCTTGTTTACGAATAACTTACGGCCTGATTATGCGATCCTTATTTTGTTTCTCTGAATTCCTTTGTGCCTTTCTGTTTATTTTTTAAACCTATTTCAACAAACCCTCAACCCCCAACATACTATCTTGGTCAAAATTCAAACTTTCTTGAATATAACCTAAAAATAATTCTCAACCTTCATTTATAAGATTTGGCTAATTATTTTCTCTTCTCAACTGGAATGAATATGGGTTCAATTCTACTCCTTTGTTCCTTTTAGAGTCCATATAACTTGTCTCAATGCAAGAATTTAGTTCGACAACGGATAGGTATTCAAAAGTTAGGGTGAGAAAAAATAAGTGAATATAAGCTCAACAGAGTTCGAAGTAAGATTCTTAGGGGTCATCCCTGGAATCTACCAAAAGATTCTAATATGTAATTGAGAACTCTTTATTCCTTAATCCATTAATCATATCCTATTGTAGGCTCGCAGCAGTATGACTAAACCTAAGTACCACCACGACATCGTACTATTTGTGAAATCATGCCTGTATGGGCCACCATAAAAATGTGTCACAACTTGCACCCGAATGTTTAGGACACGAGTGCGTGAGGTACGCCCTGATGGAACTGGGGATTCCCAGGACCCTTACTTTGGTGTGTGTATTGATCGATAGAAAGTTAAACAGATTTAATACGTGTTCTAACCCTTCATAGGCAGAAACTAGGGTTCACGAATTATACCTGCGACGGAAAGAAGATAAGTAATTCCTAGCAATCTCGAGCGGACGACTCCAAGATCTTCTGCACATATTCCTTCCTCGAGTTGGACGTCGTGTGGGCGATGATATTCCAACCTTTTCTTCTCCTTGGCAGCCCTCTCTTTCTCTCCTTACGTGAATCATGAATTTAGAGAAAGCTTCAGATTTTTGATCAATAATCTGGCAGCCAAAGAATAGAGGATATATATAGGCTACGCAGGGACCATAAGGAAAAATTAGGGTTAGGCCTCGTAACGGATCTGGATATCCCATGTTCAGTCCGAACACACAGTCTAGGCCCATTAACAATAGCCCGGTCCACTTATGAGCTATTGTTGCACTACCTCCCTAATCCCAAATTATATTTGTGGGCTCCATTTATTATATGCTCGTTTGGCTCCCCATGTTAAGATATCGTATGTCCATCGATCAAATTAAGTTACTGACAACTATATTGATTCGACATCTTTTATCCTTAAGTAGTACCGCTCAACTTTATTTGTGATGTCGGATATAATCCACCTGCAGGATTTACATGACAATCCTTATGAGCTCCTTAAGGGGACATCATCAACCTGATGTATCGGGACATGGATTCCATTTATAATCAATAGCCCATCATACATACAATATTATTACCCAATTCATAGAGGTTGTTGATCCATAATGAATCTCACTCTTTTAAGAGTTAAAGTAATGCATACTGCATATACATGTCTGTTATTATATTCGGATTAAGAGCACAAGCATCCATAATAACAGAGATGTTTATTCTCTTATGTAGTCAGTACAAAGAGAACATCCCCAAGTGGTCCTGTTCAATACACACAAAGTGTACTAGTGTAAACCTATAGCCAAGATAGACTAATACCAAATTATACTACAACCTTTCCAATAGATTGTCCAAGTCCATCTAGGTTGTGAACTATTTATATACTCTATAGGGAACTGATAATATGATCTTCTGTGTGACACCACACACTATATTATCTAAAATATAGAATATCAGACATTTGCATTAACACTTGAAACAAATACAATATGCAAACATTTGCCCATATGATTCTCATTCAAAATTTAAAAAAATAAGGTTACTACAAAAGTGATGCTTTTAGTATATAACCCTAACAATCTCCCACTTATACTTAAAGTATTGCTTTTCAGTATACTGTTACAAATCTCCCACTTATACTTAAAGCTATGTTGCTACACATCTGACTCCTATTTCCTCAACATGAATATCAAAAGCCTTAGTTAGTAAGCTCTTTGTAAAGGGATCAGCTAGGTTGTCAGCTGATGCTATCTTGATCACAACAACTTTTTCTTTCTTTACGAAATCTCGTATCAGGTGGTACTAGCGCTCAATGTGTTTACCTGTCTTATGGGCTCGTGGTTCCTTCGAGTTTGTAACTGCATCACTATTATCACAATAAAGTGTAAAAGACTTAGGCAAACTAGGTACAACATCCAAGTTCAATAAAAAGTTTCTGAGCCAAACCGCTTCTTTGGCTGCCTCAGAGGCTGCCACATACTCGGCTTCCATGGTGGAATCAACAATACATTTTTGCTTGATACTCCTCTACACAATGGCTCCACCTCCCAAACTAAATACATAACCTGAGGTAGATTTCCTGGAATCCCTATCTGACTGAAAATATGAGTCTGTATACCCCAAGGGAACTAAACTATCTACCTGATAAACTAGCATATACTCTTTAGTCCTTTTTAGGTACTTCAATATATGCTTTACGGCAGTCCAATGCTCTTATCCTGGGTTTGACTGATATTTGCTGACCATGCCTACGACAAAGCAGATGTCTGGTCTCGTACATATCATTGCATACATTAAGCTTCCTACTGCTAAAGTATACAGAACTGCCTTCATGTTCTCTATCTCTTTAGGTGTCCTCGGACACTGCTCCTTTGATAGAGCAATTCCATGTCTAAAAGGTAAGAAACCTTTCTTAGAATTTTGTATACTAAAAGAGTTAGTACAGTATCGATATAGGAAGCTTGGGATAAGCCCAATATCATTTTCTTGAGATCTCGTAGAACTTTGATCCCAAGGATTTGACCTACTTCTCCCAAGTCCTTCATATCAAATTGTTTGGATAACCATACCCTTACATCAGATAACACCTTCATATTGTTTCCAATGAGCAAGATGTCATCCACATAAAGTACTAGGAACACCACCACGGTTCCGTCACACTTTCTGTATACACATGATTCATCCTGTCATTGATCAAATTCGTAGGATTTTATCACCTGATCAAAACATATGTTCCAAGATCTGGAAGCTTGCTTAAGTCCATAAATGGACTTTTTGAGCTTACAAACAAGATGCTCTTGGCCCTTTTCAATGTACCCGTCTGGTTGCTTCATATAGATGTCTTTCTCAAGACTTCCATTAAGGAAAGCTGTCTTGACATCCATTTGCCAAATCTCATAATCGAGATGTGCTATAATAGATAAAAGAATCCGGATAGACTTAAGCATGGCTACTGGAGAAAAGGTTTTCTCATAATCGATACCCTCTCGTTGAGTAAAACCTTTTGCTATAAGTCGAGCTTTAAAGGTTTCAACCTTACCGTCTGATCCTCTTTTTCTCTTATAGACCCACTTGCGTCCAATGGCTTTTACACCAACGGGTGGTTCTACAAGCTTCCACACCTGATTAGAATCTATAGATTCTATTTCAGATATCATTGCTTTTTGCCAAGACTCTACATCTTTATCTTGGAGTGCTTCATTGTAGGTATAGGGATCATAATCTTGTTCCCCAGGGACGAAGTCTGACGACTCTCCCAAGAACATATATCTATCAGGTTGTATCACAACCCTCCCATTACGATGATGCACTATCGGTTGTGGTGTAACATTTGTGACACATTGTGCTGTTATTTGTGGTTCATCCTCTTGTACTGTTGGTACTGAAGTACTTGGTGTCTCACCTCTCAGTTCTTCTAGAACAACTCTACTTGTGGGTTTATGGTTCATCACATAGTCTTTCTCTAAGAATCGGGCATTGGTGCTAACAATGACATTCTGATCCTTAGGACTATAAAATAAACCTCCTTTCATTCCTCTTGGATAGCCTACAAACAAGCGTACTTTTGTACGAGATTCCAACTTATCTGCTTTTCCATTCAGCACATGTGTTGGACTACCCCAAATGCGAACATGTTTCAGACTAGGCTTACGTCCAATCCACAGCTCTGTGGGAGTAAGAGGTACTGACTTAGAAAGAACCAAGTTCAAAATATAAGCTGCAGTTTCTAAGGCATATCCCGAAAATGAATCTGGTAAATCCAAATAACTCATCATTGATCTAACCATCTCCATAAGAGTTATATTCCTTTTTTCGGCTACCCCATTCTGCTGGAGCGTTCCAGGTGCAGTCAATTGGGATGCAATCCCAGCCTTTGATAAATTATTCCTAAACTCTCCAAAGAGGTACTCGCTACCACGATCAGATCGTAATGACTTGATACATTTTCCATGAAGTTTTTTCGTTTCAGCCTTATACTCTTTGAATTTCTCAAAGCACTCAGACTTACGGCACATCAAATAAATGTATCCATACCTTGAATAATCGTCAACAAATGTGACAACATATTCAAAGCTACCTCTAGCTTGGATAGTCATGGGTCCACACAAATCAGAATGAACCAATTCCAACACATCTTTGGCCCTATACCCCTTTGCCGTAAAAGGCCTTTTGGCCATTTTACCTTCCAAGCAGGATTCATAGACTGGTAGTGCCTCCACTTCCAATGAACTCAAAGTTCCATCTTCAACCAGTCTTTGAATCCTTCTTAGGTTAATATGCCCCAATCGCAAGTGCCAAAGATATGTTTGGTTCATACAAGAAGGTTCTTTTCTCTTATTTAAGTTAGATGACATATTATTCATTTTTATAAGTTATATTATGGACAAAATAGGATTAATTACATACAGATTATCAACCAATGCACCAGAACAGATAAAATGTTTATTCTTTCTAATAACAATATTGTCATTAAAATAAACTGAATATCCATCCTTAACTAACATAGAAACATAAACTAAATTCCTTCTAAGTGAAGGTGCATAAAGACAATCTCTCAATGTCAAAGACTTATTTCTACCAAAAGATAAAGTAACATCTCCTAATGCAACGACCGATACTTTTGTAGCATCACCCATGAACAAGCATATCTCTCCATCACTGAGCCGTCTGGTTTTCTGGAACCCCTGCAATGTATTGCAAACATGATTAGTGGCTCCTGTATCTACACACCAGGTGCCGGTAGATAACACCGCTAAACATGTTTTAACTACTAGTAAATGAGATATACCTTCTTTGTTCCCTTATTTGAGAAGTGGACAATCAGTCTTCCAATGTCCTGACCCTTTGCACTTGAAACATTTGCCTTTTGGCTTTTTCACCGCACCTTGAGGTCCCATGCCCTTCTTTGCTGAGTTTGCCTATTTTTGAATGTTATTCTTCTTCTTACCACCTTTTGGCTTAGAAGTAGAAGCCTTTTCAGAAACAAAAATATGACCACTCTGCCTAAAGAGAGATTCAGCATCCTGTAGCTCTTTTGCAAGTTCTGCCTAACTATACAAACTTTTGTCCATGTTGTAATTAAGGCAGAAATTTTCAAAACTTTTAGGCAGAGTCCCGAGAATGATATCGACCTGGGATTCCCCATCGATTTCAGCTTCAAGGATCTCCATCTCATTTTGATGATCCATCATCTTGAGAACATGATCCCTTACTGGTGTACCCTCAGCCATTTTTGTATTCATCAAACATTTTATAGAAAACTGCCTAGCTGCTCTACTCTGATGTTCGAAGAGTTCCTTGAGGTTATACATCTTCTCATAAGCTGTGGCCATGGCCTGATGCTGATGTTGCATTACATTTGACATAGATGCCAGAATGTAACTGTTTGCCATTAAAATTGTTTGATTGAAAACTTTAATACAAATAGAACAGTGTTACAATGTAGGACTTAGATGTAGTCCTAGGAGTACACTTTTGTTTAAGCTGGGTCCTTAGTGCCAATGGAGCGAGTGGTAATGCGTTGACTCCGTTGACCGGCTGACGACGGTTATCGGTTCTCTGAAGGTGTGGATTGCTCTGGGTGCTGGAGCTTGCTGAGAGGAGGAAGACGTTGAGTGTCTGTATCTGCCTCTCTAATGATTCCTTGTATGTTCGTTGTGGATTCTGTCTGTGTGTGTGAAGGAAAAGATCCTTCTATTTATAGTTTTGTAGGCTGGCTGCTCATGCACGCATGTAGGATGCGCCAGTATGTGGGGACGCCACGTGGAGGTTGCTGATGGAGGCACGTAGATGATGTGCCCTGATTGAGGGGGAGAACTCTTCATACTGCTGTTGTGAGCCGGCACGTAGCAGAGGAGAAGATCTTTCTGTTGCTGAAATCTTGGACGAGTTGAGTCAAAGGACACGTGTCATCGACTCATGGCTCGAAGATCTCGGATTTGGTGGGGGGAAGTAATCTGGTGAGCTGCGCCTTGATTGGGCGCAGGAGGAGGCTGCGGCTCATAACCTTTAGGGGTTACAAACTGTTTAGAGCGCATGGCTTTTGAGGTGCATGCAGACGACTTTCCTTCTGTCTTTCGGGATCAGAGATCAGTCTGGGGCGCATGGCTTTTGAGGCGCATGCAAAGCTTCAACTAGAGACTCTTCTTCTGTCTTTGGGGATCAGTGAAGGGTCTGAGGCGCATGGCTTTTGAGGCGCATGCTGGTTTGGACGCATGGTCGTAGAGGCGCATGCGGATAGCCACGTGGCAGTAGCCGTCGGAATAGAGTCATGATGATGCTGACGTTGCCGACGCTTCGTTCTCTGAAAAAGCTAAACTGTTCAGACTTTGGGAAGCATGCTGCCAACTCTGGTGTCAGTTCAGCATTTAATGTTTGTGACGTTCGATGGACAGCTGAGTGGGCACATTGGTTGGTGTTCCACTCGGTATGGAGATGTGAGGGGGGCGCATCCTCTGTGATGCGCCGGGTACTGTAGGGCGCGTCTGTGTGATGCGCCTGATGCTGGAGGGTGCGTCCATGTGATGCGCTGTTTGGCTGGCGCATCCGACATGTCCATTAATGGCGCGGCTGTCTCGCTCCTCGAGTGCTATAAATAGCCGTTTGGCTGAATTCAAGGCGTCCCGTTCATCCATTAAATGCAAATTCATTGCACAAAATTCGGAGGGTCATCCACTTGGCGCGTGGGTTTGATTTGCCCGACCTATAAATAGTGGCATGGAGAGAAGGTTTGCTCCTCATTCCCTCACGTACTTCCAACATGAACTTGGATATGTGGGTGCATTCTGTTGACGAAGTGCTTCCGAGGGTGAAGATGAGACATCGTGTTATCTTCGATGCACTTGAAGGTGACTGTTACATCCAAAAGACGGAGTCGAGGGCTTCTGAGGCAGGCGGAAGGTGCCTGTTGCAGCCGTAGATCGGAATGGCGGTGCTAGGCTCTCTCTTCCTTCAAAGTGGGTGCCGCCCACTTTGTTTGTGTTGAAAGCTCCTTGTGCCATGATTTCGATCACGGTCTTCCTTGGTCTTTAGAGGCTCTTTCGGAGCCTCCCCTGGCCACAATTTTGCCGTGCTCTTCTCTTTCTTGGTTCCAGCCAGAGGGTTAAATGCTTTGTGTAATCGAAGCACTTATCAGGTGACCCTGGCTGGAAGAGCAGCACATAACTTGTCTCTGCTCGGCCAGGTGAGCCTGGTTGGAAGAGTTGCTCATAACTGAGCTGTTGAAGGGATGCACATAACTGAGCTGCTGAAAAGATGGTAGGATGCGCCTGGCTGGAGGCGCATGACATCTGCTGCGCCTAACTGACAGCGCTTGGTGACTGCTGTGCTTATCGGAAGGCGCATGGTGGTTGCTGCGCCTATCTGGAAGGCGCATGATGACTGCTGCGTCTATCGGAAGGCGCATGATGGTAGCCGGCTGTAGATCTAGGATCTTTCTTTTGTAGAAATTCTCCTTTGTACAACCTTTTCTAGCCATGTAATAGACTTTTATATATATAAAAAGTCCTTCTTCGAATGGCTTATTTGATTTTGCTGTCTGAGTTCTGGCGCATATAGTGCCTGGCGCATGGGCTTTCTGGCTGTAAAATTCCATGCTTCTACAAGACCCCCTTCAAAGTTTTCAAAACTTTTGAATAAGTTTTGGAATACTTTGAATAAGAAGCATGGAGGTCAGGGCGCATGATTGTTGGGCGCATGCTTGTTCGGGCGCATGCTCCTTCCAGTTGATGATGATGACGCCTTGGTAACCCAAAAGATTAATGATGATCTTTTGGTTGTATTTGTTGTTATCTCCTCACGGAACCCGAAGCGACGGCTGAGATTACACGTCATCGGTTCATGCGTGTGATCAAGCCCTATAAATAGGTAAGGGTTGGAGAGAGAGAGAGAGTTCATCTGCTCTGTGTCTTTGCTTTCTTTAGAGTTTTTCTTCAAAACCCTAACTTTTTCTTCTCTGAGAGAATGGCTCCCAAGACTCCTCGCGGTGGTGCCGGCAAGGGGAAGGAGAAAGCGAAGGAGCCGGCGAAAGTTGTAACGGCTGACGTTCTCCGACGGCCTGTCGAAGTTCGGCCGGAGGTGGTTGGTAAGTCTCATTTTTTCGTACACCAACGCACATAGACCTTGGGTCTTTAATGATGTGCCGCAGTCTTTGTTCGCCGACGTGCGTGGGTTTAGACCCTGATGATGCGCCGAGGCTGCTGACACGCATGGGCTTAAACCCTGATGATGCGCCGAGGCTGCTGACGCGTATGGGCTTAAACCCTGATGATGCGCCGAGGCTGCTGACGCGCATGGGCTTAAACCCTGATGATGCACCGAGGCTGCTGACGTGCATAGGCTTAGACCCTGATGATGCGCCGAAGCTCTTCTTTCTCTTGTTGCTTCTAATATTTTTCTGATCTTTGCTAGTGTCAGTAGCGATCCCGCCTTTGAATGAAGTATTCTTGGAGGCTGTCTTCAACCAGATGGGAGTAGAGTATGATGAGGAAGTGATAAACCCCGCTCAAGAGGCTCTTATGCTGGATCAGCCTTCCGAGAGAATGACCCAAATCCGTGAGCAACAGTATGGGTTCCTCAAATGGATGATGGAACGTGGTGTTTTAAAATCTTCCACATCTGATAAATTGACCTGTTGGCGTCCTATCTGATGATATGGCTCCGGGATTGCGTGTTCGCGGGCGGATCCGGTGCCGTAGAGAGGGTAACCCGAAACTTAATCCTGCCAGCCGTGAAGCTGATCTTCGACCGGCGTTTGGCTCTTCTTCCCGCAATGGTATGTAACCTGCAGCGAGGTTTGAGAGAGTTTGCTGGAAATGTCATTCATGACAGAGGCCGAAATAATAACTTTCCGCGCGCCGAACTGCCGTTTCACTATTTGATGGGATGGCTGATTTTGCATCATCCCAGTATGATGAGTCCAGGCTCGGAAGAAGATTATAAGGCTGGAGATGCACTCCTTCGTCGTTTCAATCGGAGGAGCTGGTCACATACTGGTGTCCCTGTTTGTAGAAAGGTTTTATCCCGTCTTCAGGGTTGGAAAATTACCAAAGTTGGTCCAATCTACTTGGGCTTTGAGGCCAACGAAGATCTAAGGGATCTGGGCGACGGTACCACCACTCTGCCTCAATGGGGATTCCGCTGGTTGCAGAGTATCCGGCCATCTCATCTGGTATACCGGAACAGGAATCAGTGCTACCTGGAACCATATTTGCCAAGCCGCTTTGTGCGGTAATTTGGTTATGCCCAGATGATGTTGGATAACCCCAGTATTTCTCTGGGGTATATTGGAAGTTTGTTGGATGGTGCACGAGCTTGGCATTACTATAATGCCGGATGTACCGGGGCTCGTTTTACGTTGCCCGCCCCAGATCTGCGGCCGCCCATTCTTTACTCAGCCGCCAAATTTTACTGTGCTATGGCAGCTGCGCCCTCCGGATACGACAGAGAGACCAGTCTTATTGCAGGCACCCAGTTAGCAATGACCGGGAATGTGCCGGTGAAAGCCCGACCGCGTCGTCCGTCAGGGATAGGTCACCGGAGTGCCCCTTCCGCCTCTCAAGCAGAACCCTCGGGCGATCGATCAAAGCGATCTGCAGATGAAGGGATTGAATCTTCTGTACCGAAGAAGCAGAAGAAGGCGTCGTCACCGACGGCGTCATCGGATTCGGCGTCCGCAGAGGTAAGGGCGTCCCACATAATCTGATTTTGGTTCCACTATTTACGAGGCTTCACCTTCTTTTGTAGGAACCGTTAAAAAAAAACCTCGTACTCCAAAGTCGGGTGGGAGCAGGCGAGAAGGGACTGCGGGCTCGTCTGGAGTGCGTATCCCGCTGACCATGATGTCTCCCATGGAGGAAGATCCGGAGGATGCTGTTGACGTGGAGATTCCGGTATCCCCAGATTATGTCAGGAGGGAAACCGAGGGTGCAGCAGCTTCCGAGACGGCAAAGGCCAGAACGGAAGCTTCAAGTGCCGAAGGTTTAACAAGCACGCCGTTTCCTGGTAGTAAAGAAGAATGGAGTTCGTCGTCTTCCGATGACGTTGCTCCAGAGCTGCAAGAGCCTGTTGCGGAGGCAACAGAAGTAGTTGAGACAGAGGAGAGGGTTGAATCCCCTCTTCATCATGATGAGGGGAGGTCGGCTGCATTATTGCCGAGTCCTACCCCGGCTTCCATCGTGGAAGTTGAGGCGGCTACCACTCAGGAGGTAGCGACAGATTCTGTCCCTGTTGAGGGACTCGATGATGAGACCCGTCTGCCAGTCAAGACCGCTGCGACGGGTCAAGAGACAAGTGATAATCTTCCTATTCCGCCAAGGGAGGTACCAACTGTTGATAGGACGTTGGGGGTAGAAGAGGTGGCTGTTGACGTCGGAGGTTCCTCCGGGCTTGAGAAGGGTAAGGGTGTAGAACCCTCTGTAGCTCCTTCTACTTGGGGGACCATCTCGACGCCTGTGCCGGCTCTTTCTGTTGCTTCGGCTCCTCGGGCTAGAAGTCCAGCCTCTGTTGATGAAGAGCCCATTGATGCCGAGGTTCAAGCCTCGCTGGTTGAGGTTGGCGGATCTTCTTCCGGTCCGTAAACTGCAGTAGCTCCTCCAACTCCTGCCATGACACCGCAGGTCCTGGCGGATGCAGATGAGTATGTGAAATTCCTCGTCGAGGGGGTGTACAAAATGTTGCAGAAGGGTGTATCTGCTGTGATGGATGCCAATGGGAGTTTTGTGATGGCAAAAGCTCCGGCAATGTCCTGCATCGAGCTGATTCGTATTCATCAAGGCCACGACCATATGGCCGAAATTCTGGAGGCTTCGGTGATTGAACTGGATGAGCGGGTCGCAGAACTTCAACGCATCCAGCGAAACGACCTCTCTGTCTTGATAGATGCGGAGAAGGGAAAGCTGATTGCCGAGATCGAGTCTTCATACCAGGCCACCGTGGGCGTTTGGGAGCGCGAGGTGGCTGAGACCGAGGTTGCGGTAGAGCAGTTGTCTCAGTCCATGAAGACGACGGTGGAAACTCGAGCTGCATTGGAAGCTAATATTGCGGATATCGATACCCAGATGCGCCGCCTTGAAGACCAACGGGCCCGACTCCAGTTAGAGGTCAAGCGTGTCCGGGCTGAACATGCAGCATTCAAGAAGGATGAAGCGACTTTCACTCAGTGGACTCTTGCCTTGGCGTAGCAACGACAACAGCTTGATGAGAAGCATGCAAGTGATACTTCCGCTGGGTCCGTTGAATTGATGCGCCAGGAAGCAGAGCGACGAGTCCTGGCGACGGTGGAGGCCCGTGCAGTCGACTTAAAGCTTCGAGTCAGGGAGCTCTCAGCCCATCCTGGGGAGATTCAGGGACCATAGCTTTTTTTCCTTTTTCTTTTGTGTTCTTTTGCAACCCTAGCTGGGGGATGATGTAGCTTCTTGTACTCCTTTTTTTTGAAGAATAAAGAAGTCTACAACTTTTTTGTGATGTGTTCATCTTTTGTTGTCATGAACTTAATGATTTGTGTGGACCTATTATCTTTTGCGTACCTTAGTTTTCAGGTACAGATAATAAGTTTGAAGGAACCATTATGTTTGCTCAGAGGTAATGTGGACATGGCAATCATTGGGTTCGAAATGATAGAATCTCCCTACTCAGAGGTATTATGGACATGGTAGGAATGATCTTGGGGGATACGCTGAACAACTCAGAGGTTATATGGACGTGGAAGTTCTGCGATAAATGTACAATAACGCAGGGGTTATTTGTACAAGATATTTACTCAGAGGTAATGTGGACGTGGTAAACATGAAGGGTTACGTAGGCTTACGAAGTGTAAGATTCCGCTCTGTAGGGTGTAGAGAGACAACTCAGAGGTAATATGGACGTGGTTATCTTTCTACTGGAAGATGCCACGGAACAGCTGGGTTTCGGAAGCGTATGAGGGGAAGTACATGTCTGAAGGATATCAAGAATAGTACTTCTTTAGGAACTTGCCGTTGATGGGCATCATGAACAAGTCCCCATTGGGTTTGGCGAGGCGGTAAGCACCGTTTGAGTATACCGTCTCTATGATGAAAGGTCCTTCCCACTTGGGCTCGAACTTTCCTGGTATCTTGTGGGTCAACACCATAGGTCTTCTGACTGCTAAAACCAGGTCGCCAACTTGAAAAGTCCTCTGTTTGACCTTCTTGTTGAAAGCCTGTGATATACGGGCTTGGTAGAGCTCGATGCGTTGTTGAGCTAGGAGACGCTTTTCGTCAAGTGCCTCCAGTTCCCGCAGACGACGACGTTGATTGTCCTCTTCTGTGAGTTTGTTTGTGATTGCTACGCGGAGTGAAGGTATCTGTATCTCGAGAGACAGTACTGCTTCGCTCCCGTAGACCAGGGAGAATGGAGTGTTGCCTGTTGGGGTCCGTACCGTTGTGCGGTAAGCCCAAAGGCATTCGCCAAGCTTTTCGTCCCAGTCGCGTTTGTTGGATGACACGACCTTTTTGAGCAGCCTAACGATAGTTTTGTTGAATGCCTCAGCCAATCCGTTTGCTGCCGGATTGTAGGCGGTTGAGGCCACATTCTGAATGCGATTCTTGTCACAGAACCTGCTGAAAATGTGGCTGATAAACTGAGGACCATTGTCATGGATGATCCGCCGGGGTACTCCGAAACGGTAAATGACATGGTGTTTGATAAAGCTGACCACCCTGGAGCTTTTTACTTCTGCTAGTGGAACTGCTTCCGCCCATTTGGAGAAGTAGTCGGTGATGGCCAGGATGAAACGGTGTCCTCTCGATGAAGGAGGGGTGATTGGCCCTACAATGTCCATGCCCCAGGCTTCGAAGGGCCAGGAGGTGGCTGTAGGATGTAGCGGCTCCGATGGTGTATGTATGAAGTCTGCATGAAGTTGGCACACGTGGCACTTCTTAGCATATTCGACAGCATCGGCAGCCATGGTTGGCCAGTAGTAGCCCATACGTCGCAGTCGATCTTGCAACTTAGGACCGGGTTGATGAGCTCCACAAGTTCCGTTATGAGCTTCTTGAAGAGCCTCGGCTGCTTCTTCATTGGACAGGCATCGAAGGAGGAGCCCATCGAAGGAGCGTCAGTACAGCGTTTTGGTAGCCGTATCGTAGTAGAATCGAAGAGAGCGTCTCCTGACTGAGACGGCTTCTTTCGGGTCCTCTGGAAGGATTCCATAGACAGCGAAGTCGATGAACGGGAACCTCCAGTCTCGGACATTAACACCAGTGTTTGTCGGCATGGCGTGAGCCACCCGCAAGCATAGGTTGTTTCTGGGACAAACCAGATCTCGTCCCGTTACCGTGATATAGTGTTGAGTCCCAAAGGGCGCTGCTAATGAGGCTGCGAGGCCGGCCAGAGCATCGGCCTCCAAGTTTTGTAAACGGGGGACATGTTCAATGAAGAACCCGGTGAAGGTTGAAATGATGTTCAACGCGACTTCATGATAAGGGATTAAATCTTCATGGCGAACTTCGTATTGTCCCCAAACCTGGTTTACGACGAGTTTTGAGTTACCATAAGCTTCCAGATGGTCGACCCCCAGCTGTTGTGCGAGCTGGAGTCCCATGACGAGTGCGTTGTACTCGGCAACGTTGTTGGAGCACGGCTTCGAAAGAGAGTACGCACGCTGGATGACCAGCTGATCGGGGGAGACTAAGACTACCCCCACTCCTGCGATGATTTGGCCTTTGGGGCCTGTTCTCGAAGCGCCGTCGAAGAACATCCGCCAAACGGAGCTTCCTTCGGTGACGTTGGATTCTTGGACCTCATCCGGGATGTCTTCATAGAGTTTTGAGGATTCTGGGATGGGATGTGCAGCTAAAAAGTCAGCCAGCGCTTGACCCTTAACAGCTTTTTGCGGCACAAACACCATGTTGTACGGTGTTAGCAAGATCGCCCATGTAGCCAGCCGGGAGTTCAATGATCCTGGCTTTTTCATGAGGACTCTGAGCGAATTGACTCGGGAAATGACATGAATTGTCTCACCCGAGACATAATGACGAATCTTCTGGATGGCAAACACCAAAGCCAAGCACTCCTTTTCGACGGGGTTGTACCGGTGTTCGGCCCCGATGAGTATTCGACTGAGGTAGTAGATTGCTTGTTCGTAGCCTGTATCGCTGTTTTGAGCCAGCAGAGCGCCAAGAGAATGATCCATGGCACGGACGTAGAGGAGAAATGGTTTGCCTGTGACTGGCGCTACCAGGACTGGTGGGCTTGTTAAGTAAGCCTTGATGTCGTCGAAAGCCTTTTGGCACTCCTCTGTCCAGACGTAGGAGACTTCCTTCTTCATGAGCTGAGTAAAGGGTTGACATCTACCGGAGAGGTTCGCTATGAACCTTCGGATATATGCCAGACGCCCCTGTAAGCCCCGAAGTTCTCGAAGGTTCTTCGGAGGGTCCATGTTGAGGATGGCTTTGGTCTTCTCAGGATCAACATGAATGCCTTTCGCTGTGATGACAAAGCCCAAGAATTTGCCGCTAGAAACCCCCAGAAAGGATTTAGCGGGGTTCATTTTGAGTTGATGTGCCCGCATGAGATCGAAGACCGTCTTCAGGTCCTGTAGATGATCTCTTTTGAGGCGGCTCTTGACTGCGATGTCGTCAACATAGCATTCGACTGTCTTGCGAAGATGTTGACGAAAGATGGTGCTCATAGCTCGCTGGTATGTCGCACCGACGTTCTTCAAGTCGAAGGGCATTACTGTGTAGCAGAAAATCCCTTTGGAGTCCTGAATGACGTGTGTTTTGCGTCATCGGGGAACATCTTGATTTGATTGTAGCCTGAATACCCGTCCATGAAGGACATGCGCTCAAAGCCACATGTGTTGTCGATCATCACATCAGTGATTGGAAGCGGGAATTCGTCCTTCGGGCAAGCAGAGTTGAGATCCCTGAAGTCGATACAGACTCGTATCTTCTCGTTCTTCTTGGTGACAGAAACGATGTTGGCTACCCAATCCGGGTGTTGTTCTTCACGGATGAAGCCGCTGGTCAAGAGTTTGTCTACCTCCTGATCGATGGCATTCATGATGTCCGGACGGAAGCGTCGCTGCTGTTGTTTGATAGGTTTGGCATCAGGTGAGATGTTCAACCTATGTATTGCGATCTGTGGGTCGAGTCCCGGCATGTCTTCATAGCTCCAGGCGAAGACGTCGATATACTCTTTAGCCAGTTGGATTAAAGATTCTCGATCTTCTCCTTCTAGGCTTTTACTGATGAAGATGGGTTTGGAAGAAGACCCATCTCCGAGGTCGATCTGCTCGATTTTGTCTTCGGTGGGAGGTTCGCGTAACTCAAAACGAGATTCCCATTGTTCTCCTAGGCGTTGGGCCCAGGGTTCTTCTTTGAAGGGTTCTGGCGCTTGGTCTTCGCCTTCACCTTTTTAAGGTTGTGCTGACGTCATGTTAGCTGACAGCACTTTCCTGAAGACTGATCCGATACTGGTATCGGAATCCCAAGTCGATGCTTCGGACGAGTGGGAATGTTCTATGTCTTCTGCATCTGAACTCTCTGGGATTGATGGCGGCATGACATAGCCTAACCCTCGTCCAGTCCGATTATAATAGTCCTGTGGCTTTCCATGGGGCATCGAAAGTCGGACAGGGAGATGCCGACCCTTGCCGTAGTTTAAGCCTTTGTTGCTTTTCAGGTCGTAGCCCATCTTTTGGATGATGTGCTTTGCCGCATCCGTGTACCGATAGACTTGTACTCTGCCGGTATCAGGTTCGGGCTCGATTGACGGGAGGTCCCGATGACGCTCGACTTTGCCCGAGATGATGGTGCCTTGGTCTCGACTCCGTAGAGGGACTATGAAGACTCCTTGAGACGGGACTACTCGATTATGATGGACGGTCGTTATTTGTGTTTGCAACGACCGTAGAGCGTTATCTAATGTATACATGGCATTCCAGTGTGGAAGACAAGAATAATTAAAAGACACTCTATTATTGATAAAATACGAGATCTTATCCCGTGGGATTACATTGTCAAAGGAGGGTGCCTCTACGTCAGCCGAGATATAATCACCAAGCTCCTCGTCTGTAAGAACTGGGGGTAGACTAGGAGAGTTCACCACAGCTTTGGGGTCTGAGAGGGTTATATGAGCCTTCTCTGACACCTTGGATAACTGCGGCGGCTTGCCCTTAAGACGCACCTTGAGAGGCGCCTCGGCTACGCCTCCGGTGAGTGGTGTCTTCCCTTGTAATTTTGCCACCAGGGGAGCCGATGTTTGAGGTGGCTTTCCTTTGAGGCGTATCTTCAGGGGTGCTTCGCGAGCCGGCGCTTTCCATGATAGCTTGATGCTCATTGGAGGCGCCTTCTGGGGTGGTTTCCCCTTCAGTCGGATTTTCAAGGGGGCGTCGGGAGTCGTCTCAGGCTCCATGTCCGGCTCTGCTGCCGTCTCTGCCTCATCATCAGCGTCGTTGGCTTCCTCCTCGTCAATGGGCTTGTACAAGTCGAAATCGGTGAAGTAGGCTTCAATTCCTTTGAAAGGATCGATGTCTGCAAACTCCGTCCGGATGACGCCATTGGTGGATACATACTTCATGCACTGGTGGAGCGTGGAGGGCACCACCATGTACTCATGCAGCCATGGTCGACCGAGCAGGATATTGTAGTTGACCTCGGCATCTACCACGTAACACGTTACCTCTGTTTTGAGGCTGCCAATGTGACACTTCAGCCGGATCTTGCCCAATGGCTCGCTCTTGCTAGCATTGAAGCCACTGATGGTTGTATTAGAGGGCGCCAGCCGGTACATCAGGATCCCCAGCTTAGATAGCAGCGCCTTCGGAATAATGCTTAGGGAAGACCCAGGATCAATCTGAATCCGGCTCACCTTGACCGAGCCAATGTACCCTGTATAATACAGCGGTCGGTTATGTCGGTGATGCTTGAGCAGCATGTCTTGTTGGGTGAAAGTTATATTAGGGATAACTTCATCCGCACAATGACAGTGCGCACAAGTAGTTGGGAGGTCTTCAGGCTGCTTGACCTGACTGAGAAAGGATTCAGCGTCCTTCAGAGCTTCGCAGAGAGCTTCTCGGGAATCTTTAGAAAGACGCAGGAGCTCGAACAAAGACAGGCGCACAGGTGTACTGGCTAATTGTGCCAGAATGTCGAAGTTGTGAGGCTTGGGCAGCCCCGAAGCATTCTCCTTCCGTAGAGGTCTGTCAAAACGGGCCTCCACCTGCTTCTGCTTATTGGCTGCTGAGGGCTTAGATGGACCCTCCTCAGGGATGGTGCTAGGAGGCACCACCTCGACGGCGGCTTCGCCGAATTGGGAGTTCTGTTGTGCACGCATTTGCACTGGAAGTGCCTCTTCTGTTGAAGAAGAGACTGTGCGGCAAGACTTGATCTTCCTGCCTTTTGATTTGGAGGTAGGGCGTACCTCCGATTGAGTCACCTCGGAGACGAGGTCGGGGTGAACCCAGAGGACCTCTCCTCGAGATGTGGTGAGCGGGGTGAGTCCACTCACATTGTCACGAGTAGGTGGTAAGTTTACCACCTCCATTGTTGCCTTAGGGATGGGGACGATGCCATCTTATGTGGTAGTTGGCGGCAAGGTACCGAACTGAAGTGAAACCACATTGGCCGACACCGTCTTCTCTTCATAGTCGACGGAGATTACATCCGCATTGATCATGCGCTGGATGTAATTCTTGAGGACGTAGCAGTCCTTGGTCGGGTGTCCGACAAACCGATGGTAGTGACAGTACCTTGGGTTGTCCACTTCATCGGGCCGTTTTGGGTCCGGTAGCTTGATCTTATCGCCCTGCTTCAGTATCTCAAAAAGTTGCAGGGTGTCGTCATCATTGAATGAATAAACCTCCTTGGGTCTCGGTGCCAGTGGAGGCTTCTGAGTAGGCGCAGATGCACCTTTTGAGGCATTAACAGTCAATGCCTCTTTCCCCTTTGCTTTTCGTCCGGAGCTGTTAGCTGCGGACTTTTTCCCCTTATCGTCAAAGGCGGGGAAGCTGACACCCAGAAGACGTGCATTGGCCGCCTTCTTTTCTGCAGCTTCAGCTTCGATGATCAGGGAGCTCCAGTCAGGAGGGGGAGTAGAGTTGAGCCAGAGCTTTACTGCAGGCAACATGTTCATGCTGCAAGCAGAAAGGAGCGCATGTTCTGGCATGCCTGGAGGTAGCCTGAAGCAAGCCTGTCGGAAGCGTTCGATGAACGCCCGGACCGTTTCCTTCTCCTTCTGACGTATCTCTATGAGAGACACCATCGTCATGTCCTTCCCGTAGTCGTAGAAGCGGTCGAGGAAGAGGCGCGTCAGGTCGTCGAAGGACGATATGGAATTGTCGGAGAGGCTGCAGTACCAGTCATACGCCACTCCTTTCAGGGCCCCGACAAAGATACTGGTGAGGAGCGCGTCCTCCTTCGGAAGATGCCCTGTCTGTGACTGGAAGTACGTCAGGTACCGTCGTGGAGAGTCCTTTCTGTCGTATGGGGTGAGTGTTTGTGGTTTATACTTCGGGGGATAAACCACCTTGTTCCACTCAAGGGGATAAGGCTGGGGAATGCCCATTTTTTGGCGTTCCTCTTGCCTATTCTTGGACTCGAAGCGCTCTCGCAGGTCTTTGATCATTTCGACCACATCCTCCGTAGAGCTAGGAGTCGGGAAAGGAGGTACCATCTGGATTGGAGCGTTTGAGGGCTCCGAGGTCCGTGGTGCTTCTGTATCTGAGGGCGCCTGTTGGAGGGGCACACTCGACTCCCCATTAGCTCCTGGGTCAGGTCCAGTTGAAGGTGTCCTGATCAAGGCTGACCGCATCTCAAACACTGCTTGGGTCAGTGCTTGCATAGAGGCAGAGAGGGTTTTGAGTCCTCCCTCCAATGAGTCTATGCGCTGGACTATGTCCTGTGACGGCGCATCAGACTCGACATCATCTCCAGCCATGTATACTGTCCTGACGCGGCCAGGAGTGGATGGATTGGTTGAGGCTTCGCTTTCGGCCTCACTCTCATACGGGGGAGTCACCTCTCCTGGTGTTGGGCCACCCCCAGCCACATTCTGGAGTTTATCTCCAATAGACGCATCTGCAAGGGTCTGCTTGCCCTCAGCTCCGTCTTAAAGGACCTCTTCATTTCCAGAACTACCCCCGGCAGTGTCCTGGAGGACATCCTCATTTTGAGGGGCATCAGGGAGAGTAATCTCGCCTTGATGATGAAGATCCGCCGCAGCTGTGCTTTGGACATCTTCGTCTTCGGAAGGAGGCTCAACAAGGGTCTGGCTACCCCCAGCTTCCTCAAAGGACTTCTTCCTCGACCGAGTTCCTTCAAACACTCCAGAGGTGGAGACAGCTGCCTTGGTTTTCCTCGGCTGGCTTTTGGATAAAGACGAGGAATTGGCAGTCGTCTTCCGGATTGATGAGGAGTTGGAGACCACGTTGCATGAAGCAACCTTTGGCTCCTCTTCAGCTGACACCTTCGTCCCAAGGCGACGTCGGAGAGGTGTCGATGATTGCAGTCGTTGGAAAATCGACTATCTTGGTGGAGCTGCCGCCTCGCAACAGCAGTTGATGGTGACCACCGCACAAGTATGCCCCGTAAGAGGCGCATCGTGCTTGTTGGTCGACTCTCCTGACCGGCGCTTGTGAGTGATCACGTTGCGTAGGTCGTTGGAGGAGAGTGGTGCCTTCACACCCCCTTCAGACGTATCGCAAGGCCAAACGCCGGGGTGGTCAGGTGAGTGCTGCGCCCCCTGATCTAATACCAAGCAGGCATCACGATCAGTAGTGGGGGAACCACAACATTTGAAGTGACTTGAACGGACCTCAAACGCACAACCAGAGGAGGCGCGGGAGTTCAAGACCACTGAGTTTGCCTCTCTCGACTTGGTTGTGCACGCAGCAGATGCGCCCAGGCGAGATGAGGACTTTGAAGACCGACTCGTTGTTGGTACAGAAGCACTTGAGTCAACCTTGTACAGCTTGCCATCGGCAGCGCGCGTGATGACGAGCGCGTGCCTCTGGCCGGCTGCTAGCATAGCACCTATGTAGCGCATGGCCCGTGCCGCCTTGGATTTCTTCGTACTAGCCCGCTGGGGCACATAGTACTCAGCATCCAAATTCTTCTCGCCATTACAGCGAGTGAGTTTGTCAAAGATAGAGGCTTTTTGTGACGCATCAGAGGTGATGCGCGGGGCATTGGCTGCGCCCCTGCTCCGTCGACATATCTTCCTCGCCCGAGAGGGAGATAGCTGGGGAACGTGGTCGGCCGCACGCTTCCCCGGGAGATGTGCTGCATCGGCGGGCGCACCTTGGTTGCTGAGAACGTCAGCAGGAAGGGAAGGCTGGATTGCTGCATCCCCTTCAGTGGTGGTGCCCGAGGCATCGACCTTGCGCACCCAGGCCGTGCGGATCTTCTTCGGCTTTGGTAGCCGCTTCGAAGGACTCGCACTTCCTTCAGAAATGAACTCCTCGTATGCCTGTTGATTGAGGCGCACGACCAGCGTCTTGTGGGAGGAGCCCACCTTCACGTCGTCGGCCTGTGACACGACTTTCTCAGAAGAGGAGAAAGAAGTCCCCAGCAGAGTCGCCAGCTTGTTTGCCATTAAAATTGTTTGATTGAAAACTTTAATACAAACAGAACAGTGTTACAATGTAGGACTTAGATGTAGTCCTAGGAGTACACTTTTGTTTAAGATGGGTCCTTAGTGCCAATGGAGCGAGTGGTAATGCGTTGACTCCGTTGACCGGCTGACGACGGTTATCGGTTCTCTGAATGTGTGGATTGCTCTGGGTGCTGGAGCTTGCTGAGAGGAGGAAGACATTGAGTGTCTGTATCTGCCTCTCTGATGATTCCTTGTATATTCGTTGTGGATTTTGTCTGTGTGTGTGAAGGAGAAGATCCTTCTATTTATAGTTTTGCAGGCTGGCTGCTCATGCACGCATGTAGGATGCGCCAGTGTGTGGGGACGCCACGTGGAGGTTGCTGATGGAGGCGCATAGATGATGTGCCCTGATTAAGGGGGAGAACTCGTCATACTGCTGTTGTGAGCCGGCACGTAGCAGAGGAGAAGATCTTTCTGTTGCTGAAATCTTGGACGAGTTGAGTCAAAGGACACGTGTCATCGACTCATGGCTCGAAGATCTCGGATTTGGTGGGAGAAAGTAATCTGGTGAGCTGCGCCTTGATTGGGCGCAGGAGGAGGCTGCGGCTCATAACCTTTAGGGGTTACAAACTGTTTAGAGCGCATGGCTTTTGAGGTGCATGCAGGCGACTTTCCTTCTGTCTTTCGGGATCATAGATCAGTCTGGGGCGCATGGCTTTTGAGGCGCATGCAAAGCTTCAACTGGAGACTCTTCTTCTGTCTTTGGAGATCAGTGAAGGGTCTGAGGCGTATGGCTTTTGAGGCGCATGCTGGTTTGGACGCATGGCCGTAGAGGCACATACGGATGGCCACGTGGCAGTAGCCGTCGGAATAGAGTCATGATGATGCTGACGTTGCCGACGCTTCGTTCTCTGAAAAAGCTGAACTGTTCAGACTTTGGGAAGCGTGCTGCCAACTCTGGTGTCAGTTCAGCATTTAATGTTTGTGACGTTCGATGGACAGCTGAGTGGGCACATTGGTTGGTGTTCCACTCGGTATGGAGATGTGAGGGGGGCGCATCCTCTGTGATACGCCGGGTACTGTGGGGCGCGTCTGTGTGATGCACCTGATGCTGGAGGGTGCGTCCATGTGATGCGCTGTTTGGCTGGCACATCCGACATGTCCATTAATGGCGCGGCTGTCTCGCTCCTCGAGTGCTATAAATAGCCGTTTGGCTGAATTCAAGGCGTCCCGTTCATCCATTAAATGCAAATTCATTGCACAGAATTCGGAGGGTCATCCACTTGGCGCGTGGGTTTGATTTTCCCGACCTATAAATAGTGGCATGGAGAGAAGGTTTGCTCCTCATTCCCTCACGTACTTCCAACATGAACTTGGATATGTGGGTGCATTCTGTTGACGAAGTGCTCCCGAGGGTGAAGATGAGACGTCGTGTTGTCTTCGATGCACTTGAAGGTGACTGTTACATCCAAAAGACGGAGTCGAGGGCTTCTGAGGCAGGCGGAAGGTGCCTGTTGCAGCCGTAGATCGGAATGGCGGTGCTAGGCTCTCTCTTCCTTCAAAGTGGGTGCCGCCCACTTTGTTTGTGTTGAAAGCTCCTTGTGCCATGATTTTGATCACGGTCTTCCTTGGTCTTTGGAGGCTCTTTCGAAGCCTCCCCTGGCCACAACTTTGCCGTGCTCTTCTCTTCCTTGGTTCCAGCCAGAGGGTTAAATGCTTTGTGTAATCGAAGCACTTATCAGGTGACCCTGGCTGGAAGAGCAGCACATAACTGGGCTCTGCTCGGCCAGGTGAGCCTGGTTGGAAGAGTTGCTCATAACTGAACTGTTGAAGGGATGCACATAACTGAGCTGCTGAAGAGATGGTAGGATGCGCCTGGCTGGAGGCGCATGACATCTGCTGCGCCTAACTGACAGCGCTTGGTGACTGCTGTGCTTATCGGAAGGCGCATGGTGGTTGATGCGCCTATCTGGAAGGCGCATGATGACTGCTGCGCCTATCGGAAGGCGCATGATGGTAGCCGGCTGTAGATCTAGGATCTTTCTTTTGTAGAAATTCTCCTTTGTACAACCTTTTCTAGCCATGTAATAGACTTTTATATATATAAAAAGTCCTTCTTCGAATGGCTTATTTGATTTTGCTGTCTGAGTTCTGGCGCATATAGTACCTGGCGCATGGGCTTTCTGGCTGTGAAATTCCATGCTTCTACAGTAACACTGCGCCATCTCATCTGCCTTTTTCCACTTCTTATAAGCCTCTTTGACCTCTTCATCAGAGTTTGCATCATGCTTAGGTGGATATTCCTCAACAAGTACATATTTGTACTCCTCAGCAGTCAGAACAATGTCCAAATTACGTTTCCAGTCAATATAATTAGGTCCAGTAAGTTTATTTTCTTTAAGAATCACCATAAGTGGACTGAAAGAACCCATTTTTGAAATCCTGAGAATCACATAAATAAAATTATGTAGGGCAAAAAAAACTTTTTGAATTAATTAAATATTGATTCCCTCAAAACAATAATAAGAAATTCACCAACACCTTGAATACCATGAATTTAGCATGCCACGATAGTGTGTACATATACAAATTCAACTTTGTTCAAGTAGGTTTTTCTTATTAATTTTACTGTCATGTCAACATAACTTTATGACAAATAAAATTAATATGTTGGTCTTTCTCTGGTCATACAAATAATAGCAGTGACTCCAATGGGGAGGATACCATTATTTGTATCTATGTGTATACCATTACTTAATACTAAGTCCATTACCTTGTAATGAGTTCCTTCAGATGGAAAAGTGAACACATACTAGGTAACTTTCTACAATTATCCCTAAGGAAGTTTGTACTGGTGATCCATAATTATACTCATCCGATATAGAGGAAGGTACTAAAGCCAACGCGCAAGTATAATTATATCACCTACAAACCAGTAGTGGAGATCATAGGATTTATACTAGATAAATATCCTCTCCCACTTAGTTATTTAACAATGAGGGTTTTCTACTAGTAGATATTATGTCCATGTTGTCCATTATTAATGTAGGCTTAGTTTTTTAAAAAAACATCCACACAATAATAAACATGTATAATCAAAAAAAAAAGAAGCAAAATGACAATAAATAAGAGAAAAATATCCAACTATTATGGTCATCGTTCCTGCTCCGTCCTCAACTATCCGAATCCAAAATCTGGCGCTGCGCAGATCTATTTTGGTTGTCAATTTCTTCATCGAAAATCATCTGTCTGTCTCTGGACTGCTTAAACCCAGCATCTCGTCCGGTGTGAGAAACAGCCACCATCGCCATCACGATTGATCAAAAATAATTAAAATTACATTAATCCTATGCCTCACGAAAGAGTTCACACATAATCTAGATTGAAGAATTCAAATAATAAGCACGATCAACCCTCGTGATTTTAATTACATCCACAGCAACAACAACATCCACGACATGTCCGTGGTTTAAACAATACAATCAAAAACATGCATTGGACCATAATAGTTGGATCTAAGATGCCTGCAAAACCGAGTTAGAACAGATCTACATCTACCGACTATTACACAGCGCAGGTTTTATTGGATAACATGGACGTATCAATCAATACGCAGATCCAAAGTGGCTCTGATACCAATTGATGGAACTGGGGATTCCTAGGACCCTTACTTTGGTGTGCATACTGATCGACAGAAAGTTAAACAGATTTAATACGTGTTCTAACCCTTCATAGACGGAAACTAGGGTTCACGAATTATACCTGCGGCGGAAAGAAGATAAGTAATTCCTGGCAATCTCAAGCGGACGACCCCAAGATCTTATGCACGTATTCCTTTCTCGAGTTGGACGTCGTGTGGGTGACGATCTCCCAACCTTTTCTTCTCCTTGGCAACCCTCTCTTTCTCTCCTTATGTGAATCACGAATTTAGAAAAAGCTTCAAATTTTTGATCAATAATCTGGCGGCCATAGAATAGAGGATATATATAGGCTACGGTAGGGACCATGAGGAGAAATTTGGGATAGGCCTCCTAACGGATCTGGATATCCCGTGTTCAGTCCGAACACACAGTCCAGGCCCATTAACAATAGCTCGGTCCACTAATGAGCTATTGTTGCACTACCTCCCTAATCCCAAATTATGTTTGTAGGCTCCTTTTATTATATGCTCGTTTGGCTCCCCATGTTAAGATATTGTACGTCCGTCGATCAAATTAAGTTACTGACAACTATATTGATTCGACATCTTTTATCCTTAAGTAGTACCGCTCAACTTTATTTGTCATGTCGGATATAATCCACCTGCAGGGTTTACATGACAATCCTTATAAGCTCCTTAAGGGGACATCATCAACCCGATGTATCGGGACATGGATTCCATTTATAATCAACAGCCCATCATACATACAATGTTATTACCCAATTTATAGAGGTTGTTGATCCATAATGAATCTCACTCATTCAAGAGTCAAAGTAATGCACACTGCATATACATGTCTGTTATTATATCCGAATTAAGAGCACAAGCATCCATAATAACAAAGATGTTTGTTCTCTTATGTAGTCAGTACAAAGAGAACAACCTCAAGTGGTCATGTTCAATACACACAAAGTGTACTAGTGTAAACCTATAGTCAAGATAGACTAATACCAGATTACACTACAACCTTTCCAATAGATTGTCCAAGTCCATCTAGGTTTTGAACTATTTATATACTCCATAAGGAACTGATAATATGATCTTCTGTGTGACACCACATACCATATTATCTACAATATAGAATATCAGACATTTGCATTAACACTTGCAATAAATACAATATGCAAACATTTGCCTATATGATTCTCATTCAAAATTTAAGAAAATAAGGTTACTACAAAAGTGATGCTTTTAGTATATAACCCTAACACGGCCAGCCTATGCCACAGCATCGGTGGTAGAATATTGTCTAGACCTTAATTAAAATCATCTCAACAATACCAGTCCAACAATATCAATGAGTACTCAAATCACAACATGCTAAAGGAAGAAACTAATAGGAAAAGATAATTCTAAAAAAAGTAACTAAATCATTAATGTTTCAATTTAATCCTCGAATATTTATACACGCCAAAATAATCCGGAGACAAATTTGGTCAACTAACTAGTGAAAATGAACTAGAGTATAAACTAAGAATAGAGAAATACTTGTCTAGGTCTTTCGAAAATCAACTCGTGGTTCATGGTGCATCAAGATCGGACTCAACTATAGCATCATCATGAAGGTCCAAGAATGTGAGCATAACATGTCCTAAAAATATGGTTATCCAATCAGGATTGGAGCAAAGCACAAAACTCTGAAAGTAGTTCCAAATACATGGTAGAGAATATATGACAAATAATAGAAATGAATACATGATGTACCAGTATACCAAGTAAACATAATGATAACTGAATAAACATGTATGTATGGTAAAGCATCTAGAAAAGTAGTCACATAGAGGCATGGTATGAAATAATAAGCAATATGAGATAAGAAAACTAGCTAAGTGATTTGAAATACAAGTTCGATATGTGATCGGCTTGGGAAAGCACATGAGCTAAAGATAATGCTTAATTATACGTGAGATGTATAATAGGCAAGCACACGAGCTATACTAAAGGTTTTGATCACATAACCAACTTATACTTCCCCCTCCCCGACTAATACTCATGGATCTGAATCATGACACATCATGACACGATAATCATAGCACACGAACTAATCACGAGTACAATGAGCACACGGTCTAATAATATAACAAGTAACATCTTCTAACTAAGATCCATATAGTACCAATCCGCGTAACATAATATCGGAAATCAAGTATAACATTGCTAAAACATGTGATATAGTCTCTATCAAGTAAATGAAAACTAATAGAGAAATGTAATCGCCTCAATTAGTTGGCGTCGACGTATACGACACTAACGTGTCGACACGAAGTGGGTACAGATACTATGCTCCACAACATGGTCTCAAACGATGAAACAAGCGATTCTAATGGTCCAAAATAGTCCAAATAACTCAGATTGGTATATGGAAGTCCAGAATCAGAGTCTGGCACGATTATCGATGTCAAAATAGAAGTCCATGATCAAAGAATAGGAAACGACTAGATTAGTCATGATTATGATTTGAAGGAAATTGCATAAATAATACATATAACTATTTTGGAACTTATTTATTATATTTGGAAACTATATTTCATTAATAAAAATATTTTTAGATAATATTTGAAAACTTAAAAAATTATTTTAGGGTTTTAAACCCCCTAATTTTGTCAAATATAATTTTTGGTCAAAACTATAATTTAAATAGCTGAAAAGTACTATATTAATATATTAATGTTACCAAACCCAATATAAAAATAATTATATGGCCAAGCCCATTAAGACATATAGGACTTAAGCCTATTATTTAAATAATATTTTATTGAATCTAAACTCACAAATGTACAACTAATGGGCCAAAGCTTATTTTATAATTAAAATAAAATATACAAATTCCATATAGGCTGAAAGTCCAAAAGCAAATGAGTATTTAGGACCCAAGGCCCAATTTGAATTTATTCCAATAATGTAGGGCTAAATACCCAACTAAGTTATTTAACTAATAATATAGGGGTAGAAGCCTATAATAATAAAAATATTAAACTAAGAATTTTTTATTTTATTACCCCTAGCCTAAGGCCCAGGGTCCTGCTCCCTTTTCTTTTCCTTTTTTAACTATGGGCCATTAGGGCTGAACCCGACCCAAACCCACAAACCCTCATAGGCTTCTCTCTCCATGAGAAAAGAGACAACAAAGAAAAAAATAAAAAGAAGAAGAAGAATGAGAGAGTGAGAGAGAGCGAGAGAATAACAGATCGAGTGAGAAAGATAGTGGAGAGTGAGGGAAATAGAAGAGCAGATCACCGCGGTTTGGCCGACGCGGTGGCTCGGGGATGACCAGAGGAGGCTCGGTCTGGTTCGGTGCTCCTGACGGCTACGACGCCCGAATCTGAGCACATAGCTCGACGGTGTTGCAGGGTGACGGCGTAGTGGATCTACGAACTCGACTCACGGGATGCGATGGTGGTGGTTAAGGGTGATTGGAGGCGACAAGTGGTTAGGAAGGCAGTGATGGCAGAGACTCGGAGTCGGGGTTGGCATTGGTGATTTTGGTGGTGATAATGATGATGATGGTAGTGGAGATGATTCTGGTGGTAGCGGCAAGGAGAAGAGGGGTGGTCAGAGAAGTAGTGAGAAGGGCTCAGTCTTCAAAAGCGGTGCCAGATATGACTCTGGTGGCAGCAGTGGTCATGTAGGTAAAGGTTGTGTTGCAGTCGCGGTGGTGCGAGAATGTCTCTATGGTGATCGAGAAGAGGACCGGACGGATCTAGTGGTTGATGGTCGGCAGGAAAGGGGTTAATGGTGGATGGCCGGAGTCGAAGAGATGGTCGGCCAGGGATATAGAGGTCAGGGCAGAGTTAACAGACAAGGGAAAGTGTATGATGTCCATGTCGGCTTGTCGACGCGGATACAAAATTTAGAATATGTCCGTGTGTCAGACACGAAAAAATAAATGTAAATATAATATAAATAGAGAAGAAAGGAAATAAAATGGACACAGACACGGCTCATGGACACATGTAATAGAATGGTATGGTTAAGGAACGGGAATAGCCCACATATATAGGTGAAAGGCTTGCTCCCAAGCATGTGAGGAGAAACTTCTATGAAGTTCTTCCATGAAAAGAATTGTCAAATAACAAATGGCCCACAAACCTAATTTATAATAAAAAGCCCAAAATATTTTCATAAATAAAGTTGGTCCATAATAATTTTGTATAGAAATAGTACATCAATGGGTTGAAACCCATATATAAATAAGAAGTTCAAAAATAATTAATTGTATTTATTAGGCTATCTAAGTCCAAAATTATTTGAAGTCCAAGGGGATTTATATATATGATAAGAATCTCATAAAACTACTTCGTAAAAAGCCAATAACCATATAATCAGCATAAAATCTATAGCATATTACAATTATAAAATATATTTCATATAGTTAATTAAAGAAAAATTGAAATTCGTGATTTTAAAATTTTAGGAAAATTTAGAAAAATAGGAACTTATAAATTCAAAAAAATATCAATATTTGGTCAAAGGAGGTTGCACGGGAGATCGTCAATCATTCACGAGATACTCACTAGATGAGTATGTTGTATTTACTAACGGAAGAGATCCTGAAAGCTTCATAGAGGCGATGGGAGATGAATATAGGCATGAGTAGATATAGGCCATGTAGGAGGAGATAAGTTTCTTACATGAAAAGTCCACTTATGAGTTGGTGCAATTGCTAAAGGGCAAGAATGCTTTAAAAATCGATGGGTGTTTAGAGTGAAGCAAACAAAAGATGCTACACGTCCTAAATACAAAGCGATGCCGATAGTTAAAGGCTACCGTCAGCAAAAGGGTATGAATTTCGATAAAATCTTCTCGTCGGTCGTTAAGTTATCATCTATTCGGGTGGTGCTAGCAATAGCAGCGGGTTTCAACTTAGAGGTTGAGAAAATGGGCATGAAGACAACATTCCTCCACGATAATTTTGCGAAAGAATTATAGATGGAGTAGCCAGAGAGACTTTGTGAACAGGACAAGTCACATTTAGTCTATCAGTTGAAAAAGAATTTGTATGGTCTGAAGCAGGCTCCAAGGCGGTAATATAGAAATGTTGAGTCGCTTATGGGAGAGCATGGTTATGTACGGACGATACTAGACCATTGTGTATTTTTGAAGTATTTTGTCGATGATGATTTCATTATTTTATTACTCTATGGGGATGATATGCTATTGATGGTTCGAAATACCATCATGATAGCGGAGTTCAAGTGCCAATTGGGTACGACCTTGTCTATGAAATATTTGGGCACAGCGAAGGCTATTTTTGATATGGAGATTAGCCACGAGAGAGAGAGAGAAAGAGAAAGAGAAAGATATTCCAAGTTGCTTTACTTGTCCCAAAAGAAGTACATTCAATATGTACTTCCATATTTTCGGATGGAGAGGTTGAAGAAAGTGAGCAACCCCCTTGTAGTTGTCTTTAAGCTTACTGCAGAGCAATGTCCATCTACCGAGGATGAAAATGAAGATATGGGTCAGGTTTAGTATGCTTCAGCTGTTGGAAGTCTAATGTATGTCATGATGTATACAAGGCCGGACATTGTTCATGCAGTTGATATGGTTAGCACGTATCTTTCTAATCCAAGAAGAGTATGTTGGAGTACGATTAAATGGATACTTCGATATTTTTAGAGTACTGCTTATTGAAAACTTTCATTTGGTGGTGATGAGTCGAAGTTGATTAGTTATACTAACACTGATATGGCTGAAGATATGAATACCAGGAGATCGACTTTGGATTATTTTTTAATGTTTGTTGCTGGGGCATTTTAGTGGTAGTCCTGGTTGTAGAAATGTATTTCCTTGTCTACGATAGAAGCATAATTTACTGCAACGACAGACGCTACAAGGAGTTACTATGGATGAAGAAATTTCTGCAGCAAGTGAGGCTTTAGAAAATATATTTTTCTTTACAATAGCAAGAGTGCAATACATCTTGGTAAGAACCCAACGTTTTATAGTCGGCCTAAGCATATTGTGTCACGACCCGCACCCGATATAGGTGCATGAGTACGTGGGTACGTCCCGCCTACGCTGCAGCTTCGACGGTAGAACGCTGTCTAGGTCATCAATAACTAACTAACATCTCACATAATATAAAGTCAAGCAGTCAGTAATATCTCAACTCCATAAGGAGAACAAGAGAATTAAAGCAACACAATACTCAATCACATACCTAAAGCACGATAAGATATCAAACAAGTCTAACATAACCACATAGTCTAAACAGAAAAGCTTTCCCACAACAACAATAATATCCAACATCTAAGTCTCAAATATTAGCAGAAAACAAATCGGGTACAAGAATATAATAAAAACTAACTAGGATACTAGTGATTCCGGCTAGACCTCCCAGCAATCACTTCTGAGCTACTGGGTCTAAGGCCGCACCATCAACCTTATATCGGACACCAATCCTCCAAGTCCTCTGAAAAAAAATATTATCCAATCAGGATTGGAGTGAAGCACACCTTTAACAGCAGTTCCAATTAAATGATAAAGATTATAAAACAGTTATAGTAAGTAATAGATGATGAGTAGGAAAGACTGAATCTAAAAATAAAATAGAGCAAGAGTTAAATAAAGGCAATAAAAATAAGCATGATGAATCAAGAGAGCATAGCAATAAGGACAGTAAATAAAAAGGAACTACGCTAAGATAGATATGATGTGTCCAGCAGGTATAATGTAAACTATGAAGAATGTAACCAAACTAGTGTGTTTTGAAATACCATATTCGACATATAAATGGCTAGGGATAATACGGCTCATTGTACGTGAGGCGTGCGACTACTATCATTCTAGATTAGACCAGTAGGGGGTGGTTCCATATTTTATGAATGTGTACATGTCTACTTAAGTATTTTCCTGCCCAACTAGTATAAATGAATCCAAATTCTGACATACAAATTAAGTACAAGCCCAGCCGAATAAAAGTAAGTGATGCCAAAAGTGATCCTGATGTAGTGTAATGTCCCAGTCCCAATATACGTAGGACTAGGAACGTAGACATGCCAGCCGTATAGTAAATATACGTAAGCTGTAAAATGCAGTAAACCACAACTAACTAATCTCATCTATAAAATAAAATCAAGCTTTTATAGAAATAAGTAAGAATTTGTCTGTTTACATGTAGTTGGGCGGAAACAAATATACTACCAACTAATAAAAAGAATTGAGATACATGACATACGAATGAATTAGCGAAAGTAGCAAGAAAGGTCCAAGCCACGTCTTCTTTGAAGGAATGGAGAAGACCACGACCCCGGCTAGAATACCTGCAAAAGACATAGACACACAACTGGAGAGATCACCAGGTCCTCAGAGGGACGTAACAAGATACAGGAAGAACAAGCTAATATAAACTGTCAAAATAATAATAATATGCAAAAGACTCTCCTAGACACAAATATGCAAAGGGATTCTAACCGTCTAATATACAATTTAGAGGACAACTTTCATGCGCATGGGTGGGATTTAGGCTACATGTACGTAACTGGCATCCAGTCATCCGTATCCGGTCGTAACATCCAAAATGTCTGAGGGTATCTGCAAATAAAATCTCGCCATAGTTCCTTTCGAAAACTATAGTTTACCTGTTTGGCTTCCCATACGCACTAGCGACTGTCCTTCCCCAATATTTTCCACACTGACCAAGTCATGTCCATGATCCACCCAGTTTTTGTAACTGCTCGAGTCTCTATACCCTAATCGTAGCAGTTAAGATCTATCCGTCACACGATAAAAGAGATGGCCAACCAATATGTCATGCCCCTAGCAAAATATCTCAAACCGTGTAGTGTGAGTGTCATGGCCAAAGGAGATATAAGGATATCCCACAACAAGAAGTTAGTCTGCTAAAACTATGTTAATATGCATATAATAAAGTAACGACTAATAGAGTCGCTTGTACCCAAGTGTGGCTTGGACGCGCAGTTTATATATAAAAAATAACAAATATGAAACAAAGTAAATAATGCAGAAAATAAATAATAAGACAGTTAATTAGCAAGGTATAGTTGCCTGGTGTGACGCCTAGTATGGTGCTATGATCATGTGGCATGGAGTATGACTGCGATGTTACAACTACGCATGACGGCCTCGGATGATGGCATGGACTGTTCCATCGGGTCCAGAACGGTCAACTTAGTTAGGTTTGACATAATGAAGTACAGAATTGGAGAGGGACTAGGAATAATGAGCTTGGTCATGGGCAAGAATTTATGATGACCAAAAAGAGGAAATTTTAAAAAATAGATACTCAAATTAATTATTTTGAAGCATTTATGCATAATATAAAACTAGATGTGTTTTTATCTAGAAATATTTATTTATATTAGTGGAAAACTATGTCCTATTAGTTAAAATACTTTAGATAATTAAAATGGAAGAACTAGCTAGTAAATTATTTTAGCAAGAATAAAATAAAACAAAAACTTAATTCATCAAAAATGTATTTTAGCTCAAAACTACATAGTAATATATTTAACCTTCTAAGCCAAGTTGAAATTTATATGTAAACTATATACTATTTATGTCACAAATATAATTTAGAAAATTTTAGAGGGTTGAAACGAAAACATTAGTTGGCAAAATACACTAATTATAATAACAATACTACTAGTAAAAAGAAAGGAAACCCAAAACAAAAACCACAATAATAATAATAATAATAATAATAATAATAATAATAATAATAATAATAAATATTGATAATAATAATAATAATAATAATAATAATGATGATGATGATAATGATAGTAATAATAATAAAACATAGACTAAGAAACCAACACTAATCAGCAAAACAAAATAAATAAATCGATAATTAAATAAATAAGTAAATAAAAAAAATGGCAGCAGCGGTTGCCTCTTCTTCTTTGGACTAGGGAGGAGAGGGTTTTTAAAGGGAATTGAGAGAGAAGGAGAGGGAGAGGGAGAGTGAGAGTGAAAAAGAAAGGGGAAAGGGAGATGGCTTCCGCGCCGGTGGCTGGGTCGGCCCGCGAAAAGTGTGCGCGCGTAGTGGGAGGCAATGCTCGGAGCGGTGGCCGTGGCAGTGACGGAGGTAAGTACGACGGTAGATGGGGAATCAGTACGGTGGTGTTCCGGACGTGGGGCCAGAGGAGAACGATGGGGGGTTGGCCTCGGTCGCGGTGGGTGGTCACGGCGAGGCTTGTTCGGGGCGAGGCGGCGGACAGGTAGGGTTTATTTACTTTTGATTTTGTTGTTGGTGACAATATGATGGTCGGGGTCTGGTACGTCGAGGAGGCGGCCGGTGGTGATCATGGGGCGACGATGTGGCAGACCGAGGAGGTGGTTTGGCAGTAGCGGGAACGGGTGGCGGCTGTATTGGGTTTAGTTGCGGTGGTGATGATGATGGTGAGGGTGGTGACGTAGCTATCCTAGCCTGACCGGGGGTGTGGTCAGTGCAAGGTGGTCGGAAGGAGTAGGTGGTCGGAGTTGACCGGAAGATCGACGGTGGTGGCTGGGTCTAGGGAGGAGATCTGGGGAGGATGGCGGTGGTTGTCTATGGTGGTGGCAGTGGTGGGTGGATTGACGAGGCAGCGGGTGGTCGGTGATGGAAGATGGATGGCTGGGATCGGGTTTAGGCTTTGGTTAGGGATCGTGTCCAAGTGTCAGATACGGAGATTAGGTTGGAAAGAGTTTGATGTACGTGTCCGGTATGTCGGACACAAAGAAGACGATGTATATGTAAAAAAATAAAGATAGTGGAAGACACCCGGGGTCGGACCCGAGGCCGTCACGGCTGACACGAGGAAGCGGACACCGACACGATGCACTCTCTTTGTGGTGAAAAAATATTTGTGAAGAATAATTGTGGAGGAAAACAATATGGAGGCTCCCCTATTTATAGGGGGTAGAAACTCCTAGTGGGATAAGGATTAGAAAAAATTAAAATCCCTTTTAGATAATCCTACTTTTAATTTAAATTATTTTAAAACCGAATCAATCCAAATCCAAATCCAACCTAATTAAATCTTGATAATTTCAAATCCAAATTAAATATAGATGATTCCCATCTTTAAATTAAACTTATTTAAATTAAATAAAATATAATCAAAGTTTAAATTACCATAATAAATTCAAAATATCTTTTCTAAAAATAATAATAATAAATAATTTTGAAAATCCAAAAATATATGAATAAAAATTTTTACATCGCATGCAAATAAGATATTTACATAAAATATAGTTTTCTAAATTAATATCTATATTTGAACCAGTAATAAAATAATCTTTCATAAAAGTAAAATATAAAGTTTTTGGCAAATATCGTGAAATGTTCTTTTGATATGAAAATATTTATTTATACTATATATTGAAACAACATATTTATTCTATATTCACAAAAAAACAATAATAAAATATTTTTTATATGAATGAACAAATATCTCGTATTTACGTCTTTACGCATTCGCACTCAATGTACGATACCATAAAAATCAATACCAAAATAAATTAATAAAAAAATTAGTGAAAATTTAGGGGTTTTACATCCTACCCAACTTACGAGAATTTCGTCCTCGAAATTAAAAATAAGTGGGGAGTTGAGAAGGTACAAGGGTATATCGATAAGAAATTACGATCCAGTCATTGGGCGAGGCAAGGAAACGACAATCATGCAATTTAGAAAATCATGTTTTAGATAACTAGGAAAAATAATTCTCAAATTTTGGGTAATGAATGAGGGTCACGAGTTAAAGCAAGAATTAAGAAGATTTAGGGTTAAGAATGAAGGTAAAATAATTAGAGATCAAGGGCACATGGTTCCTTAGAGAAGATGATATGTAGTCGTCTAGGTTGGGAGTATATTAGAAGGACGATTAGAAGGTCACGATAATTCATCTAGGGTCAAAAAAGAAAGGACGAGTAACTCGGGACGTGAATGGGGGCACATGGGTTGGTAATGGCTATCTAAGTTGTGTATGTACAACTATCATGGTCATAAGTGATAGGACAGTTAAAAGGGGACACTCTGTATCTATCTATCAAATATGAGTGTTTGTCTTTCTTAAAATAGGTGAAAGACAAAATGATAATGAGTTCAAAGAAGATATTATCGAATACTAATAAGTGGTCCCAAAACGACTGAATAATTTCAAAAGAATTGCCAAGGCAGTCGCGGATAAGATTCTAGAGGCAAGTTTAATTATGTCCCCATCCACGTAGAACGATAGATAAAAGCGAACCAAAGTGCACTCGGTTGATCAGACCATCATGCACCAGTTCTGATTAGACAATATGTTAGTGAGCGCGCGCTCAATAGCATAAGTCATGAACAAGCTCGATAGATGGATAAGCTTGCAAAACTAGATTATAGTAGCAACATTAGTCAAGATGGTAAAAACATGGGCACGAGAGATTAAGATTGAAGGAAAGTAGAATTAGTTCAACTCTTTAAGAATCTAAGTCCTGTCCTATGTTGGTGCCTAAACAGTTGTCCTATGGTTTACTTGCCTAAGGCTTCGTTAAGGCCATAAGGAAGGTTAGGTTGTAAGGCGTTCTACCCAATTTACAAGAGTTAAACTAAGGGTATTTTGGGACAAATATAACATGTCTATCTAGTAGGGGTCACCTTCCTAACAAGCACGAAGGGAATATAAGAATAATGATGGAAGGAATCAAGCAAGATGCAAATCGATGAGTCAAGCAGTAGTTTAAAAACAGAATCGAAGAAGGAGGTCAAGTATGTGGATGAGATCATAGACTCTAATCCTATATGCAGGCTTGCTTGGTACGGTAAAGTAACCAAACCATTATCTTGACCTGTATGGACCACCATAAAAATATGTAACACCCCAGTCCCAATATACGTAGGACTAGGAACGTAGACATGCCAGCCGTATAGTAAATATGCGTAAGCTGTAAAATGTAGTAAACCACAGCTAACTAATCTCATCCACAAAATAAAATCAAGCATTTATAGAAAAAAGTAAGAATTTATCTGTTTACATGTAGTTGGGAGGAGACAAATCCACTACCAACTAATAAAAAGAAACGAGATACATGACATACGAATGAATTGGCGAAAGTAGCAAGAAAGGTCCAAGGTACGTCTTCTTCGAAGGAATGGAGAAGACTACGACCCCGGCTAGAATACTTGTAAAAGACATAGACACACACCTTGAGAGATCACGAGGTCCTCAGAGGGACGTAACAAGATACAGAAAGAACAAGCTAATATGAACTATCAAAATAATAATAATATGCAAAAGACTCTCCTAGACACAAATATGCAAAGGGATTCTAACCATCTAATGTGCAATTTAGAGGACAACTTTCATGCGCATGGGTGAAATTTAGGCTACATGTACGTAACTGGCATCCAGTCATCCGTATCCGGCCGTAACGTCTAAAATGTTAGTGGGTATCTGTAAATAAAATCTCGCCATAGTTCTTTTCGAAAACTATGGTTTACCTGTTTGGCTTTCCATACGCACTAGCAACTGTCCCCCTAATATTTCCTACACTGACCAAGTCATGTCCATGACCCGCCCAGTTTTTGTAACTGTTCGAGTCTCTATACCTTAATCGTAGCAGTTACGATCTATCCGTCACACGACAATAGAGATGGCCAATCAATAAGTCGTGCCCCTAACAAAATGTCTCAAACCGTGTAGTGTGAGTGTCATGGCCAAAGGATATATAAGGATATCCTACAACAAGAAGGTAGTCCGCTAAAACTAAGTTAATATGCATATAATAAAGTAACGACTAATAGAGTCGCTGCACCCATGTGTGGCTTGGACGCGCAGTTTATATAAAAAAATAACAAATATGTAACAAAGTAAATAATGAGAAAAATAAATAATAAGATAGTTAATTAGCAAGATATACTTGCCTGGTGTGTCGCCTGGTATGGTGCTATGATCATGTAGCATGGAGTACGACTGCGATGTTACAACTACGCATGACGGCCTCGGATGATGGCATGGACTGTTCCATCGGGTCCAGAACGGTCAACTTAGTTAGGTTTGACATAATGAAGTACAGAATTAGAGAGGGACTAGGAATAATGAGCTTGGTCATAGGCAAGAATTTATGACGACCAAAAAAAGGAAAATTTTGAGAAAATAGATACTCAAATTATTTTGAAGCATTTATGCATAATATAAAACTAGATATGTTTTTATCTAGAAATATTTATTTATATTAGTGGAAAACTATGTCCTATTAGTTAAAGTACTTTAGATAATTAAAATGGAAGAACTAGCTAGTAAATTATTTTAGCAAGAATAAAATAAAACAAAAACTTAATTCATCAAAATGTTTTTTAGCTCAAAACTACATAGTAATATATTTAACCTTCTAAGCCAAGCTGGAATTTATATGTAAACCATATACTATTTATGTCACAAATATAATTTAGAAAAATTTATAGGGTTTAAACGAAAATATTAGTTGGCAAAATACACTAATTATAATAACAATACTACTAGTAGAAAGAAAGGGAACCCAAAACAAAAACCATAATAATAATAATAATAATAATAATAATAATAGTAATAATAATAATAATAATAAATATTTAATAATAATAATAATAATAATAATAATAGTAATAATAATAATGATAGTAATAATAATAAAACATAGACTAAGAAACCAACACTAATCAGCAAAACAAAATAAATAAATCGATAAATAAATAAATAAGTAAATAAAAAATGGCAGTAGCTATTGCCTCTTCTTCTTTGGACTAGGGGAGGAGAGGGTTTTAAAGGGAACTGAGAAAGAGAGGGAGAGAGAGAGAGTGAGAAGGAAAGGGGAAGGGGAGAGGGCTTTCGTGCCGGTGGCTGGGTCGGCCCGCGGGAAGTGTGCGCGCACGGTGGGAGGCGATGCTCGGAGCGGTGGCCGTGGCAGTGACGGAGGTAAGTACGACGGTGGATGGGGAATCAGTGCGGTGGTGTTCCGGACGTAGGGCCAGAGGAGAACGGTGGGGGGTTGGCCTCGGTCGCGGTGGGTGGTTACGGTAACACTACCAAAATTTGTCGATTTAGTGATGGCCAGATCCGTCGCCCGTCCGACGGGAATTTGTATTAGCGACCGATCACTGACGGGTCTTGACCAAAAAAATCCGTCGGAAATCAGCTCGTCGCTAATAAAGGTCCGTCGCTACGTAGTCGTCAAGCGACGGAATAGCGACGATATTTCGACTTCACAATACAAAGCATTAGCGACTATTTTCTGACGGACTTTCGTCCATTTCAAGTATTAAATACTGAATTGTGTAGACAATCGCGACATAATGGTCCGTCGGTAAACCGTCGTAATAACGTATCATAGTGTATCGTTCCGTCGCTATTCCGTTGATCGCCGTCGATAACAAAGGACGGATTAGCGACGGCAAACTGACAGATTATCCGTCGACCATGTTCTGGAAATGCTTGGCATTTCCAGAACCATGGCGACGGATGTGCCGTCGCTACTCCGTCGCTAAGCCGTCGACAGCGCGACTGATTAGTGGCTGATTATCCGTCGAGAGAGCGACTGATTAGTGGCTGATTATCCATCGCCTTGGCGACAGATTAGCCGTCGCTATTCCGTCGAACTATATACCACCAGAACCATGCCGACGGATATTCCGTCGACCATCCGTCGCTACCTGGAAACAGTTTCAAATCTCCAGTTGGCGACAGAAATTCCGTCAAAAATTAGTCAAAAACTGGAAATATTCGTCGCTAACCGGTCACTAGTCCGTCGCTAAATGAGATTTTTTGGAAAAAAAAATTGCAGCACTTTCCCTGTTCATAAAAATATGCATAAACCAAACCAATATATAATGCACACCAATTATCCAACAATCACATAAACCAAATATATAATGCACACCAATTATCCAAGAATTACATAGACCAAATATGCACATACGAATTTAATGCACACCAATTATCCAAGAATCACATAGACCAAACCAAATTAATAGAAAATAGACATTAATTATCCTGAAGAGTAACCTAATATCCATCGTTATAATCCGATTATAGCATAATTAATCCAAAATTGCCACAAATATTCCAAATTTTCTTAATTACAATATTTTAAGAAGAAGGAGGAGTTCGATTGCCCGGTGGTGGTAATCCCAGCTGCGACCGACGAATATACTCCTCCACTAGGTACGGCGACAAGCCGTCGTAGACACTGCTCGGAAGTCGGCGTAGCTGCTCTGGCAACATGAGATCCAGGAGTGCCGTCACAGTCGAAGGCGGTACCAAAGGGGCATCAGGGTTGAAAGAAAGATGACACACAGAAGAAGGACCGACACCAGCAATCGATGGACCAGTAGAAGACGGACCGACACCATCAGCAGACGGACCGGCAGCAGCAGACGAAGGCAGAAAGTACGTGGCAAATTGCTCCCGCAAGGACGACACCGCCTCATGCAGCTGCGTAAGCTGCGACCTAACATCATCGTCTGTCGGGGCTACGGGAGGAGGCGGTGTCGGTAGAAATCTCTGCGTCGCCATGTGCAACGGCCCTAGGAAGCCGAGTCCGTACAAGAGCCCTTTCTTAAAGCCGTCGACGGTATCTACGAACAAGTCGTTGCGAGCGGCCAAAGAAGAGGGCGTCCGGGCGGGCGTCGTTTCACCGACATCCTCGGTGTCAGTTAATTGAGCCCGACTAAGGGCCTCACGATACGCAGCCTATCAAATGAATGTGTTTATATTATAAGATTTACCTAAGTTGTAATCTAAATCCTATGTTTCACTAAGTTAAGTGTGAATCCTAAGTTTACCTAAGTTATAGTCCGAATACTTTTAATTCTAACGTAAATCTCATAAACATAAGTACTTACATCAGTCTCCTTGGCCCTCTCGTTGATGAATCTCCCGTCCTTCCGTCGTTTGTGCGTATGCTGGAACACGTCGTACATGGTGACCGATTCTGGCACCCTTTCCTCCTTCACCGCCCATTGGGCCTGCATACGAAATTTTCGTAGAACTTAATTAACTCCGTATATTAATAATACCTAATTCGATAGTGAAATAAATTTACGGTATCTCACCAGATCTGCAAGCGTCGCTGCATGGGGCCTTGATCCCCCAATATGAAGCCCCGCGGCCTATCGGTTCGCCTTCGCCTTCTCCGATTTCTCTTTGTATGCAGGAGTATCCATCATACCTAAGAGGTCCTCATAATACTCCTGTCGGATCCAATTCGGCCTCGTATGCTCCATTTTCAGGTCATGAATCATATCCCGTATCTTTTTCGAGGCAGCACTTCTGTAGGTCCTGCGGATCGCGTCCTCGCGATAGAGGGGCCACCAGTACGTCGTCTAACATAGAAATTCAATTATTACGTAATTTAAAAAATGGTTGATTAAAGAGTAACTAATAATTAACCAGAAGATATAGATATATACCCTCAATTCGTCGAGCCAGACGTACTTCACGTTTAGGGGCACCGACGAAAAGTTGAGTAGGGATCATAGAAGTTAGCCCTGATAATTTCTCCAAGAGCCCTGGCAACATTAAACGAAAAAAAACCTACAAAGAAGAAACACTAGATTATTAAATTGAATAAATGAAAGAAATTTAATAAATTATCTTAAATTTACTTACGAGGTCTCCGCGGGCCATAGCTCTCGTCGGAACTCGCCTCTCGGCCTCTCTGGTGTCGTCGAAGGATCCGCGGGTCCGCGCATGTACTCCCTATTAATCGGATGGAACCGAGTATGGGGATACTCCGGGGCCCACTGTGCAGTAACTGGGGCATCCACTGGTGGATCCGCTGTTGGTGGTTCCGATAGCAGAACGGATCCGCTAGCAGATTCGGACTCATGCCTCGATGAAGTGGTCAATCGACGACGGGATGCGTCTGTGCCCAGGGTACTCTCCGGGTCAGGGTCGCTCGATGGGGTCACATCCCGGGAATTTTGAATGCGACCACGACCACCAGCACCACTACGACCACGACTACGACCACGACCACCACCACCACCACCACTACGACCACCACCAGCACCACGACCACGGCCAGCCATCATGACATGTAAATAGAACACATAAACATAATTAATAATATAAAAGTATAAATGAATATAAAATTCTAAACTAAAATATACATACCACCAGTAGGGAGACGAGTGCCGTCGCGACGAAAAAGACTAGGAGTGCCATATGCAATAAGTAAATAATCAAATAAAAAAAACATTAATTCACGTAATTGCTTTTATGAGGTCAAACTTAATTCACGTAATTGGAAGTGTTTTTAATATACAACAATATTTAACCTAATCATCGTCTTCGTTCTCATCCTCGGCCTCGTCTTCATCATCATCCTCCTCATCCTCATCCTCATCCTCATCCTCATCCTTATCTTCATCGTCGATTTCATCTGTATCCTCATCCCCATCAAATTCTTCTTCTTCTTCTTCTTCTTCTTCTTCTTCTTCTTCTTCTTCGTCTTCTTCTTCTTCTTCTGCCTCAATATTTGGGACAAGACGCCTCTTTCTCCCCTGGTTGACAGCTAAGTCTTGTGTATCAACCTCTTCCTCCCCTCTATTTTCCTCAACAATATCTTCAACATCTATTGTATCTGAGTGTTGTCCCAAGTATTGGGACTTTTCGATCTGGTCCTCTTGGTATGCTGGGTCTCCAACGTTGAATGTATTTCTAGATTTAATCTTGCATACTGCCCACCAGTCAAATCGATCTCTACGACGCCTTAGGTAGCTTGTATAGTAGACTTGAATAGCCTGATTTGCTACCGCAAATGTATCGGACCCTCTATACCTCCTGCGATGATTTATATCGACAAATCCAAATTGTTTATCGATTATCCAACCGATATTTGGTGTCGTATCGAACCACTCACATTTGACCATCACAATATACATATCATATGGGCCAGTATATTGTAAATCTACAATATCCGAAGCACTCCATAATAGTCAAAGTCCGGCTCGTCGTCATAGATGGTGCCTCTTATGCAAAGACAGGAATCCTTGCTACTGATGCCGTCATTGATAAATTTGACATTTATAGCATTCTGAGTTGACTTAAACCTGAAGCTATTAACGACATAGCCTGGCCAAGTCTTTATTTGCTTCTTCGGTCCCAATGCCAGATAACGAACACTCTCATGAGTGAGTGTTGTTTCAGGCAATAAAACCTGTAAACAAATATTTATAATTTAAATGTTTTAGATTATATATTTATAATCTCAATTATAATCACAGTTACGTATTTGCGAAACCATGACGAAAATGTACAATCAACCTCTCTTTGAAGTCCCTCATCGGTAATATCGGGTGTCCTCATTTTGACTTCATCTCTAAATACACTATTAGAGAAAATAAGAATATATAAGTGTAGTCACTTACTTCATCAAATTCGAGATTATAACGAGTGCAAGTGTACTGACTTACTTCTCCAAATCTCTCACTTCTTGTATGTCACAGTTTAACAAGACATATCGGTGAGCGGCATCATACTCGTCGTCTGTCAACCACCGTCTTTTACTAGCCCCAACAGACTTGCCCCTTACATTGAATATTCCTCCATCCTCAACGTCCTCATCATTCCTTTGAGGTCTATTTCGATTTGTCTTAACATGAGTATCGAAATAAATGGAACAGAAGTTTGACACCTCTTCGATGAGATATGCTTCGCATATCGAAGCCTCTATATGAGCCTTGTTGCCAACTTTCTTCTTTAGATGGTGTAGGTATCTAGAGAGACAAATTATCTTGAGAATTAAGAAAAAAATTTAGAACCCACTGAAATTTAATTTAAATTATATCGATTTTTATGTACCTTTCAAATGGGTACATCCATCAATAATGAACAGATGCACCGACACGGGCTTCGTATGCTAGATGAATCGGTAGATGCTTCATGCTGTCGAAGAAGCCAGGAGGAAATATTTTCTCCAACTTGCAAATTGTTAAGATAATCTTCTCCTCAAGTTCAACCATGTGTTGTACAGTCAACTTAGTTGAACAAATATCCCTAAAGAATATTGGTAGTTCAGCCAATGGAACCCATACAGCAGAAGGCAACAACTCTTTCAAAGCAATGGACAGTAATCTTTCCATAAACACGTGGCAGTCATGACTCTTCATTCCCGTTAGCTTGCGTTCATTGAGATCAACGCATCTAGACAAATTTGACACATAGCCGTCGGGAAATCTTAAAGTAGCTACCCACTTGCAGATTATTAATCTATCTTCCTTGCTCAATGTGTATTGTGCTATCGGCTTACTTAATTGTCCAGCAGCTCCCCTTTGTATCAAGTTCAGATAAGGACGCTTGCATATCTCGGTAATGTCTTGTCTTGCTTTTGGATTGTCCTTCGTCTTTCCTTTAATGTCCATGACGATATTGAAGACATTATCGAACACATTCTTTTTCATATGCATAACATCAAGATTATGCCTTATAAGATTATCTTTCCAATAAGACAAGTTCCAGAAGATACTCCATTTGGTCCAGTTATGGGTATGTCCGAACCCATCGACACGATTGTTCGATGGATCTTCCATTACAGTGGGCAAGTCCTTTACATCTTTCCAAATATCGTATCCCGACAATCTGGTAGACGGATAAAAAAATTCTTGTTTTCCAGCTCTAAACGCATCCTTGTTCTTTCTCCAAGGATGACTCGCGGGCAGAAATTGACGATGACAATCAAAGAAAGAAGTTTTTTCTCCAAGCTTAAGGCGGAACGCCTTACTATTTTGCATGCATATCGAACAAGACAGGGTGCCGTGAGTACTCCATCCCGACAGCATAGGGTTTATTTACTTTTGATTTTGTTATTGGTGACGATGTGATGGTCGGGATCTGGTACGTCGAGGAGGCGATCGGTGGTGATCGTGGGGCGACGTTGTGGTGGACCGAGGAGGTGGTTTGACAGTATAGGGAATGGGTGGTGGCGGTGTTGGGTTTAGGTGTGATGGTGATGATGATGGTGAGGGTGGTGACGCTGCTATCCTGGCCTGGCTGGGGGTGTGGTCACAGCAAGGTGGTCGAAAGGAGTAGGTGGTCGAAGTTGACCGGAAGATCGACGGTGGTGGCTAGGTCCAGGGAGGAGATCTGGTGAGGACGGCGGTAGATGTCTATGGTGGTTGTAGTGGTGGGTGGATTGACCGGGCAACGGGTGGGTGGTGATGGAAGATGGATGGCTGGGATCGGGTTTAGGCTTTGGTTAGGGATCATGTCCAAGTGTCGGATACGAAGATTAGGTTGGAAAGAGTTTAATGTACGTGTCCGGTATGTCGGACACAAAGAAGACGATGTATATGTAAAAAAATTAAGATAGTGGAAGACACCCGGGGTCGGACCCGAGGCCGTCACGGCTGACACGAGGAAGCGGACACCGACACGAGCACTCTCTTTGTGGTGGAAAAATATTTATGAAGAATAATTCTGGAGGAAAACAATATGGAGGCTCCCCTATTTATAGGGGGTGGAAACTCCTAGTGGACAAGGATTAGGAAAAATTAAAACCCTTTTAGATAATCCTACTTTTAATTTAAATTATTTTAAAACCGATTCAATCCAAATCCAAATCCAACCTAATTAAATCTAGATAATTTCAAATCCAAATTAAATATAGATGATTGCCATCTTTAAATTAAACTTATTTAAATTAAATAAAATCTAATCAAAGTTTAAATTACCACAATAAATTCAAAATATCTTTTCTAAAAATAATAATAATAAATAATTTTGAAAATCCAAAAATATATGAATAAAAATTTGTACATCGCATGCAAATAAGATATCTACATAAAATATAGTTTTCTAAATTAATATCTATATTTGAACCAGTAATAAAATAATCTTTCATAAAAGTAAAATATAAAGTTTTTTGGCAAATATCGTGAAATGTTCTTTTGATATGAAAATATTTGTTTATACTATGTATTGAAACAACATATTTATTCTATATTCACAAAAAACAATAATAAAATATTTTGTATATGAATGAACAAATATCTCGTATTTACGTCTTTACGCATTCGTACTCGATGTACGATATCATAAAAATCAATACCAAAATAAATTAATAATAAAAAATTAGTAAAAATTTAGGGGTTTTACATGTAGAGGCCAGGCAAGTATGACGCACGTGTCATAAGAGAGTGAATCCATAAAATACCAATCTGTGTCTCCATACCTTGAAGGTATTGTTATACGAGCTAACATCTCTAATTATCAATATATATATATATATATATTTATATATATATATATATATATATATATATATATATATATATATATATATATATATATATATATTATAGGTATCATGTAGATATATGTCTATATATATATATTTTATATATATATATATATATATATATATATATATATATATATATATATATATATATATATATATATATATAGACATATATCTACATGATACCTATAATATATATATATATATATATATATATATATATATATATATATATATATATATATATATATATATATATATATATATATATATATCTACATGATACCTATAATATATAAATATATATATATATATATATATATATATATATATATATATATATATATATATATATATATGTATATATATATATATATATGTATATATATATATATATATATATATATATATATATATATATATATATATACATGGGTTAAAAAAATATATACATGGGTATCCATAGGATAGCAAGGATGAAATATCAGATATGTATTTTATATGCTAGGTATCTAAATGATATGTACCCTTTATATACATGCAAGGACACCTATATACCCTTATCCATACCATACCATACTATGCAATATCATACCCTATACACATATTCATGATACACACTAGGATACACCATAACCCGATGGATTTACGCAAAGGCATACCTTGACCTGCTACTATAACTCCTTCCCATAGGGACTGCAATGCAAGCTAACAGGACTACAATACAAACTAACAGGGTTCCTCTTACCCTACAGTCCACTTGACTACTCCTAGTAGTACCTGCACATGTGCAACATCCCTTTACACACACACACACACGCACAGATATCACACAGGTATTTAGCCTCCTGCAGTACACCTAGATCACCCAAGTGAGCTTTCCTACTCCACATACAGGCCCTAAAATTTGCTGCCAATCCTCTAATCTACGGTTAATTGTCTACCAACTGCTACTGCCTGTTATTTCTAGTGAACTACTACCTATGGTTGCTATTATACTCCTGCCACTGCCTTCTACTTCTACATGCTACTGCTGTTGAGACAAACAGTAAACACAGTTGTCCCTACTGTTCCTTTCTTCCTCCTATGGTAGTAGCTTCAACTGCTCTACCTTCGATTCAAAGCCTACTGCCACAGATACACAGGTCCTTTTCACTTAACTGTTGCCAAAATTCCTGCCTCTGATGCTCCTACAGCAGTGGCTTATTGCTACTACTGTTACTGCTTTCTACTCTTACTGATGCACTAGTATTGTTGTTGCCCTCTTCACCTTTGTTGTTGTCTATACAAAGCAAGGCAATACTGCCCTTGCTAATTCCTAATAGAAGTCCCTATGCTGCCCTGCTGATACCCCTGACTATTCACTAATAAATCACCCACACTCCTGGGTACACATATACCTAGACATGGGCCTCACCAATACTTACTCTCCAACTCTATTACTTGAGCCCCCAAGTAGTACCAACCACCCAATATGACTGATACCAAAAACAACCACAAACACACAACACACAAGCACTATCATTCTATCTATCTAGATGGCCACACACACCCACATACACCTATAGACACACATGTGTATCCCCACATACACATACACCTATAGCAGTCTTCTCACCTTCTAGCAACCTGCTCTTACACCATCTCTCTAAACTGATATAAGCTCCCCATTAACTACTACACTGAGCTTCACTATATCCATTTCCAACTGATTCACCCATTCCTTATTCCTCTACTACAGCCACTGATACCTAGGGTCTCGTGCACCCTTATCAATTCCTTCGAATTGATACAAATATATATATATATATATATATATATATATATATATATATATATATATATATATATATATATATATATATATAATATATATATATAAAATATATATATATATATATATATATATATATATATATATATATATATAATATTTAGAATATAGTATGATACATACGATACACCACACTCATATCAAGGCATTCTAGCAAACATCTATGGTGCACCACACTAGTATCGCACTATTCTACGATATTATATATACATATATATATATATATATATATATATATATATATATATATATATATATATATATATATAAAATAATATTTAGAATATAGTATGATACATACGATACACCACACTCATATCAAGGCATTCTAGCAAACACCTATGGTGCACCACACTAGTATCGCACTATTCTACGGTATTCTATACATTATATATATATATATATATATATATATATATATATATATATATATATATATATATATATATATATATATATATATATATATATATTTTATATAAATATATATATATATATATATATATATATATATATATATATATATAATATATATAATATATATATAATTATATATATATATAAATATATATATATATAATTATATATATTATATATATATATATATATATATATATATATATATATTTATATTATTTAGAATATATTATGATACACCACACTCATATCAAGCCATTCTAGCAAACACCAATGGTGCACCACACTAGTATCGCACTATTCTACGATATTATAGCGATACGCTCAAGATACCTCTACCAAACATTGTCCAAACCGAGCCAAAACACATGGACATGTATAAAATGATAATTAGAGGCCAATTAGAGTACTTTCTTGGTAGTGTAATGTGTCATATGGAATATGGCATGTGTGTCACAAGTGTCAGAGGAGAAAACCTCCAAATTGACTGAGGGTCCTATAATATCATGACATAATTACTCGTATCCATTTGTGGACACGTGTCTAGCCACACATAAGCAATACAAGTCTATTTAGCCTAATAAACCAAATTAAAAACACTTGGTGCACCATTCTCGAATTTCCTAAAATGGCACAAAAAGTCATTATAACTTCTACATAAAGGGTCATTGGAGCTTAGTTCTTCCTCATATAAGTACCCCTAGTCCATGGATGGGTTCCTAATGGTCAAAATACACAATTAGGGTCTAGAAATAGGGAGAAATTGGATGTATATCTATTAGGAGATGGATTTCCAATGCAAAAGCCCGGTGGACACGATTCGAACACGGTTGGACACAAGCTCCTAGCCAAAGCTTCCCTCCTCAAGTGCTCCTGTAGTAATGATAAGCTTTTTAGCTGTAACACCCTGTTTTCAGAATTTAGAGTATTTTTGAAAATTTATTATTTTTTTTATTTATTAGTGGTATTTTAGTCATGGTATGATTTTCTGGTGATTTTAGTTAAGTTAAACCATTTTCTAAGTCATGACTTATGACTTTGTGACTTTGTTAGTATAACCCTAGTGTAAATCCTAGAGATTTCATAACCTAGAGACTAACCATGATCATGTGAGCCTAGCCATAGGTTTAGAACATCAAATTAGGGCTTTTTGGCCTAAAGGGTATTTTGGTAATTTTCTAGGAATTATTTGGAATTATTTGGATTATGTGATTTATTATTATTTAATTAGTTGATTAGTGTCATGTTAGCTTCTAACCTAGTTTAGCACTAATCTAGAGGTTAGTTACTAACCTAGAATGATAAGGGGATAGATTTAGTCATAGGATAAAGTGGGTTAAATATCTAGATATTACTTTTTAGATATTTTACCAAAAACACTCAAAATATCCAACCCCTTTACACAAGTCCAAGCCTTAGCCTAGAAGAAAGCCAAGGACACCTCCCCTACCCCCCCATGGCAGCCAAGGACCCCCCCTTTGGCAGCCCACAAACCTATAAAATCCTATTGAATTAATTCATGAATGATTTACATGAATTTAATTCCTAGAAATTCCATTTCTCTTCAAACCTACATAACTTGAGCTATATTGATCCAAATTCACCCTAGTCTTTTGCATTGGGTTCCTACAACCTAGAGGGTGCTAAAGGAGGCTAGCAAGCTGGACACAAGGACTTGGACACCAACAAGTGGATAGGACACCCCCCCCTCTTATTGAGTTTTCCTTGGAAATTGCATCAATAGGTAAATGCTCTTAAACTTAGTTAAAACTCTGATTTTTCTTCATGTATGCATGCATCTAGGTACTAGGGTACTGTGAGTAAAATTTGGTGAAGGTTAGAGTCGGTTTGGTGTCCGTATCGGACACGTATCCATGTTTGAAAACCTATGTTTGGTGAAATGCCACTTAGGATTAAACCTTGTTATTATGTGAAACAAAATATGTTTTTGGGTAGCCCTAGACACCTAGGTCACAACCCCACTGGACTGAACACAAGGCTGTGTCGTGTTCATGTCCAAATCGGACACGAGCTCACGGATTTGCACTGCACACTGTCACAGAAAATCCCCTGCTACCACCCCCTTAGTTCTCACTACACAGGCCACTAGGACACACCAAAATTGGTGGACACAAGGGGGCTGTGTCTGCGCACACACCCCTAAACTTTCAGGACACCTTGTGTCGTATCGAGGACACGTGCACTGGTCGTGCACTGACAGTGCACGCACGCACAGAGTCCACTTCGTGCGTCTCGTATCGCGCGGACACGACACTTCGACACCTCGTGTTTGCACGAGTGTATAGCCCATCATGTGGGCTACACGTGGATATGACCACGAGGCCCCACGTGGCTCGTGTCGTGTCCACGAGACACGAGAACCCATACACGACACGGTGCAGAACACTGAGTGTTAGTCAATTTTCTTCGACTGATATAGAGTTCGTGCCGTGTCCTGAGGACACGTGGACACGAGACAGGCTACCTAAACCCTAGACCAACCCTAGGCGAACCTACCCACACGTGCACGAGACTTCTAGACACGTGTGTCGTGTCCTAGGGCTAAGTGCACGCGTGCACGACGCTGTGATATTGCACAGTGTATCAGTGTTTACCCGATTAGGTTTCTAGTGAGTTGGACACGTCGTGTCGTGTCTATACTCTGTGTCAGGCACCTAGGACACTAGGGTATCTGTGGGGCTCCAGTTACCAACCCATAGGATCGAGTCTTAGCTCGTTTTAGAGGGTGTAAATCGAGTTACCCTGTTTTCGAAATGCACAGTCCACAGTATCCTGTTTTGGGGTTTATTTCCAGATTTTAAGGGTGAGTTTCAAATCAATTTTTGATGTGATTTATATATGTATTAGTATATTTTGAGTATGTGTATGGGTAGTATATATGTATGAGAGTGTGTGGGTGAGTTTTTGGGTTGTATACATGTATATACATGTGTATATACATGTATGTATATGTGAAGGGTGTGTGTGTGTGTTTTAGTTTTGTGTTGGGGGCTTTGATTTCCTGTTCTCAGGAAACTGAGAACAGTTCCCCCCCCCTCTATCACTGATCAGTCATTCTGTCCTCTCTCTATCTCTCTCTCTCTCTCTCTCTCTCTAATTCCCTCTATATATATATATATATATATATATGTTATATATATATATACATTATATTGTATATAGTTATATATATATTTTGGTATATATAGCTAAGGGTGTATATATGGGTTTATATATATATGTGGAATATATATATATATATATGTTTATAGGATAGCTATCTATATATGTATATATATTATGTATACAAGTGAGTACTATATATATATTGGGTATTGTATATATATATATTATAGATATGTATATATATATGTATTATGGCCTATGTATATGTATAGGCATTAGATATATGGGAATATCTATATATATATAGATATATATATATATATGTGTATAACTTGTTAAGGTATAGGTTTAGAGGAAACCTATAGCCAATAGCCTATGGCCTAGGCTACTAGCCTATGGCTTGGAGGCTAACTCAATTTGACCCTAATGGCCCAAAAACCCCACTTGTTGACCCTTGTTGACTAAGGGTTGACCAAAGTCAACCTTAGGTCAACCATGACCAAATTGACCTAGAAATGGCTTGGATGAACATAGAAGGACTTATTGACTAAGATTTGACTAAACCCTAGGCTATTAACTAGTTGGTTTAGGTTTGACCTATATATATGTATATTATTGTGACTTGGGTTTTGTGGAAGACCTATGTAGATTAAGATATGTATGGGGTTAAGTTAGATACTTAGAGTTGAGTCATGACTTGAGATTGGAATGTGGGATTAGCTTGAATATAGGATTAAGGTTGGTATTATATATATGTATATATATGTGTGGTATGCTTGTATAGGTATTGGTTATACCTTAACCTTGTGGTATTGACTTAGATAGTTGACCATTGACCTAATCACCTTGCTGACTAGTCCTTGTTTGACCAATACCTTAGTTGGTCTAAGTTTGATCTAGAATTGATCCAGATTGATCATGTTGACTAGTATTTGACTAGTTTGATTAGAGTGTTGACCAGGAGTTGACTTTAACCTAGATTAAACTTGTTTGATCTTGTTTGACTCTATTTGACTTAGTTTAATTCCCTGTGATCTAGTATGACTTCATGTGACCTAGTTTGACTATTAGAGTTGATCCAGAGTTGACTTTTGACCAGATTGACCTAGAATTATGTAGTATGCATTGTACACTTTATTTTTACCATTGTGGATACATTGTGACTTGTATTGCTCTGATTAGGAGCCATACACCTCTCCTCAGACAGTATATCCTCTTCAGACATTCAGTTATCAGGCGAGTACATTCTCTGACCGTTTCATACTTGTTCAGGCTTTACTTCTCGCTCTAGATTACTTTACTTGTTGCTGTCACGTTGGTAACACGGATTGGTACTATATGGATCTTTACATGAGATGTTATCCCCCTCGGGAGCATCGGGTACTTCATGTTATGTGTGTTTCACTATCATCATGTACTCCTATGCTTCCATTATTCATGTGCACTCATGTGATCATGTACTCTCATGTTTACTGAGCCCTCATGTATACTATCATGTGCACCCTTTCATGGGCCCCATGTGATATCATGTACAATAACGTAACTTGTATAGATCCTTGTGTATTGATTGGGGTAACGGGGGAGTAGAAGTGGACATGTGAACAATTCCAAAGTAGTGTAATCATGTGCAAACTCAGTAGTGTAATCATGTATAAATTCTAGCCATTCACATGCCTATCTTATGCTCTATATCACTAGTCACTTATAGTTCTCTATATACAGTAGATATTTCATTATAGCTATCTCTTTTACAGTGTATATTTCCTTTCAGCAGTTCATGTATCTTACTCTATTGCATGTATCGTATTTCCTAACCTGCTATGCACTGCGTGAGATGTATTGTGCTCATTCCCGTCCTGATTGGACCTGTTAAAAATATTACAAAGGATGAGGATGAGGCCTGGTGTCTACCTATTTTGGAGCAGGACTAGATGATACTTATGTTGTGGACCCCCAGCAGGATCCACCTGCAGCTGAGGATGTTGTTCCAGTAGTCTAGACCAGTTTAGTCTAGACAGTCTTTTCTATATTTACTTTTGTCTCACTTTCTGAGTTATATTTTGAGATGTGGAGATGTATAGACTCTTAGACTTTTTGTATTATGAGTTGACAGTTCTGGATATTATGTTGTACTAGACACTTAGACTTATTCATCTATGATACTGTTCTCTTGAGTTACTATCTATCTATCTGTCTTTCGTTCTTCTACCCTAGATGTGATTGAGATGTATATTGTTATGTCACCTCCATTCGGAGAGTATAAACTGTACAGGTACTTGGTATTGATAGATGATTGACCTAGGACAGCGTTCTACTGCCGACACTGCGACGTAGGCTGGGCGTTGTTACGTCTCGTACCCTAACAGTGGGTGCGGGTCGTGACACGTTTTTAGTGGTGGCCCATGCAGGTCGAGTTTATGTAGTGGTATTCGAACTAGAGTATCACTACAGCCTGCGATAGGATTTGAGGAATAGGCTTAGAGAGAGTGGATACTCAATCACTGCTAGGATACTTTGAGAGATTCCTGGGATGACCCTTGAGAATCTCATTTGAAATTACGATTTAAACTCCTTTTCCCTTGATTAAATTTGATTTTGGAGGATTCACTGTAGAACTTTGAATCCTGGTGTTAGTTGATGATTTTCAAATTTTGTAGTTGTTGATTTTAATTTCTTAGTGTTAGATTAATATCTTTTATTTTTGGGGTACTCAATCACAATTATGAGAAAACTCTTATTTGTTTCTTGCCATCTAATCCTCTTGCTAATTGCCTTTCATTAAAATGAACTGTCCTCTCTATTTTGCATCTTGCTTAAACTCTTTCTACCAATCTATGTGACTGTATCCCAAACCTGACTTACTCGACATTTCCTCAAATCAAGACTTTATTGAGACCTTCTAACCTTGACCTTTGATTTGATCGAACCCTAACTATATTCATCTAGTAGCCTATCTATCCCTAGGACTTTTCCTAAATTATTTACTAGATTCCTGATTTCATGAGTTAATTTGATCTTTTTCAATTTTTGCATCAATTTGTCACGTCTCGAACTCCCACTTTCTATTCTAGATCCTTGGACGTCCTTTACCGTGACCTAGATATTCAGAGTATAATACTAGCTGTTACCTCCCAACAAACTTCACATGTAAGACCTAGACTAGCCTACCTTCATGTAGGTATTCCATGTCCCACTAAAACCCGTCTCCTTGTACTCTATTTTCTTGATATGATTTTCTGGTCAAATGGCTAAACCATAACCTCTACCATGATACCAAATTGGTTCTTATTTCAATTAGAGATCCACCTTGGCTCAATTCTTTCGACCTGGCATGTGATGGTGTTCTGCTTGAACCCTCAAATACTTAACCTTGTACCTTACCTTGAATGCTTGACCCGATTGGTTAAGAATCTTGGACTATGTATCTTCTTTCCTCATTTCCACCCTTACTTATATCTTATGCTATAAATTTATCCTTAAGATTTACAAGCTTATCCTTTCGAGCTTGATCATGATATATTTTATTGGGTGTACACCCACTAATATATTATCTAATCAGAACCGACGCATGATGGTCTGATCAACCTATTGCGTTTTGGTTCGCTTTTTCATATATTAATCTACGTGGATAGAGACACCGTTAAACTTACCCTAGAATCTTATCCATAACAGCCTTGACAATTCTCCTTGGAATTATTTTATCACCTATGAACCTCGTATTCATACCCAGTTGGATTAAATTTAATCATGACCTGGATCTTCATCATTGGATGCTCGTGCTCATACTTAATTTCATTGATTTCCCATCTTGCCCAAATCTCGATTTATCCTAAAATTGATCAACTTAGATCGTGTCAAGACTAAAATCTATTGTGATTGTTGTACCTAAATTTTCAATTTTTTTTTATGGAATGGTAACTTTAATGATTTCTCACTTGTTAATGACCCATTTTCATATAGGAGGGTAGACGACCCTATAGTCTTGATGATTGTTGTTTCCTTACCTTCCCAAATTTGGACACCTTAGATTGCTTGAACGTTTTGATACCATAGGACTGTATTGATCTAGAATGACTAGTGCACCTAGATGAGACCACAGACTGTTCTATTTAACCTGTCCCCCTGGTACCACTATTCATCATGATTTTGGTTCAATTTAGGCTATAGACTTTTCCCACTCTAAATTATGATCACCGTAGACACATTACCGTAACTTTTAAATTTGGAGCACAAGACTAGTTGTTTTCTCAAAACTGACTTCACATACCAGACCTAGACATGACATACTACACCTATGACCTTAGTGTCCCACTCAGGCATACCATTGTATGCTTCATTGCTTAGACGATTTTCCTGACCCGAGGCTCCATCCTGATTTACCCCATGGAGTTACTTTTGGCTCCGATTTGATTTAAGCACACCCTATGACCTAAGACTGCCAACCAATTTTTGGACATGACCCAGTATAGGTCTACTACCATATTTTGCTTGTTGACCTTGTATGTTGCCTAGGTAGTGGCTTCGTCCCTGATTGTTGGAGGTTTGACCTAGGAGGAGTGCGACCATCTAAATTTCGAGGACGAAATTATTTTAAGGTGGGTAGTCTTGTAACATCCTGTTTTCAGAATTTAGAGTATTTTTGAAAATTTATTATTTTTATTATTTATTAGTGGTATTTTAGTCATGGTATGATTTTCTGGTGATTTTAGTTAAGTTAAACCATTTTCTAAGTCATGACTTATGACTTTGTGACTTTGTTAGTATAACCCCAGTGTAAATCCTAGAGATTTCATAACCTAGAGACTAACCATGATCATGTGAGCCAAGCCATAGGTTTAGAACATCAAATTAGGGCTTTTTGGCCTAAAGGGTATTTTGGTAATTTTCTAGGAATTATTTGGAATTATTTGGATTATGTGATTTATTATTATTTAATTAGTTGATTAGTGTCATGTTAGCTTCTAACCTACTTTAGCACTAATCTAGAGGTTAGTTACTAACCTAGAATGATAAGGGGATAGATTTAGTCATAGGATAAAGTGGGTTAAATATCTAGATATTACTTTTTAGATATTTTACCAAAAACACTCAAAATATCCAACCCCTTTACACAAGTCCAAGCCTTAGCCTAGAAGAAAGCCAAGGACACCTCCCCTACCCCCCCATGGCAGCCAAGGACCCCCCCCTTTGGCAGCCCACAAACCTATAAAATCCCATTGAATTAATTCATGAATGATTTACATGAATTTAATTCCTAGAAATACTATTTCTCTTCAAACCTACATAACTTGAGCTATATTGATCCAAATTCACCCTAGTCTTTTGCATTGGGTTCCTACAACCTTAAGGGTGCTAAAGGAGGCTAGCAAGCTGGACACAAGGACTTGGACACCAACAAGTGGATAGGACACCCCCCCTCTTATTGAGTTTTCCTTGGAAATTGTATCAATAGGTAAATGCTCTTAAACTTAGTTAAAACTCTGATTTTTTTTCATGTATGCATGCATCTAGGTACTAGGGTACTGTGAGTAAAATTTGGTGAAGGTTAGAGTCGGTTTGGTGTCCGTATCGGACACGTATCCATGTTTGAAAACCTATGTTTGGTGAAATGCCACTTAGGATTAAACCTTGTTATTATGTGAAACAAAATATGTTTTTGGGTAGCCCTAGACACCTAGGTCACAACCCCACTGGACTGAACACAAGACTGTGTCGTGTTCGTGTCCAAATCGGACACGAGCTCACGGATTTGCACTGCACACTGTCACAGAAAATCCCTTGCTACCACCCCCTTAGTTCTCACTACACAGGCCACTAGGACACACCAAAATTGGTGGACACAAGGGGGCTGTGTCTGCGCACACACCCCTAAACTTTTAAGACGCCTCGTGTCGTATCGAGGACACGTGCACTGGTCGTGCACTGACAGTGCACGTACGCACAGAGTCCACTTCGTGCGTCTCGTATCGCGTGGACACGACACTTCGACACCTCGTGTTTGCACGAGTGTGTAGCCCATCATGTGGGCTACACGTGGATATGACCACGAGGCCCCACGTGGCTCGTGTCGTGTCCACAAGACACGAGAACCCATGTACGACGCGGTGCAGAACACTGAGTGTTAGTCGATTTTCTTCGACTGATATAGAGTTCGTGCCGTGTCCTGAGGACACGTGGACACGAGATAGGCTACCTAAACCCTAGACCAACCCTAGGCGAACCTACCCACACGTGCAAGAGACTTCTAGACACGTGTGTCGTGTCCTAGAGCTAAGTGCACGCGTGCACGACGCTGTGACATTGCACAGTGTATCAGTGTTTACCCGATTGGGTTTCCAGTGAGTTGGACACGTCGTGTCGTGTCTATACTCTGTGTCAGGCACCTAGGACACTAGGGTATCTGTGGGGCTCCAGTTACCAACCCATAGGATCGAGTCTTAGCTCGTTTTAGAGGGTGTAAATCGAGTTACCCTGTTTTCGAAATGCACAGTCCACAGTATCCTGTTTGGGGTTTATTTCCAGATTTTAAGGGTGAGTTTCAAATCGATTTTTGATGTGATTTATATATGTATTAGTATATTTTTAGTATGTGTATGGGTAGTATATGTGTATGAGAGTGTGTGGGTGAGTTTTTGGGTTGTATACATGTATATACATGTGTATATACATGTATGTATATGTGAAGGGTGTGTGTGTGTTTTAGTTTTGTGTTGGGGGCTTTGATTTCCTGTTCTCAGGAAACTGAGTACAGTTTCCCCCCCCCTCTATCACTGATCAGTCATTCTGTCCTCTCTCTATGTCTCTCTCTCTCTCTCTCTCTCTCTCTCTAATTCCCTCTATATATATATATATATATATATATATATATATATATATATATATATGTTATATATATATACATTATATTGTATATAGTTATATATATATTTTGGTATATATAGCTAAGGGTGTATATATGGGTTTATATATATATGTGGAATATATATATATATATATATAATATATATATATATATATATATATATATATATATGTTTATAGGATAGCTATCTATATATGTATATATATTATGTATACAAGTGAGTACTATATATATATTGGGTATTGTATATATATTATAGATATGTATATATATATGTATTATGGCCTATGTATATGTATAGGCATTAGATATATGGGAATATCTATATATATATATATATATATATATATATATATATATATATATATGTGTGTGTATAACTTGTTAAGGTATAGGTTTAGAGGAAACCTATAGCCAATAGCCTATGGCCTAGGCTACTAGCCTATGGCTTGGGGGCTAACTCAATTTGACCCTAATGGCCCAAAACCCCACTTGTTGACCCTTGTTGACTAAGGGTTGACCAAAGTCAACCTTAGGTCAACCATGACCAAATTGACCTAGAAATGGCTTGGATGAATATAGAAGGACTTATTGACTAAGATTTGACTAAACCCTAGGCTATTAACTAGTTGGTTTAGGTTTGACCTATATATATGTATATTATTGTGACTTGGGTTTTGTGGAAGACCTATGTAGATTAAGATATGTATGGGGTTAAGTTAGATACTTAGAGTTGAGTCATGACTTGAGATTGGAATGTGGGATTAGCTTGAATATAGGATTAAGGTTGGTATTATATATGTATATATATGTGTGGTATGCTTGTATAGGTATTGGTTATACCTTAACCTTGTGGTATTGACTTAGATAGTTGACCATTGACCTAATCACCTTGCTGACTAGTCCTTGTTTGACCAATACCTTAGTTGGTCTAAGTTTGATCGAGACTTGATCCAGATTGATCATGTTGACTAGTATTTGACTAGTTTGATTAGAGTGTTGACCAGGAGTTGACTTTAACCTAGATTAAACTTGTTTGACCTTGTTTGACTCTATTTGACTTAGTTTAATTCCCTGTGATCTAGTATGACTTTATGTGACCTAGTTTGACTATTAGAGTTGACCCAGAGTTGACTTTTGACCAGATTGACCTAGAATCATGTAGTATGCATTGTATACTTTATTTTTACCATTGTGGATACATTGTGACTTGTATTGCTCTGATTAGGAGCCATACACCTCTCCTCAACAGTATATCCTCTTCAGACATTCAGTTATCAGGCGAGTACATTCTCTGACCGTTTCATACTTGTTCAGGCTTTACTTCTCGCTCTAGATTACTTTATTTGTTGCTGTCACGTTGGTAACACGGATTGGTACTATATGGATCTTTACATGAGATGTTATCCCCCTCGGGAGCATCGGGTACTTCATGTTATGTGTGTTTCACTATCATCATGTACTCCTATGCTTCCATTATTCATGTGCACTCATGTGATCATTACTCTCTGTTTACTGAGCCCTCATGTATACTATCATGTGCACCCTTTCATGGGCCCCATGTGATATCATGTACAATAACGTAACTTGTATAGATCCTTGTGTATTGATTGGGGTAACGGGGGAGTAGAAGTGGACATGTGAATAATTCCAAAGTAGTGTAATCATGTACAAACTCAGTAGTGTATC
>JANAVB010008400.1:13965801-14408301 GCA_029216955.1 Iris pallida
ATATCACACAGGTATTCAGTCCTCCTGAGTACACTTGTAAGACCCAGTTTTCTGAAAGTTGGGGTATTTTTGAAAAATTATTATTTTTATTTTATTAATGGTGTTTTAGTCATGATATGATTTCTGGTGATTTTAGTTATTAAACTATTTCATAAGTCATGACTTATGACTTTGTGACTTTGTTAGTATAAACCCTAGTGTAAACCCTAGAGATTTCATAACTTAGAGACTAACCATGATCATGTGAGCCTAGCCATAGGTTTAGAACATCAAATTAGGGCTTTTTGGCCTAAGGGTATTTTGGTAATTTTCTAGGAATTAAGTAGGATTAGGGAGATTTTACTATTCATGGACTTTTGATTAGTGATTTGATAATCCCTAACCTAGTTTACCCTAACCTCGAGAGTTAGTCACTAACCTAGGAGGCTAATGTTAGATGTTAACCTATGTGTAAATATCTAGGTTTGATAATATCTAGATATTTTACTTTTAGATATTTAGAAACCTAAAAATCTATCCCCTTAGTCAAATCTTGGGAGCTAAGTTTTGCTAGGTGGATAAGCCCTAAATATCTACCCCCTACCCCCCCTTGGCAGCCCACACTTCTATATAACCCCATGGATTTATTAATGAACAAAATTACATGAAATTAATCCACAAAATTCCCTTTTCCTTCAACCCTTGATAACTTGATCATTCTGGTCCAAATGACTCTAGTCTCTTGCATTGGAACCCTACAACATCTAGGGAGCTAAGGGAAGCTAGAAATTCAGAATTTGGGAGCTTGGGCATCATCGAGTTGGAGATCACACAATCCTATTCTCATTGTTTTTCCTTGGATTTGCACAATAGGTATTTTCTCACAAACCTAGTCAAATTCCTGTTTTTTTCTCATAATTGCATTCATATAGGAATCAACATACGTGGGTAAAGTTTGGTAGGAAGTAGGTTCGATTTGGTGTCCGTATCGGACACGTATCTGTGTCTTAATTGCGTATTGGTGAAATGCCACTTAGGATTTAATGTTGTGTTTTTGTAAAACAAAATATATTTTGGGTAGCCCTAGATGTGTAGGACACGATTCCCTAGGACTGAGCATGAATTGGACACTGTTCGTGTCCAAAACAGGACACGAACCCACTGATTTTAACACACTGTGCACACTGTAAACGCAAGTGTTTGATACTTCGTGTGCGTGTCTACACGTGTTGTGGACACGATACAGTAACCTAGACACGTACCCTGACACCTCACCTATCCTATACACGACCACGAGGCCCTAGGTGACACACACGTGGCCCTAACTGGTCGACACGCGTGCACGATGCAGCACGACAGTGCGCGCGGCTCCCCTGCTGCTGCACATCTCGTGCTCGCTGCACGTGACACGTGGACACATGCCACTTGGCACAGAGGTGGGGGCACCCTCTGACAAGCCCCCCTCGAATCTCACAACTTTTCGTGTCGTATCGGACACGAAATCGCACTCGCACTGGACACACACTGTCACTTACACGCGCGCCACAGTGCCTCTGATACGCACTTCGTGCGCGGAACGGGGACACTTGGACACGAATCAGGTACCTAGACACCTAGCCTGACCCTAGGCGAACCCACACGCGTGAGCACGAGACACATGGACACGGTGTCGTGTCCTACACGCGTGTGCACCTTAGCACGATACTGTGCACTGTAATTTACCCGTTTGGGTTCTTTGTGTTTGGACACATTGTGTCGTGTCGTGGTACAGTATCAGGGACCCTAGCACTAGAGGACACCTAGGGGCTCAGTTACCAACCCTTTGATTCGGGTCTTAGCTCGATTTGTAGGAGAAATCGGGTTTACCTATTTAGCCTATGCACAGTCCACTGTTCTCAGGTTTTAGGATTTTTTCCAGTTTTTGCAAATGGATTTCAAACCCGATTTTGATATAATTTATACTTTGTAATAGTGTATTTTAGTATGTATATATGTAGTATAATGTACGTGTGTGTGGGTGAATTTTGAGGTTATTTGGTTGTGTGTATAGGTAGTTAGGGATGTGTATATATATATTTATATATGTGGTGTGTGTGTGTGTTTGGGACTGGTTTCCTGTTCCAGGAAACTGAACCCCCCCCCATTCCTGTGTGTGTCCCTTCTCTCTCTCTCACTGTCTCACTCTCTCTCTCTATTCAGTCTCTCTCTCTTACACTCTCTTCCCTCTATATATATATGTAATATATATACAAGTTGTATATATATGGTTGTATATATATATTATATAAGTTTTTGTGAATATATACATGTATATAGATATGATATATATATATATATCTTTACTAGGTCATATATAGTGTATCATATGTATGTGGGTTTTTGGGTATGGTATCTATGGTATTCCCATATAGGTATATAGATAGTAGGTTGATGTGTATATATATATTTATATATATAGATATATATGTATAACTTGCTAAGTCTAGGTTTATATATAAACCTATAGCAACTAGCCTATAGAACCTAAGACCATTAGCCTATGGCTTGGGGCTAACCCTAATTGACCAAATACCCATGACTTAACTAGTTTACCCCTTGTTTGACCAAGTGTTGACCAAGGTCAACCTTAGGTCAAATTTGAACTAGCTTAACCTAGTTTGACTTAAACTAACCTAGAATGACTAGTTTGACTAACCCTAACTAGTTTAACATTATTTGACCTAACTTGGACTAGTTTGACCAGTTTGACTTTTAGTGTTGACCAAGGTTGACCAAAGTCAACTATAGGTCAAACTTGACCTAATTGACCTAGAAAGGATTTAGATGAACTCTAAATGACTTAATGATCTAGGTTTGACTAAACCCTAGACTGTAAACTAGTTGGTTAGGGTTTTGACCTATATAAGGGTATTATTGTAACTTGAGTTATATGGGTAGTCCCATGTAGATGAAGATATGTATGGGGTTAAGTGAGATAATAGGAGTTGAGTCTTGATTTGAGTTAGACTATGGTTTTAGCTTGATTATAAGGTTAAGGTTGGTATTGTACTATATGTATTTATGTGTGGTATACTTTGTATAGGTAATTGTAGTATAGCATCTTAGGTATCCTAAGACAGGTTAGCCTATGTTTGGTTGTGAGTTAGCCTTACAGAGTTTGACTGGATGTTGACCATTAGTCAAGATTAACCTAATTACCTGACTGACTAGTCTTTGTTTGACCAATACCTTAGTTGGTCTAAGTTTGACTTAGACTTGACCCAGATTGATCATGTTGACTAATACTTGACTAGTTTGGCTAGAATATTTGACCAAGGGTTGACTTTAGCCTAGATTAGATTAGTTTAACCTTGTTTGACCTTGTATGACTTAGTTTAACTTCTTGTGACCTAGTATGACTTGATTTGACTTAGTTTGACCGTAGTGTTGACCAAGTTTGACTTTGACCTAGATTGGCTTAGAATTCATATAGATTGCATCGTAGATTTCATTTACCTTCATTTTGGACATGTCATAACTGTATTGCTCTATTTTAGGACATTGTGACCCTGGTACAGACATCTGATATTACACTGCTCTTTCCAGAGTAACAGGCGAGTACATTCTCTGATAATTCTCTCATTTATTTGTCGATTACTGTATTTTAGTTCTAGTTAGTTCTGTGTGATTCTCTGTATCAACACGTATGGATATTTCTGGATTCATGTATGCGACACATACCTTACTTACAGATCTCTATTACTGGAATCACTGGAATCATTCTGGAATCATTTCTGGAATCATCATTTGGCCGGACTCATCTCGATTTTGTGTCTTGTACTGGATTCACTTGCTGGGCGGGGAAATATTGAGTAAGACATGTAGACATACCCCAAATCTGGAATCTCCAAACTGGAATCTACTGGAAGCATAGCCATCTCTTGCCTGATCAGTGAGAGATGTGCCTGATACCTACAGCCGTTTACATGTCGACCTCAATATTTTAAAACACACTGTTAGATCATAGTTAGACTCACCCTGGTTTCATTGATCACTGTTGGACTCATCCTGTACTGGAAATTATCTGGTATCAGATTATATGGACTGGACTCACACTGGGATTATATTAGACTTATATCGTACTGTCTGGACTCACACATGATATTCTAGTTCAGTTAGCTTTTATTACAGTCTTCATTGCCATGATTCTTCTCTTGTTTTAGTTACCTTTCTTTTCTTGTATCTTACTGTGTCTCTGTGCCATCATTACCTGCATAGAACTGCCATGCTCATCAATAAAACTGTCTATAACTGCTTTATAGTTCTTTGTCATTTACTTGGGTTTTTCTTGATGAGTTGTACTCGTTCCCGTCCTGATTGGACCTGTTAAAAATATTACAGATGATAATCCTGTGGACACATGCCCTGCTTACCATGGACCTGGCGAGGGATTAGCTACCTTTGGTTCCGACTCTCAGGAGTGATTCAGGAGATTAGCTAGTACACTACTTTAGCTTTCATGTTTTGGCTTGTTGTATTAAAGTTAAGATATTGAGTCTGTATTAAGTTGGTTTGAGATATTGGAGTTTTATTTAGCAGTTAGTTGTTGTTGTCTTTAATTCCTTAGGTATAACTTCTGTGTTATCTTTTCGTGCTTAGACTGTGTTTGAGTAGATCATACCCTTTTACTTGCCCTCCATTCGGAGCTGATATCTGGACAAGTACTTTTATATTCACTGTATGGGATTAGTTAGCAACCTAGAACAGCTTACTACCGCCGACACTGCGGCGTAGGCTGGACGTAACCACTTCTCGTGCCCCTATACAGGGTGCGGGTCGTGACACGTTTTTAGTGGTGGCCCATGCAGGTCTGTCGACTAAATTGTTTGGTTACGTTATTGTACCAAGCATGCCTGCGATAGGAATTAAGGAATAGGTTTTAGTCGAGAGTCGCATTTGTGCGATTTTGTAGTAGCACGACGACTTAGTTGTACTGCTACGAGCCTGCGATAGAATATAGGAATTAAGGTATTAGGATGAGAGTATACCCAATCACTGTTAGGATTTCATGAGAGATTCCGGGACGACCCTTGAGAATCTTATTTTGAACTTCGATATTGAAAACCCTTTTCCTCTTGTTTTAATTCACCCTCACTCCTTGATGTTTAAGGGATCTTGGACTATTTAACCTTATTCATCATTACCTCCCTTATATTTTGACCTTCTTTACTACTAATTTAGCCTTAGTATTGCAAGCTTATATTTTATCGAGCTTGATCACGACATATTTTATTGGGGGCTAGTACCCACTAACATATTGTCTAATCAGGGCCGGTGCATGATGGTCTGATCAACCTATTGCACTTTGGTTCGCTTTCATATATTATTCTACATGGATGGAGCCACTTGCAGGTTCTGTTCTTTCAAATCCATTCCCATCTTGTTTCATTATATCTGTCTTGAAATCCAATTCCATATGCTCCTACCTATTTCTTATTTTTGATGAATTTGACCTGATAGTTCTTTTGATTTTATCTCTTACTTAGGAGTAGGAGTAGGAGTAGGAGTAGCTCTAATTGTTAATATAATCCTTTAGGAATGAATTGATGTATGTGCTATACCTTTGACTTAGAAGAGTAGCTCTAACCATAGAATGGTAAACCTCTTAACCCTATTGATTCATTGTTTTCTTACCTACCTAGTCTAATACCCATAGCCACAGACTATCCTATTTAACCTATCCTTGTACTACTATTGCATCACAACTTCTGGTTTAAATTTAGGCCATTGACCATTCCCACTCTAATTATGATCATCATAGGCACATTACCATGACTTTTAAATTAGGAGCACAAGACTAGTTGTTTTCTCAAAACCAATTTCACAGGCATGACCTAGACTTGACAACCTACACCCATGACCTTAGTATCCCACTAAGACACACCATTTTATACTTCAATTGCTTAGTACGACTTTTCTGACACAAGACTTCATCCTAAATTATCCCATAGAGTTACTTTTGATTCCAATTTAAATTGAGGACACCCTTGACCTAAACCTGCCAGTCCAATTTATTGGACATGACCCAGTATAGGTCTACTACCCACATTTTACTTGTTGACCTTGTATGCTGCTAAGTAGTAACTCTGACTTTGATTGTTGAGGGTTTGACCTAGGAGGAGTACGACTATCTTAATTTCGAGGACGAAATTTCTCTAAGGAGGTAGACTTGTAAGACCCAGTTTTCTGAAATTGGGGTATTTTTGAAAAAATTATTATTTTTATTATTTATTAATGGTGTTTTAGTCATGATATGATTTCTGGTAATTTTTAGTTATATTAAAACTATTTCATAAGTCATGACTTATGACTTTGTGACTTTGTTAGTATAACCCTAGTGTAAACCCTAGAGATTTCATAACTTAGAGACTAACCATGATCATGTGAGCCTAGCCATAGGTTTAGAACATCAAATTAGGGCTTTTTGGCCTAAAGGGTATTTTGGTAATTTTCTAGGAATTAAGTAGGATTAGGGAGATTTTACTATTCATGGACTTTTGATTAGTGATTTGATAATCCCTAACCTAGTTTACCCTAACCTAGAGATTAGTCACTAACCTAGGAGGCTAATGTTAGATGTTAACCTATGTGTAAATATCTAGGTTTGATAATATCTAGATATTTTACTTTTAGATATTTTAGAAACCTAAAATATCTATCCCCTTAGTCAAATACTTAGGAGCTAAGTTTTGCTAGGTGGATAAGCCCTAAATATCTACCCCCTACCCCCCCTTGGCAGCCCACATTTCTATATAACCCATGGATTTATTCATGAACAAAATTACATGAAATTAAATCCACAAAATTCCCTTTTCCTTCAACCCTTGATAACTTGATCATTCTTGGTCCAAATTGACTCTAGTCTCTTGCATTGGAACCCTACAACATCTAGGGAGCTAAGGGAAGCTAGAAATTCAGAATTTGGGAGCTTGGGCATCATCGAGTTGGAGATCACACAACCCTATTCTCATTGTTTTTCCTTGGATTTGCACAATAGGTATTTTCTCACAAACCTAGTCAAATTCCTGTTTTTCTTTCATAATTGCATTCATATAGGAATAAACATACTGTGGGTAAAGTTTGGTAGGAAGTAGGTTCGATTTGGTGTCCGTATCGGACACGTATCTGTGTCTTAATTGCAGTGTTTGGTGAAATGCCACATAGGATTTAATGTTGTATTTTTGTAAAACAAAATATATTTTTGGGTAGCCCTAGATGTGTAGGACACGATTCCCTAGGACTGAGCATGAATTGGACACTGTTCGTGTCCAAAACAGGACACGAACCCACTGATTTTAACACACTGTGCACACTGTAAACACGCAAGTGTTTGACACTTCGTGTCTACACGTGTCTACACGTGTTGTGGACACGATACAGTAACCTAGACTCGTACCCTGACACCTCACCTATCCTAGGACACGACCACGAGGCCCTAGGTGACACACACGTGGCCCTAGACTGGTCGACACGCGTGCATGATGCAGCACGACAGTGCGCGCGGCTCCCCTGCTGCTGCACATCTCGTGCTCGCTGCACGTGACACGTGGACACATGCCACTTGGCACAGAGGTGGGGGCACCCTCTGACAAGCCCCCCCTCGAATCTCACAACTTCTCGTGTCGTATCGGACACGAAATCACACTCGTACTGGACACACACTGTCACTTACACGCGCGCACAGTGCCTCTGATACGCACTTCGTGCGCGGACACGGGGATACTTGGACACGAATCAGGTACCTAAACACCTAGCCTGACCCTAGGCGAACCCACACGCGTGAGCACGAGACACATGGACACGTGTGTCGTGTCCTACACGCGTGTGCACCTTAGCACGATACTGTGCACTGTAATTTACCCGTTTGGGTTCTTTTGTGTTTGGACACGTTGTGTCGTGTCGTGGTGCAGTATCAGGGACCCTAGACACTAGAGGACACCTAGGGGCTCAGTTACCAACCCTTTGATTCGGGTCTTAGCTCGATTTGTAGGAGAAATCGGGTTTAGCTATTTAGCCTATGCACAGTCCACTGTTCTCAGGTTTTAGGATTTTTTCCAGTTTTTGCAAATGGATTTCAAACCCGATTTTGATATAATTTATACTTTGTAATAGTGTATTTTAGTATGTATATATGTAGTATATATGTACGTGTGTGTGTGGGTGAATTTTGAGGTTATTTGGTTGTGTGTATAGGTAGTTAGGGATGTGTATATATATATGTATATATGTGGTGTGTGTGTGTTTGGGATTGGTTTCCTGTTCCAGGAAACTGAACCCCCCCCATTCCTGTGTGTGTGTGTCCCTTCTCTCTCTCTCACTGTCTCACTCTCTCTCTCTATTCAGTCTCTCTCTCTTACACTCTCTTCCCTCTATATATATATGTAATATATATACAAGTTGTATATATATGGTTGTATATATATATTATATAAGTTTTTGTGAATATATACATGTATATATAGATATGATATATATATATATATCTTTACTAGGTCATATATAGTGTATCATATGTATGTGGGTTTTTGGGTATGGTATCTATGGTATTCCCATATAGGTATATAGATAGTAGGTTGATGTGTATATATATATTTATATATATAGATATATATATATGTATAACTTGCTAAGTCTAGGTTTATATATAAACCTATAGCAACTAGCCTATAGAACCTAAGACCATTAGCCTATGGCTTGGGGCTAACCCTAATTGACCAAATACCCATGACTTAACTAGTTTACCCCTTGTTTGACCAAGTGTTGACCAAGGTCAACCTTAGGTCAAATTTGAACTAGCTTAACCTAGTTTGACTTAAACTAACCTAAAATGACTAGTTTGACTAACCCTAACTAGTTTAACATTGTTTGACCTAACTTGGACTAGTTTGACCAGTTTGACTTTTAGTGTTGACCAAGGTTGACCAAAGTCAACTATAGGTCAAACCTTGACCTAATTGACCTAGAAAGGATTTAGATGAACTCTAAATGACTTAATGATCTAGGTTTGACTAAACCCTAGACTGTAAACTAGTTGGTTAGGGTTTTGACCTATATAAGGGTATTATTGTAACTTGAGTTATATGGGTAGTCCCATGTAGATGAAGATATGTATGGGGTTAAGTGAGATAATAGGAGTTGAGTCTTGATTTGAGTTAGACTATGGTTTTAGCTTGATTATAAGGTTAAGGTTGGTATTGTACTATATGTATTTATGTGTGGTATACTTTGTATAGGTAATTGTAGTATAGCATCTTAGGTATCCTAAGACAGGTTAGCCTATGTTTGGTTGTGAGTTAGCCTTACAGAGTTTGACTGGATGTTGACCATTAGTCAAGATTAACCTAATTACCTGACTGACTAGTCTTTGTTTGACCAATACCTTAGTTGGTCTAAGTTTGACTTAGACTTGACCCAGATTGATCACGTTGACTAATACTTGACTAGTTTGGCTAGAATATTTGACCAAGGGTTGACTTTAGCCTAGATTAGATTAGTTTAACCTTGTTTGACCTTGTATGACTTAGTTTAACTTCTTGTGACCTAGTATGACTTGATTTGACTTAGTTTGACCGTAGTGTTGACCAAGTTTGACTTTGACCTAGATTGGCTTAGAATTCATATAGATTGCATCGTAGATTTCATTTACCTTCATTTTGGACATGTCATAACTGTATTGCTCTATTTTAGGACATTGTGACCCTGGTACAGACATCTGATATTACACTACTCTTTCCAGAGTAACAGGCGAGTACATTCTCTGATAATTCTCTCATTTATTTGTCGATTACTGTATTTCAGTTCTAGTTAGTTCTGTGTGATTCTCTGTATCAACACGTATGGATATTTCTGGATTCATGTATGCGACACATACCTTACTTACTGATCTCTATTACTGGAATCACTGGAATCATTCTGGAATCATTTCTGGAATCATCATTTGGCCGGACTCATCTCGATTTTTGTGTCTTGTACTGGATTCACTTGCTGGGCGGGGAAATATTGAGTAAGACATGTAGACATACCCCAAATCTGGAATCTCCAAACTGGAATCTACTGGAAGCATAGCCATCTCTTGCCTGATCAGTGAGAGATGTGCCTGATACCTACAGCCGTTTGCATGTCGACCTCGATATTTTAAAACACACTGTTAGATCATAGTTGGACTCACCCTGGTTTCATTGATCACTGTTGGACTCATCCTGTACTGGAAATTATCTGGTATCAGATTATATGGACTGGACTCACACTGGGATTATATTAGACTTATATCGTACTGTCTGGACTCACACATGATATTCTAGTTCAGTTAGCTTTTATTACAGTCTTCATTGCCATGATTCTTCTCTTGTTTTAGTTACCTTTTTTTTCTTGTATCTTACTGTGTCTCTGTGCCATCATTACCTGCATAGAACTGCCATGCTCATCAATAAAACTGTCTATAACTGCTTTATAGTTCTTTGTCATTTACTTGGGTTTTTCTTGATGAGTTGTACTCGTTCCCGTCCTGATTGGACCTGTTGAAAATATTACAGATGATAATCCTGTGGACACATGCCCTGCTTACCATGGACCTGGCGAGGGATTAGCTACCTTTGGTTCCGACTCTCAGGAGTGATTCAGGAGATTAGCTAGTACACTACTTTAGCTTTCATGTTTTGGCTTATTGTATTAAAGTTAAGATATTGAGTCTGTATTAAGTTGGTTTGAGATATTGGAGTTTTATTTAGCAGTTAGTTGTTGTTGTCTTTAATTCCTTAGGTATAACTTTTGTGTTATCTTTTCGTGCTTAGACTGTGTTTGAGTAGATCATACCCTTTTACTTGCCCTCCATTCGGAGCTGATATCTGGACAAGTACTTTTATATTCACTGCATGAGATTAGTTAGCAACCTAGAACAGCTTACTACCGCCGACACTGCGGCGTAGACTGGACGTAACCACTTCTCGTGCCCCTATACAGGGTGCGGGTCGTGACAACACTATATCACCCAAGTGGGCTTTCCTACTCCATGCACAGGCCCTGAAATCTACTGCCAATCCTTTAATTTGCTGTTAACTTCTACCAACTGCTACTGCCTGCTATTGCTAATGAACTGCTACATATGGCTGCTATTAAACTGCTGCCACTGCCTTCTACTTCTACATACTGTTATTGTTGAAATAAGCAGTAAACACTATTGTCCATGATGTTCCTTTATTCCTTCTATGTTAGTAGCTTCAACTGCTCTACCTTCTATGTAAAGCCTATTGCCACAGACACACAGGCCCCCTTTACTTAACTATCGCCAAATCCTTGTCTACCGCTGCTCCTTTAGCAGTGGCTTACTGCTACTACTTTCTACTTTTACTGATGCACTAGTACTGTTGTTGCCCTATTCTCCTATGTTGTTGTTTATGCAAAACAACAATGCTGCACATCCTAATCCCCAACAGCAGTCCCTACACTACCCTGCTGATACCCCTAACTATTCACTAATACATCATCCATACTCCAGGATACACATATACCTACACATGGGCCTCATCAATACTTACTCTCCAACTCTATTACTCGAGCCCCAACCAGTACCAACCACCCAATGTGACTAATACCAAAAACAACAACACACACACACAACACATAGGCACTATCATTCTATCTATCTAGATGGCTACACACATCCACATACACCTATATACACACATGTGTATCCCCATATACGCACACAACTATAGCAGTCTCCTCTCCTTCTAGCAACCTGCTGTTACACCCATCCCTCTAAATTGATATAAGCTCCCCTTTAACTACTACACTGAGCTTCATTATATCCATTTCCAACTGATTCACCCATTCCTTATTCCTCTGCTACAGCCACTGATACCTAGGGTGTCGTGCACCCTTATCAATTCATACACTAGGATATATGTATATAGATACACATATATACCCTAACAATTTATATACCAAGGGATATATATATATATATATATATATATATATATATATATATATATATATATATTAAGAAGGATTAGGGCTCGCGAACTGCGGAGCTCTCTGGGGAGATCGCGATCTGGGAGACGAACGGAGGGATGTCCACTCCGGGGGGGGGGGGGGGGGGGGGGGCTCCGGCCCTCCTGGTGGTTCGACGGCGGGGGCATCCGGCCCTCCAGGTCCCCGGCCTCATGGCCTGGAGGGGGTGGCTGCTCCGGTAGGGGGCTCTGGCCCCCCTGGTGGTTCGACGATGGGGGCCTCCGGCCCTCCTGGCCCCCGCAATGGTGGCGCCGCCCTTGTGGGTGACCCGACTGTGCGGGTGGTTCAGGCGGACGTCCTAGGGGGTGGCCGTTCTGTAGGGGGGCTCCTCCCCTATCTCCGGATCTCCCTCCGGTGATGCGGTGGTGAGACCTCCGACTATGGCGCTGGATGCTTCGGCGGGGGGCACCGCCCCCCTTGGCCTCCGAGCAAAGCCGAGGCCGATTCAGGCGGAAGTCCGTAGGGGAGGCCGAATTTCGGGGGGGGGGGCTCCGCCCCTATTTCCAGGCCTTTCTCCGGTGACGCGGAGGTGAGGCCGATGGCTGTGGCTGTGGCTGTTGCGGCGGGGAGCTCCGCTCCCCTTGGCCTTCCGAGGGTGGTCCAGGCGCCCGTCCAAGGGAAAGGTCCGGTTGCGGGGGAGGAGGGGGGCTCCGCCCATCATTGTGGGCCCTCCTTCGGTTTTGTCGCAGAGGTGAGGTCGCCGTTGGCTCATTCGGCTGCGACGCCTCAGGTGACGGGGGCACGCGGCGGTAAGGATGGCCCGGTGAGCTTTGCTGGAGCGGTGGTAGGGCGCTCAGCGACGGGTCTGGCGGGCGTTTCTTCGAGGGTTTCCTTTCGTCCAGCCACTGTTGTTGATGGACGGAAGATGGCCGTCTTTTCCCCGTCGGACATGGAGGCCCTTACAGCGCCCTGTGGGCTGGACCTTATCGGAAAGTTTGCTCGGCGAAGACTTCCGACTGAGACCATTAAGAAAGATTTTGATTCGAGGGGATTTCGGGGTTTGATTGAAGTTAAGGCAATTGACGATCACCACGTCCTTATTCGTCCTCATGAGGAGAGCGATTTTCTCCGGCTTAGATCCAAGGACTGCTGGTTCGTTGGACGGGTCCCGATGGTGTTATTCAGATCTTAGGTGGATTTTTTGCCGTTAAGAGAGGATCCGAGAGTTCCTGTTTGGGTTGCCTTTCCCGGGCTTCCATATTGCATGTTTGATACTAATGCGGTTCTCTCCATTGCTTCTGGTCTTGGCACTCCGCTCTATATGGACCGAGCAACGGCTTCATTTTCCAGGCCGGGTGTTGCTAGGGTTTTGGTTGAAGTGGACGTCAGTAAACCATTACTTCATGAGGTTTTCTTTCAACTTCCTGATGGCGTCCGTTCGCAGCCGGTCGTGTATGAGCGGACCCCACTTTACTGTGTTGCATGCGGCTTGCATGGCCACGTAGAGGGTGATTGTAGTCGACCAAATGTGGTGACGCCGGCGGTGGGCAACTCTGAAAGGCCAACCGTCATTGACGCTACTTCCTCGGGCGTTACGTTAGAGAAAAGTGGTAAGGTGGGAGGACGTGGCGCCAGCAGGGGCCGTCGGCGACGTCGATCCAGGCATGAGAAGGGAAAATGAATTAGGCAGGTTTGGAGACGCGTCCAGAGGCGTGATGATAGCAGTGATTCTATGCAGCCCGGTTTGCGGAGGAGTGTAGACAATCGCGCATTGTCTGTCCCGCCATTATGGCACATGGGGGAGTCATCTTCTGGCCAGCTGGAGCTATGGTCGGATGTCGGGCGGCCCATGAAGGGGGGATGCAGCGTTACGAGTTCGTGTCTGGATGGGCAGTCAGGACCGGAGTGGGGTATCTGCCCAATCGATTTACCGGATCTTCCTATCATTATCCATAGTCAGCTGGGACAAGGTGTCCTAGCGGCTGGCTCTGACACGGAAGAACGCAGTTTAGTGGTGTGGGAGGAGCCTGTCCTTGGACCCATCTGTGTCTGGGGAGATGAGTCCTCCTCGAGGGATGATATGGTTTTGCCGTCTGAAGATAGAACTTCCAATATCCTCCCGGGGGGTCGTGAAGAGGGCTGGCAGATGGTTCTATTCAAAAAGGCGGCGGGTAAGCGTAGGAAGTCGATAGCGCCTCGGTCGGATCGTCTTCTTCGATCACATGCATCCCGGGATAGGCGGGACCTACAGAGGGTCCATGGTTAATTTCCTTATTTAGAATGTTCGGAGGACGGCGAACATAACTACTTTATGCCGTCTCAGGTCCTTGTGTCGGACCAACTCTATCCAGGTTCTTGCTATTATTGAGCCCAAGGTGATATCATCTAAGCTTCTTTCTTATCAATTGAGGTTGGGTTTCGATTTTAGTTGTTGCAATAAAAAGGGTAATATCTGGTGTTTTAGCAAGTCGGGAACTGGACTCAACTGTATTGACTCATGTAATCAGGCTATCACGGTACAGCTTACTATGGGCTGTTTCCTGGATCCGGTACGGCTGTCTGTTGTGCATGGTGCAGGAACTCGTCAGGAGAGGAGGCGTCTATGGCGGCATCTTCTGGACGTCCAAGCCAGGGACCCGGTCTTGCCTTGGGCTGTGGGAGGGGATTTCAATATTATTGCTTCTCCATACGAGAAATTTGGAGGCCGGCCACCTGACACGCTGGCCATTGCCGACTTCCTCGACTTTCAGTTGGCGACCGGGCTTTCAGATGTTGGCTTCAGAGGGAGCACTTTTACTTGGGTGAATGGTCAGTCTAGAGTTGACCGGCAGGGTTCACGCCTTGACCGTGTTTTGGCGACGGGTTCTTGGCTGGATGGAGTCCAGGTCATCTGTGAGCATCTCAACCGGGTAGAATCTGATCATGCTCCTCTCTTGATCTCCAGCCAGCCTGGTATTTTATTTAAGCGTCGAGGCTTCCGTTTTCTAGACTTTTGGACATCTCACCCTAATTTTCTTTCGGTGGTTGCCCGGGCTTGGGAATCCTGTTGGCATTATGATGCGTTAGAGCGTTTGGGCATACGCTTGCGGACGACGGGACAGGTCCTGGCCGGCTGGAGCAGATCGACTTTTGGAGATGTTTTTCAGGAGGTCCGTCAGGCAGAGGATGTTGCCTTGGCGGCGGAACAGGAATACGAACTCCATCCTTCGGAGAGGGGTAGGGCTTCCTGGATGGAGGCTGTAGCCAGACTGAAGCAAAAGGTCCAGGTTGAGGAGTCTTTCTGGAAACAGAAGGCCAGATTGAAATGGGACTTGGAAGGAGATAAGAATACTCGCTTTTTCCATACGTGCACCCAGAGTAGGCAGAAAAAGGCTGCTATTCAGAAGATCATTCGTGCTGATGGTACAGAAACAGCCTCTGATGCGGAGGTGGCGACGGAGGCTTCCTTATTCTACTCTAAGTTGTTTCGCGCTGGGTCTCTCACTGATGATGATGATTTTCTAGATGTCATTCCCAATATTATCTCTGGGGAGGACAATTCTGATCTTGTTCGGTGTCCGGATAGATCAGAATTGCTGGAGATCGTTCGTGGGATGGACCCGTCTAGTGGTGTCGGGCCTGATGGTTTCTCTGGGAGATTTTTCTCTTCTTGTTGGGATATTATAGCTGCTGATGTGGAGGAAGCCATTGGCTCTTTCTTCTTGGGTGGTCGCCTCCTGACTTCTATATATGATACTTTCTTATTCCCCATCCCCAAAGTCGAGCATCCCAGGAATCTTTCAGATTTTTGCCCTATTTGTCACGACCCGCTCTCGAATAATCGGATACGAGTCGGACACGTCTAGCCTTTGTTGTTAGACACAACAAAGTAAGCTGTACCAATCTAGGGAAACTAACTAGATAAATATGAACATGTATGAAATCACAGCATCTATAAATGTGTCCCCATATCCAGAGTAAAGATACAATATCTGAATTATTACATTCCAGAATAAGAAAGTCTACTAGTCTCAATACATGAAAAGATAATAGGAAATACTAAGAAGCTCTAGGCTTCTGCAGCCTCTAGGTCACAAGCAGCTCCAGCTGGCTCAGTAGGGAAAGCAGTATCCTGTCCATAGTAGGTGTCACACAAAGCCTCCATCTCACCTGCAACATATCCTATTCAGAAGCGGAGCAAAGTACAGTTCTAGGTAATGAACAATAACATCATGATATGGAAAGTAAATGCTAAAGGAACAGGATAAGAACATGGTATGTAAAGAACATGAAGAACATGAAATACTGCTATAAAGATACATGAAAGATCAAGACTATAATAAGATGCAGGAAAGATCACGACTATAGCTAAAATCAAGATCAGGATCATAGGAACTAATGTAAGAACAAAATCCTGAACATGTGTGTTATAGATTTGAAATACTTCTATAATATGTGACCGGCTTGGGTAAGATCATGAAAGAGCATGAAAAGATCCTGAAAGATCATGTAGGTACGGCTTAGGACCCGCGTGCACTGTGCGAGGCCTAAGCTAAAGATCATGAATAAGTATCCGGGTTTAGTCACATATCTAGAATATTTCCCCACCCCAAGATTCAAGTAAGAACATGAAAGAACAAGCCAGAAAGATCATGAACGTGTCGCAGTGTGTCAGCAATAAAGAACAAGAGAAATGCACTGATCAAAACCATAGAGTGTACTTGCCTGTCTCCGGGTGATCAAGGGTGTGTAGTAAAACTGGATGTCCACCTGTTGTATGATTTACAAATTATAAGTCAACAATGTAAGGTAATTATTCCTAATCTAGAATTTACTTAATCAAGAATCCTTAGTTTATACTAATTCTATTTAAGACCTATTAATCTCACATTGTACAAATTAAAGTAGTATCTATATACTACTTAATATAATATCCTCAAATAGGGGACCAACTATTATTAACCATATGTTTATAAAGCTGACACTTTATTTAACCTAACTGATTCTATAATCTATGGTTCATAAGCTTGGTTATCTATCCTTTAATATACCCACCATGTACCCTTATAACTTGCCATAAAATATATCCTAGACTATAGTATCCTGAAAATACAAAATTTAGCTAATAGGTTTAAGGGACCTAAAGATCCTGTTTTGGTCAAAAGCCCAGCTAGTCCCCATTCATGGGACTGCTACTCGAGTAACACATTAACTTATCCTTTCCCCTAAATGCATTCAACCACTGCACATGTGGGTTCTGGTCCTGCATCACATCATGTTCTGCACATTAGTAAAATACTGCATCCCAAATTATGTCCTGCAACCACTCTTGTATCCACACATCCATTCTCATTCACTGCCTTCTATCAACCACTGTTATTAATTAACACTCTAACACCTAGATGCATGTCCTATTGCTTGTGTACATACAACTACACAAATCTACACTGCACTTTAATACCTTTCACAGCATACACCACTGCAATTTCATTTATGACACTATCCTGCAATGCAATTAAATCACTGCCATGACCTGCCACTTAGCTACTTCATTAGGACCTGTCCTATGTTTGCATTTCCTTTGTATCCTGATACCCTTGCATACACATTATTTAATTACTGCAGTAGCCCTCATTGTCCTACAAATTAGCCTATATACTTAGCTGATACTCTCAGGTTCCTGAAGATGGTCTCCCATGTTCTCAGTTTAAGAATTAACCAAAAATGGAAAGACTCATATTAAGTCAAACAAAACATGCCCACCTTATCAAAACCATAACTGTCCTAATCGTTTCCAGAACAGAGCATGGATAGTCTAACTTTACTACTAGCCTCACCATTGTTAATTCAAAAGAGTGTTAAGAGAAACAATTTATAACAGGAAGGTTCAATCCTAAGAAATGTAATTACACCTTAGTCCAAAACCCCTAGCTAAACCTGAGTCCTGCCCAGACTTCTGAACCTGAGTACTGATTTATGTTCCAGTACTCCTCTTAGCGTGGCAGGTAGGAGCAATCAGTGAAAAGTATGTCTTCTACCAAGTACCACCTTAAGAGCAATACTGAACTTAATAGTTCAGAAATTTATAGTCCTCAACTCATGCTACCCATTGACAGGAAGAAGGATTAACCAAAGCCTCAGGATTGGTTAACTGTTCTAAACAATATCCCATTCAATCCTAGTATCAGAATTGATACCCACAGTCCTGAACACTGAAACCAACTGACTCAAAAAATGACCTATCAATCTAAGTTTACAGAAATTCATGCCACCTCTCTATACAAGGTCCTTAACTTATAACAACAGGAAGATGGCACTGAGCTAAGATAAGCTCGAAGTAAACTCTAGCTTCTGAACAGGGGAAAACAACCTGTTCAAAGTGCAACATAACAGTCCTATAAATTCCCATTCCAAAGTATGATATTCATAGTAAAATCAGTTATCCTTAGTTCAAATGAAAAAAGATCTATAATTTAACAGGAAGAATCTACTGTTCCATATAGGAAATCTCATATATGGAAACACATCTAAATTCATATACGAATTTACATATCAATCTTTATATGAAAACTCATATTAGTTTATATATGGAAGCACATATAAATTGATAAATGAAACATACATGATAGGTTTCTCAGTTTAAGACTGATATCCAAATCAGTCATCCATACACATATTAGAACAGCTCAATAATTCAGTTTCTAATCATTCGATCCCAACTAGAATCAGTGAGACTCAATTCAACATGTACATGTGTCTAAAGGACTATGGAATTAATCCTTCTGATCAGAATGTACCTGCTTGATTTCCTCAATGACAATCTCTGAATCAAGAAGGAAGTCCTGCTTCACTCAACTGCTCGATCCAACCGTTCCTACCAGATTTGATGATAAAGAACAATCGATAAACTCAAACTATATCATCACTGATCCACCATCCTTAGAAATTTCTAAAACAAGGATTAACTCAAGGAAGACTTACAATCGGAAGAGTACAGCTCTCGAAGAACAGATCAGTGTTCACTAGAAGCAATTTGATCTACAAATCAATAGGAAGAGAATTCAGAGGGTTGCTTAGATCATAAGAATTTGATCTAAAAGTCTTACCTCCACTATGAAATCAGGGGTCGAAATATGAACAGGTCCAATTCAGAGAGATCGAGATGTAAACGACTGCTTCAAATTAATTTCACACAGGATCAAATCGGTTTCATGAGGAAAACAACAAACATATGGTGGTCAGAAATTATTGATTCCAAAATGAAGGATTGTTAGAAGTATAGATCGAATCAATGATCGTTGATCGATCTGTTCTTCTCCTGATCAAGTCGACTGACTGGATCCAGGAAGAACAAATGATCAGTCATCGATTGATCGTTCTCAATCCTCAGAGTTATCAGAATGATCAAGGAGACAAGAAGATCATGATATTTACCTACTGATCTCGATCCACCCCTTGCAATGCTCGGTCCTCAGAACAAACCGCCATGGCCGACTGGATCCGAGCTTGGGGAAGAAGAATTTGAAGATGAAGAATTGTCCATCAAAGTGAGGAGAGAAAGGTCCTTAAATAGGAGATGGATAGCGTGAGAAAGAGGCAAAGATTTGGCAGGAAAAGTCTGACAAGGTGGTTAGGGAGGAGGAAATTTGCACATGGCCTCTCCCTGGCTGTTGGAAAAATTTGAAATCGGAAGCTACCAAGGATTCTTTCAGGAAGAGTAAGAACTTGGTCTACACAGAGGGTTGGTTTAAAAGGATTTAATTGGGCTGGAAGCTTGGCCCAATAATGGGTTTAAATAGGAATTAGCCCAAACAAAAATAGATGGTTAAATAAAAAGTTATTTCACCCATGCAAAATATAAAAATATTCCCAATTCATGAATCAATAGAAAAATTTAAATTCTACAATATTCCAGAAAATTGGAGTTACAAATCTCTTCCCCTTGAAAAATTTTGCCCTCGAAATAGGAATGTAGACACAGAAAAGTCAAAAATAGTGAATCCAAAGAGTTGTTTATTGAATTCAAAAAAAAATGCATAAAATACAAAGCACTCAAGTGAACAAACTAGGATATCGCTCACGCATCTCATCCTCACGCTCCCATGTGGACTCTCCCGGAGAGTGGTGTCCCCACATGACGCGAACGAGAGGAATGATCTGGTTTCGCAGACGCTTCTCTCTTCGGTCCAAGATCTCTACTGGCTGCTCCTCGTAAGTCAATCTCGGGCCCACCTCCAGCTCGGAATAGTCCACCACATGGCTCGGGTCTGGAATATATCGTCGAAGCTGGGATATGTGGAAAACATCGTGCACTCCCTCCAATCTAGCTGGAAGCGCTAGCCGGTACGCCACCTCGCCAATCCGTGCCGTCACGTCGAAGGGTCCGATGAACCTCGGACTGAGCTTCCCGCCTCTGCCGAACCGAATGACGCCTCTGGTCGGTGAGATCTTCAGGAATACTCTGTCTCCCACCTCGAACTCAAGTGGCCGTCTGGTGCTGTCCGCCCAATGCTTCTGCCGATCCTGTGCAACTCTAATACGCTCCCGGATCAGTCTGACTTTCTCTGCTGAGTCCACCACCATCTCTGGCCCAAGTAAAGCTCTCTCGCCAACGTCGTCCCAGGATAACGGCGTGCGACATCTCCGCCCATATAGCGCCTCGAACGGAGTCATCTCGATGCTAGCCTGATAACTGTTGTTATAGGCAAATTCTACCAGGTATAAATGGTCCTCCCATGAGCCGCCGAAGTCGAGTGCGCAAACCCGTAGCATGTCCTCCAAGGTCTGAATGGTCCTCTCAGACTGTCCGTCCGTCTGTGGATGATAGGCTGTGCTGAACTTCAACTGTGATCCCAAGCTCTGCTGTAGACTCCTCCAAAAGTGTGATGTGAAGCGGCTGTCTCGATCTGAAATAATGCTAACTGGCACTCCGTGAATCCTCACGATCTGACGCATGTAGAGGTCTGCAAGCTTCTCGGTCGACAGCCCAACCTTGAACAGAATAAAGTGAGCGGACTTTGTCAATCTGTCCACGATCACCCAAATAGCGTCCTTGCCACTGGGAGTACGCGGCAATCCAGAGACAAAGTCCATGGTAATGTGCTCCCACTTCCATTCCAGAATAGGTAAAGGCTGGAGTAGTCTCGCTGGTCTCTGGCGCTCCGCCTTGACTTGCTGGCACACAAGGCATCTGGAAACAAATCTGGCGACCTCTCTCTTCATCCCATACCACCAAACATACTCACGCAAATCCTTGTACATCTTGGTAGATCCAGGATGTATAGAATACTGCGACTGGTGGGCCTCCTGCATCACCTTCTCCCGCAAGTCCTTGGGCACACACAGCTGACTCCCGTGCCTCAAGGATCCGTCCTCCGCAATAGTGAAATCGTCGAGCAGACCTAACTCTGCCTGAGCTCTAAGACCTTGGATTCCCTCATCAAGCAGCTGGGCCTCCTTGATCTTCTCTAGCAACCCCGACTGTATCTGCATATGCATCATCTGACCTCTATACCCTGGGAGAACAACCTTAATCCCAAGGCTCTCCAGATCCTCCAATAGATGCCGGTCCATTGTGAGATACATAGAAATAGGATATCGACTGAGAGCATCTGCAACCACATTTGCCTTCCCAGGGTGGTACTGCAGACTAATGTCGAAGTCCTTCATGAGTTCCAGCCATCTGCGATGCCTCATATTCAGCTTCTTCTGAGTAAAGACATACTTCAGGCTTTTGTGGTCCGTGAAGATGTCCACTCTCTCTCCATATAGGTAATGCTTCCACAGTTTCAAGGCAAATATGACTGCTGCAAGCTCCAAGTCATGTGTAGGATAATTCTTCTCATGGGGCCTTAACTGTCTAGAAGCATACGCTATAACCTTCTTGTTCTGCTCTAGCACACATCCCAAGCCTTTCCCCGAAGCGTCGCTGTAGATGATGAACCCTCCTGATCCCGATGGCAAAGCTAGAACTGGTGCCGTCGTTAGTCTTCTCTTCAATTCTTCAAATGCTGACTGGCAGGCGTCGCTCCAGATGAACTCCTCGTCCTTCCGCGTAAGCTTTGTCATAGGCTCTGCTATCCTGGCGAAATCCTTCACGAACTTCCTGTAGTATCCTACAAGACCCAGGAAACTACGAATCTCTGCTACTGACTTGGGAGGTGCCCATGCTTCTACTGCCTCAATCTTCTTGGGATCTACAGAAATCCCTTCTCCAGTCACCACATGCCCTAGAAACTCCACTCTGTCCAAGAAAAACTCACATTTTGAGAGTTTCTCGTACATCTTCTCCTTCCGCAGAATCTCCAAAATAATCCGCAGGTGCTCAACATGCTCTTCCTCCGTCTTGGAATAGATCAGAATGTCGTCAATGAAGACTACGACAAACTTATCCAAATACTTGTGGAAGACCTTATTCATCAGGTTCATAAACACAGCTGGGGCATTGGTGAGTCCGAATGGCATCACTAGGAACTCATACTAGCCGTATCGGGTGTTGAAGGCTGTCTTCGGAATATCCTGCTCCCGAACCTTCATCTGGTGGTACCCCGACCGAAGATCGATCTTAGAAAAGACCTTCGCTCCACTAAGCTGGTCAAACAGCTCATCAATTCGCGGCAAAGGATATCTATTCTTAATGGTGATGTTGTTGAGTGCACGGTAGTCAATGCACATCCTCACCGTCCCATCCTTCTTGGGCACAAAAAGTACCGGTGCTCCCCAGGGTGAAGCACTGGACCGAATAAACCCCTTGCTCTCAAGCTCATCAATCTGCGTCTTCAACTCCGCAGCTTCCTTTGGGTTGATCTTGTAACAGTGCTGGGACTTTGGTGCTGATCCGGGCACTAGATCAATGCTAAACTCCACATCTTGATCTGGTGGCAATCCTGGCAGCTCCTCTGGAAAGACGTCAAGATACTCTACAATCAGCGGATGCAGCAACTCCTGGTCTTCTGCAACTGCTCCGAAGTAGACTCCCTCTGGCCTCTCTGCAACTCGTCTGCTGATCTCGAATGGTGGAACTCCTGGCGGGCTGAAGATCACCTTCCCTTCATGGCAGTCTATTACGGCAAACTGCTCGCTCATCCAGTCGATGCCAAGGACTACGTCGAATCCAGGCAGTGGCATCACTAGAAGTCGAGCTCGAATCTCTCTCCCAGCAATAGTGATAGGGCATTCCACCATCTCACTTACTGGCACTGACCCTCCTTCTGTCATAATCTGACAGTTCCGTCTAGTGGGCTTGGGTGTGAAGCCGTGTCTATGCAGAAACTCATATAATACAAAGCTATGTGTAGCTCCAGAATCAAACAATGCAATGGCAGGGAAAGAATGTAAGAATATAGAACCTGTGATCACATCTGGCACTGCCTCATCCTCCTCAACTGCAGCCATGACATAAGCACGCCCCTGCTGTGCTCCTCCTCTCTGCTGCTGCTGGTGCTGTGCAAACCTCTGATGCTGGGGTGGTAGAGCTCCTCCTCTCTGGGGTGCAGCAGGCAATGCTCTGGGTGGTGCAGCCGGTGGTCCTCCTCCTCGCCCTCCTGCTAGTCTGGCTGTAGCCTGAGCGCAGTCCCTCATCTGATGTGCATCCGATCCGTAAAAGAGGCAAAGTCCCAACCTCTTGCGGCACTCATCGATATGATGTCCAGGACGATGACAATAGGCACAAGGAGTCGCCAGCTGCTGTCTCTGATGCTGATGTGCTGGAGCTCTGGCCTGACGGTGATGCTGCTGCTGGTGTGGCCTCGTCTGGGTCTGAGTCTGAACTCTCTTCGCCGGTGCCTGAAAACTGCTGCTGCCCACATCTCGATCTCTCTTCAGCTTTGGGTCCGTCTCCTTCTCTACTGCCTGGGCGATCTTAAGGATGCTGGAGTAGGTAGTCGTCTGGCTAATCGCTACCGCATGTCGCAGCTCTCTGTTGAGACCCTTCTTGAATCTCCATGCTCTATCCTCTGGCTCTCTAACCAATCTTTCAGCGAACCTGCTGAGTCTGGTAAACTCTGAAGTGTACTGCGCAACCGTCATCGTCCCCTGCTGCAGCGCCTCGAACTGTATCCTCAACTCATTACGCTCCACCTCTGGGAAGAATTTCTCCTTGAACAGTGTTTTGAAAACTGTCCAAGACACTCGGGGCTCTGCCAACTGGGGGTCCTCCCGATACCAAGCTCTGGCCAAGTCGAAGAGTCGCATGCTAGCCACTGACACCTTCTGGTCCTCTGGAATGTTTGCCATGGTCAAAGTCCTCTCTGCATTCTCCAGCAATTCATCTGCATAGATGATCCCCTCGTCGCCCCAGAAGTCCATCGGGCTAAGGTGCTGGTACTCCTTCGCCGTCCCTGGTCTCGGTCCTCGCGGTGCTGGAGGTGCTACTGGTGCTGGTGCTGGCTTTCTGGTCCTCAGCGCGTCGACGACAGTAGCTCGGAACTGCGTGGCCTGCTGGTTCTGGGTCTCGCGAAACTGAGCAGCCTGGTGGATCTGAGCCTCCATAAATTGCTGAAACATCGCCATCACCTGATTACCGTCAAACATCATAGTCGGCGGCAGTGCTGGAAAGATAGGAGGCGCTGTCGGAAGCGGATCTGCCTGAATGCCTGGTACGGCATGCTTTGGTGCGGCCTGCTCCGAACCGCCTGCAACTACAGAAGTGCCTGCAACTCCAGACTGGTCTGCGGTCTTCCTCGTGGCTACCATCCTGCATAGAAAGAAAACTTGTTGAACGACAAACCCTAAAACCTAACAAACAATATTTTTAATTATAATAAGCACCTAAAAAACTTGAATAACCTGATATACCCTTATTTCCCAATTTTCCTATGCTGTGATCAAGTTTCCCTAGTGTAATCAAGTCCCCCAATAGTACGCTAAGTCCTAGGTACCATTAGGATGGACCTGCATGGGCCACTACTAAAAACATGTCACGACCCGCTCCCGAATAATCGGATACGAGCCGAACACGCCCAGCCTTTGTTGTTAGACACAACAAAGTAAGCTGTACCAATCTAGGGAAACTAACTAGATAAATATGAACATGTATGAAATCACAGCATCTATAAATGTGTCCCCATATCCAGAGTAAAGATACAATATCTGAATTATTACATTCCAGAATAAGAAAGTCTACTAGTCTCAATACATGAAAAGATATAGGAAATACTAAGAAGCTCTAGGCTTCTGCAGCCTCTAGGTCACAAGCAGCTCCAGCTGGCTCAGTAGGGAAAGCAGTATCCTGTCCATAGTAGGTGTCACACAAAGTCTCCATCTCACATGCAACATATCCTATTCAGGAGCGGAGCAAAGTACAGTTCTAGGTAATGAACAATAACATCATGATATGGAAAGTAAATGCTAAAGGAACAGGATAAGAACATGGTATGTAAAGAACATGAAGAACATGAAATACTGCTATAAAGATACATGAAAGATCAAGACTATAATAAGATGCAGGAAAGATCACGACTATAGCTAAAATCAAGATCAGGATCATAGGAACTAATGTAAGAACAAAATCCTAAACATGTGTGTTATAGATTTGAAATACTTCTATAATATGTGACCGGCTTGGGTAAGATCATGAAAGAGCATGAAAAGATCCTGAAAGATCATGTAGGTACGGCTTAGGACCCGCGTGCACTGTGCGAGGCCTAAGCTAAAGATCATGAATAAGTATCCGGGTTTAGTCACATATCTAGAATATTTCCCCACCCCAAGATTCAAGTAAGAACATGAAAGAACAAGCCAGAAAGATCATGAACGTGTCGCAGTGTGTCAGCAATAAAGAACAAGAGAAATGCACTGATCAAAACCATAGAGTGTACTTGCCTGTCTCCGGGTGATCAAGGGTGTGTAGTAAAACTGGATGTCCACCTGTTGTATGATTTACAAATTATAAGTCAACAATGTAAGGTAATTATTCCTAATCTAGAATTTACTTAATCAAGAATCCTTAGTTTATACTAATTCTATTTAAGACCTATTAATCTCACATTGTACAAATTAAAGTAGTATCTATATACTACTTAATATAATATCCTCAAATAGGGGACCAACTATTATTAACCATATGTTTATAAAGCTGACACTTTATTTAACCTAACTGATTCTATAATCTATGGTTCATAAGCTTGGTTATCTATCATTTAATATACCCACCATGTACCCTTATAACTTGCCATAAAATATATCCTAGACTATAGTATCCTGCAAATACAAAATTTAGCTAATAGGTTTAAGGGACCTAAAGATCCTGTTTTGGTCAAAAGCCCAGCTAGTCCCCATTCATGGGACTGCTACTCGAGTAACACATTAACTTATCCTTTCCCCTAAATGCATTCAACCACTGCACATGTGGGTTCTGGTCCTGCATCACATCATGTTGTGCACATTAGTAAAATACTGCATCCCAAATCATGTCCTGCAACCACTCTTGTATCCACACATCCATTCTCATTCACTGTCTTCTATCAACCACTGTTATTAATTAACACTCTAACTCCTAGATGCATGTCCTATTGCTTGTGTACATACAACTACACACATCTACACTGCACTTTAATACCTTTCACAGCATACACCACTGCAATTTCATTTATGACACTATCCTGCAATGCAATTAAATCACTGCCATGACCTGCCACTTAGCTACTTCATTAGGACAGGTCCTATGTTTGCATTTCCTTTGTATCCTGATACCCTTGCATACATATTATTTAATTACTGCAGTAGCCCTCATTGTCCTATAAATTAGCCTATATACTTAGCTGATACTCTCAGGTTCCTGAAGATGGTCTCTCATGTTCTCAGTTTAAGAATTAACCAAAAATGGAAAGACTCATATTAAGTCAAACAAAACATGCCCACCTTATCAAAACCATAACTGTCCTAATCGTTTCCAGAACAGAGCATGGATAGTCTAACTTTACTACTAGCCTCACCATTGTTAATTCAAAAGAGTGTTAAGAGAAACAATTTATAACAGGAAGGTTCAATCCTAAGAAATGTAATTACACCTTAGTCCAAAACCCCTAGCTAAACCTGAGTCCTGCCCAGACTTCTGAACCTGAGTACTGATTTATGTTCCAGTACTCCTCTTAGCGTGGCAGGTAGGAGCAATCAGTGAAAAGTATGTCTTCTACCAAGTACCACCTTAAGAGCAATATTGAACTTAATGGTTCAGAAATTTGTAGTCCTCAACTCATGCTACCCATTGACAGGAAGAAGGATTAACCAAAGCCTCAGGATTGGTTAACTGTTCTAAACAATACCCCATTCAATCCTAGTATCAGAATTGATACCCACAGTCCTGAACACTGAAACCAACTGACTCAAAAAATGACCTATCAATCTAAGTTTACAGAAATTCATGCCACCTCTCTATACAAGGTTCTTAACTTATAACAACAGGAAGATGGCACTGAGCTAAGATAAGCTCGAAGTAAACTCTAGCTTCTGAACAGGGGAAAACAACCTGTTCAAAGTGCAACATAACAGTCCTATAAATTCCCATTCCAAAGTATGATATTCATAGTAAAATCAGTTATCCTTAGTTCAAATGAAAAAAGATCTATAATTTAACAGGAAGAATCTACTGTTCCATATAGGAAATCTCATATATGGAAACACATCTAAATTCATATACGAATTTACATATCAATCTTTATATGAAAACTCATATTAGTTTATATATGGAAGCACATATAAATTGATAAATGAAACATACATGACAAGTTTCTCAGTTTAAGACTGATATCCAAATCAGTCATCCATACACATATTAGGACAGCTCAATAATTCAGTTTCTAATCATTCGATCCCAACTAGAATCAGTGAGACTCAATTCAACATGTACATGTGTCTAAAGGACTATGGAATTAATCCTTCTGATCAGAATGTACCTGCTTGATTTCCTCAATGACAATCTCTGAATCAAGAAGGAAGTCCTGCTTCACTCAACTGCTCGATCCAACCGTTCCTACCAGATTTGATGATAAAGAACAATCGATAAACTCAAACTATATCATCACTGATCCACCATCCTTAGAAATTTCTAAAACAAGGATTAACTCAAGGAAGACTTACAATCGGAAGAGTACAGCTCTCGAAGAACAGATCAGTGTTCACTAGAAGCAATTTGATCTACAAATCAATAGGAAGAGAATTCAGAGGGTTGCTTAGATCATAAGAATTTGATCTAAAAGTCTTACCTCCACTATGAAATCAGGGGTCAAAATATGAACAGGTCCAATTCAGAGAGATCGAGATGTAAACGACTGCTTCAAATTAATTTCACGCAGGATCAAATCGGTTTCATGAGGAAAACAACAAACATATGGTGGTCAAAAATTATTGATTCCAAAATGAAGGATTGTTGGAAGTATAGATCGAATCAATGATCGTTGATCGATCTGTTCTTCTCCTGATCAAGTCGACTGACTGGATCCAGGAAGAACAAATGATCAGTCATCGATTGATCGTTCTCAATCCTCAGAGTTATCAGAATGATCAAGGAGACAAGAAGATCATGATATTTACCTACTGATCTCGATCCACCCCTTGCAATGCTCGGTCCTCAGAACAAACCGCCATGGCCGACTGGATCCGAGCTTGGGGAAGAAGAATTTGAAGATGAAGAATTGTCCATCAAAGTGAGAAGAGAAAGGTCCTTAAATAGGAGATGGATAGCGTGAGAAAGAGGCAAAGATTTGGCGGGAAAAGTCTGACAAGGTGGTTAGGGAGGAGGAAATTTGCACATGGCCTCTCCCTGGCTGTTGGAAAAATTTAAAATCGGAAGCTACCAAGGATTCTTTCAGGAAGAGTAAGAACTTGGTCTACACAGAGGGTTGGTTTAAAAGGATTTAATTGGGCTGGAAGCTTGGCCCAATAATGGGTTTAAATGGGAATTAGCCCAAACAAAAATAGATGGTTAAATAAAAAGTTATTTCACCCGTGCAAAATATAAAAATATTCCCAATTCATGAATCAATAGAAAAATTTAAATCCTACAATATTCCAGAAAAGTGGAGTTACACTATTAGTCTCTGTAATTTCTGTAACAAGATTATTTCCAAGATTCTTGCTTGCAGGTTACAGGCTATTCTTCCAAAAATTATTTCACCGGAGCAAAGTGATTTTGTTAAAGGGCGTGAGATTGTTGACAATATACTTATTGCCCAGGACATGGTGGCATCTATGAGGGAACCCAATCATGGTGGCAATGTGGCAATCAAGCTTGACATGCAGAAGGCTTATGACAGAGTTAATTGGCATTTCCTTTTGCGGGTTCTCCGGAGATTTGGTTTTAATGAAGCCTTCTGTGATATCATTTTTTGTCTCCTGGCGGACATCAGGTATGGGATTCTTCTTAATAGAGTTCCTACAGATTTCTTCTCGGCGTCTAGAGGGATCCGTCAGGGGGATCCTCTTTCCCCAGCTCTATTCATTATTGCGGCGGAGGTACTGTCTCAGAATCTCAAGCTTCTGCAAGACACTAATCGGAGATCTTCTTTCCATACTCCGATAGGGGGTCCGCGTATCTCTCACTTGGCCTACACGGATGATGTTTTTATATTCACTTCGGGGGATATATCAGGTTTGAGAGCTCTTCAGCAGGTGTTGCACCGTTATGAGGCTGTATCTGGTCAGAAGATTAATTATTCCAAGTCTGTCTTTTATACTGCGACTCCTTTGGACGAGGCTCGTACACGTACTATCTCTTCTTTATTTGGCTTTTGTACCGGTACTCTGCCTTTTACTTACTTAGGCTGTCCTTTAACGTGCGGGAGAAGGAATGCGGGGCTGTTCAGGGATTTGCTTGATAAAATCAGATCGAAGCTTACGGGATGGCAAAACAAAATTCTATCTCCTGGGGGTAAGCTGGTTCTTATCAAGAATGTTCTCACTTCTATCCCTATGTATACTTTGGCAGTATGCTGCCCTCCCAAGGCCGTTATCAGGGCGATTGAGAGAATGTTTGCTGCATTCTTTTGGGGTAGCAAGGATGGTGTCGCTAAGAGGAGTTGGTTGGCGTGGCGGCTTGCTACTCGGACTAAATCTGAGGGGGGTCTTGGGATCAAGTGTCTGAAGGATATTATAGATGCTTTCTCGATGAAACTATAGTGGAAGTTGCGGCATGGGAGGGGACTTTGGGTGGAGTTCCTTAAATCAAAATATTTTCGTAAGCATCATCCTTGCGAAGCTTTCGTGACGTCCAAGAGTTCTTCCATTTGGCGACGGATTTTGCGGGGGAGGGATTTGGCGGAACCTCATATTGCTCTTAGACTTGGACGTGGGGAAGGATCTGCAAGGTGCGAAGCGTGGATTCCGGGAGGCCCTCAGCTGGGTCATGTTGCTGATCCGAGGGGAGATGGTGTGGCTACAGGGGCCAGGCGTTGAGCGGGGAGATGGCCGTGGGGGCGGGTGCGGGCCCAGGATTTGTCGCCTGGGATTACTGGGCTGGCGGACCAACCCCCGGCTTCCGGGGGGGCGGGCGCTGATGTGGCGGTTTCTTCCCAACCTCGGGCACATCCCACGGGGCGGATGGCACCGGGTGGTGGTACTGGTGAGCTTCGTCGGTCAGCCAGACTGGCAGGGAGGGTGGTGTTCCACCCTCATCGTCCGGTGATTGTGAGGGCTCTATCGGACAGGGGCAGAAAGATCCGGGACTCAAGGGCGAGGAACTCGGACAATGGAGGTCCTGCTATCCGTTCATTCTGGTCCACCGAGGGTTGGAATTTGCCTTTGATTTCGGAGCATTTTGGGGATGAGGCTGTGCGGCATCTCATTGCGGCAAACCTGACTTGCACCCCGGTGCCTGATTCATTTGTCTGGGGTGATCGCCAAGGTTCTTTCTGTCTGGCAGCGACATGGAGGGTGTGTCGGGTTCATCATCCAACCTCTCCTTTATTTTCTCATATCTGGGGCCAATGTATTCCAGCGAAGTGGAGCATTCTGATGTGGCGGGTGTGCCACAACCGACTTCCCACTAATGACAACATACAAAAGATTGGCTTTCATTTGGCATCCAGGTGTCATTGCTGTCAGGACGGGCATGTGGAGACACTTCAGCATATTTTCTTCTACGAGGCTATTGCCTTGGAGGTTTGGTCCGTCTTCCGGGATCTCTTTAAGGCTCGGATGCACCGTGATTTTTTGATTTTCCTCCAAAGGTGGTGGCGTGGTTCTGACAGCCACCATAGGAGATCATTGGCCGGTGCGATTATATGGGTGCTTTGGAAAAACCGGAACAAGCATCGCTATGAGGGGCGTAGTGCTGGTGCTGCTTTCTTGGTCCGGGAAGTGAAGCGGCAGTTTCGGAAGTCGCTTTCGGGTTGTCGTCACCTTCCGCCTATCCCGCAGTGGGCTTTGGAGTAGTGTTTTCTTTTTCTCTTTTTCTTTGTTTTATTTCCCTGTTACCATTTGAGGTCGGATGTACTCATTACCCTCTTTTTTAATAAAGGTAACGGTTTCCATTAATATATATATATATATATATATATATATATATATATATATATATATATTATGATACATACGATACACCACACTCAAATCAAGGCATTCTAGCAAACACCTATGGTGCACCACACTAGTATCGCACTATTCTATGATATTCTTGCGATACGCTCAAGATACCTCTACCAAACGTTGTCTGAACCTAGCCAAAACACATAGGCATATCTAAAATGATAATTAGAGCCTAATTAGAGTAGTGTTTAGCTAGTGCAATGTGTCATGTGGAATGTGGAATATGTGTCACAAGTATCGGAGGAGAAAACCTCCAAATTGACTACGTGTCCTAGAATATTATGACACATCCTACTCGTATCCAGACACGTGTCTAGCCACACACAAGCAATGCAAGTCTATGACAAACACTTGGTGCACCATTCTCGAATTTTTCCCAAAAATGGTACAATAAGTCACTATAACTTCTACATAAAGGATCACTGGAGTCTAGTTCTTCCGCCTATATGTACCCCTAGTCCATGGGTGGGTTCTTAATGGTCAAAATATACAAATAGAGTCTAGAAATAGGGAAAAATTAATTGGATGTATACCTATTGGGAGATGGATTCCTAATGCAAAAGTCCGATGGACATGATTCGAACACGGTTGGACACAAGCTCCTAGCCAAAGCTTCCCTCCTCAAGTGCTCCTCTAGCAATGACAAGCTTCTTAGCCTCCTTGGAATGAAAATGAGAAGGATAAGATTTGGGAATGGGTTGATTAGGGTCTGCTTCCAATTTGGAATGAATTAATTAGGAAAACTAAAGGAGGCTATTAATGAATAAAGATGCTTATATAGACTCCTATTTGGGTTAGGCTTAGGTTTAGGAATAGATAATAAGACTTAAAAGCCACTCTCCATGTCATGAATGGAATCTCTACAACTAATGGGAATATTATATTCTTTAATCTAAAGAAAATGACTAATTAACTAGTCTAATCATGACTACTCTAATTAATTGAGCCAATGGGTCAATTCAATTCTAGTTGGGTCCACTCCTACCAAGTCTAATAAATAGGCTAGTTCATCAATCAATAACATATATAATTATAACAATTATTCATAAAATTTAAATAATATAAAAATGACAAAAATATCACTATCTAGAAATGTGGAAGTGACATATTGCAACTCGGTATCATTGGATATGAGATGTGCTTGAGAATGTTCACATGAAAAACAATGGAGCAGATATACTCACGAAGGTTCTACCAAGAGAGAAGTTTGAGTATTGCAGGATTATCGTCGGTATAACAAGCTCATCCACCTAGCTGGAAAGAAGCAGATTTGTTGGAATGGGTGGGGTTCCCAACCTATATAAAGAACACCCGGAAGTGTGACAAGCATCATCCTTGTATCGGAGATGCTTAGGGAATCGAAGGCAACGGAAAAAGGAGGCATATTCAATGCTTACTGGAGAAAATAACACAATAACAGTACACCGCCGATGTACCCACTGCCAGTTGTACCGAATTTGTGCATTTTCTCCGGCAAGTTTTACTCGTCAATACGGTTTACCGCAGTTGGGTGTTGAAGCTAATTTTTTTGGTATTTTTCTGCATCGTTGGTCAAATCGATGGCCCAAATTTGCTATGAATTTAGGGGATATATAGATATTTTTAAACCGTAAATCATCATCTATCTACCAGAGACGAGATCATCTTTTGCAACTTTTGGAGAGAAAGAAAGAAAGGGGATTGACGGCTACTTTGAAGGAAGATTGTTTCGGGTATTTTTCTCGTTCTCTTTGTTCTTTGGAAATCTGTAATCCATTTTCATCGTCCATGTAGTTCTAGTGGTTCGTTTGGATAGGTGAAAAACTTGTAGAGGCTATAGTAATTGTAAAACCCTGATTCTAAATAGGGAATTACAAGATTTATCGTTTGGCTTTAATTGTTATTAGTGTAATTTTAGAATAATCTTGTGTTAATATTTCCTATTATTATTATTATTATTATTATTATTATTATTATTATTATTATTATTATTATTATTTAGTTGGTTAATTTAATTACATTATATTATATTTAAATTAGTATATTGCTTGTTGGATTGTATTTTCGGTTTAGACCCAAACCCAGCCCGTTTATTCCTAAGTCCAAAACCCTTTCCTAATAGTAAGAAGAAAAAACCACTCAACTTCACTCTGACCATTTCCTTTTCCCCTACACGTTCTCACTCCTCCCTAATTATTCTCCCCTAAAATATCACCACCACCACATAACCTATTTCTTTAAAGAAAGGAATGGACCTACAGCACCTCTCATTTCCCATTTGAACACACCATCACTCCCACTCTCTTTCCTTCTCTTTTCTCTCCCTGCAGACCCTCACCCCTCCCCTGACTGCGCCTCGGCCGATCTCCGGTGCCCGACCCCGCAGGCCCCTCGCCGGCGCTGACCCGGACCCGACCGCCTCTGACGCCTTAACCGCCGACCGCGGCCAACCCCCTTATCGCAGTCGACCTCCGCGACCCGCGACCCGCGCAAACCCACGTACGGCCAGCCTATGTCCGGTGCCCTTCCGGCCGTCCCTACGACTCGCTGCCAGCGCCCTTCGCGCGACCAACAACCCGCGGCCCCTTGCGCTGTTGTCCAGAAATGTTCCAAGGCTTTCTAGCCAGTGACGACCCACCGCGATCCGAGTCCGAGGCCACCCTTCGGATTCCATCATCAATCTTTTGGTATAATTACTAAACCGAGTTGTTCGTCCCTCCCCGTCGTTGTCTATGATGATGCGGTCTCGATCCCCTTCGGGATTCGATGATTCTATTTCGTTGCTCGTATGTGGATACTTGAGATGATCCTCGGTTCGTCATTTCGGTTCCGGACCGAAATTATGTTGTTGTGGATTAGGGCCTACATATTTGTGTTGAATGTTTTATTGGATTTTGGTTGTAGTCCGATTCCGGACTCGGGTTTTGATTTCTGCTATGTTCGAGAAATTTATTCTGAACCCTACATTCTAATAGTCTGATTTATTACACTGAGATACAAAGACAATTAATATATTTGCAACTACTGAGATCATTCTACTACTGGTGTGTTAGCTTGCGATTTGTAAAAATTAAGTTTTAAAAGTCTGAAACCATTTTTGCTACCCTTATTTAATAGTTCTATAAGTTTGGTTTCGTTGACATGATTTCTTTTATATATAAATGTATATGATTTAAAAGGAAAATTGTGTTTAACTATATACTAAATATTTGTGACTCATTTCAAATCTATGTTTATATTATTGCTATCTTTAAAAAACCAGGTTGTACAAATTATACTATTCTAGAGTTATATTTTACATTTTATAGGTTCATTAAGATTGGCATATTTTCGGTTAATCGAGACTTTATCGAATTCACTTTGGCGACGACCGAATTGGTCGAATGAGCCGTTAGCGAAACGTAAACACTACTGGGCATTCCCGTACGGACGTAAGCGATTAGCAATGTGTGACTACATGACCAAGTCTGAGACTCTGGTTGTCCCTGCCTTGCGACTTTAGTTTACTTTAGATTTGTAGAACTTGTTACTTAGCCTGCTATATTTTAGGTGCAGGGCATTCGTGCCTTCTGACTGAACCGTTCTCGGCTTAGAAGATCGCCGCAGCGTAATTTAGGATTTTTATTTTATTCTCTTTTTATGTAAAATATGTTGTAAGGGCATAAACCCATTTTTCCTTTTCTCTAAGTCCTGTATTGTGTAGCTTAGGAGTAGTGTAGCCCTTTTTGTATTTTATGCGTTTTACGTTGATAATATCGTATGTTAGTTTAACTACAAATGAAATTGGAAACGTTATTTTTTAAAACAAAAATAAAGATTTTCTCGCATAAATTAGAAAGCATTAAAAATACAAGTTTTATATTTCTATTAAAATTCTCACATTTTATCATTAAATGGAAAAAATATAGTTTATATATATATATATATGGAAAAAATATAGTTTATATATATATATATATATATATATATATATATATATATATATATATATATATATATATATACAGTATAAAAATACGAAGATTTCTGAATAAATTAAGATGTCTACTCCTTCCAAAATAAAAGCAGTTGGACTTATTTTATACAAATTTAGAAATAGCAAAAAGCAGCGTTAGAGTTAATTGATCATTAGACTAATATGTTAAACAATAAAATTGACTAGGACTAATATTAGAGTTTGCAACTAGAACACTGTAGAAATGGTTGTATTGGAACTAAGACATCCTCTTAATCAAATGTAGGGTTCAGGACCTAAGTCTGAGATCCTTTCCTGTCTCCACCTATAGCATCAAAAATTCGAGCAAAGTTTCATATTATTCATGTTCGTGTTTTAATTGATAATCAAATGCATTACATCATTAGGATTATATACTGTATCGACACTGACTCACGGGATCTCTCTCATACCTTAATTGATTGCTTGATTGACTCATTGACTCGAGAATTGGGAGAGTAGTATAGCAACTGTGACCAAAGTCCTGTTACTAATATTTTCTCTTTCGCGCTAACCCCTATTGCACAGGGGGTTGAGCCGTATCGTACTAGTATTTGGCCAAAATGTTAGTATACACATTGAATCTATCAGCCGGTCACAGATCTGCTATACGCTCAAATCACTATTAAATCATTATAGATTGCATCATTGTTGCTCTTGAGATTTTATTACTTTACTTATTCTTTATTATTGTTTAGAAAATATAATATTGCTTTAAACCTGCTTCTTGCATCATTTATTATCATTAGAATACTAGATGTGGATATATGTTCTTGTCCTCTCCTGATTGGAGACCAACATTTTAGGTAATTGCAATGATGAGGAGTTCACTTTTAGTACCTACTACAGACCTGAACTAAATTCTGACGAGATAGCTGAACCCAACTAAGAGGCACCTGAGCCGATTACTAGTAGCCTAGTCAGCATTGTGTTTAAAGCTGTAAATTTTAGTACAACTTAAGTTTGTACCGGCATTGTGTTTGATTTATTAAAATAAAAGTTCTTTTAAAATTTTGTATTTTAAAATGTTGTGCTTGAGTTACTACTGACTGATACAGCTTACTGTTGTCGTCTCACAACAGTGCAGGTGGGCATGATCTGACTGGACCTAGAATCTTGGGACCGGGTCGTGACATATTTTCAGTGGTAGCCCATGCAGGTCTAGTTCTGCAAATTGGTCTAATCAACTTACTCTAGACAAACATGCAGTCCTGTAATCTGACTTTAAACTTAAGAATAACTTTAGGAAAATAAACTTTAGAAACAATTAGCACACTTAGACTATTTCCAACCCGTTGCAACATAGTACCAAATTTATCTATTTATATAATCTATTTTTGCTTGCTTATAGTTTCGTAGGTTATCTTTGTCACGCCCCGCTCCCGTAGAAGCGATCGTCCTCGCTAAGGCGTGATGCCGCACGGGCCTAGGTTGCGCCCGTGCAAGACCAAGTCCAGAAACGGCCGATTTAGCTAGGCCACAGAGTCGCACAGAGTGTCCCCATTGCAGCAGAAAGTAAATAAACACAAGTAGAAGCAAATTCGAACTCTTTATTGATATTCACTAAGGTTACAAGCGGCGCTAGGCCGATATTACAAATCGCTCAAGCTCTCTCTCTCTGAAACATAAAAGGCGTGCCAAGTGGCTTACAAGATGGAATGATTCATGGCGATGTTCCGATACATTATGTCCTGTATAGGGTGCTCCAGCTCCTTGCAACGCTCCCAGGGCCCAGAGATAGCTCCGCGCCTTAGCACGTTCGAGGAAAGCTCCGCACCCGCCGACGTTTTCTGCTTCCTGCAAGCAAACTGTGGGGTTATCAGTACATTGTTATGCACTGGTGGGGAGGCTAGCTCGCCCACAACGCTATCATTACCAAACACGTTCCATTTACTTTTGTGCAACATCTATCATTCATTGTCTTTCTAATCTTGCCTTAGGATCAATTTCATGGCATATTGCATAACCTATCTCGTGTTGCAGAATTCAAGTGTCGTATAGAAAATATATGTACGACTTACCCATACTTACCGTCCGGCCTTCCCTGTCCAAGTAAACCAAGTTAGACAACAATCCATGTAATAACATAATGCGGTACTTGGAAAACATTCTATATCGAGTGCGTGTCCCTGCCTCGGGTCCTAGCGCATCGTACGCGTGTTCTTTAGCTCATTGTACAAGTATTCTTGATCATGTGGTGTGTTACATTCAAGCCTGTTCAGGAGGTACTTTTTGTACATTTAACTTAGACTACTTTGATTTCAATGCAAAGACTTGCACGTGGATTGCCACCAGCATAGTCCACTTAATCTACATGCATGGGTCGCTGGCTTTACAAGCCATTTTGGACATTTCCCTTTGGTAATTCTCAACTTAGCATAGGGTGATGGCTGGTACACCCCGTTAAGTCTCTTGAATATACCCCGCACTTACGTCCCCTGGTGCCCAAGCCCGCACCCAGGCAGACCGTAAGCCCCGACTTTTGATTCTGCCTAGGCCGGCCACGGTATACTCCACACAACGCCCGTGCCGCAGAATCCTTTCACTACCACGGCCACAGCATACGCCACCCCTCGCTCGTGCCGTTTGTCCACGACCATTTCGTATTATCTTGTTATTTAACTTAACGGCTATCTCTGCCGTAGGCTAACCCTTAGCCATAATGCGTTATCGACCAGGTTGGCGTCCGTGCAGCGCGGGTAGCGAGCCCCGATGCACGTGCCCGTCACACCTGTCGCTAACCATTCTTTCTTTTCTTTCTTTCTTTTCTTATCTTTTCTTCTTTCTTTCTTTTCTTTCTTTCTTTCACTTGTTCATTCGTTTATCGATTCATTCACGTATTCATTCATTCATTCGTTGATTCATTGATTTATTCATTCAAGCATTACGCAACTCCTCGTACGGGAGTCGCCTTGGCGACCCATCGGTCCTATAGCCTTTCAGTGTCGCTATACTCTACTCGGAACGACTATATTGATAGCCTTTCCGTTCATTGTTGTAAACCATTCATTGTTTCATTGTTGGACGCATAAGGAGCATAAACGTAGGCTTGTGCCGTAGCACGAGCATGGAGCGCGGGCGAGAGTTCTCGTACTTTTCCATGTTCCTTTCCATATTCTATACAAGCATACAAGTTGGGATTATTCCCTTAGCTAGGTGCGTTGAGTCATTTATTAGCATGCAAGAGGTTATCGCCTAGCGATTCTCGTGATAGTGTCCGTATTGTTATGTGTCTAGGCTAAGCATAGACGGGTTCATCGGAGCCACCCACCTTAGCGATGTTCGCGTCGGCCGAGCGATACTCCGAGCGCGCCTTTGAAAGTCTAAGTCTGGATTCATCTTGACGGGCGTAAGCCTTGCATCGATTCTTCATCTGGTCGATGCAAACTCTTCGGGTCGACGGCTCCTTTGAGTCGTTGCACCTTGCCGTTTGAATCGGCGTTCCGCTGGGGCGGAGCGGGTCACTACATTATACACCACTCGAAACAAGTCTCGTCCTCGAGACTTCCTGAGTGCAGGTCATCCTACCATTCCTTAACTCGCGTCGTCATGTTTCTTAGGCAATCCCTATCGAACGGCTCTATCGCTCTATGGCACCGAACTATACTCGATACTTTTCCAAGTTCTATGTCGCGCATGTGTGGTCGATTTTATTGAATGGCTTTTCATTCATTTCAGAGTTGATGGTACTTATTCAATTGCGGTGTTTCCTTCGACTTGGTTGCTACTTCAACGTGTCATGGGACTGAAATGGTCGAACGAGGCACGTTGTAATACATCAAATGCGAGGGTCGTAGGCTGAGGCAAACTCACTTTCGTTTATCTTGGTCATCGAGGTGACCCAATTCGCTTCTCAAGCGTTCGTGTCCACGAAATCAGTATGATTTCTACTTAGCGGGGTCGACCAAGTCTTTGTAATTTTCGTCCGATTGAAGACTAAGTATTGCACTATCCTCGAGTATAACTTCCTATCAATGGTCCAATTCGTTATACCAACTTTTATTTGCACGATATCGATTCCATATCATTCACTTGTTTAGGGCCAATCTCGTTGTCGTTCACGCACACTCCGCTTACACGTTTCTTTGATTCCGAGTCACGCTCGTACTATTATCGATCCTTTACTTAACGCAATTTCAAGATCTTCGACACTCTCCCATTCCTCAAGTCTTGCTTGAACTCAATGTATCACTTGGCTGGATCGTGCACGCATTCCAAGCGTCCCCAAAATACATGCATTCAGCCAAGCCGCATGATCTAGAAATTTGTCATTTTCACTCGAGTCGCATCGTGCACATACTCAAGCGTCCCTGAATATATGCATGTCAGCCGAATCTCGTGAGGGGTATTCCTATATTCGTGATTCACACTATCCATCCATGCCGATCCTCAAGATCAATCCTTCGATTGATAACTCATGAAACAGGGCGTCTCGCCTACCCGCTAGGCCATCTTTTCGAGGCTAAGTCAATGTCAGGATTGGAATCAAAGTTCCCCAACAATAATGCCAACACTGACCCCAATCCTAGGATCAAACCAAAGTCGGTAGTACGGGGTTTTCTACCCAAGCTCGCGTCACTCAGATTTCTAAACATCGAGCACGATCACCTATTCGCATCAATGTATTCGTCGTACACACAACGAATTCAAATCCATTCCAATCACTAAATTGACATACTTCACATATCCATTCTAACCAATGCACGTATTCGATCACGAGTTCATCTAACTTGACAATATGTTGCGCCCCAATCTCACGCGAGTCCGATTATCCACGGTGGTTCATGAATCACCATGCAACGCTCCCGTGGAATAATCATTCTCATCGGGACGTAACTCTTGTTTGGGTCCAGACTAATTCATTCTCGATACGCGGATTAGACCTATGCAATCCTCAAGCTTAATCATCAAGCACACCGAATCATTCTCAAGTCACCTTCGCATCAAACCACAAGTCGAAGCACACAAATTGCCACGCCAAGCTAGTTCAATCACCCCCGCTGTGTGAATCACCATTCCAGCACTCACGCGGAGTGATCGCCCTATCGGCGCGACGCATGTGCGAGGCTGGAGTTGCGCTCGCATAAGACAAGAATGTCGACGTTGGGGTTATCGTCGAAGCAATCCAAACATTTCATTCTCATTCAAGCCGAGATCTCTACTCGATAGTCCGACCGTCATGCGTTCAATTAGAAAATCCTTGAGCCAAGTCTATCTTTTCCTTGACACATTCTTTTTACATCTCAAGTATAGCATCCAACGGAATGATAACATTTGCACGATCGTCATTCGCTGAGTCAGAGTACCCCCGAGTTATCGCATATCGATCTTTGATACGCCTCAATACCATCGACGATATGCGTAACCTGACGATCTTCCTTTGCAACAGATTTTGAGTCGTGCGTTGATGCTGTTGTCCGAGTTGGATAATCCACAATTTCCTCAATATTCAAGACCAAGTTCGATCGCTATTCCTCAAGCTTGTTTCAAGATCGTTGTTCAAAACTCAAGTCACATTTCATTTGAATCAATCCCAAATCGTACGCGCGATCCTCTAAGTTTCCTCGATCAAGACCATTCACTTTCATTCATCGTTCCGAACCATTTTCTAACTCGCGTTGCTCATTGACAAGTTGTCCAGCGACATCTCGTTCAGGACTTTTGAAGTCATGGCCAACTAAGCGTGACACGTTCTAAGGCTTTACACGATTGCGTCGCTTGTCGACATACTCGTACGATCCGTAATCCCTTAGTCTCGCTCGAACTATTTCTATGACGTCCATACACCACTCAGGGTTCGAGCCACTCGACTTGTCGTCGACACTCATTCTTATTCTTCTCCGAACCTATCACATACACCACTCGGGTTCAAGTCATACGATCTAATCCTCAATCACGATCGCGTCATGCGCTAAGACATCCTTCAGATTCGTTCGACGAATCTCTAGCGTAATCGCTCACGTCGCCTCGACGTACTAAGTCGTTCGCACAAATCCTCAAAATCCAAGCCAATCTTTTCGAGTACGCCTAAGCGTTAGTTTGATAGCGTTCCTATCGATATACACTCTAAGTGTATCTCCGTTCCCGACCGAGCGGTACTTGATATCGCTCGCAATTCGATTGCACCAGAAGTCGAGGTGCGCGATACTCTACACAATTTAGCCAAAAGGCTGCGTGCATAACCATCCCGTTCGAACTATACTTTGGTCTCGTGTACTCGTTTGCTGTCAGCGTAAGCTCATTCAAGCACGCACTGCGTTTGCTAACTCTTAGCATCGGTTCCTTCCAACTCAAGTCCGTCGTGGTGGCACAAAGGCCTTCGCCTATCAAGTTCGTCGTAGTGGCACAAAGGCCTTCGCCTATCAAGTTCGTCGTAGTGGCACAAAGGCCTTCGCCTATCGGTCCCGATCACCCGAGTACTTATACGAGCTTTCAAAAATATTAGACTTATTGTATGGAACATCCCAAGGCACAACGAGAGAGAGAACGCACACTTCTTTTGTAACCAACCGAGCTTTCAAAACTGAGAAAATCGAATGAAGTCCAAGGACGTAAAGCCGTGCTCTGATACCAATATGTCACGCCCCGCTCCCGTAGGAGCGATCGTCCTCGCTAAGGCGTGATGCCGCACGGGCCTAGGTTGCGTCCGTGCAAGGCCAAGTCCAGAAACGGTCGATTTAGCTAGGCCACAGAGTCGCACAGAGTGTCCCCATTGCAGCAGAAAGTAAATAAACACAAGTAGAAGCAAATTCGAACTCTTTATTGATATTTACTAAGGTTACAAGCGGCGCTAGGCCGATATTACAAATCGCTCAAGCTCTCTCTCTGAAACATAAAAGGCGTGCCAAGTGGCTTACAAGATGGAATGATTCATGGTGATGTTCCGATATGTTATGTCCTGTATAGGGTGCTCCAGCTCCTTGCAACGCTCCCAGGGCCCAGAGATAGCTCCGCGCCTTAGCACGTTCGAGTGTCACGCCCCAGAACCAGAATACTGGAGAGCGGGGGCAGACATAGCCAGCTACGTATAATGAGATGGAATCCACGTCACTATACGGTCACGGCTGTCTAGATATATGAGGGTTTAACTACAAGCCATCAGTCTCCTATGGTCAAGAACAAGCCTATTGTCTCAATCTCAAGCAATGTAATAACAGTTACAAGATGTCAGAGCATCAAATATATAATAGCAAGGCGTCCCATACATTACATATTCGGATGATCATGAAGCTAGTCGTACAAAATGTCAGGACTAGCAAGAGTTTCAGTCAATACATGATCAACCCTAGGATTTGTCAATCATGTTACAGCCCGTAGGCAGACAGTAAGTAAAGATGCAACCGAGCTAACACGTGCTCGTCGGCTAAACGCCTCAAAAGAATAATTTTACAAATAGAGTGGGAGGACAAAAGAAACCCACTCGTTGCCCTGGTTACGCCTGGTGGTCACCATCGGGCTGGAAGACAGGTGGATCCTCTGGTGCTGCTCCGATATCTGGCCATACAAAACCAGCTGGGTCAGACCCCAGAAAGAGCAAGTGCCACAAAGGAGGTTTCACTTAGGAACTAAAACCAGCATGTCACAATAGAATAATAAAGATAAATAATAATTAAAGAACTGATAATAATAGAGATAACAACAGTAAACTGAGTACGAGGAAACCATTCAAGTAGCCAGGTCACAACCCTTAAACCAAACAAGGACCGGGGTTGCAGCCCTTCACCTGAATAGAAACCCGTCTCAAATACTATTGGTACAATGAGGACAATAAACGAAGAGAGGACACAGAAATGCTCCGGGAGCCAGGTTACAACCCTTAAACCAAACAAGGACCGGGGTTGTAACCCTTCGCCTGAACAGAACTGGACCCCTGATCTTTATTGTTAATGTCGGTATAAATAATCACGATATTGAAGTAAGGTAAAACATGACAAGCATGACATGGGGAGCAATAAGACAATAAACGAGGAGAGGACACAGAACTGCTCCGGGAGCCAGGTTACAACCCTTAAACCAAACAAGGACCGGGGTTGTAACCCTTCGCCTGAACAGAACTGGACCCCCGGTCGTTATTGTTAATGCAGGCACAATAAGCAGGACGATAGATGATAGGATAACCATGGAACTATTCAGATAGCCAAGTTACAACCCTTAAACCAAACAAGGACCGGGGTTGTAACCCTTCACCTGAACAGAACTTGGTGTCCCATCATTTATCGATACGAGAAATCATGTCCTGATACAATCTGGTACAGGATCAGGATAAGACTAAGCTGGAATAAACTTCATCCAATCAATCACGGCCAATCAAGAGTACGGCTTGATACTTTTAACTAACTAGGGTTATCACAGGCCTAGTTACTAGCAAGATGCAATAAGATTATCCCAACAGCCACAAGCCCTGCAGACCATCCGGTTATCCGGGTCGAATGTCCGTTTATGAAGGGTGCACCACATGACTGTGTGCTGAAAATGTGCCCTACTCGTCGGTAGGCTACAAGTCCACTTAATGCGCCCAGATAACGGGATTACCTGTAGCTGGGAATCTCTTCATGACTACTGAATCATTCTAGTTAATTAGCCTTAGTCAATTTTAGTAGGTAACCCTGACCGTGGTACTCAGGGATCCCCATCCTAGACATGATGCAAGACAGTACCAGTTTATTTGTACAAACGCAATCGCCCACGGTGTCCAGGTCAGTCATACTTGTCATGTCAGGCTAGCTGTCATAACAGCATGTCGAGACATATCATACCAGTTTACTTGTCAAGAGTGCGCCACAGTGGACCACTATCGTGTTATATTCTCACATTATCATAAATGGGAGAAACTTGCATAAAACAACTAGTGATATATTCTTGAAGCTAAGGGAAAGATATACAACTATGACGTTGGGAGTTGGGAGAATTTCTGACCACAAATCATGCAAATAAGACATAGAATAGCTAAAACAGGCACTATGCGGCCTATTCTGCGACATGCGGCTCATGCGGCTCCTGCGGCTCAACAGCGACATCATATGCGCCAACTGCGACATGCGCCAATAGCGACATCATATTCGTCAACTGCGACATGCGTCAACAGAGACATCATATGCGCCAACTGCGACATGCGCCAACAGCGACATCATATGTGCCAACTGCGACATGCGCCAACAGCGACATCATATGTGCCAACTGCGACATGCGCCTACAGCGACATCATATTCGTCAACTGCGACATGCGTCAACAGAGACATCATATGCGCCAACTGCGACATGCGCCAACAGCGACATCATATGTGCCAACTGCGACATGCGCCAACAGCGACATCATATTCGTCAACTGCGACATGCGTCAACAGAGACATCATATGCGCCAACAGCGACATCATATGTGCCAACTGCGACATGCGCCAACAGCGACATCATATGTGCCAACTGCGACATGCGCCTACAGCGACATCATATTCGTCAACTGCGACATGCGTCAACAGAGACATCATATGCGCCAACTGCGACATGCGCCAACAGCGACATCATATTCGTCAACTGCGACATGCGTCAACAGAGACATCATATGCGCCAACTGCGACATGATATGCGGCTACCGCGACATGCGCTTCATTGCAACATGCGCCTACTGCGACATGCGCCTTCTGCGACATGCTGTTCATGCTGCAGATGAACATAGAAATGACCAGAAATTGTTTTGGCCATAACTTTCTCATCCGAAGTCGAAATCTAGCGAAACAAAAGCCAAAACTGCACGAAATTGAATTCTCTACAACATGGAACAAATCAAAATATGAAAATAATAAAGTTTGGTAGATCAAAACCCAAGAAATCCAAAAATAATATAAACTTAGATCTACAAGAAAATATCCATCAAAATGAAAAATGCCAAGTTCTAAAGAGGCTTGGAATCAAGTAAGGAAGAGAATGGAACAATAAAACTTGAGATCCATCATGAAGCAAGTTTGCACTTGCCTAAGCTCTCTCTCTCTCTCTCTCCTTCCTGGTAGGTGTAGAAGTAAATGTGGAGAAAAAGAAGAAGAATAATGAAGAGAGAGAAAGATGAGGGGTTAATAAATGGGGATGGTGGTGGTAGGTAGGGGTTCTCCCTTTGGTTCATGATGAACCAAGGCAACCCAAGCCTAGCCGAACCAACCCAAAACAAACCGAGCCAAGCCAAGAGATATGCAATACAAAATAAAATACGTACACGTATTCTAAGATACGTAATATGAACTATAGGCATTACATCGAGGAAAGCTCCGCACCTGCCGACGTTTCCTGCTTCCTGCAAGCAAACTGTGGGGTTATCAGTACATTGTTATGCACTAGTAGGGAGGCTAGCTCGCCCACAACGCTATCATTACCAAATACGTTCCATTTACTTTTGTGCAACATCTATCATTCATTGTCTTTCTAATCTTGCCTTAGGATCAATTTTATGGCATATTGCATAACCTATCTCGTGTTGCAGAATTCAAGTGTCGTATAGAAAATATATGCACGACTTACCCATACTTACCGTCCGGCCTTCCCTGTCCAAGTAAACCAAGTTAGACAACAATCCATGTAATAACATAATACGGTACTTGGAAAACATTCTATATCGAGTGCGTGTCCCTGCCTCGGGTCCTAGCGCATCGTACGCGTGTTCTTTAGCTCATTGTACAAGTATTCTTGATCATGTGGTGTGTTACATTCAAGCCTGTTCAGGAGGTACTTTTTGTACATTTAACTTAGACTACTTTGATTTCAATGCAAAGACTTGCACGTGGATTGCCACCAGCATAGTCCACTTAATCTACATGCATGGGTCGCTGGCTTTATAAGCCATTTTGGACATTCCACTTTGGTAATTCTCAACTTAGCATAGGGTGATGGCTGGTACACCCCGTTAAGTCTCTTGAATATACCCCGCACTTACGTCCCCTGGTGCCCAAGCCCGCACCCAGGCAGACCGTAAGTCCCGACTTTTGATTCTGCCTAGGCCGGCCACGGTATACTCCACACAACGCCCGTGCCGCAGAATCCTTTCACTACCACGGCCACAGCATACGCCACCCCTCGCTCGTGTCGTTTGTCCACGACCATTTCGTATTATCTTGTTATTTAACTTAACGGCTATCTCCGCCGTAGGCTAACCCTTAGCCATAATGCGTTATCGACCAGGTTGGCGTCCGTGCAGCGCGTGTAGCGAGTCCCGATGCACGTGCCCGTCACACCTGTCGCTAACCATTCTTTCTTTTCTTATCTTTTCTTTCTTCTTTCTTTTCTTTCTTTCTTTTCTTATCTTTTCTTCTTTCTTTCTTTTCTTTCTTTCTTTCACTTGTTCATTCGTTTATCGATTCATTCACGTATTCATTCATTCATTCGTTGATTCATTGATTTATTCATTCAAGCATTACGCAACTCCTCGTGCGGGAGTCGCCTTGGCGACCCATCGGTCCCATAGCCTTTCAGTGTCGCTATACTCTACTCGGAACGACTATATTGATAGCCTTCCCGTTCATTGTTGTAAACCATTTATTGTTTTATTGTTGGACGCATAAGGAGCATAAACGTAGGCTTGTGCCGTAGCACGAGCATGGAGCGCGGGCGAGAGTTCTCGTACTTTTCCATGTTCCTTTCCATATTCTATACAAGCATACAAGTTGGGATTATTCCCTTAGCTAGGTGCGTTGAGTCATTTATTAGCATGCAAGAGGTTATCGCCTAGCGATTCTCGTGATAGTGTCCGTATTGTTATGTGTCTAGGCTAAGCATAGACGGGTTCATCGGAGCCACCCACCTTAGCGATGTTCGCGTCGGCCGAGCGATACTCCGAGCGTGCCTTTGAAAGTCTAAGTCTGGATTCATCTTGATGGGCGTAAGCCTTGCATCGATTCTTCATCTGGTCGATGCAAACTCTTCGGGTCGACGGCTCGTTTGAGTCGTTGCACCTTGCCGTTTGAATCGGCGTTCCGCTGGGGCGGAGCGGGTCACTACAATCTTTGCTTATGTTTGTTACTTATCTTCCTTCCATTCCAGAAAATGGTTGACAAAGGACTTACTCGATCTTGATTAACTAGAAACCTTACCCAGTTAGGCCAAATGTTTTAAGTTGTGTTCGACATTATATTCTTAATAATAATGTTGTATAAAATCATAGGATTAGTTGGAAGTTGAGGCTATAGTTACCAACCCAATTGTCTTAGAATCCATGTCTTCCATTAATACCAGTCACTAAACTTTAACCCATTCCTTCTACTTTCCTAAATCCGATTTTATTATCAGAATACCTTGATCAAAATGTGATGTCTTCATTTTGACTTGTGAAACATAACCTTTACCCTATTTGACTTAATCAACCCAGAATCCTTGCAACTACTGGTGTATTCACATTAGTATGATCTTTATCCATTTTAGACCATCCAACTTTATAATTTCTACAAACATTTTTGCTACGAATGTTACATTCCTATTTGACTCCAAGGAAAAAAGTTACATTCATCATGATAACATTTCGTTGACGCGTTTACCCTTTGAAAATCTTATGGATTTAGTTGAGAAAGTATTCAACAAACCACTATAGCATTACAGATGTGCACTGTAGTCATTTACCCAATTCATGAAACTGTAAGTTTACTGCAGCCAGATACGCACTGGTGGGACATAAACTTTAGTTAAAGTGATTACAGGTACACATTGGTTTTTAAGTATTGTTAAGACTACGTCTTAGACCCTTATGTTTTAATCTGAGTCATAAAGCCAAAGGCTTACTGCAGCTAGATGTATATGCACTAGCAAGGCATATGTTCTCAACCATTATGGTAATAGATTAAAATATGATTACTATCAGTTGGTATCACTTTCAAACAATCATTGACTTCTAGGATCAAACTCTTATTCTTATACTTGGTCCTTTCATCTATTTTATCAAATTCATTATCTCAATAGTGCCATTAGCATTTTAAATTATAAATCATTCATAACATTACTGAGTTCGGACTTTCTTAGCACATTTATCATTTCAAACATTATATTATAATTAGGCCCTATTATCTACAGTAGGAAAACGGGACCCAAGTTCAGTGGGTTGTAGAAGAAGATGAAGCAGTTGGAGACTGCCCCCACACCAAGGACCAAGACTTTGAGAACTAGTACTAAGAGAATCTAGAGTTGTTAGTAACACTAGGTAATTATTTGTGAAGTTGTAACCGGATAACTTTAGAAAAAGTTTAGGAGAATCTTCCTATAATTCTCTGATGATGTGAAATGAATCCTTAGTTACACTCTTATCTGGCAAATGTCTTTCATAATGTCATATTTTCCTTACAATACAATTTTTGAGAACTTTGAGGATTTCGATTTGAGGGAGAAGGTAATTAAGAATTATTGAGATAGGACTTGTCAAATATATAATGATGTTAAGGTTTGGAAGAATATAATTTTGATATGCATCCTTAGTTATATGTTGATACGTGAAGGTACTCATGATTATTAGAGGCGATATCATATTTTTAGTAACATTATTCTTGTATAGATTAGTGACAATCCTATGACTGTAATTTTGCCACATCAGTATAACTATTATTTAGTTTGTCTTTTTCGATTCTTAGATATTATAGCAATGTTAAGTTTTTCAGAGATAGGATATTGGTAGAGAGAGGAAGACTATGACAAGCAAGAACATGTATGAGTATGGAATAATTTTGACAATGATTGTTCATCATGATAATTAAGGATTACCACTTAGAGAAGGAATTATACAGAGACAAGATATGGAAATATCCAAGCGAATAGCAAGATGAACGAGGCAAAAAAATATTACGAGAATGTTATGTATTCTTGGTAAGCAATTATAAAATGACTAATTTTGCACAATTCCTTCGGTAGTTGATGATTCAGAAATAGAAGCAGAAATCCATAATTGTGGATAGTGACTATGTTTCTAAGTAGGGAAGAATGTTATTTTGAAGAGACTGCATAAATTGATCAAGATATTTTCATTGTAGATTAGCCATAGGATAGTTAACGTAGTTTCATTTGAAGCAGTTAAGGGAGTAATGCTCTTGCTTGTTGAGACTTGATTATACCCCTATCTCTGCCCATAGAATTTCGAGGACAAAATTTTCTAAGGAGGAAAGGTTGTAAAACCCTGATTCTAATTAGGGAAATACAAGTTTATTGTTTGGCTTTAGTTGTTATTAGTGTAATTTTAGAATAATCTTAGGTTTATTATTATTATTATTATTATTATTATTATTATTATTATTATGATTATAATTATTATTATTATTATTATCATTATTATTATTATTATTATTATTATTATTATTATTATTATTATTATTATTTAGTCAGTTAATTTAATTACATTTTAGTTAAATTGGAATATTACTTGTTGGATTGTATTTTCGGTTTGGACCCAAATCCAGCCCATTTATTCCCAAGTCCAAAACCCTTTCCTAATAGTAAGAAAAAAAAAAACCACTCAACTTCACTCTGACCACTTCCTTTTTCCCCTACACGTTCTCACTCCTCCCAAATTATTCTCCCCTAAAATATCACCACCACTACATAACCTATTTCTTTAAAGAAAGGAATGGACCTACAGCACCTCTCCTTTCCCATTCGAACACACCATCACACCCACTCTCTTTCCTCCTCTCTTCTCTCCCCGCAGACCCTCTAGCCCTCCCCTGACCGTGCCTCGGCCGATCTTCGGTGCCTGACCCCGCAGGCCCCTCGCCGGCGCAGACCCGGACCCGACCGCCTCTGGCGCCCTAGCCGTCGACCGCAGCCAACCCCGTGGTCGACCCCTTGCCGCGGCCGACCTCTGCGACCCGCGACCCGCGACTGGCGTGCCCCCCCGCGCGGCCAGCCCCTGTCTGGCGCCCTTCTGGCCATCCCCGCGACCCGCTGTCAGCAGGGCCGGCCCTGGGGTAAGCCTGACAAGACTTCGGGCTTGGACAACCCCCCTCCATAGGGCAACCCCCTAGGCCATTTGGTTTTATTAGTACCCGTCCAACCCAAATCCAAATTAAACATATATCTTTCAATATAAGTAAAGGGTAACCAAAATTAGTTCCGGATAAGGCAACCCAACCCGCCGGGCCGGCCCTGGCTGTCAGCACCCCTCCATGTGACCAGCACCCCGCGGCCCCTTGTATCGCTGTCCAAAAATGTTCTGAGGCTTCCGAGCCAGTGACGACGCACCGCGATCCGAGTCCGAGGCCACCCTTCAGATTCCGTCATCAATCTTTCGGTTTAGTTCCTAAACCGAGTTGTTTGTCCCTTCCTGTCATAGTCTATGATGACGCGGTCTCGATCCCCTTCGGGATTCGATAATTCTATTACGTTGCCCGTATGTGGATACTTGCGACGAACCTCGGTTCGTCATTACGGTTTCGGACCGAAATTGCGTTGCTGTGGATCTTCTGTTGGATTTTGGTTGTAGTCCGATTTCAGACTCGGGTTTTGATTACTACAATGTTCGGGAAATTTATTCTAAACCCTACATTCTAATAGTCTGATTTATTACATTGAGATACATAGACAATTAATATGTTTGCAACTACTGAGATCACTCTACTTCTGGTGTGTTGGCTTAGGATTTGTAAAAATTATGCTAATAGTCTGAGAACCATTTCTGCTACCCTTATTTAATAGTTCTATAAGTTTGGTTTTGTTAACATGATTTCTTTTATATATAAATGTATATGATTTAAAAGAAAAATTGTGTTTAACTATACCTAAATATTTGCGACTCATTTCAAATATATGTATATATTATTGCTATCTTCAAAAAACTTGGTTGTACAAATTATACTATTCCAGAGTTATATTTTACATTTTATCGATCGGTTCATTAAGATTGGCGTATTTTCGGTTAATCGAGACTTTATCGTATCCACTTTGGCGATGACCGAATTGGTCGAATGAGCCATTAGCGAAACGCAAAGGCTATTGGGCATTCCCGTACGTTGAGGCGTAAGCTATTAGCAACGTGTGACTGCATAACCAAATTTGAGACTCTAGTTGTCCCTGCCTTGCGACTTTAGTTTACTTTAGATTTATAGAACATGTTACTTGGCATGCTATATTTTAGGTGCAGGGCATTCGTGCCTTTGGACTGGACCATTCCCGGCTTAGAAGATTGCCGCAGCGTAGGTTACGATTTTTATTTTATTCTCTTTTTTATGTAAATATGTTGTAAGGGCATAAGCCCATTTTTTTTCTTTCTCTGAGCCATGTATTGCGTAACTTAGGAGTAGCGTAGCCCTTTCTGTATTTTATGTGTTTTATGTTGATAATATCGTACGTTAGTTTAGCTACAAATGAAATTGAAAACATTATTTTTAAAAAAACAAAAATAAAGGTTTTCTCGCATAAATTAGAACGCATTAAAAATACAAGATTTATATTTATATTAACAATCTCACATTTTTATCATTAAATGGAAAAATATAGTTTATCTATATTTTTATATATATATATATATATATATATATATATATATATATATATATATATATATATATATATATTTTTTATATAAATACGAAGATTTTCGAATAAATCGAGATGTCTACTCTTTCCAAAATAAATGCAATTGGACTTCTTTTATACAAATTTACAAATAGCAAAAAGCAGTATTAGAGGAAGATTCTCCTAACTTTAGAATAAGTCTAGGACCAATATTAGAGATTGCAACTAGAATACCGTAGAAATGGTTGTATTGGAACTAAGACTGTAAACCCCCTCAAAATCTCTTAATTATTCATTAATTATTTCCAATTTTAATATAATTCTAGACAATGAGAACTAATAAATAGTTCCTAAGTTTATGATTAAATTAGAATTTAAATATGGTAAACATTTTATGTACGATATAGAAATGAAAAAAAAAAATATATATATAATAATTCCTAGCTATTTGAAATATATATCTTTTCTTAAGGTAATTCTCAAATTTTATTTGAGATTAGAACTTTAATATTTTCTAAATATTTTAGATGGATATTATTTTTCATGATGCATAAAGAATTTAATACAAAAAAATATAAATGTATATAGGTTATTGTTGTTAGATTTCTGGTTAAATGGTTTTAGAAAATTTTGGGAGTTAATTTGGATTATTGAGTATATATATATAATTATATATAGTTAGATAAGTATAAAAAAAGGAAAAGAAATTTTTTTTAAAAATAACAATAGAGCCCACAGGCACTGTTCCCTTGCGGGAACAGGCCGCGGCTGAACCCGAACCCCCTCTTCCCTATATGAGAAATGAGAGAGAGAGGGAAGGGAATCCCCAAACCCTAAATCTTAAAACCCCAGCCCCGGTCACCTCTGCGCCGCCCCGATGACCCAAGCTACGCGCGTAGCCGCGCAAGGCCGAGCCGCGGCAACAACGAGGTTGCAACCCACAGTAGTAACACTGAGTCCGACCACAACCTTGGGAGGGGTTTTCATCCTCGTTTTTCAACCGATTTGCGAACCGATTTCTCGGGTATGCTCCTTACTTAACCCTCTCCAAATCCCTTTAGATGGATATAAATCAATAGCAATATATTGTTCTGAAATTGGAATCAAAATCGACAAAATTTTTTTGTTAAAACAAAACATTTTTGAACCCGAACCACTATTTTGGAAACCAGATTTCGATCTGATGAATAAAAGTTTTCCAAAACTAAATGAAGATGCTTATAGAAAACCTATAGGGCTCCAGGACCTATTTTGTAGATTCCAGTTTTCTCAACTATGCATTGAGAAAAACGATTTCTAAATCAACAAAAAATTCAGTTTTCGAAAACAGTAAACTTTAGAAATTCCACCGATACGACGTGCGTCCCGCCAAACTGGGTGACGTGGTCACAAACTGAAAGCATCGAAAGGTGCGTATCGACTTCGTAGATGTGTGGACTTTGATGGAATTCAAATTGGTTGCGTTTGTGCGACGCGTTTGATGCGTATCCGTCGAAATTCATCGTATCGGCCTCTTTGCAAATTTTCTAATTACTTTGTGCATGTTTGTCAAATCGAGACGAAACTTACACCAGCAGGACCGTATCTTTTTTCTAGTCCCGTGTGCCAAGTTTGGTCCGATTCTGAGAAGGTCGACCGGAACGCCTATTTAGCGGGCCCACGACCCGATCCAACGGGCAAAATTGTACACGGACCGCCGAAATCCAACTTTGGACATACGGTTGGATTCGTCTTCTCAAACAGGACCCATAGACAAATAGTTTGACAACTTTAGAGGTCATAGGTACTGGCACGCATTTTGGTGCAAAATAGGTCCAACGGCAGATATTATTTTGACCCACAATTACGATTTTGCCCCTGTTCCAGAATTAGACTTTTGGACAGGCATTTTCTAGATATATCTTTTATATCGGGAACATTCTTGATGTTTGTTTCAGCATCCAGAGCCGTTCATAGATTTTGAGATTTATTGCTGACGTGATTGATTGCTTGGAGCTGCTTTACCCGCACTGTCAGGCAAGATACCTTGCCACCTTACTCTGTGATTTACTTATTAATATTTTCAGTTATTTATATTCAGCATTACTTAATTGTTGTTATTATTATATCACTGTGCGTCCAAGTCACACTTGGCTGCAAACGACTCTATCGTTCGTTTTACTTGTTTTTGTTTTATTCTCTAGCATTAACTTAGCCTAGTGACCACCCCTTTGATGATGAGGTATTGGTATATCTCATAGGCCATTACACATGCTTTGCCACGTGACATGAGTCACATGTAGGGCACATACTCATGTAGTCGCTCGGCCACCGATTACGTATGAGGCGTGCAACGGTTAGTAGCAACTGCCAATAGATTTGCATGCTAGTGGACTTGGCAGTTGCTAGAGGTCATATGAGTTATGGATATGACCCTACTAGGAATTGGGTGGGGAGAACAGTTTCTTAACGTATGAGCCACGTATGCACTTTCCTATTCCTGATCCTGCTGGCCTCTGACATTCGATGAATGTTATGCTTTGAGGTCCCTGGTATCCTGGTGGGACCATACCGAGTTTCCTGTACCTGTAGCCAGAGTGCCCATGCATTGAAGGTTCGTTCTTAAATGTATTATCATTGTAGAACTGGTAGGCACCCTATAGTATGTACCTTTCTTTTATTTATTAAATATCACAGTTTATACGACATATTCTTTATGTATCTTGTTACGTCCCTCTGAGGACATGGTGATCTCTCCAGGTGTGTGCTTTATGACTTTTCACAGGTGTTCTAGCTAAGACAATGATCTTCTCTATTTCTTTGAAGAGGATTGCTCTTGGTTCGTCTAGCCATTTTTATCGATCATTTCTTTGTATATTTTCTTTCATTTAAAATAGTTGGTAGTGGATTTGTCTCCGTCCTACTACATGTACAAATGACAAATTCTTAGTTGATTATAATATTATTCTTTATTGTGGTTGAGATTTAGTTAACATGATTTTACTGCATTTTACAGCTTATGTATACATACGGGGGTTCCATACATTGGAGTATACTTCGTATGTATACAGCTGGCATGTCTACGTACTTATTCTTAAGTATTTTAGGACTGGGGCGTTATATATTTTTGTGGTGGCCCATACAGGTCCAGTTTATCACTTCGATTATGTTACTGTACCGATGTGAGCCTGCAGATAGGATTACAATCTAGGTATCTCATCCACACAATTGACCCCCTTCCTTGAATTCAATTCAAACTCTCATCAGATTACCTTGACTTCCTTCTGCTTGATTTCTTCTATTGTAATTCTTATCTTTTTCCTTCATGCTTGATAGGGAGGTTAGGAAGATAACTAATACAAGTATATGTGTTATATTTCTCAGTTACCCTAATAGTTGACTTATAAGTTGGGTAGTACGCCTCACGGCCTATCACCCCGGACTCTTATAATCCATTAATGAAGTATAACCGGGTGGCGCTGAATATATGCTAGTGTAGAAAGATATGTTTACTTAGAATACATAGTTTTAGTAGCCCATACTCCATTGGTCAACCACGGCCTGATACAAGAGGCAGTAGGACGACTGTATAAAGCAGGAACACCGGACAAGACTTAGGTCCTTATGAACTTGAACCATTTATAACTGCTTTCATTATTAGGTCCCATACTTATACTTTGCACTACCATGATTGATGTCTCTATTTATAGTCTAGTTTTGCAAGCTTATTCTTTATCAAGCTTGTTCAGGACATATGTATACTGGGGACGCCAACTAACATATTGTCTAATCGAAATCAATATATTATGGTCTGATCAACCTTGATGTATTTGGTTCGTTCTTCATTTGTTTACCCTATGTGGATTGAGATATCGAGGTATCTAGGATCTCATCCGCGACTGCATTGACAATTTCTCTTGAATTATACATTCGCCTTTGAATCACGTAATTGTATTCGATGACATCTTTCTTGAACTTTTTATTGCTTTTGTCTTTCACTGATTGGAAATACGAACGCTCATATTTGATAGATAGATACAGAGTATCCCCCATGGCCATAATAGTTGTATACACAAGTATAGCTACTATCGGCCAGCCATATGACTACAACCTTGCCTCAAGTTACTTGTCCTCCCCTCGATCCTAAAACTAATATTGTGTCCTTCGAGTCATTTAAATTTGAGAACGATTAGGGTCTTACCCTTGGTAAAAATACCAACCAAGGAGACTATCTATCTTCAAAGACCCAATTATTGTGAGTCTCAAACTATTTTTCTCAATTCTTGCTAGCAACCCATATGACTTAACCCAAACCTTACTCTACCAAGTCCACAGTTTAGACATGAGAGGAACAAACAGAAACAAGGACTAGTATTTACTATGACTGTGATAGACACCATTCCAAGAATTGGGATTCAGCAAGGGTCATTCTAGGTATAAAATTTTATTATTAAAGACGTGACTTTGCATTAGAACAACACCTTCACCAGCTTGACCAATATCTGTAGTATGATGCTCCATCATATTGATTCACTAGTTATTAACAACAATGCATGAGCACTACGTGTAACACCATTAGAAACCTTATGACTATAGTCTGACCAACTTAACACAAATATAAATTTATGACCTAGTTGTTGAGATCTTTTGTTACCCCCATCGATAGACTCTCGTATACCATGGAGGAGTGGATCAATCTATTCTATCGACTCATGTATCGCGGTACGCAATCATTTCCATTTATTAGAAACCGGGGTACGATCCTCGAAATTGATTCATGACTAGTATATCACGTTATCGATCACATCGTGACTTATTATTACCAGAGGTCAAGGTACGATGTCGCGACTCAAATATTCCTAACCTCATTATTCCTAAAGCCATGTCCTAGTCTCTAGAGTGAATAGGTTATAAGTCATTCTTAATTTTAGGAATTATGGGATCACCAATTAATTGAGGTAAATTGGTTCTCGCTAGGATGATAAACTAGTGACTCATGAACTCCCACTTTCTATCTAGATCATTTGGCATCTTCGACCGTGACATGGATATTCGAAGCACGAGACTAGTTGTTACCTTCCGACAAATTCTATATACAACACCTAGAGGAGTCCACATTCATGTAGGCATATCATGTCCCACTAAATCATATCCCTTGTACTCTATTTTTAGGATGCGACTTTCCAGTCAAAAAGGCTAGCTATAACCCCTACCATAATGCTATTATCCTTTCCGACTTCGGTTAGATATCCAACCTCGACTCAAATCTTTTGACTCAATATATGGTTGTGATCTACCCGAAGCCCACTACGCACATGCCACTAGTGTGCTACTCAATTGAGTATTCTTATGCTACTTAAACATAAAAGTCACAGAAGGCGTATTCTCGGTCTTTAGGAACCTGGCGAACCAATCCGGCTAAAAAAAAAGAAAAAAAATTTGCCCGACCACTTGCCTTGGAACCTATATAAGATTACCCTAACCTACTAGAAATGGCTCAGATTGATTTCATAGCATCTCGTCTAGTCAATATATATTTGAACATATGATTCATTCAACCAAAGATCGATGTCTAATTAGGGAATCCATTAAGACGCAGTTAAACTCATTCTTGCATATCGCCACATTTGGACTATAAAACCTAACTTTCAGAAATAGGTCCCTATACCTGTTATGTACTCCTCACCCTTGGTCCCTAAATCCTTCTTCCAGGAAATCCCTTAACCTTGTCTATTGTAGCCAATTTCATGCGGAATCACTCTGTATCAACTTATTTTCGGTTATGCTCGACCAAGACCTCTCCTATTGCCTTGATAAAACATGGTCAGTATATGAGTAATGCTAAATAAATAGTACCTTGGATTCCTATAGTCCATGACTACGATCAGAAGTACCTCATAGACTCATACATCTCCTTAGGATTGATTTTCTTAAAATTCCTATTACTGTGCTTCCTACGTTAACCAATTTCTGTAGGTTGAGTAGAACCTTGAACTTATCGTACTCTCTCTTGGAATGCGATATCAATTAGATTCTATCTTAATCGTTCTTCCACCTGTTTGGAGGTTACGATACGATCTTTGTATGGCCTTTTATATCCCTTGCTCGTGCGTTATATAACCGCAATAAAAGGTCGCAACCTTGATTTTTTTCAAATACCATTCTATCATAGTATCGTGTCTTAGTTCTAATTGCGAGAACAAAAAATTTCATAGTACATAATTACAAGCCTCTCTAAGAAATATAGGGCTTCTTTGAATTAGCAAATGATTGGGATAGATGGTTCCAATTGAACAAATAATCCAATGGTTCATAAAACGTCCACTTTTATCTGTAGCAATTGATACTCTCTATCGTGACTTTGATATTTTAAGCACAACACGAGCCGTTCCCTTCGAACAAATTGCACACTCATGGACTAGACCAGTCAAACTTCATACATGACATACAAGTCCCGCACAAACAAACCTTCTTGTGCTCCATTTTAATTTTACCACATGTATGACACATTCTTCATTTAGAATAAACCATACATGCCTTTTTGTTCCAAATGAATTTAAACCATACAACATCGACCCAATTTCTTAACCAAACTGAATGCACATGATCCATACAAAATATGTCACATCTATGACATATGCAGTTCATACAAACAAACACATGCTTCCTATACAATACCAAACACAAACCGCATACTCCTGTCATTATGACTTAAAGGTTCCTAACCCTTACCTAATAATATTCTATAGCCAGGTTTCTTTACTTATTATAGATTTTCATCACTTGACCATAAATTCTTCTTTCCCTAAGTTCTTCAAGCTCATCCCTTAACTTCCCATGTTAGGCAAAAACTGGATTTTCTTGAACTAACACGTTCTAGTTACATTTGAGCAAGAGATTTCTACCATCTTGCCGAAAGCATGCCGATAGAAATAATGTTAAAATGTAATAATCTCCTATAGAAGTTATTGACCAAGAACGTCATGGCAATATCTAGGCTCACTTAGAATCTGTGACTACGGTGAGTAATATCCATTATTCTCGTGCCATTTTTATTGTCCTTCTCAGAAGTTTTGCAAACAATAAATTTTTACGATTGACCAACTCCTATAAGTTGGGTAGAGTCTTGAAGGCAGAATATCTCATCATGTAGAATATAAGGTCAATTTGGATTCATATAATAACCACCTCCTTTATCATTTTGGAAACCGAGTTACTACTTGACGTGTCTGCCTTTTCTAGTATTGAATCTTATTAATTTATATTTTATATTCTTAGATTGTTTTAATTTCGAGGACAAAATTCTTATAAGTTGGGTAGGATGTAAACTCCCTCAAAATCTCTTAATTATTTACTAATTATTTCCAATTTTATTATTAATTATAGACAATGAGAACTAATAAATTGTTACTAAGTTTATGATTAAATTAGAATTTAAATATGTTAAACTTTTTATGTATGATATAGAAATAGAATATATATATATATATATATATATATATATATATATATATATAATAATTCCTAGCTATTTGAAATATATATATCTTTCCTTAAGGTAATTCTCAAATTTTATTTGAGATTAGAACTTTAATATTTTCTAAATATTTTAGATGGATAGTATTTTTCATGATGCATAAAGAATTTAATACTATATATATATATATATATATTTTATATATTTTATATATATATATATATATATATATATATATATATATATATATATATATATATATATATATATATATATATATATATATATATATATATATATATATATATATATTATATAAATTTTAGATGGATAGTATTTTTCATGATGCATAAAGAATTTAATACTATATATATATATATATATATATATATATATATATATATATATATATATATATATATATATATAGGTTATTGTTGTTAGATTTCTGGTTAAATGGTTTTAGAAATTTTTGGTAGTTAATTTGGATTATTGAGTATATATATACAATTATATATAGTTAGATAAGTATAAAAGAAAAAGGAAAAGAAAATAATAAAAAAGAAAATATATATTGTTCTAAAATTTGAATCAAAATCGACGAAAAATTCTTGTTAAAACAGAACATTTTTGAACTCGAACCACTGTTTTCGAAACCAGATTTCGATCTGATGAATAAAAGTTTTCCAAAACTAAATGAAGACACTCATAGACAACCTATAGAGCTCCAGGACCTATTTTGTAGAATCCAGTTTTGTCAACTATGCATTGAGAAAAACGATTTCCAAATCAACAAAAAAATTCAGTTTTCGAAAATAGTAAACTTTAGAAATTCCACCGATACGACGTGTGTCCCACCAAATCGGGCGACGTGGCCGCGAATTGAAAGCATCGAAAGGTGCGTATCGACTTCGCGGATGTGTGGGCTTTGACGAAATTCAAATTAGTTGCGTTTGTGCGACGAATTTGATGCGTATCCGTCGAAATTCACCGTATCGACCTCTTTGCAAATTTCTTAATTACTTTGGGCACGTTCGTCAAATCGAGAAAAAACTTGCGCCAGCAGGATCGTATCCTTTTTTGGTCCTGTGTGCCAAGTTTGGTCCGATTCTGAGAAGGTCGACCAGAATGCCTATTTGGCAGGCCCGCGACCCGATCCAATGGGCAAAATTGTACACGGCTCCCAGAATCCAACTTTGGACATACGGTTGGGTTCATCTCCTCAAATCGGACCCGTAGACATGTAGTTTGATGACTTTAGAGACCGTAGATACTGGCACATATTTTGGTGCAAAATAGGTCCAACGGCGGATATCATTTTGACCCAAAATTATAATTTTGCCCATATTCCAGAATTAGACTTTTAGACAGGCGTTTCCTAGATATATCTGTTACACCGAAAACGTTCTTGATATTTGTTTCAGCATCAGGAGTCGTTCGTGGATTTTGAGATTCATTGTTGACGTGATTGATTGCTTGGAGCTGCTATACCCGTACTGCCAGGCAAGATACCTTGCCACCTTACTCTGTGATTTACTTATTCTTATTTTCAGTTATTTATATTCAGCATTACTTACCTGTTGTTATTATTATATCACTGTGCGTCCAAGTCACACTTGGGTACAAACGACTCTATCGGTCGTTTTACTTGTTTTTGTTTTATTCTCTCGTATTGACTTGGCCTAGTGACCACCCCTTTAACGATGAGTTATTGGTATATCTCATAGGCCTTGACACATGCTTTGCCACGTGACGTGATTCACATGTTGGATACGTACTTGCATAGTCGGCCAGCCGCCGATACGTGTAAGGCGTGCGACGGTTAGGAGCAACTGCCAATAGATTTGCATGCTAGTAGACTTGGCAGTTGCTAGAGGTCATATGAGTCATGGATATGACCCTACTAGGCATTGGGTGGGGAGAACAGTTCCTTAACGTATGAGCCACATATGCACTTTCCTATTCCTGATCCTGCTGGCCTCTACCATTCGATGAATGTTATGCTTTAAGGTCCCTGGTATCCTGGTGGGACCATACCGAATTTCCTGTACCTATAGCCAGAGTGCCCATGTGTTGAAGGTTTGTTCTTAACTGCATTATTACTGTAGAACTGGTAGGCACCCTATAGTATGTACCTTTCTTTTATTTATTAAATATCACAGTTTATATGACATGTTCTTTATGTAACTTGTTACGTCCCTCTGAGAACATGGTGATCTCTCCAGGTGTTCTAGCTAAGACCGTGATCTTCTCCATTTCTTCGAATATGATTGTTCTTGGTTCGTCTTGCCATTTTTATCGATCATTTTCTTGTATATTTTCTTTCATTTAAAATAGTTGGTAGTGGATTTGTCTCCGTCCTACTACATGTACAAATGACAAATTCTTAGTTGATTATAATATTATTCTTTATTGTGGATGAGATTTAGTTAACATAGTTTTACTGCATTTTACAGCTTACGTATACATACGGGGGTTCCATACATTGAAGTATACTTCATATGTATATAGCTGGCATGTCTACGTACTTAGTCCAAATTATTTTGGGACTGAGGTATTACAAAGACATCCTCTTAATCAAATATAGGGTTCAGGACCTAAGTCTGAGATCCTTTCTTGGCTCCACCTACAGCATTAGAAAATCGGAGCAAGTTTAATATATATTGTATCGACACTGACTCACGGGATCCCTCTCGAACCCAAATTGATTGCTTGATTGACTCATTGATTCGGAGATTGGAGAAGTAGTATTGCAACTGTGACCAAAGCTCTTTTACTAATATTGTCTCTCTCGCGCTAACCTCTATTGCACAGGGGGTTGAACAGTATCGTATACTAGCATTTGGCCAAAATGTTAGTATAAACATTGAATCTATCAGCCGGTCACAGATCTGTTATACGCTCAAATCACTATTGAATCATTGTAGAGTGCATCATTGTTGCTCTTAAGATTTCATTGCTTTACTGATTCTTTATTATTGTTTAGAAAATATAGTAATGCTTTAAAACTACTTCTTGCATCATTTATTATCATTAGAATACTGGATGTGGATATATGTTCTTGCTCCTCTCTTGACTGGAGACCAACATTTTTAGGTGATTGCAATGATGAGGAGCTCACTTTTAGTACCTACTACAGACCCGAACTGAATTCTGAGGAGATAGCTGAATCCAACCATGAGGTACCTGAGCCAATTACTAGTAGCCTAGTCAGCATTGTGTTTAAAGCTGTAAATTTTAGTACAACTTAAGTTTGTACCGACATTGTGTTTGATTTATTTAAATAAAAGTTTTTTTAAATTTTTGTATTTTAGAATGTTGTGCTTGAGTTATTACTGACTGATACAGTTTACTGCCGTCATCGCACAATGGTGCAGGCTGGGCATGATCCGACTGGACCCAGAATCTTGGGACCGGGTCGTGACAATACTCTAATTCAATATTGAAGGCTTTTCAGGGTTGGACTCCGATCGTCCTGTGATTTCTTTCTTCTAGGTTTTCCACGTCAAAAATTGGTTTTGTTTGCATTTGGCTCTTCTGGGATTTTGATAAATTGGTTTTCTATATTTCTATTGGGTTCTCTCACAGTGTTTTTGTTTGGGGAAACGGTTTTCGCATTTGGTTCCCAACAAAAATCCCTAAACGAAATGTCTCCTTAGAAATTCCAATACCCTATAATCAATTTCAGAGTCTCCTTAGGGTCTGCTTGTTATCTGTGTTTTTACCGATTCTGGAGTGTTTTTGAAGCGACTGTTTATGAAAATTCCTGTTTGTTAACTTTTTTGAGGCACTAGTTTTGGTCAGCTCAAAACCCCCCAAAAATCGGTGTAATGTAATTTTTGATGGCTTTATAAACACCCCAAATGGTAGATTTTGAGGTATTTTATTATTTTATTACATTTATATCCTCACAAAAAATATATAGTTATAACTACTAATACCCTTTCCTATTTAATTTTATTCGTGTAAAAAACTTTTAGAACCACTCGTAAGTAAATTACCAAACATCGATTGGACTCGTTTAAAAGTCGGTACTTAAAAACTATCCAAAACTAGACCCCACATAACCGTTCATAATCGGTATTCTAAAAACACATTATAGCCGTTATCCCTACATTTGCCAAGCATACCCTTACTCACTTAGACCCAGCACTCTGTAACTTAATCTCCACAATTGAAAATACACTGAAATTATATCTACTTACAATGATCATCCAATTCATTCAAGTTATGTTTGACCATACGATTTGATCTTCCAGTTCGGTCTTATCGGTCGCTTATAATCACAATCACGCAAAGTTTTGTTCGTCAAGTCAACAATTCTTATAATCCATAATCTTGTTTCCTCCATAACTTGTGTATATGCTCATCTTAACTCATATTTAAATACTTCACGATCATCAAAATCTAAGATTAGAATTCAACTGACAACATCTTTCCTCCAACCAAAGAATTAACTTCACTCTCAAAGTAGTTGTCATCACCGAATTGAGTGGCAAGAGCTCATTGTGCTTGAATCCATCGAGGCAGAGAGGAGGAGAGGGGAAGAGCTCTCTAGGGCTTAGGTAGGGCTTGGTGATAAATGTTGGAGCTTTTTCTTGATATGGAGAGAGCTTGCTCTCTACATGCCTAGTGTAGTTTAGTCCCACATTAGAAAAGCAACATGACGTATCTCAATATATATACTTGCTATGTGTCGTTGAGATATTTTTATGGGTGATTTTACTAGGAGGTAAGGTTAAGACTCCATGGTAAAGCATTAGCTTTTTGCTCTTGGAATATTTTCCTTTGAAGCTAAGCCCCGTAGGGGCTTAGTGACTCGGACTTGAGCTCATGGGCTCATGAGGTGTAATATAGCATTTTGTTGACGCACTTAGTACTTAGCACGTCAGCATTGTCGCTAGGCGCATAGTGCACTTAAGTTGCGCTCATTGCGCAAGCCTCTTGTGCAGCCGTTCGCGCACCAGTTCGCGTTGTCCGATCGCACGGCCAGATGGCGTGCCAGTTGGTGCTGCCAGATGGTGCAGCAGTTGGCGCAGGTTGCACAGGTATCACGTGTGGCGCAGGTATGCAGGTGCATAATTTATGTCGTACGCATTTGGCGCGTGTGGCACAAGTTGCACAGGTGGCGCGCATTGTGCACCAGTTGGCTCAGATCGTGTCGGTGCACGATTTGAGCGGTTACATCACGTTCGGGGCAGTTTTTCCCATGTACCGAACGTTCTGCTAACTGGGCAGTTACAGCACAGGCCTATATAAGGTTCTCTTCTCTCTCTCTCTCTCATGATACAAGTGTTCAGAACACATTCCTTACGAATTCTATAGAGTTTGAGAGAGAAGAGAAGCAGAGCACCTGCGCCACTTAGCGTAGGAGTCCGTACGCCATCCGACGAGTCAGAAGAGCGGAGTGTTCCAAAGTTCTTCATCGAACTTGCTGGTTCCTGGAAGCTGTTCATATAGGGCAAATCAAGCTTTGAGCACCGGTGATCATTCACCCCAGCAGGCTATTCTTTCATCCACTTCATCGCATGTCATCCACTTCAACTCGTTCTGAACGAGAACAGTTCTGATCTAATCAGAAACTGTTAGTAGACCATCGTTGCTGCTACTAGCAATTCGATTTGTACCTTTTTTTTAGAAGTATTACATTCGTTTGCTGTTGTTACAAAATCTTTTTAGATTTTTGTAACCCAGAATCCTTCGAGGATCTCTGTTGTGCACCTTCTTTGAAGTGTTGCGTCGAAACATTATTTTTACAATCGTTTTATTTTTTAATTTTCCATCAAAAATTACGTCCCAGGAATAACAATCTCAAAGCTTGATTATAAGATAGAAAACTTTCGTGCTTCGTTAATCAATCCTAACTTCACAAAGTTAGAACAATTTGATGGTGAACACTATCAAATCTGGAAAAAGAAGGTTAGCCTCAATATTCAATTCTCTGACGTTGATCATGTGCATTTTGTGGAGGAACCTACTATTCCAGAAATTGGATCCGCACCTGTAATTTTTGCTGCTACTAAGAACCAGGCCAAGTGTAGAAGAGACAATAACATTTGTAGGCTTATGATCTTAAATGTTATGGAAGACTCCCTGGCGGAATCATATTCAAAGAAGACTATTGCCAGAGAGATATAGGAGTCTCTGGAGAAACTGTACGAAGATGATAAGAACCGAAGCAAGATATTTTTAGTTGAAAAATATTACAAGTGGTTCTTTAAAGATGAGAAGCCAATGCTGCCGCAGGTGAAGGAGTTCCTGAAGCTGCGAAGTTGGATGATGAGGCGATGCCTCTCCCCGACAAGTTTGTTATTGGAGGGATCATCTCTAAGCTTCCCACTGGGTGGAGCAAGTTCTATGCAAACATGCATAGGAAGAAGTTGGAGATCAGTTTGGAAGATCTCCTGCAGGAAGTATATGTTGAGGACCAAATGAGGGCTCAACTGAAGGTGGACGCAGTGTCCAAACAATTGGCTAACGCCAATTTGGTTCACACCAAGGAACACAAGGGAAAGCTTACGGCTTCCCACAGCAAGAAGGACCCTAACGATCTGAAAGTTAAGGGGACTTCCTTTAAGAATCAGAAGGCAAAGTCTCAGATGCCTTGTTTCAAGTGTGGCAAGAAGGACCACTTCAAGAGTCGAAGACCAAGCAATCAGAGGAAGGTGAGCCTAGCAAGGTTTCTATGATCACTGACGTTGTTGCAATAATTGTGTAGGTCACTGCTGTAGGGGCTGATTCTGACTGGTGGGTAGACATTGGTGCCACTTACCATGTCTGCTCAAGCAAGGAGTGGTTCACCACCTACACGCCAACTTCTGGAGTTGTTATAATGGTGAACCAGGCATAAGCTGAAGTGCTCGGGATCGGGACAGTGGATTTGAAGCTGACTTCGGGGAAGTCTCTAACGCTTCAGGGTGTGAAGCATGTACCTACTATCGCAAAGAACATGATCTCGGGAGGCATACTCTACAATGCAGGCCTCAAGATGGACATCAATACTGGTCATATGGCGATGTCCATAAAGGGAACATACTTCGGGGAAGCTTTTTATACCGAAGGAATGTTTAAAATTTAGCTTGTAAATCAGTCCAAAGTTGTTAATGCAATCACTCATTATGTTTATACTCTTGAGTTGTGGCATAATAGGCTAGGACATGTTCATTGTAAACGAATAAACAGAATATCTAGTCTAGGACTTATCTCCAAATGTGGATGTAAGGTAGAGAAATGTGAAGTTTGTGCTCAAACGAAGATCACAAGGAAACCCTTTCCTCGGGTTAATCGAAGCATAGATCTTCTGGAGTTGGCACACTCCGATATCTGTGAATTCAAACAATTCTCTACGAAGGCCGAGATGAAGTATTTCATAACCTTCATCGATGACTTCCTAAAGTACGCTTTCGTCTACCTTATGAAGACTAAAGACGAAGCATTCGAGAAGTTCAAAGAGTTCAGGGCCGAGGCTGAGCGGCAGACTGGACAACAACTCAAAAGAATAAGAAATGATCGATGTGGAGAGTACCGATCTTATGAATTTGCATCGTTCTACAGAGAACATGGAATTGTCAACGAGACCACTGCTCCGTACTCTTCTTAATCAAACGGAGTAGCAGAGAGGAAGAACAAAACGTTGACAAAAATGATTAACTCAATGTTGTTGACTGCGGGTCTTCCAAAGTGCTACTAGGGAGAAGCTGCATTGACGGCCACTTTTATTCTAAATAGAGTGCCTCATGCAACTTCAGACATTACTACTCATGAACTCTGGTTCAAGGTCAGACCTAACTTGAATGTTATTCGAGTATGGGGGTGTTTAGCATATTTAAAGCTTCCAGATCTGAAGATTCAGAAGCTTGGGACAAGGACTGCAAAGACAATCTTTTTGGGTTATGTCGAGAAGAGTGATGCTCGGAGATTTTTTGATATTGAATCAAATCATATCATTCAATCTCGCGACGCAGAATATTTTGAAGACAAATTTACGAGGAACAAGCACATTGTTCTTGCCGACATTCTGGAGAACAATGAGGGTGCGCAAGAAACTGAAGTTTTCAACGAGGATGTAGTCCAAGAAGATGTTGTTGTTGAAACAATGGTTGAACCAAAACTCGTTGAGCCGTCAGCTAAGCGTTTAAGGAGGCCGAAGGACTTCGAAAATGACTTTGTTACCTATCATGTGGAAGCAGATCCGCTTACCTATGATGAGACGATGAAGACCAGAGGCAGTTTTCTGGAGGGTGGCGATAGACAATGAAATTGATTCAATCACCTCAAATAATACTTGGGTGTTGGTTGATCTTCCTGAATGAGTAAAACCCATCGGATGCAAATGGATCTTCAAGAAGAAGATGAAAGCAGATGGAACTATTGACAAGTTTAAGGCTAGGTTGGTAGCCAATAGGGATTTTCTCAGAAGCATGGAATAGACAACTTTGACACATATACTCCAGTAGCCCGGATGACCACCATCAGAGTGTTGATTTCTCTCGCAGAAATACATAAGATGGTGATACATCAGATGGATGTGAAAATGGCTTTCCTAAATGGCGAGCTAACCGAAGAGATTTACATGCAACAGCCAGAGAGATTTATCGTCAAGGGTCTTGAAGACAAAGTCTGCAAGTTGGTAAAATCTTTGTACAGTCTTAAACAGAATCCCAAGATGTGGCATAAGAAATTTGACAAGGTTATAAGGTCAAATGGCTACAGGGTTAGCGAGACGGACAAGTGTATTTACACAAAGTTTGTTGATGGAAGAGGTGTAATCGTTTGTTTGTACGTGGACGACATGCTAATCCTATGTACGGATATGGGTTGTGTCACAGAGACAAAGAAGTTCATCTCGAGCAAGTTCAGTATGAAGGACTTAGGGAAAGCTGATGTGATCTTAGGGATCAACATCATCCGGACAGACACTGAACTAGCACTATCACAGTCTCATTATATTGAGAAGATGATCACACGTTATGGGTATTAGGATCTTCCAGGGATCGATATGCATTACAGGTGTGATCTGAAGCTGAAGCCTAATTCGAGGGAAAGCGTTAGGCAGCTGGAGTACGCAAGCGTTATCGAAAGTTTGATGAATGATACTACTACCACAAGGCCAGACATAGCTTCCGCAATGGAAATGCTGAGTCATTTCACGAGCAACCCAGGCATTGAGCACTGGAAAGCTGTGAAATAGGATATGAGATATCTCAAGAAGACTCCGACATATGCACTGCACTACAACGGAGATCCGTCGGTAGTAGAAGGCTTCAGTGATGCCAGCTGGTGCTCAGAGTTGGAGAGCGAGAAGTCCACAGGTGGATATATTTTCACAACGGATGGAGCTACTATATCATGGAAGTCGAAGAAGCAGACTATGCTCTCGCGGTCGTCCATGGAATCTGAGTTCTTTGTACTTGATACCGCAGCGAAGGAAGCAAAATGGCTTCGGGAGCTCATGTATGATCTTCCAGTGGTTGGGGCACAAATACCGGTAATACCGATATACTGCGACAACCAGGCGACTGCGACGGTGGCATCAAATGACCTCTTCAACGAAAAGAAGAGGATTGTGCGGTTAAAGCACAGGGCTGTAGAAGCATGAAAAAGATGGAGCTTATACGAATCATCAGTCCATGCGGCCAAGTAAAACTAAGTCGCAGAAGCAGTGCTTATGAAGACTCCATGCAGCCAAGCAAAACTAAGCCGCAGAAGCAATAAAGACTCCATGCGACCAAGAAAAACTAAGCCACAGGAAAAGTCCTTCCCAACCCATGTGACCAAGCGAAACTAAGCCGCAGAAGCAGTGCCCCCGGAGACCTCATGCGGCTTAAGACAACTCAAGCCGCAGAAGCGAGGCTCTCGAAGGCCCCATGCGGCTAAGGGAACTCGAGCCACAGAGGTAAGATTCTCATAGATCCTGTAGTGCCCCGTTCCGCGAAGGCACTAGATAAACAGAAAGATCGGATTGTTGGCTCTGCAACAGAAGACGATTGATCTGGGTGAGTGGACGAAGTCTCATTTGCTGATTCGCTTACGCCTAATAAAAAAATTTGAGTTTTTGATTGAATGCTTTTGTTAATAACAAGAAGGTAAATCATCGAGTATGCTTTAAGAGAATTCACATGTTGCCTTGCTAAGAAATGAATGTTGCCTTGATCAAGAGAACCTTGTCATGCTAATAACAAGACGGTAACCAGTATGTATGCTTATAAGAGATTTCACATGTTGCTATGCTAAGAACAAGAAAAAAAATAATCTGCACGCTAATAAGAAGACTTGTTGCCTGCTAATAATAAATGATATGATGCTTGTCATGCTTGATAAGAAAAGAGAAGACAAATGAATCGAATTGAATGCTTGATCATATGCTTGTTGCTAAGTATGCTTGAGATTTGTAGACATGTATAGATGGACTTATACAAGTTGACATGAATAAGGAAAGGCACGAAATGAACGTGTCGTATATCTATTAAGGCATAAAAAGAATATGTCGTACATCTGATCACAAAATCTGTCTCATCTGATAGAACTGCTAGAGCATGCATATGGTCTCGAACAACTCATACACGAGTAAAATTTGTCTCTCGGGTGGAATCTAGGGGCGCCTGGACCACTAGGCCTAGGAGAGATTAAGAGCACCCTGGGTAAAAGAGACCCATGTTAAAAGGGTAGCCGATATCTGAGTCCTTAGCGATGAGCTGAACCAAAGAGTCACAGCGGCTAGTATGGGATTTCCCATGGACCATCATATAGATAAGTATTGATTGGTGTAGAGCTGAACCGGAGAGTCACAGCTGCCAATCGAGTCTACATGTGTCATGAATGTTTTGCTAAGAGCTAACAATGCAGAGACGAACAAAAAATAAGGTAGGTTTTATCATGTTTAGGCTCATCCTTGTCTTATGCAGGGATGGACCATCGGTTATGGTAAGAATCACTTAAAAGTGATATACATGTATTGCCTGAGTTTGCTATATGAATTGCTTGCAGAGATTAATCCATTACAAAGAAGTGCTTGCTTGTAATCTAACCCTTAGAATGTCTTGAATCAAAGAAAAGAATGCTAATGTTGTTGTCCCTAAAAGAAATGATATGCTCATGAAACACGCTACGCACTCCACAGAGATGAATAGTCATCGTGCTTGAATTGAATAGTCATTTGTATGCTTGAAATGAAATGAAATGAAATATTGGATTTTCAAAGACGTTTTAAAAGAGATGTAAACTGACTCTGTATGCATGAAATGAACATAGGTAAAGAGTAGCAAGATCACATCACAAGAAATATTTTCTCACTAAATGAACAGTGATCGTTTCAGACAAATATAGCTATTTGTTCATAATCACCAGTATGCTGATATACTGACCCACCATCAGTCTGCATGCAGGTGCAATATGAATCGAGAAGGATAATCCGAAGCGATAGCCCGAGCCTCATCCTCAGGAGCCAGAAATTAAAAGAGATGCCAAGAGACGACATCTGTGCAAGAGTTAGTTTTGTATATAAAGGGATGTAATGTATGGGAACGGGATTATTGTAATCTGTAAAGTTCTGAAAGAATGTAACATTTTATCAGAGAGAATCGAGAGCTTGTAATCTATTCAAATAAAATTAATAAAGAGAATTGTTTCTTGTTACCATTGTGTTCAATGCATGTATTCTGAAATATGTCTGCTGCTGCTTCAATTATCTGTGATATGTTCTGCTGCATATTGTCAATCTTGTCTATCTTGTCTTGCTTCAGGTCTTAGCCTTGTGCAAGAGCAACTTAGGCTTGCACGGCATCACGCCTTAGCGAGGACGAACGGTCTCACAGAGTCCGAAGCGAGGACGAAAAGGACTCTGCGGGATCGGGGCGTGACAGAATGGTATCAGAGCAACACGATCCTTTGGCCAATTTTGATTCAATTCAATTCGAACATGTTCTTCTGATCGAAATTCCTTTGCCTATTTGATATCAATAATGAGATGAACGTTCCATACAATAAGTCCGTAAATATTTTAATGATGCCGGCAAATATTTTATCGATTTAATGGATTAAGATTGAAATACTTTATTGAACAAGATTTTGATATGATCTGAATTGTGATTTCATGGATTGATGATGGCGAAGGATGAGGACTATCGCTGCTATGGATATCGTAAGTTTCTCCTTAAGTTTCGAGGATGAAACTTTTTCTCGGTGGGTAATTATGTAGTACCCCATTCCGCGAAGGTACTAGATAAACAGAAAGATCGGATTGCTGGCTCTGCAACAGAAGATGATTGATCTGGGTGAGTGGACGAAGTCTCATATGCTGATTCGCTTACGCCTAATAAAAAAATCTGAGTTTTTGATTGAATGCTTTTGTTAATAACAAGAAGGTAAATTATCGAGTATGGTTTAAGAGAATTCATATGTTGCCTTGCTAAGAAATGAATGTTGTCTTGATCAAGAGAACCTTGTCATGCTAATAACAAGATGGTAACCAGTATGTATGCTTATAAGAGATTTCACATGTTGCTATGCTAAGAACAAGAAAAGAAATAATCTGCACGCTAATAAGAAGACTTGTTGCCTGCTAATAAGAAATGATATGATGCTTGTCATGCTTGATAAGATAAGATAAGACAAATGAATCGAATCGAATACTTGATCATATGCTTGTTGCTAAGTATGCTTGAGATTTGTAGACATGTATAGACGGACTTATACATATTGACATGAATAAAGAAAGGCATGAAATGAACGTGTCGTATATCTGTTAAAGCATGAAAAAAATATGTCGTACATCTGATCACAAAATCTGTCTCATCTGATAGAACTGCTAGAGCATGCATATGGTCTCGGATAACTCGTGCACGAGTAAAATTTGTCTCTCGGGTGGAATCTGGGGGCGCCTGGACCACTCGGCCTAGGAGAGATTAAGAGCACCCTGGGTAAAAGAGACCCATGTTAAAAGGGTAGCTGATATCCGAGTCCTTAGCGACGAGCTGAACCAAAGAGTCACAGTGGCTAATCATGGGATTTCCCATGGACCATCATATAGTGTCACGCCCCAGTACCGGAATACGGGGACGGACTAGGCTAGCTACTCCATATGAGGTACGTAACGTCATACGGCGATCGTGGCTGTCGAGAGACTAGGGGGTACATGCTACAATCAAGTCTCCTATGGTCCCACAGAGTTCTATGTCTTAATCAATTAAGTCAAATCAGCAATTAAATGAACATTAAAGATAAAGCAGTAAGGCGTCCCTGACGCTTCATCAAAATGAGCATGAGAGACTAGCTTTATAATTTAGCTATCTCAGAGAGTCAGGAGTACAAAATTATACACAGCTGCAGTCTGTTTAATTATAATTATGTACTGACACAAAATATCAAGTAATCCGGCTAACAGGTGCCGGTGGCTAAACGCCGCAAAAGTATAAGCAGGAGTGGTGGAGAAGAAAAACCCACTCGAGTCCCCGAACCGCCATGCTCCTAGTATGCACCATGGATGTCAGGGAGGAAGATCGTGTCCTCTGGCTCTGCAACGAGATCTGGCCAAACAAAACCAGCGGGGTCAGCCCCGAATAGCAAGTACCGCCAAAGGGGCACAAGAGTTAAGATTAAAAACCCAACTAATAGAATGACTGATAATAGTAATACTTATGCTACTATTATAGGGTAGCGCAACATCCTTGAACCCATATGGCACCCTTACAACCAAACAAGGACAAAAGGTGCCGCATGGAGCCGGGACGTGTCGTACTCTATAACTTTCACATAAGTTAAAAGGTATAAACCATAAAATCTCCTGATCGTGACTTCGGTCGATAGCCTATCGCAGCACAATAACCAACCCAACAATCAAACAAGAACATGGGTTGGATCATGTACCATGATAGACCATGTTCCTCAGTCATTCACAGAAGTAGCACTTCACAACCAGAATAAGTCTTCCGTTCATAACTTCGGTCCACAGCCTGTCATAGTACGATAACCAACCCAACAATCAAACAAGAACATGGGTTGGATCACGCACCATGACAGTCCGCTTCCCTCAGTTATTTACGGAAGGTAAATAGGAAACATGCAAGTCATTTTTACGGCCAATCAAGTCTACGAGTTTCTAGTGGAACGAGGTTATCCTCGCGTCATGTTATTAGAAAATCCTCAGATCGTATCTTTCCAGCAAGGCTAGCCAACCCAGGGGTTCGCGTAGACAGGTGTCATGGGGCACAGGTCCCTTGTGAGGCCACCTTGCCAAGACATGTAATATATAGCAGGAATTAATCGGATACAGTCATCCACTCGTTGCGGATGACACAGTATCCGTGGAGACCAGTCGGCGCGCCAAGACAATATCTCAGGGCGACTGGTGTAACACGATCTCGGGATTCTGCCCTCCCCATGCATCTAGTATATTCAGTTGCCTAGTTTAACCCTAGGTGAAATCTTGGACTCTCATACTGTGGCCTGCATGATTATCCTCCTAAAGTCGTACTTTAGTACGAGTACCCTAAGTGAGGATCCATGTCAATCAGTATGTCAACATGTGCTACCCTCCTTAGTGTAATGCATCATTACAAATACGCCACGTGGAGTTACGAATCATTTGTCGAGAATGAACAAGAACTGGAACATTCAGGTACATGTATCAGGTAGGAACACTTTGTTCTCCGGGGTCACATCAGTGCTCATATCATGCTCGGGACAAAAGGCGTAAGGATATAAAATGGGCATATAATATCTAATAAAATATCAAAAGCATACGCACAACAAGGCAGCGTGCGTGAAAAGTCATGCAGGCTCAAGGGAAAGAGCAGCGTGAAAAATCACGCAAGCTCAAGGAAAAAAGCAGCGTGAAAAATCACGCAAGCTCAAGGGAAGAGCTGCGTGAAAAGTCACACAAGCTCAAGGAAAAGAGCAGCGTGAAAAATCACGCAGGCTCAAGGGAAGAGCTGCGTGAAAAGTCATGCAAGCTCAAGGGAAGAGCTGCGTGAAAAGTCACGCAAGCTCAAGGGAAGAGCTGCGTGAAAAGTCACGCAAGCTCAAGGGAAGAGCTGCGTGAAAAGTCACGCAAGCTCAAGGGGAGAGCTGCGTGAAAAGTCACGCAAGCTCAAGGGGAGAGCTGCGTGAAAAGTCACGCAAGCTCAAGGGAAAAAGCAGCATAAAAAATCACGCAAGCTCAAGGGAAGAGCTGCGTGAAAAGTCACGCAAGCTCAAGGGAAAAAGCTGCGTAAAAAATCACGCAGGCTCAAGGGAAGAGCTGCGTGAAAAGTCACACAAGCTCAAGGGAAGAGCTGCGTGAAAAGTCACGCAAGCTCAAGGGGAGACACGCTTCCAACAGGAAGCGTGCTCAAACAGGAGCACACTGTTCACTGTCTTCTCCAAAACAGCAAGAACACCATGGCTGAACCCAAGCTTCAAAGTATCATAACTTGGCCATCCGAACTCCAAATCCAGATTTCCAAAGCTCCAACTTGGGTGAAACTGAATGCTCTTCCACATGGAAGCATCAAAAACCGATAAAATCCAACTAAAGTAGATCAAACCATACAAAATCCGAAAATAATTAAAACTTAGATCTACAAAAATCAAAGCTTCAAAATAGAAATTTCCAAGTTCTAAACTAGTATGGATTGAGGAGAAGAACATGTTTTGGCAAATAGTTTTGTAAGAATCATTAACAAAATAATGGATCCTTCTCTTGAGCAAGTTGGTACTTGCCTTGGTTGGTGGAGGAAGTAAATGAAAAGAAGTAAAATGAGAGGAGAGAGAAGGAGATGAGTTATATATATAGAATTCTTGGACCCATGGGTTCATGATGAACCAAAGGGTTCATGATGACCCATTGGTGAACCAAGAATAGGTTACCCAAATGAGCCAAAACTGTAGGCCCAAATACAGAAAATAAATTAGGAAATAATATTTTGTCGAAGATTTTTGGAAAATGCATGAAGAAATACTGCATAATAAATATCGTATAAATTCAAGGTAAATACAATTTATGGGTTTACGTATTAAAATACGTATTCCAGGATTGGGGAGTGACATCTCTACCCTTCTTAGAAAAATTCCGTCCTCGGAATTCCAGCCAAGACAAGATAGTGAAATCAGGGCAAGCAAGGCACAATCATATATATAAGTTAACTATCATAGCAGTTATTATCATACATCACAAAGTACAAAATAAGCAGGTGCAGAAAAGCATGGAATCGTGTCAATAAGGTGCATAAATATACCTTATTAGTCAAACAAATACGGATAACGAGATCTGATCTCGTCCTCGCGCTCTCAGGTTGACTCGCCCGAAGAGTGATGGTTCCAAGAAATACGGACAAGGCTTATCGTCCGATTCTTGAGTACCTTCTCTCGCCGGTCCAAAATAGATACGGGTTGTTCCTCGTAAGTTAGATCGGTACCAACGACTAACTCAGAATGATCGAGGACGTAACTCGGATCCGGAACATACCCACGTAATTGGGACACATGAAACACATCATGTATGCCAGTTAACGAAGGCGGAAGGGCAAGTCGATAAGCCACATCGCCTACCCGAGCGAGAATCTTGAAAGGACCAACGTATCTTGGACTAAGCTTTCCCCGGGTTCCAAATCTGATGATACCCCGAGTAGGCGAAATCCGCAGAAATACTTGGTCGCCAACTCTAAACTCTAGAGGCCTACGATGCTGATCTGCCCAATGACGATGTCGATCTTGTGCAACTCGAAGGCGCTCTCTGACTAACTTAACTATCTCCACAGTCTGCGTGATCATCTCTGGCCCCAACAACTTCCGTTCACCGACGTCGTCCCATGCCAAAGGGGACCTGCACTTCCTTCCGTACAATGTTTCGAACGGGGCCATCTGAATGCTAGCCTGATAGCTGTTGTTATAGGAGAACTCCACTAGATAAAGGTGATCCTCCCAAGATCCGCCAAAATCCAAGGTACACGCCCGTAGCATATCTTCTAATGTCTGAATGGTTCTTTCTGATTGCCCATCAGTTTGTGGATGATAAGCAGTACTGAATCTTAACTTGGTTCCCAAACTTTGGTGCAAGCTCCGCCAAAAATGGGAAGTAAACCGCGTATCCCGATCTGATACTGTACTAACTGGAACACCGTGCTGCCTTACTATCTGTTTTATGTACATTTCTGCTAGCTGTTCAGTAGTCTGTCCAACTCGGAAGGGAAGGAAATGAGCAACCTTCGTGAGTCGATCTACTATTACCCAGACTGCATTCTTGCCAGCCGGGGATCTAGGTAAACCGGTCACATAATCCATCGTGATGTGCTCCCATTTCCATTCTGGGATAGAAAGCGGCTGTAGCAACCCTGCTGGTCTCTGCTGCTCAGCTTTCACCTGCTGACATACCAGACACTTGGATACAAATCTCGCTATCTCTCTTTTCATGCCATTCCACCAAAAGAACTGTCTGATATCTCGATACATCTTCGTTCCTCCTGGATGAATGGAGTAAATAGAACTATGAGCTTCGGACATAACTTCTTGCCGAAGGTCTCCACTCGGTACACAGAGTCTGTTTCCAAACCTGAGCGTACCATCTTCATGAATCACTAACTCCTTCCTACGGCCTGATTCACACTCCGACCGCAACTTCTGAATCTGTGGATCTTCTGCTTGTGCTGCCCTTATCCTCTCTACTATGGCTGACTGAATCTGCATACTGGTCATTCTTCCTATATCCCTTGGCAAAACTACTTCGATTCCCATACCTGAAGGTCTTCTAGAATATGCTTCTGCGAGGTCAAGATAAAGGCACTGTCTCTCCTACTCAGTGCATCTGCAACTACATTCGTCTTGCCTGGATGATACTGAAGATCTAAATTAAAATCCTTCAGCAGTTCTAACCATCTTCTTTGCCTCATGTTCAAATCTTGCTGCGTGAATACGTATTTCAAACTCTTATGATCAGTATAGATCTCTACCCGATCCCCGTATAAATAATGCCTCCACAACTTGAGTGAAAACACCACAGCTGCTAACTCCAAATCGTGAGTCGGGTAATTCTTCTCATGGTCTCGAAGCTGCCGAGACGCATATGCTATCACTTTTCTATGCTGCATCAATACACATCCAAGACCCTTCCCTGATGCGTCAGAATATACTGTAAAGCCTCCTGCTCCTACTGGAAGTGTCAAGATCGGGGCTGAGATCAATCTCTTCTTCAATTCTTCAAATGATGCCTGACAGCTAGCTGACCAAACAAACTCTACGTCCTTGTGCGTCAAACGCGTTAAGGGCACAGAGATCTTGGCAAAGTCTGCCATGAACCTTCTGTAGTAACCAGCTAATCCTAAGAAACTTCGCACTTCTGCAACCGTTCTCGGGACTGGCCAATGCTCTACGGCCTCAATCTTCTTCGGATCCACTGACACTCCTGCCCCAGAAATTACATGCCCCAGGAATAAAATGTGATCTAACCAGAATTCACACTTGTCGAGCTTCGCATAAAGTTGGTGCTCCCTCAATGTCTGTAAGACAGTCCTAAGATGTTTCTCATGCTCCTCTTCACTGCTGGAATAGACAAGAATGTCATCTATGAACACCACCACAAATTTATCCAAATACGGCAGAAAGATGCGGTTCATTAAATCCATGAATACTGAGGGGGCGTTGGTTAGTCCAAAGGGCATTACTAAAAACTCATAATGCCCATATCTAGATCTGAATGCTGTCTTCGGTATGTCTTGCTTCCGGACTCTTACTTGATAGTATCCTGACCGAAGATCGATCTTGGAAAAGACGCTGGCCTTGCTCAACTGGTCAAACAGGTCATCAATCCTTGGCAGCGGGTACTTATTCTTCACTGTTACTGCATTCAGCTTGCGGTAGTCGATGCACATCCTCGTCGACCCATCCTTCTTGGGAACTAGAATCACTGGTACAGCCCAGGGCGATTTACTGTCTCGGATGAATCCCTTAGACTTCAACTCTTCTTCATGTTGATACAACTTATCCTGCTCTGACGGCGACATTCTGTAAACTCTATCTGCAATAGGCCTCGTTCCAGGGTTCAACTCAATGCTAAATTCTACCTCTCTGACTGGAGGTATCCCTGGGAGCTCATCGGGGAAGACGTCAAGAAAATCTTCGACCACTCTCGGAATCTGTCCTGGCTCTGACACTGCTGCTGAGATGACCCCTCCGGCCTGATTCTTCAAGGTTCGAGTAAAGATGAACTGCTCCATCCCAGGAACGCTGAATATGACCCTACCTCCTCTACAATCAATTGTCGCATGACTGTCTCTCAACCAGTCCATGCCAAAAATGACATCAAAATTCCCCATAGGGAATTCAATCAATGATGCGGGCAGTAAATGCCCACATACCTCCACCGGACATGAAAAGCGCACTCTGCTAACTTCAACGAGCCCATTGCCGGTGAGTATATCCATCCTCTCCGGCAATGCCACAAACTCTAATCCAATCCGTGTAGCATATTGTGCAGAGATGAATGAATGAGTAGCGCCTGAATCAAATAATGCTACAGCGGGAAATGAGGTGACGAGAATTTTACCTGCCACCACGTCACTAGACGCTAGAGCCTCTCCCAAGGTCAATGTGAGAGCCTGGCCCCGCGGAGCCCCTTGTTGCGGCCTTCCTTGACCATGCTATTGCTGCCCCTGAGGGCCTTCGGCTTCCTGTGCCTGGCGGAACATCTGAGCCTGCGTTGGTAAGCGCTGGACTAGGGGCCTTACTGCTAATACTGGCCCTTCACTCGGGGTTGCCACTGGAGCTGGCAATGCTGGAAACTGTTGAGCTGGCCCTCCTGGCCTCTGCATCATAGGACAAGTAGAAATACGGTGGTCTGCACGACCACACCTCAAACATAAGCCATTCGCTGACCGACACACCTCCCTCGTGTGCCCTGCCTTCCCACAGAAGGTACAGCCCTGGGGTGCTCCCTGACGCTGCTGCTGGTTCCTCGGCTGCTGATGCCGAACTGGCGCTATATTAGTTGACACGGCCGTCCTCCGCGGCGCTCCTGCATCATGAATACGCACACCGGGTGCTGGTGCCGACGTTCGCTGCACTGCTCCTCCTCCAACCTGGGAATGAGATCTCTTCTGACCTCCTGTCCTTGATGCTAACCTTTGCTGGGTAAGCTCGTGCCTCCGAGCGGCCGTCAAAACAGCGTCAAACGTCTGGTAGTCGTGTCCTTCCACAAGCTGTATTAGTTCCAAATGAAGTCCCTGCTGGAACCTCATAGCTTTCTCTGGCTCCGTTGCCACCATTGCTGGTGTGAAATGGCACAATCTGCAGAACTCTGCGGCATACCCATCTACGGTCTTGCCTGCTTGCTTGAGACTGATAAACTTCTGCTGGAGCTCATATCGAGCTACTACGCCAAAATACTTGGCCTTGAATCTGTCACTGAAGGTGGTCCAACGAACAGGGCATCTTATACCAACTTCTTCTGATGCCCACCAGTCGCGGGCAAGATCCTGAAGTACCAGTTTGACCTGATCAACCTTCTCATCATCTGGAACCTTGGCTGTCACAAGAATGGTTTCAATGTCTTGAATCCATGCATCCGCAGTGATGGCATCCTCCGTGCCATCAAAATACCTCGGGTTCAAGCGACGGAACCTTCCTGATGCTCCCGAGTCAACCCCGGCACTCCTCTCAAGAGCTAACTGAATCCCCTGGTTCAGCAACACATTCTGCTCCTACTGCCGAGTCTGTTGCTGTTGGTGAGTGACAAGAATCCCTCGGACGATCTCCAGGAGTGCTACGGCATATGGTACTGCCGTCGCTGCTGGTGCTGCAGGACTTCCAATAACCTGCGGCTGTACTGCCTCTTGTCCTACTTCTGCTCGTGCCTGCACTGGAGAAGGTTCTCTCCCCTGTTGCTGCCCAGTCGAGCCATGCTCTTGCTGCTCTGCCTCATGGGCCTCACCCGCTACTGAGAATGAAGCACCCCTATAGAGAAAGGTATAAGATTATCAAGTTCGGACAAGGAAGATTTCGAGGATGCAAGTCAGGTTAGAGATCAAGTCAAGGACAGAGAATTCGAAACAGAATTTCAAGGGGAACAAGTTTTGATTGAGACTCCTAATAATTCGCAATATCCCACAAGTCTGAAAAATGGACCTACATGGGCCACCACTAAAACCTTGTCACGCCCTAGTACCGGAATACGGGGACGGACTAGGCCAGCTACTCCATATGAGGTACGTAACGTCATACGGCGATCGTGGTTGTCGAGAGACTAGGGGGTACATGCTACAATCAAGTCTCCTATGGTCCCACAGAGTTCTATGTCTCAATCAATTAAGTCAAATCAGCAATTAAATGAACATTAAAGATAAAGCAGTAAGGCGTCCCTGACGCTTCATCAAAATGATCATGAGAGACTAGCTTTATAATTTAGCTATCTCAGAGAGTCAGGAGTACAAAATTATACACAGTTGCAGTCTGTTTAATTATAATTATGTACTGACACAAAATATCAAGTAATCCGGCTAACAGGTGCCGGTGGCTAAACGTCGCAAAAGTATAAGCAGGAGTGGTGGAGAAGAAAAACCCACTCGAGTTCCCGAACCGCCATGCTCCTAGTATGCACCATGGATGTCAGGAAGGAAGATCGTGTCCTCTGGCTCTGCTACGAGATCTGGCCAAACAAAACCAGCGGGGTCAGCCCCGAATAGCAAGTACCGCCAAAGGGGCACAAGAGTTAAGATTAAAAACCCAACTAATAGAATGACTGATAATAGTAATACTTATGCTACTATTATAGGGTAGCGTAACATCCTCGAACCCATATGGCACCCTTACAACCAAACAAGGACAAAAGGTGCTGCATGGAGCCGGGACGTGTCGTACTCTATAACTTTCACATAAGTTAAAAGGTATAAACCATAAAATCTCCTGATCGTGACTTCGGTCGATAGCCTATCGCAGCACAATAACCAACCCAACAATCAAACAAGAACATGGGTTGGATCATGTACCATGATAGACCATGTTCCTCAGTCATTCACAGAAGTAGCACTTCACAACCAGAATAAGTCTTCCGTTCATAACTTCGGTCCACAGCCTGTCATAGTACGATAACCAACCCAACAATCAAACAAGAACATGGGTTGGATCACGCACCATGACAGTCCGCTTCCCTCAGTTATTCACGGAAGGTAAATAGAAAACATGCAAGTCATTTTTACGGCCAATCAAGTCTACGAGTTTCTAGTGGAACGAGGTTATCCTCGCGTCATGTTATTAGAAAATCCTCAGATCGTATCTTTCCAGCAAGGCTAGCCAACCCAGGGGTTCGCGTAGACAGGTGTCATGGAGCACAGGTCCCTCGTGAGGCCACCTTGCCAAGACATGTAATATATAGCAGGAATTAATCGGATACAGTCATCCACTCGTTGCGGATGATACAGTATCCGTAGAGACCAGCCGGCGCGCCAAGACAATATCTCAGGGCGACTGGTGTAACACGATCTCGGGATTCTTCCCTCCCCATGCATCTAGTATATTCAGTTGCCTAGTTTAACCCTAGGTGAAATCTTGGACTCTCATGCTGTGGCCTGCATGATTATCCTCCTAAAGTCGTACTTTAGTACGAGTACCCTAAGTGAGGATCCATGTCAATCAGTATGTCAACATGTGCTACCCTCCTTAGTGTAATGCATCATTACAAATACGCCATGTGGAGTTACGAGTCATTTGTCGAGCATGAACAAGAACTGGGACATTCAGGTACATGTATCAGGTAGGAACACTTTGTTCTCCGGGGTCACATCACTGCTCATATCATGCTCGGGACAAAAGGCGTAAGGATATAAAATGGGCATATAATATCTAATAAAATATCAAAAGCATACGCACAACAAGGCAGCGTGCGTGAAAAGTCACGCAGGCTCAAGGGAAAGAGCAGCGTGAAAAATCACGCAAGCTCAAGGGAAAAAGCAGCATGAAAAATCACGCAAGCTCAAGGGAAGAGCTGCGTGAAAAGTCACGCAAGCTCAAGGGAAAGAGCAGCATGAAAAATCACGCAGGCTCAAGGGAAGAGCTGCGTGAAAAGTCACGCAAGCTCAAGGAAAGAGCAGCGTGAAAAGTCACGCAAGCTCAACGGAAGAGCTGCGTGAAAAGTCACGCAAGCTCAAGGGAAGAGCTGCGTGAAAAGTCACGCAAGCTCAAGGGGAGAGCTGCGTGAAAAGTCACGCAAGCTCAAGGGGAGAGCTGCATGAAAAGTCACGCAAGCTCAAGAGAAAAAGCAGCGTGAAAAATCACGCAAGCTCAAGGGAAGAGCTGCGTGAAAAGTCACGCAAGCTCAAGGGAAAAAGCTGCGTGAAAAATCACGCAAGCTCAAGGGAAGAGCTGCGTGAAAAGTCACGCAAGCTCAAGGGAAGAGCTGCGTGAAAAGTCACGCAAGCTCAAGGGGAGACACGCTTCCAACAGGAAGCGTGCTCAAACAGGAGCACACTGTTCACTGTCTTCTCCAAAACAGCAAGAACACCATGGCTGAACCCAAGCTTCAAAGTATCATAACTTGGCCATCCGAACTCCAAATCCAGATTTCCAAAGTTCCAACTTGGGTGAAACTGAATGCTCTTCCACATGGAAGCATCAAAAACCCATAAAATCCAACTAAAGTAGATCAAACCATGCAAAATCCGAAAATAATTAAAACTTAGATCTACAAAAATCAAAGCTTCAAAATAGAAATTTCCAAGTTCTAAACTAGTATAGATTGAGGAGAAGAACATGTTTTGGCAAATAGTTTTGTAAGAATCATTAACAAAATAATGGATCCTTCTCTTGAGCAAGTTGGTACTTGCCTTGGTTGGTGGAGGAAGTAAATGAGAAGAAGTAAAATGAGAGGAGAGAGAAGGAGATGAGTTATATATATAGAATTCTTGGACCCATGGGTTCATGATGAACCAAAGGGTTCATGATGACCCATTGGTGAACCAAGAATAGGTTACCCAAATGAGCCAAAACTGTAGGCCCAAATGCAGAAAATAAATTAGGAAATAATATTTTGTCGAAGATTTTTGGGAAATACATGAAGAAATACTGCATAATAAATATCGTATAAATTTAAGGTAAATACAATTTATGGGTTTACGTATTAAAATACGTATTCCAGGATTGGGGAGTGACATATAGATAAGTGTTGATTGGTGCAGAGCTGAACCGAAGAGTCACAGCTGCCAATTGAGTCTGCATGTGTTATGAATGTTTTGCTAAGAGCTAATAATGCAGAGACGAACAGGGAATAAGGTGGGTTTTATCATGTTTATGCTAATCCTTGTCTTGTACAGGGATGGACCGTCGGTTATGGTAAGAATCACTTAAAAGTGATACACATGTATTGCCTGAGTTTGCTATATGAATTGCTTGCAGAGATTAATCCATTACAAAGAAGTGCTTGCTTGTAATCTGACCCTTAGAATGTCTTGAATCAAAGAAAAGAATGCTAATGATGTTGTCCCTAATAAAATGATATGCTCATGAAACACGCTGCACACTCCATAGAGATGAATAGTCATCGTGCTTGAATTGAATAGTCCTTTGTATGCTTAAAATGAAATGAAATGAAATATTGGCTTTTCAAAGACGTTTTAAAAGAGATGTAAACTAACTATGTATGCATGAAATGAACATAGGTAAAGAGTAGCAAGATCACATCACAAGAAATATTTTCTCACTAAATGAACAGTAATTATTTCAGACAAATATAGCTCTTTGTTCACAATCACCAGTATGCTGATATACTGACCCACCATCAGTCTGCATGCAGGTGCAATATGTATCGAGAAGGATAGTCCGAAGCGATACCCCGAGCCTCATCCTCAGGAGCCAGAAATCAGAAGAGATGCCAAGAGACGACATCTGTGCAAGAGTTGGTTTTGTATATAAAGGGATGTAATATATGGGAACGGGATCATTGTAATCTGTAAAGTTCTGAGAGAATGTAACATTGTATCAGAGAGAATCGAGAGCTTGTAATCTATTCAAATGAAATCAATAAAGAGAATTGTTTCTTGTTACCATTGTGTTCAATGCATGTATTCTGAAATATGTCCGTTGCTGCTTCAATTATCTGTGATATATTTCGCTGCGTATTGTCAATCTTGTCTATCTTGTCTTGCTTCAGGTCTTGGCCTTGTGCAAACGCAACTTAGGCTTGTACGGCATCACGCCTTAGCGAGGACGAACGGTCTCACATAGTCCGAAGCGAGGATGAAAAGGACTCTATGGGATCGGGGTGTGACAGATCCCATGCGGCCAAGTGAGCCCAGCCGCAGAAGTAAGGTTCTCATACGGCCAAACGGAGCCGAACCGTAGAAGAAAGGCCCCTAAAGCCACTATGCGGCCAAAATGAGTCAGACTTTACTTTGTGGAAGGGATACATAGCAATTTGACCAAGTCTCAACCACCCAGATTTGCTACAACAAAATCTCAACAACCCCCCACCAGCTGGCAGCCCAAGATTGAGTCTTTGTCTGCTATTACAGACCCGTGGCCACGTGGCCTTTTATGCGGCCCAAAATCTGCTATTGCAGGAATCATTATAAATAGCAGGGTGCTACACCCATGCAAGAGGTTGGCAATCAAAGGCTGGCAAATTTCTTCGAGAGCAAAGACTGTGTCCGATAGTCCAAGGAGTAAGGCAGAGTTGCTACACTTTCTCGAGCCTCTATCGTCACCCCCAAGAATTAAAAAATAAACAATTGTACTTAGATTGTTTCCTAGGGTTTCTTTCTAGGCTTTTTTTGTACAAGCGAGTTTGCAATCAAGTTCAATTCCTCTGTAATTTTTGTTTTTGATATTTAATGGCAAACACGATAGCGACTCTGCTGGGAACTTCCTTCTCTTCTGATGAAAAGTTGGCCCATACGACAGCCAACTCTGGCCACAGGAAGATGGCCCATACGACAGCCAACTCTGGCCGCAGGCAGATGGCCCATGCGACAGCCAATCCTGGCCGCAGACAGGGTGTCTCATGCGGCCCTGTCAGAAGCTATGTATTCGACCGTATCTTATACGGGCTCGACCTCATGCGGTCCATTGAGAATGTGGAATATTCCAATTTGGACTCTTCTTACTATGCGCCTTTGGGTGCTAAGTCGAAGAAGTCTAGGACAGTACGGGCCCAACAAGCCCAGTCAACTGTCCAAGCTGCTGACGGGCACCGTTAACTGTTATATGGGCTCCTGATGGAAAGTTGTACAGAATCACCCGCGTCTAGTCCCCCAGGGCTAACGGACAGGGTGGGTCTCAAAATTCTCCCTCCAACGATCGAGAGCAAGTGCTTTTACTAGCCTCGGATCAGGAAGCAAACATGATACCTACGCACCCGTGTGCTCGGGATACCCGAGTCCACAAATTGGATGCAAAGGTAGATCAGTCTGCTATCGACTTGCGAGAGGTGATTACTCACAAACGCAAGGAGAAAGAAGCAACCTTGGCATGTGATGAGCCCTTTTTGGGACATCGTTGCACCCAAGTCATCAACAACTGCTGCTGCGATAAGTCGTTAGCACCTGAAGATCGGCAGTCCATTTTCCAACGACTGCACCAGCCAACACCTGTCCGACAACAACTTAAGAAACAGGTGCAAATTCTGGGAGACGAGTAATTTCCTTTTGCCTTCTGTAATTCAACTCGGAAGGTTCTTCCCGACAAGGGAGGAAAGAAGACAGGCTCTTCTAGCCCAGTAATCTCAGCCAGTACTGCAAAAAAACTCTCATCTGGAGGATTACCGCCGACAGCCACAGGGAGTGTCTACCTAGGCACTCGATCCAGAAAGAAGCTTCCAACACCTAGGGGTGCATCCTCGACCTCCCTAGGGGTATATGAAGTCGGGGGTAGCAGTCCCCTCAATGCATGCGACAACCCGGTATTCCAAGAGCACACATGGGATAGCGATCCACTAGAATTCTACGACGGACTTGGACGTCCCCAAGGATGATCGCCTTCGCCAAGACGATGCAGCTTCCTACGCAGGGGGTGGCACCCCTTCTGAATCCGAGGAGGAAGACATTCCGAAATTTCTCAACAATTTCTCGGTACGAAGGCACGACACGGAGAGCACCTCTTCTACGGTCCCTTCTACGTCTACACACGTACGGACAATCTTTATGGCCGGCGATGATCATGAAGGGCCTACTGATCGACAACGTCTAGAAGTACTTGAAGCCATGCTCCTGTCCTTGGTCAAGTCAGTAGACGAAATCAAAGTTGTCTTGCCGACTCAACCAGCAAGGACGCCTGGAAAAACAAGCTTAGGACCCACAGTCAACGCAGACTCCAACATGACCGCTCCTCCTTTGGGTGACATCCTCTAGGAGCATCCGCTCCTTCAGCTGCAGACGAAGCCAGGGAGGCAAGGAGAGAAGTCCAGGAGCTTCGAGCAATGTTCAATGCCCGAGACTCCTTCCGGGACCTCAGAATACGGCAGCCGTATCCCGTTGCGTGGAGAGATGTTCCTTTTTCGCTACGGTATAAACCGTTTCATATCGATTCGTATGACGGGAAGACCTCTGCTAGTCGGTACATGACATATTTTGAGGTCACAACCGACCACTTACCGCATATCGACGCCATTCTCACACGATTATTCATCGGAGCATTGGAGGGGATCACGTTCGACTGGTATCGCAACCTTTCGGACAACTGCATCCATTCTTTTGAAGGCTTCAAGCACATGTTCCTGGAAAGATTCTACGAAGTAGGGCATGATGTGACAATGTCGCCTCTCATGGACGTCGTTCAGGAAGAGAGGGGGCTAACGAGGAACTATATCGAACGGTTTTGCCAAACCTCGATGAGATTGCCCCAAGGCAATCCCGAAAGCTCCTTGATTGAAATCTGCCAGAAGAAGTTGCTCCCCGCAATCAGCCTCTGGATGGGCGAAGATCAGTTCAGGGATTGGATGACCTTCATCATAAGCTCCACCAATACGGAGGTAAAGTTAAAGAAGGCTCGCCAGCTGGGATTACACATCCCGGATGGAGAGGACAAAAACAAACGTCCTGATAGCACCCCCAATAACAACAACGGTGGTGGCACCTCCAATAACTGGGATAATAAAGGCAAATAGGCCATGGTCATTGGTACGACCAAGAAGCCTGAACAAAAGCAGGCAGAAGCTCAGTGGCCCAAAGTGAATTACTCATTCGAAGATAGTCATGTCAAGCCTATCTTCGACATGCTCTTGCAAGGGGACAGGATCCAACTCCCTTCCCCAAGGCACGAGCCTCGAGCGGCGGAGATGGAGGACCTAAAATATTGCCACTTCCACCACTATGTTCATCATTCCATTCATGACTGTTTTTAATTAAAGTGGTACATCCAGAATCTTATCGACTCCAAACCTCTATCGCTAGATTTTGAAGAGGTTACCGTGGCAGCAAATATGGTATCAATTCAGTTCGGTGACTTCCCCCCAACAAGTACTCAAGACGGGGTAATACCTATCCTCCAGGCAACGATGGAGGTTACTAATCTTCACCCCATCTGGGACCAGATGACTAGTTTGGTACCTCTCACCACGTCACGAGGAGAGGTCATGTGGGTGCACCCAGACATAGTGCCCGAAGTTACCCAGGTGGTGACATCTCCAACTAACAAGAAGAAGGTCAGGAAGTCCAGATCCTGCCATACAATTTTAGCTGAAGCTGAGGAGGAGGCGGCCGTTGTTACCCGGTCTGGGGCACAAGTCCAGCCCACTCTGGAAAGTTCAGTCGAAGACCCTCAGCCGACAACGTTGCCTGCCACTGAGGTTCCGGGGCCATCTCAGCCTCCCCCGGCGGACAGGTCCAAGCCGAAAGAAACCCGCTTCGACAGGCCGCTCCGTAAGGATGCACCTCAGGGGCTTTACAACTTTGACATATTAGCACAACTAACTAATACGCCGGCAAAGTTATCGTTATACAAGCTCCTAAGGATCTCTAAGGATCTTCGTGTCGCATTGAGCGAAGTGCCCCAGAATGCTGACGCCCACTTAGCCCAGGTCAAGCCTACGAGGGAAGACTCGTCGATAGATCTTCAGGGCAGCAACTGTGCGGATGTAATGCCCAACATCGTGTTCACCCTACATGACATGTTAATCAAGACCAACTTGCATGATCGCCCCTTGTACTACACTGGATACATAGGCGTTATCAAGGTGGATCGGATGCACATCGATCCTGGCTCGTGGATAAGCATCATCCTGAAAAGCTTGCTTCAAGTCCTTGGTATCCCTATGCACCGGCTAGCGGCGACCAATACTGCCATTAGCGATTTCAACTCGGGAAGGAGCTATCCCCTAGGAAAGATCCGATTGAAATGTCAGATCGGCGACATAAAGATGGAGGTTACCTGCTACGTCATAGACGCAGATACGTCCTACAATATCCTTTTGGGGCGTCCGTAGATATATGACTATATGATCGTGCCATCCACACTCCACCAGTGCTTCAAGTATGTCATTAAGCACGGCTTCGTGAAGATGGAATTTGCCGATATCGATCCCTTTAAAGGGGTTGAGTCTTATTACTCTTCGGAGGCTTGTCTATATGAAGAATCCAAAAAGCTCATAACTGACGAACTGGAGGTCATAACAGGGTCAGAGGAACCTTTGAAAATCCATCTCCAGGCCCGTAAACCGGGCAAAGCCATATCCCTTATCGCAACTTTGCATAAAGAGGTGCCCGGTTCCCCTGCTCCAGCTGCACAGTTGGAACCAATGGTCATCCGACTCCCAAGGTCCAGCCAGGAGCCAAGACCCATCATAGGGCCGATGGTGATCCGATTGCCGAAATTCAATCAAAGGCGACCGGAAGATGCAAGGCCCTCTGTGGAGCCGATGGTGATCCGATTGCTAAGATCCAGTCAAAAGTAATCGGAAGACACGAAGTCCTCTGCCCAGCCGATGGTTATCCGCCTTCCCAAGATGAGACAACAACCAAGTATTGATCTGAGGCCCTCAAGCAAGCCAGTGCCACAAGCAGAACCTTTGGTGGTCAAGCTGCCTAAGACAGCATCCCAACCTCCGATCTCGCAGGGGGTAGCTGAAGAGGATGCAGAACTCGCAAAGTATCTGGTTGTACAGGTGGATAGTCCCTCTCCTGATAATGTAATCCCTATAGAAAAAATTCCTTATTTCATTAATAGGAGGCTGCCGTTGAACTATCCTGAGTGTAATAAGCTTAACCTGATGTATGATGTGGGGCACGGTCTAGACGTTAACCTGCACACACAGGTGACAACCGTCCATACCACAAACCGACTTACTTCCATTAGAGGTGCCTACTTCTTAGTCCCAGGCAGAAGGGAAGGGGATCACACGATCATCTTCGGCCGAAAAGAAGGTCCTCAACCTTTCATGCCACAAGAGTTTGATCTCGAACCCGACGCTGGAAGATTATCGCTCTACCTGTATAGTCCTCAAGCCAAGTACTTCATGCAAAAGCAGGAGTATGACATGGAGACCACCCCAGGCCTGAATTACGGCAACGGTCGGCGATCACCTCTACAGATGTCAGCCCCGGCCGGGAAACCTCGAGATTATTACAGCAGGTCCAAACATGGTCTCGGTTATGTTACACCAGCAACAATGCCCAAGAGCTCCGATAAGGAATGCGAATGGCATTCCTACTCATCCGAATCGCCTACATACGATTCAGATGACAGCATCGGGGATATATTCAGACAGACATTATCTGTCAACATGATATCCACTGACATTGAAGAGGACGATGAAGATCTAATTGAACCTCTTGAATTGGAGCCATGGGCCCAACAACTTGATGCACAATAGGAGAAGCGCTTTGAACAAAGGGACCCTCCCACTGAAGACGAAATCATGCAAGTTGATCTCGGTAACGAATCCTCTCCAAAGCCAATCTTCGTCAGTAAAAGCCTGACGGACGGCGAGTAGAGTCGTTGTTGCAACTCGTCAGAGAGTATATCAAAGATTTTGCTTAGATCTATGAAGACATGCCAGGACTAAATCCTGAGATCGCACTCTATAAGCTTAATATTCATCCGAATGAAAACCAGTCAAGCAACAGCAATGGCAGTTTCGTCCAGACATCATGAACTCCATCGAAGCGGAAGTAAACAAGCTTATAGCTAGTGGTTTCATCTGTGAGGAGCAACACCCAGACTGGATAGCTAATATAGTACCAGTTGTCAAGAAGAACGAAAAGATCCGAATCTATATCGACTTTCGCAATCTGAATGCGACATGTCCTAAGGATGAATTCCCTCTTCCCATTACCGACATAATGATCGATAATACGTGTGGCTTCGAGCGCATGTCTTTTATGGATGGTTTTTCAGGATACAATTAAATCAAAATATCTCCTAGTGATGAGAAGCATACGTCATTCCGAACACCGATCGGCATACATTATTATACAGTCATGCCCTTTGACCTGAAGAACGCCGGTGCTACATATCAACGAGCTATGAGCGTCATCTTCAGAGATCACTTGCGCAAGACGGTGGAGTGCTACGTTGACGATATTGCCGTCAAAAGCCACTCCAAGGATGATCACTTACACGATTTGAAGACAGGGTTCGACCTTATGCGAGCACACAATCTGAAGATGAATCCCACCAAATCCTTCCTGGGCGTATCCAGTGGGAAGTTCTTGGACTTTGTCATTACTTCCCGAGGCATTCACATAGACCCCGATAAGACAAAAGCAATCGTGGAGATGAGTCCACCGAAGAACCTCTGTGAACTCCGCGGCCTTCAGAGAAGGATAGCCTACATCATGAGGTTCATATCTAACCTCTCAGGACGATGTCAACCCTTCACACAACTCATAAAGAAAGGCATCTCTTTTGTATAGAAAGAAGAATGTCAACGCGCCTTTGATGACATTAAGGAATAGTTATCGAATCCGCCGGGTCTGGTGGCCCCGGTCGTCGGAAAGCCTTTCCTGCTCTATGTACGAGCGATGGAACACTCCCTCGGCGCCTTGCTAGCACAGAACAACGATACGGGGCACGAACAAGCCATCTATTATCTCAGCCGAATGATGGTGGGGCCGGAGCATAGGTACACCGTCGTAGAGAAGGAATGCCTTGCCTTGGTGTTCGCCATTCAGAAAACATGACGCTATGTGTCAGGGCAGACCATCCATATTGTCTCGTAAGTTAATCCTCTCAGGATTTTCATGACCAAGCCAGGCGCACTCATTTCTCGTCTAGCCACATGGGCGATACTGTTATCCTCCTACGACATGGTTTTTATTCCGCAAAAGGCTGTCAAAGGTCAAGCCTTGGCCGTCTTTCTAGCAGCCCATCCATGCTCAGAGACAGCCAGAATCTATAAAAATATCCTAGACGAAGTCGTTAACTCAAACATGACTTCACATGATGACGTTTGGCGAATGTTCTTCGAAGGTGCTTCAAGAACGGGGCCCCAAGGTGATATCGTCGCTGGAGTTGGGATAGTATTAATTTCTTCCTCCGGATTGGTGGTCAACCGGGCATATTCTCTCACAGAACCATGTTCAAACAATGTAGTCGAATATAACGCTTTAGTCATCGGGCTCCAACTCGTAAAAGAAGTGGTAGTCGAATGCCTAGAAGCATATGGCGACTCGCAGTTGATTGTTAATCAAATCCGAGGCTCGTACGAGGTTCATAACCTGGACCTGATTCCCTATCATCAGACAGCAATTGCCATCATTACAACCTTAGAGGGGTTCTTTATAGAGCATGTTTCTAGACTTCAGAATATTGAAGCCGATGCCCTAACAGGACTCGCCGCTTCTCTGGCGGTTCTAAATTATGCTCATCATCTAGTCGGCGTGATAGGCCATTAGCTGGTCTGTCCTAAAAATAACGTTCAACTGGATACGAGTTACTCCGCCCAAATAACCAATGACGTGCAAGACTGGAGACTCCCATTCATCAACTTTGCAGTCTACGGAATCCTGCCTGAGAATGTGAAAGAAGCAACTTCAATCAGAAGGCGTTCTCTCAGATTCTTTTATGAGACAGAAACAAAAATGTTATATCGACGATCATACGATGGGCTACTGTTAAGATGTCTGTCAAACGCAGAAGCCAAAGAAGCCTTACGCGAGGCTCACGATGGCGTTTGCGGGGCTCACAAACCTGGCCCAAAGTTGCAGGACCGTCTCCGTCGGATGGGTTATTACTGGCCTACGATGGTAGAAGACGTAGTCGATTATGCTAAGAAGTGTAAGGCTTGTCAGATCTACGCATATTTCATACATCTGCCATCCGAATTATTGCACCCAACAGTAGCCTCTTGGCCATTTGAAGCATGGGGAATGGACATCATTGCCCCAATTACCCCGTCGTCGTCCAAAGGGCACCGGTTTATACTTGCAATCACCGACTACTTCTCCAAGTAGGCGGAAGATGTTCTGCTGGCAGAGGTAAAGACATCAAATGTGATCAGTTTCATAAAACATCACGTCATTTACCGTTGTAGAATGCCCTGGAGAATCATTCATGACAATGGTCCACAGTTTGCAAGCCATGCCTTCTATTAATTCTGTGACAAGAATCGGATTCAGAATATGGCTTCAACGGCATACAACCCATCAGGTAATGGTCTGGCCGAAGCCTTTAACAAGACCATAATCAAGCTTCTCAAGAAGTTCGTGTCTTCAAACAAGCACAACTGGAATGAAAAGTTGGGCGAATTCTTATGGCCATACCGCACTATGAGTCGGACGGCTACAGGAAATACACCATTCTCTCTGGTATACGGGAGCGAGGCAGTTCTCCCATTGGAGACTCAGATCCCCTCACTTCGTGTGGCCCTTACTTACCGGTTGACGTCGGACGATAACTACCACCGACGGCTACAAGAATTTGAAGCTTTAGACGAGAATCGTTTGCGAGCTCAACAAAGCATCGAGCTCTATCAAGCATTCATTTCTCGGGCCTTCAATAAGAAAGTCAAGCAGAGGACATTCCGAATAGGCGATCTCGTCTTGGCCGTTCGCAGACCGATGGTCACGACTCACAAAACTGCCGACAAATTCCAGCCCAAGAGGGAGGGTCCATACATCATCGAGACCGTATTCTCCAATGGCGCATACCGACTCGCAAAGCAGAACGGAGGCTTGCTTATGATGCCCATAAATGGCAAGTTCCTGAAGAAATACTATGTCTAAGAACATGTTGGTACTTCCTCAAACCACTAAATCTCCCAGGCTATCGAGTTATGTACACCAAGTACCTCTGAACTCACACTCTATTTGCTCCGAGTGGATTCACATCGCATCTCCCTGAGTGACGAGTCATGTATGCTGATACCTCTGAACTCCCACTCTAATGCTTTATCACCATCTCTGAGCAAACCTTCATTATCGTGTGTCACGTCCATATTATCTCTGATACCGATAGTCTCTTAACTTAACACATGTACCCAACCCAGGATAAAAGACATGGTGTTAAGACTACAAAACCTATCACGTCCATATTACCTCTGTTGGATTTTGTCTCAAAATCTATTACGCGCACCACCAGTGCACAGAAGAGTAATAGGTCCACCAAAAATTTCATGATTATCACGTGTCACGTCCATATTACCTCTGATACCGATAGTCTCTTAACTTAACACATGTACCCAATCTGGGATAAAAGACATGGTGTTAAGGCCACAGAACCTATCACGTCCATATTACCTCTGTTAGGTTTTGGTTTTAAATCTATTACCCGCACCACCAGTGCGCACAAGGGTAATAGGTCCACAGAAGTTATCATAATCTATTATTTGCACCATCAGTGCACAAAAAGAGTAATAGGTCCACAAAATACTATTCAAATCTATTGCTCGCATCTCCAGATGCACAAAAGGGTAATAGGTCCACAAAAAGTTCCCCAGTAGGATGTCATTTATCAATCGCAAATGCTATATTAGGCCCTATAGTACCAGCACCACAGATACCATAAATAAAGAATAGAATGAATGTATTCTTTTTGCTCAAAATCAGTTACATTCATAGGACTACATCTCCAGCAAAAAAAGGAAGGAAAGAGCTGAAGAAAAATCCACCACTCATCAGCAACACATAGTTTGGTCAATTTTGCAGCACTACGCCTTTGTTAAAAAGCAGTTTCGTGGCCCTCGAAAGAAGTCATGTTTTACTGCTGAGAAACAAACAAGGCTGTGAATCTTCGAGAAGCTACATGGAGGAGGACAAATATAGCATGCTAAAAGCATCTACAGACGCTGACTTTCTCTCCTCCGTATTGCAGACGTCCTAGGCCCGTTCCTCCAAAAGGCCATACCTTCAAAACAACATCCCTAGTATTGCTTTTGCCTACTTGGAGAGCCATGAAAACAGAACTTTCACGATGACGCCTAACCACCGTCCGATTCTCTGATGTATAAAGGTTCTTCCTACCATCTGAGGAAAACCCTTCCAAAGCATGAAGAGTTCTGAGCTCCCTGATGTGTGTGTCAAGTGTTACATCTTCACCATATCCAAAATTGTCGATACCGGTCATAGGTGAATTTGCTAACCAGATCTCTATGGAACATAAAAAAGGGAAGAGGTTAGCAGTCAGAAGAAAACAAAGAGAATGAGTTTTTTCTCTCTCTCTTAGTGGCGGCCCAGCCACAATAGAACACACGTAGCCCAGATCAGGGGAGAGCTCATGCGGCTTGATCGTGTGGAATCTATGCGGCCCATATATGAAAGGATTCATGCATCTTGGTCCATGCGGCTCAGTCACATAGAGCACATGCGGCACGTGCCACATGAAGGCCAATTATGCACTAAAGGCATTAAAACCATAGCACAGTGGCAAAAGGTGGTCAGACCCGCACATAAAATATGTGACATGGCTGTTTAAATTTGAGTGATCATTCTCCTGCCTTACCCTTGATCGGAGGACGGACGTCTGGGTGAAAGGAAGGTAACTTTTCATAAGCGGCCCCCTTTCCTTTGTCGGCGGCACTAGTGGCTTTAGGAGCTTTGGGGGCCATGACTGATCGGAAGCGAAAAAGAAGATTAAAAGAAAAGAAGACGAAAAGAGAGAACAGTAGGAGTTCTCTTACTGCCGTACGGACTACATATTTATAGGCCACAAAAAAAGTGTAAACGGATAGGCGCCGCTTCGGTTATCATACCCACTAAGAGATAATGGTGACCCTTGGGATTCTATCCTTTATAACCATTACAGTAACCGAAAAGGCAGCCCCCAAATCAAAAAAGTAAATCCGAGCATTAAATGCAGCAGTAACAGCTGGACAGCCTGGACGAAATCTTCCTGCGGCTCGAAGCTTCCCTGCGGCTTGAAGTTTTCCTGTGGCTCGAAGCTTCCCTGCGGCTTGAAGTTTCCCTGCGGCTTGAGGCTTCCCTGCGGCTTGACATTTCTTCTCCATGCTTCTTATTCAAAGTATTCCAAATTTGCAATTTGAAAACTTTGAAGGGGGTCTTGTAGAAGCATGGAAAAGATGGAGCTTATGCGGATCATCAGTCCATACGGCCAAGTAAAACTAAGCTGCAGAAGCAGTACTTATGAAGACTCCATGCGGCCAAGCAAAACTAAGCCGAAAAAACAGTAAAGACTCCATGCGACCAAAAAAAACTAAGCCGCAGGAAAAGTGCACCCCGACCCCATGCGGCCGAGCGAAACTAAGCCGCAGAAGCAGTGCCCTCGGAGACCTCATGCGGTTAAGACAACTCAAGCCGCAGAAGCGAGGCTCTCGAAGGCCCCATACGGCTAAGGGGACTCGAGCCACAGAGGGAAGATTCTCATAGATCCCATGCGGCCAAGTGAGCCCAGCCGCAGAAGCAAGGTTCTCATACAGCCAAGAGGAGCCGAGCCGCAGAAGCAAGGCCCCTAAAGCCACTATACTGCCAAAATGAGTCAGACTTTACTTTGTGGAAGGGACACATGGCAATTTGACCAAGTCTCAACCACCCAGATTCGCTATAACAAAATCTCAACAACCCCCCACCAGCTGGCAGCCCAAGATCGAGTCTTTATGTGTTGTTACAGACATGTGGCCACGTGGCCCTTTATGCGGCCCAAAATATGCTATTGCAGGAATCATTATAAATAACAGGGTGCTACACCCATGCAAGAGGTTGGCAATCAAAGGCTGGCAAATTTTTTCGAGAGCAAATACCGTGTCCGATAGTCCAAGGGGTAAGGCAGAGTTGCTACACTTTCCCGAGCCTCTATCGTCACCTCCCAGAATCAAAAACTAAGCATTTGTACTTAGATTGTTTCCTAGGTTTTCTTTCTAGACTTTCTTTTGTACAAGCGAGTTTGTAATCAAATTTAATTCCTCTGTAATTTTTGTTCTTGATATTTAATGGCAAACAAGGACAGTACACGATCTCATCAAGAGAGGTGTTATTGCAGTGATTAATGTTCGGAGTCAGGAGAACCTGGCGGATCCGTTCACCAAGGGCCTCAAGCGCCAGCTGGTCAATGACACAGCAAGAAAAATGGACTTGTAGGAATTCTGATATTATGTTATTATAATCCTACCATAAAGTTTTATGCTGTTAGTTCAAAGAAAAATCTACTAGGCATCTAGCTTTTGGTTCAAGGGAGGACCATTAACTGAAAAAATATCAGAAACAGTGGGTACATGTCCTCTGTGGCATAAAGAGATTACGGACCTACAACCACTGTTGTCTACTATTATTTTCTGCAAAAAATGGATCCTGTGAGAGGTTGGCTTAAACGCCTTAATCAGTTCTCTGGAAAAGTGAATGTCTGGTGTGCTTTACAGGAAGAACGGCAGAGCAGCACTACAAGGAGTAAAACTCCATGCTACACTAGGATGACTCCACCATAAGGTTTCTGAAAGGGGTAATGCCTCGGCTTTGCGAGCCAAGTCACAGCGGAGTAGCACTGCAAATAGGCAGGTAACCTAATGTTGTACGATGAAACTAAAGAGGGGTAGTTAGCACTACAAAGAGGAGGTGTTCCTCATGTTATAGTGGCATGACACCACGATGAGGTACCCAAATAAGGGTAAAGCCTCGTCCTTGTAAGCCATGTCATTGCGGCATAACACCGCAAGGGAGCCTAAGGCTTCACGCTGGGTAGTATGGCACTACAAAGAGGCCGTGACCTCATGCTATAGTAGTATGACACTACGATGAGGTTCCCGATAGGGATAATGCCTCGACTTTAGGCCATGTCATAGCGACGTAACACCGCAAGGGAAGTGCAAGGCTTCATGCCATATCTCTTTAATAAAGAACTCACCTATAGTGTATGGACAGAGATAATAGGCCGTCTCTTGAGGGTAAACTTGTAGACGCCCAAATTTATACACTGAAACCAGGTTGGCACAGGGCCTTTAATGTGCAGCCAGAAGCACATGTGATTACATTATGTGAGTGAGAAAAATTTCAGCTATGGTGCAAAATTTAAGGCTTAGTCCATTCTTGTATTATAGTCCGTTGTTTGACTCATACGGGAAGATTCAAGTCGTCAGTGACATCTCTCCTAATGCATGATGGATAGTTGCTGTGGGGAACACTCTACTCCATATATCGAGATATGTGGGGATTATTGGAGCTTTTCCTTAACATGTAGAGAGCTTGCTCTCAACATGCCTAGTGAAGTTTAGTCCCACATTGGAAAAGCAACATGAGGTATCTCAATATATATACTTGTTATGTGTTGTTGAGATATGCACATGGGGTGGCAACCCTAAGGAGGGAATCATGTGGGTGATTTTACTATGAGGTAAGGTTAAAACTCCATGGTAAAGCATTAGCTTTTTGCTGTTGGAATTTATTCCTTTGGAGCTAAGTCCCGTAGGGACTTAGCGAATCGGACTCGGGCTCATGAGGCGTAATGTGATGTTTTGTTGGCGCACTTTGCACTTAGCACGACAGCATCGTTGCTAGGCGCATAGTGCGCATAAGTTGCGCTCGTTGCGCGAGCCTCTTGCGCAGCCGTTCGCGTGCCAGAGGCCTCGGGCTCATGAGGCGTAATGTGATGTTTTGTTGGCGCTGCCACCAGTAGGCTCATATCGTGTCTGTGCACGATTTGAACGGTTAGAGCACGTTTGGAGCGATTTTTTCTACGTCCCAAATGTTCTGCTAACTGGACAGTTACAGCACGAGCCTATATAAGGTTCTCTTCTCTCTCTCTCATGATACAAGTGTTCAGAACACATTCCTTACGAATTCCATAGAGTTTGAGAGAGAAGAGAAGCAGAGCACCAGCGCCACTTAGCGCAGGAGTCCGTGCGCCATCCGACGAGTCAGTAGAGCGGAGTGTTCCAATGTTCTTCATCGAACTTGCTGGTTCCTGGAAGCTGTTCGTGTGGGACGAATCAAGCTTTGAGCGCCGGTGATCATTCACCCCAGCAGACTGTTCTTCCATCCACTTCATCGCATGTCATCCACTTCAACTCGTTCTGAACGAGAACAGTTCTGATCTAATCAGAAACTGTTGGTGGATCATCGCTGCTGCTGCTAGCAATTTGATTTGTACAAATCTTTTCAGATTTTCGTAATCCAGAATCCTCCAAAAATTTTGTTGTGCACCTTCTTTAAAATGTTTCGTTGAAACGTTATTTTTACAATCGTTTCATTTCTCAGTTTTTCATCGAAAATTACGTCCCAGGAATAACAATAAAAAGTGAGAGGGGACATAACTTTATTGAAAGAAAAAACGAGCAGGCAAAGTCCTGTTTTGGAAAAAAAAAAAAAAAAAAAAAAATAAACAACGCTTGGAAGAGAGCGTTATAGAAGTTTCAATTATAAATAATGGTTCTATTTACAAACATTATAATTGGCGCTATAACTTGAAATTGTTATATGTTCACTCTTTTGAAAGCTTATAATATTTTACTACAAGACGATACGTTCACAATTTTAAAAGCGTTATCAGGACTCTTTTCTTGTAATGCTCCAAAAAAAAATAAGAATGTGTAGTTTGGAATGCTCTTTCTGATGTATCATAGGTCGCATGCAGACGTAGTGGTCGATGAGCGCACAAGTTGCTCGGCAATGGCGGGCTTTGACTCTAACAGAGGCCTGATAAATCTTCTTGAGCACCTCCTTAAAGTCATGGGATGCAAATCCTGCTACAATTTCCAGGTCGTAGAGCACTCGATGAACTTACTTCAGAAGAGCAAGGGTTGTTGCTAGTGGACCGATGGATTAGCTTTCATCCACCTTCAACTCTGACATGAAAAGAGCCCTATTGCTTGTAACCATCCCTCGGTGCGAAAAAATTGTACGTGGGGCATAGACACAAGGTTCCCTCGATGCCACTCCTCCCAGATAATGATATACTTGCAAGGAAGAATGCAAACATACTAATTACTAGATAACTTACAGCTAAGTCCAAGTTGTATTTGCATTTGATTTCAGGGGGAAATCCGAGCTCTCCAAGAAGAACAGTCCCATTGTCCATTGTTATGCTGTAAGTTTTACTGTCGTATAATTTCCTGTGCGTTCAACATAGAGGAGGAATCATAAGAAAAATATTCGCATGAATATGTGTTGGAAATTTTTTTCAAAACTTTGGATTAAAATCAGCAAGAAAATAAATTAAATTAAAGTTACCGGCCTCCGGGGAAGTCGCGCACGAAACACTGCCCTAAGAGTTAGTTCGGGTCTATGTGCAGACTGAATCCGAACGCCCATAGTGGTAAAATCTCCGCTCCACCGGAATCTCGTTGCCGCACACGACGTCGAGAGAATGACCCCGACTTAGCTCCGCCCAGAACAACAAATGAAGAACAATATTTTAAAAGGGAAGAGAATTTGAGAGAGAGAGAGAGCTTTCGCAATGATCTTTTTTCATCTCAAAGAGAGGAGGAGGAAACCTCATAATATAGGCTATTGCCAAAGAATGGAATAATGAGGATATTAAAATAGCCTATTAAATTTTAACGTTACAAAAATTGTAGCACATGACAAAAATGTGATACATTGAATCTGGACATGATTCAAACATTCAAAAGTTATAGAATAAATAAATTGTAACGGTTGAAAATAAATGATGAGAAAATTTGTTTTTGTAAATAGTAGCAACAGCTACAACAATATACCCACCCCCCCCCCCCCCCCCCCCCCCCCCAAAAAAAAAAAAAAAAAAAAAAAAACCAAGTTCCGAAATAATAGAGGAAAGGAACGAAAGAGAAAAGTTAATGGTGAGAAAGATTTCTGGGCAGTTGAATACTATGCATAAATGAGATGGACTACAGCCTTGAATCTCACGTAGTGACTATTGTCTTTGTCTGAAGAAGAACTTGATGGACTACGCCTTGAATCAGTCTTCTTGAACCAGACTCAGAAATTAGCACACATAGTACGTTAGAGGTACTTGGATCTATCGGGTGGCGCGTTTGATTGGTCATGCGCACTTTTACACATTCATGAGAGTTGTCTAGGATCGTCCTGTCCTATAGTCGCGGCCATCACGACCTCTCATATAGGTAAGTCCTCAAGGGTTGGTGATAGGAATCAACCTTGCATATCATGTTTGGACTTATTAAGAGTTTTAAAACTCACCCTATCTATATCACAAAAGGAACACTGTCACCATAGGGATGGAATATTAATGTACACATGTACAGCCTCTTGGGCTTTTATTTTAAAGAGAATTTAATCTCAGGTCAGTGTTCCATAATAGTCACCTAGTCCAGCTTGTTTCTACCCATTGAACCGGCTTCTTGGGATCTCCAGTCAGACTCGGTTGGGTTATCACTGCTGGTGACTATACTATGGGCTTAACCCCATCCCCCTCGATGATTCTAGCATCAATGTCCTAGACAAACTCTTCGTCAAGAGTAAACAGACTCTTCGTCAAGAGATCTGTAAAGTTCTTTAATGACTTTTATAGTCAAGAACCACAAATTTGTCCAATAGGCTCTTTATTGACTTGAAATGCAGCTGCAGGTACCTATTCATCTTAGCATTCACAGAATCATGCTATAGTAGTTCTATAACAGATTTATTATCACAGTTTATAGAAATTGTAGGAATATGATGAACAGAAACAGGTATATGCATAATAAGATTTTTAAGCCATTTGGCTTCTGTGCAGGTAGTGTCTAAAGCTATCATCTCAGAGTCCATAGTACTTCTGGCAATAATAGTCTGTTTATATGATCCCCAGGAGATCGCAGCTCCTGCTAAGGTAAAAATATATCCAGTTGTGGATTTCACATCATGTGAATCAGTTACCCAATTAGCAACTGAGTAACCTTCTATGATATCAGGGTGTCTAGAATAATGAAGTTTATAATCTAGAGTACCCTTAAGGTATCTAAATACTCTGTCTAATGCAGTCCAGTGTGTCTGATTTGGGTTACTAGTATATCTACTTAGTATCCCAATAGCAAATGCAATATCAGGTCTAGTCCTATTTGTTATGTACATAAGGGACCAAATCATTTATGAATATCTATGTTATTTTATAGGTGATTCTTCATTCTTCTTGAGAACAACATTACTGTCATAAGGGGTAGGGACATGTTTCTTGTCAAATTACTCAAACTTCCTTAGCATTTTCTCAATTAAATGTACTAAGGATAGAGTATAGCCCTTTTTTCTTTTGGACACTTGCATTTCTAGGATCAGATTTGCCTCACCTAGGTCTTTCATATCAAACTGGTTAGATAAATAATTCTTAGTGTTATTTATCAGTTCCAGTGAAGATCCTAGAATAAGGATATCATCAACATACAAGCATAAAATAACACAACTTCCATTTTTATTTTTAGAATACAAACATTTGTCATATTCATTTGGCACAAAACCAAATTCTATAATGACTTTGTCAAATTTGTTGTGCCATTGCTTTGGAGCTTGTTTTAGGCCATAAAGAGATTTTACTAATCTACAAACCTTATTTTCTTGACCTTTAGCAATAAAACCTTCAGGTTGCCCCATATAAATTCTTCCTCTAAATCTTCATTTAGAAATGTTGTCTTTACATCCATTTGATGGATCAGCAAGTCATGAATGGAAGCTAAGACTAGGAGAGTTCTAATAGAAGAAATCCTAGCAACAGGAGAATAGATATCAAAATAATCTAATCCCTTTTTCTTGGTAAAACCTTTGGCTACTAATCTAGCCTTATATTTCTCTATGGTACCATCGGCTCTAAGTTTCTTTTTAAAAATCCACTTACAACCTATGGGTTTACTACCTAAAGGTAGGTCGGATAGAAACCAAGTACTATTCTCCATAATAGAGTTGTACTCATTATTAATAGCTTCTTTCCAGAAAGGGCATTAGGAGAGGATATGGCTTCTTCATAAGTTGAGGGATCACCCTCTATCAAAAATATAAAGAATCCTTCTCCTAAATCCTTTTCAATCCTTTCTCTTTTACTCCTTCTAGGTTCTATGACTTGTTCAGGTTGAGAATTAGGTATTAGATCATGAGAACTAGTAGATAGAGTAAGAGAAAGGTTGAAGGAAGCTGAAGGGGTTCTAACCTTGAAGGAAAAAATGTTCTCAAAGTAAACTGCATCTCTAGCTTCAATAATTGTGTTATTAGATATTTCATTTGCTTCAGAATGGGTTACAAGAAATCTATTGGCATTGCTATCTAGGGCATATCCTATGAATACAGCATCAACAGCCTTAGGTCCTATCTTTCTCTTTTTGGGTTCAGAAATTCCTACCTTAGCTAGACATTCCCAAACTTTGAGGTAATTAATCCTAGGGGTTCGACCTTTACATAACTTATATGGTGTCTTATCATTAGTCTTACTGGGTATCCTATTAAGAATGTAACATGCTGACAATAAAGCTTCTCTCCAAAGATTATCAGGAGCTCCTGAGCTGAGAAGCATGGCATTGACCATGTCTAACAGAGTGCGATTCTTTCTTTCAGCAACTCCATTGGATGTGGTGAATAAGGAGCAGTTACCTCATGAATAATTCCATGTTCTTCACAGAAGTTAGTCATATCATTTGAGGTGTACTCTCCACCATGATCTGATCTAAGGATCTTAATCTTTCTATCTATCTGGTTCTCAGCTTCGGATTTATAGACCTTGAATCTGTCTAGAACTTCATCTTTGATCTTAAGGAGGTTGGTGTAACAATACTTTGAATGGTCATCTATAAAAGTAACAAAGTATTTCCTACTGCCTCGGGTCAAGACCCTGTTGGAATCTGTCACCCTCATTTCCTGTATTTCTCGTATTTTCCCGTATTTCGTATTTTTACTCGTATCTGGATTTTGGCATGTATTTTTATTTTTCTCAGCTTGTGAAATTTTGGTATTTCTCGTATTTTAGGTTTTCTCATGGCTCAGTTTTATTGGGGATGGTTCGGTTTGGTTCGGTTTTATGTGTTGGAACACCCTAGCCCCACAACTCCCCCTCTTTATATCCCCACCTACCACTCTCTCTCCTCATAACTTCTACCATTAATTTTCTTCTTCTTCTTCTTCTCCTTCCTCTACAACTCTCCTAACCCTAGGCAAGTGCACCTTGCCACTACATGAGAACCCTCTTTTCTTTGTCCATTTGATAGATTAGGACATGATGATCAACGTTAGAACTTAGGTTTTTGTGAATTGGAGCCTCCATTGTGATAGATCTAAGTTATTTCTATTTTCGGATTTTGCATGGTTTGAGCTACTTAAGTTGGATTTTATGGATTTTTGATGTTTCCAAGTGGAAGAGCATTCAATTCTACCCAAGTTGGAACTTTGGAAATCTGGATTTGGAGTTCGGATGGCCAAGTTATGAACTTGTGAAGCTTTGGGTTCTTCCTTGGAGTTCTTGCTGTTTGGAGAAGACAGTGAGCAGTGTGCAGAGCTGCTTAGCTTACGCACACTGAGTTACGCGCGCTCGTTAGTGCTGCGTACGCAGGCTTGAGTACGCTTCCTGTTGGAAGCATGACTCCTTGAGTGTGCGTGACTTTCACGTACACTGCTCCCTTGAGTGTGCGTGACTTTCACGTACACTGCTCCCTTGAGTGTGCGTGACTTTCACGTACACTGCTCCCTTGAGTGTGCGTGACTTTCACGTACACTGCTCCCTTGAGTGTGCGTGACTTTTCACCTACGCTGCCCCTTGAGCGTGCGTGACTTTTCACATACGCTGCCCCTTGAGCGTGCGTGACTTTTCACCTACGCTGCCCCTTGAGCGTGCGTGACTTTTCACATACGCTGCCCCTTGAGCGTGCGTGACTTTTTACCTACGCTGCCCCTTGAGCGTGCGTGACTTTTCACATACGCTGCCCCTTGAGCGTGCGTGACTTTTCACCTACGCTGCCCCTTGAGCGTGCGTGACTTTTCACATACGCTGCCCCTTGAGCGTGCGTGACTTTTCACGTACACTGCTCACTTGAGGGTGCCTTGGTACGCAGACTTGAGTGAGCCTTGCGTGCGTGCTTTTGCACGTATGCTGCCCCTTGACCCCTTGCTTAGTCCACTGACTCTTGGAGTTTTGGTTTTATTTCTTTAAGCATTGGCTCTTCTATAACCCCATATTTTGATATTTTATTAGATATTTTATGCCCATTTTATATCCTTACGTCTTTTGTCATGAACTTGATTTTACTTAATGTGTAGGTATGACTATTGTTCATGGCCTGGTATGATAAGGAACTTGATAACACGATAGTGGTCCGTGGTGGCGCACCCCTGACAAGTACCCCGACATGATTTATCTTGATAACTTGATAGTGGCCCGTGGCGGCGCACTCCTGACTTGACATGACCTGATAACTTAGCTTGACCTGTCTTGACACCGTGGGTGGTTCTTTCTTGCTTGCTTGTTAAATCCACTTGTCCAGTCTTGCATCGTTTCTAGGATAGGACTCCTGAGTACCACGGTCAGGAGTACCTACTAAAATGGATTAAGGTTAATAACTAGAATAACAAAGTAGTCATGAAGAGATGACACAGCTACAGGCAATCCCGTTACCTGGGCGCTCTTGGGATCTGTAGCCTGCCGTCGAGTAGGGCACATTTCCAGCGCACCGTCGAGTGTTGCACCCTCTAAGTCACCTAAGGGTACATTTGTCTCCCGGGCGATGTACCCACCTGAATTCAACCCTAATCACTACAACAAATAGAACTTATTATAGCAAATTTTTTATAGCATTCGGGTCTGAATGCTATAGAAGACAATTAGTTATAGCATGCTTTTCTGGAATGCTATTAGAAATGCATAACAAAAATTACACATTCAGTTCTATAACGTTCTATGAATGATGTAACGTTTATAGTTGTCTTCTATTACTATTTACTTGAGAAAAATATGTCAAAATAGGTCTTCTGTTAGAATCCTGGTGGAATCAGTTTAGTGATTTTTTTAATATTCACGACCAGTTTTATATTCACGTTGTGTTTGGACACAAAAATTTTAGTTTCCCTCTTAAAGAAACTTTCCCCCTTAGAAGTTTTTATTTTCCCCTTAGAAGTTTTCATTTCCCCTTTCTTATTTTCTATTTAGGTTTTCATTTCCCCTTCATCTTCTTCTCCTCTTGCAGCAGAGAAGCAACAGAACCCAGTGCTCCGGCCGTCTTCTCATCGACGACCGTAGCCGACGGCAGAGCTGACAGCCCCACGGCTTGGATTAGATCGTCCATCGTCAGGGACAAAGCCTCCACCGCCGGCGAGGAAGCCTCCACCATCAACGAGAAGGTTTCACCCTAATTTCTGCCCTAATTATTTTCTAATTTACGCTATAATTTCTATTTGAGAAATCTAATTTTATTGATTTTAGTGAAACCCTAATTTCTGTCCTAATTTCAGATCAATTCTTCTTCTCTTTGATCTTCTTTTTGATTTTGAGGTTAGAAAATTTTTGGGAATGCTAATTTCTGCTCAAATTTGTTAGTAATGATAATTTCAATAACTTGTACTAATTTTGAAAATTTTCCACTCAGGTTTAGGTTTCTGCAAGATTTGACTAAAGTGCCTAAAATAAAGACGAGTAGCTTGAAGTATCTAGAGCTATGGGAGCTCATCGAGCCCACTCTTCGCCAACTAAAGGTGAATACGAGGGTAGGTGCATAATTTTAGAACTTTCATTCGTAAAATGATAAATTGATGTTCGGTTTGCTGAATTTTTTGTGTTTGGTTTGGCTGGCATCCAAGAACGACCCTCACGATGGAAAGAGGAAGTGCGAGGCTATTCGACCTTTACAATCTGAGGAAGGAGATACTGAAGGAGCTCTACGAGTTATGTCCAGACTAGGGGTACGCCGACGGCAATCGGATCGCCAAGTGGAAGAATGTAACATTATTATGCCCTACCTTTTTTTATATTTCGTTGCCGTTGAGATTCTATTACATGTTTTCTTGGGTTTTTTTTTTTGTTATTGTTAGGAGCTAGCAGAGGCCAGGTAAGGGCCTTGCTTTTCTCCATATTAGCAGCAGAGAACTCCTCCATTGTACAGGTCAAGAATGAGGTTACCTGTGCAGGTAGTCTGCACTAGACACTAAGTGCATACCTGTGCACTTGGTTAGCAGCAGGAAGATTTATCCCCCTTTGGTAGCTGCGCACACAGGAAGGAAGATGGGTGAGATGCAATCCTTTGCTTCCAACTCTCAGGAACAACTAACAAGCTAACTACTCCTAATTCATGCATTTAACTTTTCATTCTTGATCGACCTCACCATCCATCATAACTGTGGATGTATAAGGATGTGGTGATGTCCACTTCACAACTATGACATGCCACTATCTACTGCAATCAATTAACGAAGAAAACTGACACATTTTTTTTCTCCCTTCGTTCTTTCTGTATGCAACTAAAATTACATAACAATGTCACATAAACTGATTCTTGTTGATATCCAACAAAAAACCGTATTCACCTTTTGCTCCGAAATATGTATGTGTAATAATCCCTGTTCAATAAATACGACATATAACTATCTAGTTGCAAGCCATTCTACAAAATTCAGTATAATAGATTTTCTTTCCAAATCGAGTCATAAAACAATCTTCACTAAAACAGAAATCCAATTATCTTTTGCTCCAATTCCAAATGTATGCTATCTGCATTCCTTGCACTTCCTCAAAAGTGTGAACATGTTCCTAAAAAAGTATGAACATGTTCCTAAAAAACGAGTTGAGACCCCACATAGCAGCATATTAGAGCACCAAATGCAAATGGCTAGCATATGAGTGCCAAATGGAAATGGCTAGCATATTAGTGCCAAATATGAGCCTTGTAATTTTTGTTAACTGGTGGAACATTTTAGTTTTGTCCAAGATAACTCGCTTGCTATGCCTCAAATTGGCTTTTGTAATCTTCACATATACAGTTTAAGGAGCCATAAGGCAACCTTGTCTTTTCTTTTTCCTAAAGAGTGCTGGAGCTAAAGGTACTATGAGATTTATTCAATTTTAAGTTCCTTTTCTTCCTTCTCTATTTCATAATATTTTTTTTGGAAGTGATGGATCTATTTTGATAATCATACGATTTTGAGTTTTTGTTACCAGTGAAATTGCAAAGTGAATGCTAGAAGTTATGTTCCAAAAGAGCATTTGGAAAAGACATAGTAATCCCCTTTTGCAGTAGATTTAGTGAACTTGTTGGACAACTTTGTAATTCTAAGTGGGGCTATTCCTTATTTCTCAAAAGAACAAACCAAATAAGACCACGTGCCCACAACAGAAGCAGTTTTTGGCAGCAGGTGGGACGCCGATGTCAAAAGATGCCACAAAACTGAACCAACTTTTGAATAGTTTTTCGATAAGTTGTTACAAAACACTATTGGACCGTTGTCCAAGAAAAGTAAAAGACAAGCAGAAGCAGCCTCCAATAAGCAATCCCAAACCAGCCTTAGAAGACTACATTTGTGGTAATGTTGGAATACGTATTGTATAGGAGGACAGCAATCCTCAAACAAATCCACCCAATATGGGAGTCGATTTAAGTACACTATAGGCTCCCTAACTCTAATAAGAGAATAAAGATAGAAACTATTGGACGTCGTTTCTTAACATCCTGTACTATTTTTCGGTCTCATTTTCATTCCTTGTTTATTATTACTTTTCATTCAGAAGAAATATCGTGTTGGAACTGCTCGACTTGCTTTAGCACTATGGTTTTTTATTCATGGAAGTATAATCTCTCTTTTTAAATTCCCTGGATAACTGAAGATTTCTATATTTTATCCAACCATGTTCTTCTCTGGATAGGTATAATTGGAATATCTAAAGCTCTATATGGTATTTCAATTGATCTTTGGACTGTAGACTGAGAGTTTCTGGCCTTAATTGATCCACAACAGACTGTCTTATCATTAAGATCTTTTATGTGATCAGCCTTCTGAATTGTTGATGACTAATTGTTCTTATGTTAGAGTTTCTCTTTATAGAGATTCCTTCTCATTGAGATACCTGGTATGGCTATCATATGAATGGTTCCTTTCCTGGTATGGCTATCATATGAATGGTATGGCTATCATGTGAATGGTTCCTTTCCTGTGCTAAAGAATTTTGTGGAGCATCTACAACGTAAGAACTTCAAAGTCTGTGTTGTCTATTTGCTTGATTCATAGGTTTGTTACAAATCATCCATGTTGCTTTTTGAACCCCTCTTTTTTCCTATGATTCTCCAAACATCGTGTTGAATACTTATTTCATTACTCAGTTCATGACTGATGTTACCAAGTACAAAAGTGGTTGCATGGCATCTATTTGTGCGATGATTCAACTCGAACTACCTCATGTCAATATTCTTTCAAAGATGGATCTGGTGACAGAAAGAAGGGGTCTCAAGAAGTGAGTTCTTTTTTGTTTTTAGAACCTTTGCAAATCTGAACTCTTATCTTATGTATCTCACTCTTTCTTTCTTTTTGTAGTTACTTGAATCCTGAGGCACCTATTTTGCTGTCATAGTTGAATCAACATATGTCACCTTCATTTGCAAAGTTGAATAAAGTTTTGGCAGAATTGGTATTTGTTTTTATCCATATTTGTGTCATATTTATTTCAATTTTTTTACAATGTTGAGTTCCTTGACTGTGTCCCCGATTATGCACCTATACAGTCTTCAAAAATTTCAATAGATATTGTTGTATAAGTTTCAGGACAAACACAAGCCAACCAAAGGGTCCATAGACATTTCCCCCCTTTTTGCAGTAAATATACACACAAAGCATGTCATAACTCCTGCTGCAATTTTGCAAGAATGATTGTGATTAAAGTATTAAAAGAAATCAGTCACATCCTATATATGAGAGAAAAAGAACAGTCTACAAGTATAGAGTTCTGAAGTTATGGCAGCTACAAGTACAGGAACTCCACAGGTATCAAAATTGTTCAATATATCTATTTTCTTGTTTAACTACTTAGTAGGCCTGGAAATTCTGCTAGTCAGCCTTTTGGATATATAATGTAGACAATATCATCACCCAAGTCATCTCCTTTAACGGGAGTTAGGTTATGGAACAGAACTCTTGTATTAGATTCTTCTTGACTCCATCTTTTCGCATTAAGGCAATCCAAGCTTAGTGTTTCTTAAATTTCCTTATTAAAAGATCTCTCGATGATTAACCCATATAACATAATACGAGGCAAAATATCCATCAGTAGTTGTCAAAGTAATGCTTCAAGTCCACCTCTCTTCCACAGCAAACTATGATAAGGGTTTGATGTCTCTAGCTTTTGTCCATTGTAACCTGTGTTTGGCCAGTGTTTTCTTCTTCGCTATGGGGAGGGGACATTTCAAAAGTCGTCATCTCCTAAATTGTGGAGAATAATTTCAGATATTTATTAACATAGATGCATGTGATATTAGTTTTCTTCTTTGCTTAACCTGTGTTTGGCCAGTGTTTTCTTCTTTGCTTAACATTTCTATTCCGTACATATTACATCTATTCTATGTGATATTAGCTCGATAACTTTTTCTCTCTTTTTGTTACTAAGCATCAGTTTTCTGTTTTTCTTGCCCGATTTGTTCATGATATGTTGGTTTTAAGGCACCCTGGAGTTGTTTAGCAGGGTAAATTTTGAACCTGCCCTTGGTTGTAAATTTGATATCCATATTGGATACAGTAAATTGACTGATCCAAATTCATAAGCTTATATGGTTTGATCCAAATCTGTATTGGTCATAATCGCTAGTGGCCTTCTTGAGTTTTGATTGTGTCTCAAGGTGGATGTAATATATCTAAAAAAATGCAGCTTGACATTTTCTGAACTATTTGCATACTGAACTAGTTCCCAAGACCTGCTATTTTGTTTCTAGGATAGGTTGAGGAACTTACTTAAAATGAGTCTATATAATGTGTGGACAGAGTAATTACCTACAGATGAAATTTCATGTTATTTCTTTATTTAGCATATGCCATAAAGAAACATATTATGCCTACCAGAAACATATGATTGAGTTCTTTGACAAGAACAGGGAAAACCTTTGGTAGCAATTGAAATATATGCATGTTGATATTTTTCTTATCTAAAATTTACCATGACGTGGTTTGAGCTTATGAACCCAATTACTATATTTGGCCCGATGCTGATGTTGATGGAAATGAAAACTCTATACTATGGGGAATTTGTTTCTGTCTCGGTTCACATCCAAAAGATAGGGAATGTTGAGCACCTGCACAAAGCCTTTGCTTTCTTTGAAGGTTTTAACTAGCTTTCTTTAGTGTTTTATATGGCTAAAATTGTAAGGAAAGCTATCATAACCATATATATATATTTATGTTGATTGCCCTCCAGATTTCCAAACACTTATCTGCTTGTTGGGTGCTGCAACGATGAAATTACTCAGATACATGGAGAAAACTATCATGACTGAAGTCGAGCGCTATGAATCACCCCGTCACTACAAGTATGTTGCAAAACTTATATTGCTGATTGCTTATCAATTATCACTTCCTATAGCTCTGCTGATATTAATGTGTCAAATCACTTTGTTATTATGTCAAAGATATCTCTTAGTTCATTTCATGGTGTCAAATATTTCTATCTTATTTTTTATATCATAATGTGTTTTCTTCTCAATTTTGTGTAGGTTGGCGTATATGTTTTTGATGGTTGTGGATAGCTGCTAGAAGGAAAGAGGCGATCGAGCTGTTTTTTGGCCTACAGATATTTGTAAATGGAATCGTTTATTTTGGACTACAGATACTTTGTAAATGGAATGGTTTATTTTGACATAAAACTACTTTTTCTACATCTTGAATGCTTAATGACTACTACTTTTTGTACATCTTGAATGTTCTAATAAAACATTTCATATTTTGGCAAATCTTTACTATATCTTGATTGATAGAAATGCAAGTTGCGATTGAAATTGTTTGCGATTATTATTATTTATATGTGATACAAAACAGGTTATGAAATATGAAATTCTGTAGCAGATATGAAATAATATGAAATTCTGTAGCAGGTTTATAGCACTCAAAACGTCTAAATTGCTGCTACCACGATAGCATATGATGAACGCTATAATAAATCAAACCATTCATCGAACGCTATAAATCATCCACAGCATTCACAAATGCTATAAATAATCCACAGCATTCATAAATGCTATAAGTAATCCACAACACTCACGAATGCTATAAACTATCTACAGCGTTCTAGAATGCTATAAAGTATTTACAGCATTCATAAACGCTATAAACCATCGACAGCATACACGAACGCTATAAACCTTCTACAGCATTCATGAACGCTATAATGTTATAGCGTTCACATGTCTGGACATACTATAGCGTAGGCGATCATAGCAGACAGAATATGCTATAGAAGGCTTTCTATAGCGTTCTGTGCATGCTATTGTAGGCCATATTTGTTGTAGTGAATCTTTCGTCCTGGGTAGCCTGGATGGTCTGCAGGGCTTGTGGCTGTGGAACAATCTCACTGCATCTTGTTAGTAATTAGGCCTGTGATAACCCTAGTTAGTTAAAGTAGTAAGCCGTAGGATCTGCTTGACCGTGATTGATTGAATGAGGTATAACCAGTCTAGTCATGTCTTGATCCCATGCAAGATTGCTTCCTGTCTTGATTACTTACATTATTTATCTTGTCGATAAATGGTGGAAAACCAAGCTCTGTTCAGATGAAGGATTACAACCCCGGTCCTTGTTTGGTTTACGGGTTGTAACCTGGCTATCGGAATAGTTCCATGGTTATCTCGTCGTATATCATCCTGACATGTTTTCGTAATTTTAGTTTTAATATTAGATTTTCTGTGCTGATTGCTGGCTTTTGTTCTTATTTCGTGGCCCCCTTGTGGCACTTGCTCTTTCTGGGGTTGACCCAGCTGGTTTTGTGTTGCCAGATTTTGGAGCAGCTCCCGAGGATCTACCAAGCTTCCAGCCCAATGGTGAACACTAGACGGAATCCGGGCCAAGAGTAGGTTTTCCTTTTTGTCTTGCCCACTTTATTGTAAAACTATTCTTTTGAGGCATTTAGCCGACGAGCACCTGTTAGCTCGGAGCACTTTTACTTACTGTCTGCCTACGGGCTGTAAACATGATTGACAAATCCTAGGGTTGATCATGTATGACTAAACTCTTGCTAGTCCTAACATTTTGTAATGACTAGCTTCATGATCAGCTGAATATGTAATATTTGGGACGCCTTATTATTGTATATTTAATGATCATACATCTTGCGACTTTACTTACTTGTGGTGATTGAGACACTAGGCTTGTTCATGACCATAAGAGACTGTTGGCTTGTAGAAAACTCTCACATATCTAGACAGCCGTGACCGTATATCGAGGTGGTTTCCATTTCAATATACGTAGCTGGCTATGTCTGCCCCCGCTCTCCAGTATTCTGGTTCTGGGGCGTGACATGGTTTAAGTGGTGGCCCATGCAGATCTTGTAAATCAAGATGTGTGGGGGTTTACCAGATAGATGTCTCAATCAGTACTCGTCCTTGATCTCTGTTCGTATCTTCTGAATCCCTGGATTCTTGCCCTGATCCTGTGCTTATATCATTGATATGTCCTGGTCCTTTCCTTATTGTTTCCTGTGTCGTCTTCTTCAGCGGCACTGTACCTGGTCCTACCGATCGACGAGGTGGAGCACATCCCGCGGATCAGCAACAACCTGGAGATCAAGCCCAGCATTCCGGGGTAGCCTCCAGAGTTGTGCCCACTGGAGGAGAGTCACCATTTCGGCCCGTCCAACCCGCAGAGCCAGATGATGGTACCTTAGTAGGCCTCATCAGAACCTTGATAGCTTCCCAAGATCGTCGAAGCGACGCCCTGCACCAGACAGTTCAAGATGCTTTGACCCGAGGCGGACATCTAGGGAACCAGGCGGCGAACACCTTCAAGCGATTGAACCCTCCTTTCTTCGACGGCAGCGAGGATGCGGTTGCCGCGGATACATGGCTTCAGGATACCGAGGTGATTCTGGAAGCAGCCATGACACCTGAGAATGAGAAGGTGGCGGTGGTACACCTGCAGTTGTTGGATTTAGCTCGCAATTGGTGGGCGGCACAAGCCATGGGATTAGTGGCACCTATTGCTTGGGCAGTGTTTAGGGAGAGATTCCAGACGAAGTACTTTGATGCTGTGGCTCGGTACGACCTGTACACCAGATTTACCAACTTGAAGCAAGGAGGCAGATCAGTCGACAGTTATGCATCAGAGTTTTCTAGGCTCAGTAGGTTTGCCCCCACCTTGGTGGCGACCGAGTTTGATAGGGCCCAGCGGTTCCAGCAGGGACTGCATTTAGAGATCTTGTTGGCGGTTGAGCAGTTCGAGCACCAGACGTTCGATGCGGTCTTGAGAGCAGCTAAGAGGCATGAGTACACCTCCCAGAGGATCGTAGATAGGACCGGAGGTAGGAAGCGGTCCCACAGTCAGATGCACCAATCATCAGCTCCAGCCCCGGCAGCTAGGGGTTTGACCATTGGGACTCCGAGGCGGGCGACCTCAGTAACGTCGGCTCAGCATTCGACCCCAACGTACCCGCAGCAGCAAAAGCAGAAGCAGACTTCCGCGATGGGATGTTCTCATTGCGGGAAGCCAGGGCATGTGGTGGCAGACTGTCGCAGGGCGCAGGGATTGTGCCTGACGTGTGGAGCAGCAGATCATAGGATAGGGGCTTGCCCGAATAGGGGTGGTTCATCAGCATCCAACCCTTCTAGTTCTTCGGTGAGAGGACCGGCCCCAGCACCAGTTCAACAGCAGCAGTATTAGTCTTCGAGGCCCTTGCCGCCTCAGTCTCAGGCATTCCAGCAGCAACACCCCCAACAGTATGCACAAGCCCAAGCTCAGACCAAGAATAGACAGAGAGGTTTCCAGCAGAGGGGACCAGCAGCCAGAGGACAAGGTCAGGCCATGATGATGGCTATGGAAGAAGAAGTTGCACCAGGTGAGGTAGTGGCAGGTACTATTCTCGTCAACTCCTTTCCAGCTTCGGTATTGTTTGATTCTGGTGCATCGCATTCATTCATGTCTGCACGATTCGCGACACGGATAGGATTGGAGCCCGAGTCATTATCAGTGAGGCTCAATATACTTACTGGTAATGGTCTTGTGGGAGTAGATCGAGTGTTTTTCTCGTGTCGGATCGTAGTTAGCGGTAGGGAGTTCCCCGCTAGATTCATAGAGTTTCCTATGGCAGACTATGATGTAGTCCTAGGCATGGATTGGTTGAAGAACCAGTATGCTAGGATAGACTGCCATATTGGCAGGGTTGTCTTTAGTATCCCCGACGAGCCAGAGTTTTCGTTTTCTAGAGGCGCAGTGGAGCCATCTTCTTCAGCATTGCGGATGGCAGTAGCAGCAGTGCAGTTACCCCGGATAGTTGAAGAGTTTCCAGATGTCTTTCCAGAGGAGCTTCCAGGGATGCCGCCAGAGCGGAAGATTGAGTTCACTATAGACTTGATTCCCGGGACAGCACCAGTATCAGAGCGAGTCTACAGGATGGCGCCTTCAGAGTTGGAGATTTTGTACAAGATGATTGAAGAACTGAGGACCAAGGGATTCATCCGTGCAAGTGGATCGCCTTGGGGAGCCCCGATGCTTCTTGTGAAAAAGAAGGATGGTACGTCCAGGCTATGTATTGATTATCGTACCTTGAATTCGGTGACAATCAAGAACAGATACCCTCTTCCGAGGATAGATGACTTGTTTGATCAGCTCAGAGGGGCGTCAGTGTTCTCAAAGATCGATTTACGGTCAGGATACCACCAGATCAGAGTCAGAGAGCAGGACATCTCGAAGACAGCATTCAGATCGAGGTATGGACATTGGGAGTTCCTTGTTATGCCCTTTGGAGCAACCAATGTGCCGGCCGTATTCATGGACCCCATGAATCGCATTTTCATGCCTTACTTGGATCAGTTTATGATTGTGTTCTTAGATGACATCCTGGTCTACAGCAAGAGTGAAGCAGAGCATGAGCAGCATCTCAGAGTCGTCCTTCAGACGCTTAGGGAGCATCAGTTGTACGCCAAGTTCAGTAAATGCGAGTTCTGGCTCGATCGCATTTCGTATTTGGGTCACATCATTACCCGAGAAGGAGTGGAAGTGGATCCCCAGAAGATTGTGGCTATCGAGTCGTGGCCGGTACCCAGCTCAGTGGCAAAGGTTCGCAGCTTCCTTGGATTGGCCGGCTACTACCGGCGGTTCGTTTCAGATTTCGCAAGGATTTCAGCGCCGATGACCCAGTTGACTCGCAAGGATGTGCCATTTGTTTGGACAGCAGAGTGTCAGGAATCATTTGAGAAGTTGAAGCGAGGTTTGATAACGGCTCCCATTCTCACCCTTCCAGATAGGACCGGAGGATTTACAGTTTATTGCGACGCTTCAGGCAGAGGATTGGGGTGTGTCTTGATGCAGCATGGGAAGGTAATATCTTATGCGTCACGCCAACTTCGTGATCATGAGAAGAATTATCCGACCCACGACTTGGAATTGGCAGCGGTAGTGTTTGCTTTGAAGTTGTGGAGACACTACTTGTACGGAGATAGAGTGGAGATCTTTACTGATCATAAGAGCCTGAAGTATGTTTTCACCCAGAAGGACCTTAATATGCGGCAGAGGAGATAGTTTGAGCTACTGGTGGACTATGATATGGATTTGCAGTATCATCCCGGGAAGGCCAATGTTGTAGCAGATGCATTGAGCAGGAGAGCCAGAATATATTTCCTGACGGCGCAACCAAAATTATTGGCAGATCTTCAAAAGATGGGAATTGAAGTGATTCTTCCAACCAGTGTGGCATTGATGGCCAGTCTACAGGTTCAGTCCAGCATAGTTGAGAGGATTCGGATGGCGCAGTCAGCAGATTCCAAGCTCCAGTGACTCAGAGCAGAGTGTGAAGCAGGAAGCAGGCCAGAGTTATGTATCCATGAAGACGGTACCCTTCAGCACGGCACTCGTCTTTGTGTACCCAGTGGAGATATCAGACGGGAAGTCATGGCAGAAGCCCACAGTTCTCAGTATTCTATTCATCCGGGTGGTACGAAGATGTACCGTGATATTCGTCAGCATTTTTGGTAGAATGGCATGAAGAGGGAGATAGCCCGGTTTGTCTCTCGGTGTTTGGTTTGCCAACAGGTTAAAGCTGAACATCAGAGGCCCGCTGGACTTCTTCAACCCTTACTGATCCCAGAATGGAAATGGGAACATATAACCATGGATTTCGTGACCGGATTGCCCAGATCTTCGGCCGGCAGAGATGCTATTTGGGTGATTGTGGACAGGCTTACCAAGGTGGCACACTTTCTCCCATTCAGAGTTGGACAGTCGACGGCGCAGCTAGCAGAGATGTACCTCAGGCAGATCGTCAGGCTTCATGGTGTGCCAGTCAGCATCACCTCAGATAGGGATTCCAGATTCACATCACACTTTTGGCGCAGCTTGCAGAAGAGTTTGGGGACTCGCCTTCAGTTCAGCTCAGCTTATCACCCGCAGACGGATGGTCAGTCAGAGCACACAATCCAGACCCTTAAAGATATGTTGAGATCTTGCACCCTTGACTTCGGTGGTTCATGGGAAAATCATCTGCATCTGGTAGAATTCTCGTACAACAACAGTTATCAGGCCAGTATCCAGATGGCACCCTTCGAGGCTCTTTATGGCAGGAAGTGCAGATCCCTGCTAGCATGGGACGATGTCGGAGAGAGGCAGATGCTCGGACCTGAGTTGATTTTCCAGACGGTTGAAGTGGTCAGGAAGGTCAGAGATCACCTCCGAGTTGCCCAGGACCGCCAGCGCCATTGGGCCGATGCTCATCGACGTCCCTTAGAATTTGTTGTCGGCGACCATGTATTCCTTAGGATCTCGTCTAACCGTGGCGTCATTCGCTTCGGCGTGCGGGGAAAGCTTAGTCCTAGGTATATAGGGCCGTTCGATATTCTAGAGCGAGTAGAAGATGTATCCTATCGTCTCGCTCTTCCGCCGTCGCTAAGTGAGGTACATAATGTATTCTATGTGTCCCAATTACGACGGTATATTCCGGACCCGAGCCACATCCTAGACCATTCGGAATTGGTTGTTGGTACCAACCTTTCGTATGAGGAGAGGCCCGTGTCTATTTTGGACCGGAGGGAGAAGATACTCAAGAACAAGACTATTAAATTAGTCCGTATTGCTTGGGGTCATCACTCTCTGAGTGAGTCAACGTGGGAGCGTGAGGACGACATCCGATCGCGATATCCCTACCTGTTTGACTCGTGAGGTATAATGTCTTTCTTATGCCTTACGTTTTCCCTTCCTTGCTTGCATTGTATGATTGTGTGATTGAACTGCTTAGTGTAGCTTGCCTGTGCTTAATGTAGCTTATCGTGACAATTTCTAGCTCCTTGATTAAATTTCGAGGACGAAATTCTTTTAAGGTGGGTAGAGTTGTCACCCTCATTTCCTGTATTTCTTGTATTTTCCCGTATTTCGTATTTTTACTCGTATCTGGATTTTGGCATGTATTTTTATTTTTTTCAGCTTGTGGAATTTCGGTATTTCTCGTATTTTGGGTTTTCTCATAGCTCGATTTTATTGGGGATGGTTCGGTTTGGTTCGGTTTTATGTGTTGGAACACCCTAGCCCCACAACTCCTCCTCTTTATATCCCCACCTACCACTCTCTCTCCTCATAACTTCCACCATTAATTTCCTTCTTCTTCTTCTTCTCCTTCCTCTACAACTCTCCTAACCCTAGGCAAGTGCACCTTGCCACTACATGAGAACCCTCTTTTCTTTGTCCATTTGATAGATTAGGACATGGTGATCAACGTTAGAACTTGGGTTTTTGTGAATTGGAGCCTCCATTGTGATAGATCTAAGTTATTTCTATTTTCGGATTTTGTATGGTTTAAGCTACTTAAGTTGGATTTTATGGATTTTTGATGTTTCCAAGTGGAAGAGCATTCAATTCTACCCAAGTTGGAACTTTAGAAATCTGGATTTGGAGTTCGGATGGCCAAGTTATGAACTTGTGAAGCTTTGGGTTCTTCCTTGGTGTTCTTGCTGTTTGGAGAAGACAGTGAGCAGTGTGCAGAGCTGCTTAGCTTACGCACACTGAGTTATGCGCGCTCTTTAGCGCTGCGTACGCAGGCTTGAGTACGCTTCCTGTGGGAAGCGTGACTCCTTGAGTGTGCGTGACTTTCACGTACACTGCTCCCTTAAGTGTGCGTGACTTTCACGTACACTGCTCCCTTGAGTGTGCGTGACTTTTCACCTACGCTGCCCCTTGAGCGTGCGTGACTTTTCACATACGCTGCCCCTTGAGCGTGCGTGACTTTTCACCTACGCTGCCCCTTGAGCGTGCGTGACTTTTCACATACGCTGCCCCTTGAGCGTGCGTGACTTTTCACCTACGCTGCCCCTTGAGCGTGCGTGACTTTTCACATACGCTGCCCCTTGAGCGTGCGTGACTTTTCACCTACGCTGCCCCTTGAGCGTGCGTGACTTTTCACATACGCTGCCCCTTGAGCGTGCGTGACTTTTCACCTACGCTGCCCCTTGAGCGTGCGTGACTTTTCACATACGCTGCCCCTTGAGCGTGCGTGACTTTTCACGTACACTGCTCACTTGAGGGTGCCTTGGTACGCAGACTTGAGTGAGCCTTGCGTGCGTGCTTTTGCACGTATGCTGCCCCTTGACCCCTTGCTTAGTCCACTGACTCTTGGAGTTTTGGTTTTATTTCTTTAAGCATTGGCTCTTCTATAACCCCGTATTTTGATATTTTATTAGATATTTTATGCCCATTTTATATCCTTACGCCTTTTGTCATGAACTTGATTTTACTTAATGTGTAGGTATGACTATTGTTCATGGCCTGGTATGACAAGGAACTTGATAACACGATAGTGGTCCGTGGTGGCGCACCCCTGACAAGTACCCCGACATGATTTATCTTGATAACTTGATAGTGGCCCGTGGCGGCGCACTCCTGACTTGACATGACCTGATAACTTAGCTTGACCTGTCTTGACACCGTGGGTGGTTCTTTCTTGCTTGCTTGTTAAATCCACTTGTCCAGTCTTGCATCATGTCTTGGATAGGACTCCTGAGTACCACGGTCAGGAGTACCTACTAAAATGGATTAAGGTTAATAACTAGAATAACACAGTAATCATGAAGAGATGACACAGCTACAGGCAATCCCGTTACCTGGGCGCTCTTGGGATCTGTAGCCTGCCGTCGAGTAGGGCACATTTCCAGTGCACCGTCGAGTGTTGCACCCTCTAAGTCACCTAAGGGTACATTTGTCTCCCGGGCGATGTACCCACCTGAATTCAACCCTAATCTTTCGTCCTGGGTAGCCTGGATGGTCTGCAGGGCTTGTGGCTGTGGAACAATCTCACTGCATCATGTTAGTAATTAGGCCTGTGATAACCCTAGTTAGTTAAAGTAGTAAGCCGTAGGATCTGCTTGGCCGTGATTGATTGAATGAGGTATAACCAGTCTAGTCATGTCTTGATCCCATGCAAGATTGCTTCCTGTCTTGATTACTTACATTATTTATCTTGCCGATAAATGGTGGGAAACCAAGCTCTGTTCATATGAAGGGTTACAACCCCGATCCTTGTTTGGTTTACGGGTTGTAACCTGGCTATCGGAATAGTTCCATGGTTATCTCGTCGTATATCATCCTGACATGTTTTCGTAATTTTAGTTTTAATATTAGATTTTCTGTGCTGATTGCTGGCTTTTGTTCTTATTTCGTAGCCCCCTTGTGGCACTTGCTCTTTCTGGGTTGACCCAGCTGGTTTTGTGTGGCCAGATTTCGGAGCAGCTCCCGAGGATCTACCAAGCTTCCAGCCCAATGGTGAACACTAGACGGAATCCGGGCCAAGAGTGGATTTTCCTTTTTGTCTTGCCCACTTTATTGTAAAACTATTCTTTTGAGGCGTTTAGCCGACGAGCACCTGTTAGCTCGGAGCACTTTTACTTACTGTCTGCCTACAGGCTGTAAACATGATTGACAAATCCTAGGGTTGATCATGTATGACTAAACTCTTGCTAGTCCTAACATTTTGTAACGACTAGCTTCATGATCAGCTGAATATGTAATATTTGGGACGCCTTATTATTGTATATTTAATGATCATACATCTTGCGACTTTACTTACTTGTGGTGATTGAGACACTAGGCTTGTTCATGACCATAAGAGACTGTTGGCTTGTAGAAAACCCTCACATATCTAGACAGCCGTGACCGTATATCGAGGTGGTTTCCATTTCAATATACGTAGCTGGCTATGTCTGTCCCCGCTCTCCAGTATTCTGGTTCTGGGGCGTGACAGAATCACACATATCACTAAGGATAAGTTCTAGGAGTTCAGAATCTCTATAGACAGATTTGAAAGGTAATCTAGTGCTGTTTGGCTTGAACACAAATCTCACATTTGTGTTCATCATCTATAGGAGTCTTAGGAATGAGATCTAAGTTCATCATCCTTTTAATAGATCCTAAGATCACATGACCTAATCTACCATGCCAAACATTTGATGATTCAACATTAGCAACAAAAGAGGGATTTGAACTTTTATTCATAGTACTTAAAATAAAGAGTCCATCTTTCACAATTTTTTTTTCACAAAATGTTCATTCTTAGAAAAACTACTTTATTAGCCTCCATTACAATTTTGTATCATGAGGCTACAGGGAGGGATCCACTAACAAGGTTCCTTCTGACCGACGGCACATGAAGCATATCATGGAGGGGTAGAATTTTTCCTGATGTCATCTTCAGATCTATTCTTTCTCTTCCTACGATCTGTGTCATTGATCCATCTCCTAGGGTCACACCTCCTCCACTCGATTCCTGATAGTTTGAAAAACTAGAGCGATCAAAGAAACATGAACGTTTGCTCCAAGTCCAACCACCAATCATCGGTATGGTAAGAAATGTTTATTATAGGTTGATAGCTTACAGACCTGAAAGTGCTAGAAGAACCACTCAGAATCATGTTAGCCTCGGGCTTGTTAGGGCCTTTCCCTTTGAAGGAGGTCTCCTTGGTGATAAGGCTTGGGTTTGCCATGGATTTCTATCGGGTTTACCTTAGCTCTGAAATTAGATCCAGCTATTGACTTTAACCTAATATGTTTTCTGTTCTAAGTCTCTTTAGAACTTGAGAATAGATTCCAAAAGGCTGCAGAAATTTATTTACTCAATAAGATGGCTTAAGCTAAAATTAACAATTCAAATGATTTTTGTAATCTACCTTTAAAATTTTAGTTTTTTCAAGTTTTGATAAGTTTGAGTTAGCTGTAGGGGCCGGATCCCTGCAAGCGGAGGTTCACTAGGAACACTTAAGTACCGGTCGCTTAGACAATTTTTCGCCTTGTTGACAGAAGGCCCTTTCGGCTTGTTCCCAAACAAATCTCTACTTTTAAAACTTTTAAATTAAAGAAAATTTACTAAATCAATTAATTGTTTGATTTAGCCTAAATTAAAATATTGAGTAAAAGAAACTACTCAACTTGTATTGACAAAATGTACTAACACAATAATATGACAAAACAAATTTTGAGGGTAATAAATGAATAATTGAAAAAACAATTGTAGTCCAAGACTCAATGGAGCAATGATTGAATAAGAGAGAAACAAAGAAAAAATATTAAGCAAGTAACCAGTAGCAGGTTGTTAACAGAACCAGGATTATGAAATAAATTTAACAAAATTTGTATGTTGGTTGCAAATTGTTAACAGACCCAAGGTGATAAATAAATTAAGGCAAATTAACATGAGCAAGTTGTGCCATGAAGCAATTTGTTTATAAAAATTTGACAACAAGTAAATGTTTAAATTATTTCAGTAGTAAGCTATTTGTTTATGAAAAAAGTCAATTTATAGAATCACAGCTTGTTAACAATATTTTATAGTACTTGGACAAAAGTTTTATATCATTGAATATCAATGATAATAAATGATAATTTAATCGCTATGCCAATGATGACATGAATATCAAATAATATTTGTATGCTAGTATTAAACAACAACTTTATTAAAATATTAAACAGCAATAATTATAAAGGTTTTGATAGCGACTTTATTTCAGGTATTAACCATCATTTTTATTAAAAATATTAAACATCAACTTGATTAGAAGTATTAAACAACTCCTTTATGACAAATATTAATCAACAACTTTATTAAAATAAAAGTTTGTTGACAGATACACCAATTTGCTCTATATTAATCCGAACGACAATTCTTAAAAGGAAAATTAGGGGGCAAGGGAAAAAGAGTTTCTTTACACTAAGAAGTACAAAGTAAAAAGATGGTGCGGTAAACTTAGCATTCTCCACAAGGTGTCAAGGGACAAGAAGCCAATATGGTGAGCTTTAGTACGATAATTTGGATAAACAAACTTAGCTTTAAAAAAAAATTACATAGTCTTATCTAACATTCTGCAGTAATCTTTTAGATGTATTATATGAGCTTTCAAGAAGAGAGAAGGCTTAAAGTATCATACCAGATCCTGATATAGATGTATACACGAAGGTACTGTGCATAGATATACTAGTGACTCAATTATTTCCTTCTGACAAATAGATGTATGAAAACATTACTTTGTTGCAATGTTTGTAGTTTTCTGTTGCAATCAAAACTAATATTGACAATGAAGATTGCCTTTTTTTAAAAGGTGATAATGAACAAGTTTTCTAAAATAACTTCAGAGTAAATCTATTGTAGAAAAATGTTCATTTTCCTATTGAATACTATGCAATTATACAATCATACGGAGCGGGTCGCCACAGTAAACAAATTTTGTACATGTAGAATAATCACAATCACATAGCACTTAACTCTTAGATTGTTGGAAATTTTCTTCAAAACTTCGGATTAAAATCTGCAAGAAAATAAATTAAATTAAAGTTACCGGCCTCCGGAGAAGTCGCACACGAAGCACTGCCCTAAGAGTTAGTTCGGGTCTATATGCAGACTGAATCCGAACGCCCCTAGTGGTAAAATCCCCGCTCTACTGGAATCGCGTTGCCGCACACGACGTCGAGAGAATGACCCCGACTTAGCTCCGTCCAGAGCAACAAATGAAGAACAGTATTTCAAGAGGGAAGAGAATTTGAGAGAGAGAGAGAGAGAGAGAGAGCTTTCGCAATGATCTTTTTTTTATCTCAAAGAGCTGAGGAGGAAACCTCATTATATAGGCTATTGCCAAAGGATGGAATAATGAGGTTATTAAAATAGCCTATTAAATTTTAACGTTACAAAAATTGTAGCACATGATAAAAATGTGATACATTGAATCTAGACATGATTCAAACATTCAAAAGTTATAGAATAAATAAATTGTAACGGTTGAAAATAAATGATGAGGAAATTTGTTTTTGTAAATAGTAGCAACAGCTACAACAATACGTAGTTGCAAAGTTCTACAAGAAACTGGTGACAGTCAGTCATGCATTATACTGTATGGCAATGTACATATACGGGTTTCAAGATATTGGACAAAATAATACAAAAATCACCGAATGTTGCCTCGAGAACAGGTTGTTCAGAGAACTCACAGAGTATCTGAAGCCTGGAACAATGTCAACTTGATTCTCCAGCTGCCCATTTTTCTTCACAATCTACATTAGAAGAATATGATAAGATATATTGATTTTAGAGGAATCATAGGCAGCAATAGCTCTCCAGCTTTCATCTTCCAACTGGACATAAAAGATATTTTGAGTCACTGAGCTGTTGAGAAGTCTATAGCACTAAATGAAACAGTGAATTTCAAGTTCTTATGTCTACGGGAAAAGGATGAATCAAAAGTTGGGGAGTAGAAGTCCTTCTGGTGCGAAAATTAGTCTTCATTTGCGTATTGAACCTGTAAATGGTTATAGTCGCTAAATAACTGGAGGGGTATGCAAGACGCACAGAATGCAGATCAAATCCTAACATTGTTTCCACAACAGAGAATGATATTTGAATAAAATTAGGAAAAGACAGTTCAAATGCCAAAGATGGACCAATATAAACCATTTAAGAGAACAAAGGGAATGGTATAGAGAATAATTGTTGCGTTGTTTTATTGATTGGGTACTCCACTACTTATAGGGAGTCTAGCGCCTCTTCATACTAAATTTTTCCAATGTGGGACTAAGTCCCTTATTAGTTCTCAACACTCCCCCTCAAGATGGGCGATAGATATTAATCATTCCCATCTTGTTACATAGCTTCGACAGACTTAATGAACTAAGACCCTTAGTCAGACAGTCTGCCACTTGTTCTTCTGAGCGAACATGATCAATCTTCAGTATCCCTTGTTTCAGCTTCTCTTTGATGAAGAATCGATCGATCTCAATGTGCTTTATTCTGTCGTGCTGAACTGGATTGTTAGCTATACTTATTGCAGCTTGACTATCGCTCAGAAGATGTAACGGTGCTCCCTTATCCAGCTTCAACTCTGACAGCAATGCTTTCACCCACAGCAACTCCGACACTCCTAAAGCCATTGTTCTGTATTCTGTTTCAGCTGTAGACCGTGCTACCATTGACTGTTTCTTGCTTCTCCATGAGACCAAGTTTCCTACTACAAAGACACAATATCCCGTGGTAGACCTTCTATGGTCTATGCAGTTCGCCCAGTCTACATCGCAATATTCCTCAACTTCTATACATCCATTCTTCTTGAACCATAGCCCTTTCTCCGGCGTCCCTTTCAGATATCTCAAGATCTGAAACACTGCATCCATATGACCCATTCTTGGATCATGCATGTAGCGACTTACTATACTTACCGCAAATGAGATATCAGAGCGAGTGTACCCCAGATAAATCAATCTTCCTACAAGTCGTTGATATCTTTCACGATCAACTGGCTCTCCTGTTTCTGCTCCCAACTTGTACTTCTGGTCAATTGGAGTGACTGCTACTTTGCATCCCAGCATCCTTGTCTCCTTCAGCAGATCTAGTGCGTATTTTCTCTGTGAGAGAACAATTCTTTGTTCGCCTTCACACACCTCGATACCTAGAAAGTACCTCATCGCTCCTAAATCCTTCACCTCAAACTCCTTCGCGAGTTTTGACTTCAGCTTAGCGATCTCGACTTCATCATTACCTGTGATTACTATATCATCCATGTATACAGCAAGTATAGTGATGTGGCCTCTTGCATGCTGAAGAAAGACCGTATGATCTGCATTTGCTTGATGGTATCCCATGCCTGTAACAACCTTTCTGAATCTGTCAAACCAGGGTCGAGGAGATTGCTTGAGTCCATATAGCAACTTTTTAGTTTGCACACTTTTCCATGCGATGTTCCTCCGTCTGATTCTGTAGCGTAGCACCCTGGCGGGAGTTCCATGTACACTTCTTCTTGTAGGTCCTCATGGAGAAAGGCATTCTTCACATCTAACTGGTATAGCTTCCACCCATAGTTTGCTGCAATAGAGACCAGAGTTCTTACGGTGCTCATTTTTGCTACTGGAGCAAACGTCTCATCATAGTCGATACCATATGATTGTGTGTATCCTTTTGCAACCAACCTTGCCTTGTATCGTTTCACTTTTCCTTCTGACGTCTCCTTTACTGTGTACACCTATTTGCATCCCATAGTTTTCTTCCCTTCGGGTAATGGAACCAGCTCCCACGTCTTATTTTTCTCTAGTGTCCCAAGTTCTTCCATCATTGCAGCTTTCTACCTTAGATCTTTCTTTGCTTCCTGCCAACACTTGGGCAACGAAGTAGAGTCTAATGATGCAATGAAGGCTCGATAATTCGAAAAAATGTTAGAATAAGACAGGTAGTTGGCAATATCATGTTCATAATCATCAAAACGACTAGGGGCCTTACCCGCATTGATGCGAGAAGATCTCCTTAAGGGAGCAATAGATGGTGGAGAGATCATACCATCAGAGTCAGAGAGATCCGCATCAGAATCAGATTAATTCAGTACGGGGGCAACATCTTCAAGAGTTGGAGCAGGAGTAGACGAGGGACTTGGTACAGTAGGCACAGGGCACGGTACAGGCACAGTACTGGACTTCTGCTGTCTCCTTCTGTAGACTTGGAGCTCCTTTTCTATTTCTGCTGCTCCCCCTATTTAACATATATATCTACTTCATCTTCTGTATCGGAGTCACTACTTTCTCCCCCTTTCGTCCAGTTTTCCACGACCGGGCATGGGACCGATCCGACCACCACAGATGGGCTTATTTTCTCCCCCTCACATCTAACACCCTCTGTGTTAGGTGTGTCACCAAATGCTGAACCGTCATCCGAACCATAATATGGTTTCAGTTCTCTGAATGTAACGTCCATGCTTACAAACATCTTCTGCTCAACTGGGCTCCAACATGCGTATCCCTTCTGAGTTGTCGTGTACCCGATAAAGACACATTTAACCGCTCTAGGATCCAGTTTGTCAACTCCTGACCTATTATCGTGGACAAAACATACACACCTAAATACTTTCGGTGGAACAGTGTACGTGGTTGCACCAGTAAGCATCTCCAACGGTGTCTTCCAGTCTAATACCTGATATGGCAATCTGTTGATGAGATAAGAGGCCGTTAACACCGCCTGCCCCCATAAGTGTTTCGAAACATTCATAGCCAACATCAACGTCCGTGCGACCTCCAGCAGGTGTCTATTCTTCCGTTCGGCCACACCATTTTGTGCCAGTGTATAGGCACATGAAGTTTGGTGTAGTATTCCATGAGTGGATAAATACTCAGCAACCTTCTTATTTGTATACTCCGTCCCATTGTCAGACTGTAAGCACTTAATTTTAGTACCATATTGTGTTTCTACCCGGCAATGAAAGTCTCGAAACGCCTCAAAGACATCACTTTTATTCTTCATAAGGTAGACACATGTCACGCGAGTATAACAATCAATAAAAGTGACGAACCATCGAAAATCGTTAATACCGGTTGTAGGACAAGGGTCCCATACGTCCGAATGTATCATATCAAATGCAGTTGTACTTCTACTTCCTGAACTCACATACGTGCTTCTGGTATGTTTACCCAACTCACATGCATTACAAAATAACTTCTCTTTATTATCCCTTTGGTATAAGGGCGGATATATTCGACTAATAATTTTAAAAGAAGAATGACCGACACGCTGGTGGTGGAGTAGCAATTCATCTTCTACACTGCGCCGTAAATCTTCCGGTGGTGTATCTGCTACCAGAGATGCCAATGCTTTATCCAGTCCTGTCCTGTCCAAGTACCCCAGCCCTTTATGCCATGTGCCAGTCCCTAGTCGTCGTCCTGTCCCCTTCTCCTGAAAAGTTACCGTAGGAATATCAAAGGAAACAGTACAGTTAAGATCAAGAATAATGGCACTATTAGAAAGAAGATTGACAGGAAAAGACGGAGCATGTAAGACATTGGTGAGAGTGAGAGAAGGGGTGCATGCGATAGTGCCTTTACCCATGACAGGGCTGGAGTTACCATCAGCAGTCTGAATGCTCTCCGACGTCGGTAGGTGAGTATAGTCCTGGAACTCACCGCGGGACCCCGTGACATGGCGAGATGCCCCAGAGTCCATAATCTAACCTGGTTGGTGAACAGTTGCTGCAAGAGCACGCGCAGGAATACCTGTGCTGGTTTGGGCAAAGCAAGTGATGTGATCCTCCGAGGTAGATGACGTCCCATGACTGCTGTCCGAATCCAGCTTCGTGCTGCGTAACCTCGCGAGGAACTCCTTCTCAAGAGGGGTTAACTCAGCCAGGTGATTTTTTTCCCTTCCTCTGCTAGATTAGCTTTGTGTCCTCCAGAATAATTTCCTCTTCTACCAGCATAACCGCCTCTACCACCGCGACGTCCTCCGCGGTCCCGTCTACGATCACTCGACTGACTTTGCAGGGGTTTTGGACAAAATCTGATGTAATGTCCTGAGTCACCACAGTTGTGGCAAACACCGGCCACAGAAGGGAGATAATTGAAAACGGCAAGGGCAGACTTGTCAACAGCGGCTTGTTTCCCCTGGAAATAGCTCTTGTTGGGCATCAACTTCAATCGAGCCTATTCTTGTGCCATGGCAGCTATGGCTTCATCTAAGGTTGGAAGTATGGGCTGTGCTAGGAGTACATTCCTTCTATGCTCAAACACAGGGTTAAGACCCTTCAAGAACTTTATCATCCGTTGTCGTGAAATATAATCCAAGAACTTTTGGAAATGTTTCGCAAATGCTGGTTCAACTTGTGCATCTTCCATCCCAAGAGGATCATAGTGATCCAGATCAGACCAGTACTTCTTCAACAGTGCTGCATACCCAGAGATGGTACGGTCGTCCTGGGCCACCCTATCAAGTTCATCCTGCAGTTGAAAGACCCGCATAGGATTGCCTGAGCCTGAGTACATATCCTTCAAAGTCCGCCATATATCAGCAGCAGCCTCCATCGCCTCTACATTGCCCGACACCTGGTCGGTCAAGGAGGCTGTCAACCATCCAGCCACAACATTGTTGACAATTTTCCAAATAGCAAACTCCTTTGAGGAGGGATCATCTGGTGCCTTGGTTTGGTCATTGACGTAGCCAACCAAGCCTCGTCCCTTCAGCGTCCGTATTTCATGTCGTGACCATTTCAAGTAGTTGGATGCTCCTTCCAACTTCGTCTCTAGCTTGTCCAGCTTTCCCATATTGTAGGGTGACGGATCCACATCAGTATGGATCACACGTGGGGTTGTCTCGGTTAATCGCTTTGATAAAATATCATCAACCAAGGCCTTCATCTCTTCTGCTGTCAGTTTACCACTGATCGAATCCATGGCGTCTTCAACTGTGATTCGTCGTCGTCGTCTTCGTCGGCTTCGTCGTCGCCATCGTCTTCGTCGGCTTCGTCGTCGTCGTCTTTATGTAAAGTCTTCAACGGAGACCTTACGAATGCGCTGTTAACGTGGCCAACACCGGCGCGCGCATGTAGATCCTAATTTGCAGATCGATAACGGAAAAACAAAAAAGTATTTTGTAATTCCGGAGGGCGTAATCTAGGAACAAATGGTGCAAATAAAGCATTTGACGTCCATCCGTCTTCGAATAACCGCCCACATAATCTCTCGCAAATTAGAGTTTTTTTTTTCCTGTTTTGAAAAAAAGGGGGGGTTCGGCAGCAGTTGGGGTCGGAAGAGGGGGGGCGTCGGGGGGGGGGGGGGGGGGGGGGCAGCAGCGGGGGGGTTCGTCGGCGGCAGCAGCAGCAGGGGGGTTCGTCGGCGGAAGCAGGGGGGGGCGTCGGGGCAGCAGGAGGGGGGGGCGTCGGGGGGGGGGGGGGGGGAGGGCAGGGGGGGAACTGCCGGGGCAGAAGGGGGGGTTCGGCGGCGGGGGGGGGGGGGGGGGGGGCATCCGGGGGGGGGGTACGTAATTCCAGATAGCTTCCAATGCATTTCCTCGAGCCAGTGTCAATCTTTACTTATTAAGAAAAAGAAAAGAGAATTCATTCACCAGACATGGACAGTAGAAATGGTCAGTAAACATGATAAGGTACTTGGTTTCTAAGAGCCAGGACAAATTCTACATCATGGTATTCTTTGGGGTTCAAGCCTGAAATTTGTGGATATGCTCAGTCTGATCAATTAAATATAGTAGAGGTTGCATACATCCTGACTATCCAAAATCTAATCACATTTACTGAATGAGAATGCATAATCAATCTGATAGGTTAATGTAATATATTCTAATTAATGATATATTCCAAAATCTAATCACAAGTTGCACATACCTAATTTTCGTAGGCGAGACAATCTAAAGCATGAGCAACAACAGCCAATTGATCCTTGAAACCTGCTGCAGTTACTAGTGGACTACTAAGAGAAATGACATGTCTTTGCAGTGGAAGTACAGTTTGACATATTAGTACAAACAAAAAAGCATCCAAGAATATTTACTGAAGAATGATAGAAAAAAACATCAACATGGAGGCTAGTGTGAATTAGGTAAAAACAAAATTTTATTAATTTTTCGACAATGACTTAAAATGTGATAAATAGGGACACAGTTGTTTTAGTAAAAGCATCTAGGTTGATTAATGAGTGATAAGATCAGTATGATCTATTCCATTGCAGATGATGTTAAATTTAAAAATAAAATTGATGGTGGTTTTAGCTTGTTTGTCATTTTTTACAACTGTGGTTCTTTTAGCTTGTTTTCATTTCAGGTCAAGGTTAAGCATGTAGAAATAAATAAGATATATATAATACAATTTGAAGAAGGATACAGCATAAAGATACTTCTTAATCATCTCCATTTCCCTTACTGCCAACATTATCTATTGGGACATGCAATGGTGCACTCAATGTCCTCATGTGCATTATTTGACAAGTCTCATGCACCTTCCACATGCCTGCTTACCCAAGCTCTGTAAACCTTTGATGAAGTTCCATAGGTCGTTGAGTTTAGTCGTGGTGTTAACCAATTAGACCCGAGTAGTTTATGGTGCAAAGCAAGGACCCTTGCTAATCTTTAGTTGATCGAGAAGATTAGGATTATTCCTCTACGTAAGTGCCTGATGCCCTCCTCCTTTCTATTCAGCCCATGGGAGCGATTTATAGAGACAGTAGGGGTATGTTATCTCTAAGGAATGCTGTAAAAGCTCATGCGGCTGGGCTACAAGCTATGGAGCTAGCCCACTCACTAGTGAGGTTAAGATCCCATTGCGATTTAATGATATCATGTTGAGTCCGGGTGTAAATATTATCTCATTAAAATATTTAATGTCATTCCAAATCAGTTAGGGATTTAATGTAACCCACTAATGATATTTAATCATATCTTCCAAAAATTCCGATGTGGGATAAATGCAGCCGCTGCCAAGTTTTGCTAGGCTAAGCATCCGAAGATGCTAAACCTATAGTGAGGCTGGGCCTTCAGCGAGGCAAGACATTTGGCAAAGATAGCCATTTGTCTGAAAAGCTCCTTTGTATGGTGGAGCTACTCGGAATCTCACATGTCATGCCTAGTCCCCAAATACAGAGGACCACGACACGTGACAATATCCAGCTACGTATCAAGCGGACTCTAGCCAACCTGTTATGTAAACGCTGTCCAGGGTTAAGTAATCTGTCACTATGACTAACATATGACTACTATATCTCAATCCACAGGAACATGAATATCAAGAATGAACAAAGTACATTAAAGTTGAACAATTAGTAATACCCTTGTTCGAACAAGCCTGAGAAGAATAACAAGGCTTGGAAGTAGTAGGCTATACAACAGTGTAAATAATCCAAAATGAATATATAACTACGAAAGAAACATGATACAAGTATCTACTATCAATACCTGAATCCGAGAAGATAGCCATCAACGTTCCTCCGGAATAAGCTCAACAGAACCTCCTCAACTAACCTGGAAATGCACTGTCCTCAAAGAGATGTATCAAGATACTGTATACATAGAAACAAGCTATATGTAAACAAAATATATCATGCACTATAACTAGTAATAGTGTACGCTATATCTATTGACTATGTGATATGCAACTCAGAACCAATACCTACATTTGAACTACTGGATATCAGAAAAACAACTACCATAGTCCTTAGTGAACTCATGGCTAAGAATCAAACTTAGTCCCTTGAGGACACTAGGTTAATGAGAAGGAAATGGAAGTAGTAGTCCAGGTGTCACGTAATCGTTCTCCCCACCGAGTGATTCTATACGAGTCAACTTGAGTAATAACGCTTTTAGAATTATGATTGTAACGCACTCTAGCGAAATGTTATAAGATTTAAAGAGAGTAAAAATATAACGCTTTTACGATATAAAAGGCCTATTATAACATTTGTAAATAAAACCGTTATTATAATAGAAACTTTTATAATACTGTCTATCCCAAGCGTTATAACGGGTGTTTAATTTTTCTCAAAACGGAACTCTTCCTTTTCATTTTTCCTTTCACTAAAACCTTCCCCCAACACCGAGCTTTCCCTCTCTCCTCTAGAAACATTTATAATACTGTCTATCCCAAGCTTTATAACGGGTATTTAATTTTTCTCCAAAACGGAACTCTTCCTGCTCATTTTTCCTTTCACAAAGCCCCAACACCGAGCTTTCCCCCTCTCCTCTGCCTGGACCTTCTCTCCTCTCTGCCTCGATGGATTCGAGCACGATAAAGCTCTCGCCGCTCGATCTGGTGAATGCGAACCTCACCAAGCAGCTCGGTGCCGACGCGCTCCCGCCTAGAACCATTGCCAATTGTTCTTCTATTATTATGTTAAGCTGATAGATCCATCAAAGCATCAATTTGTTTTTATTTTCCTTCTTCTCGTGTATACTTAGAAGTAGTTCTTAGAAAATGTCGATATTTCCTTTTGTACTTTGGTTGTGTATATTTTTCTTGAATCAGATGATGGGTTCCTTAACTAGATCAGTTACCGGCTAACCAAAAAGAGAAATATCGCGAGAGGGTGCATGCCTGTACTCGCAAATCCAAGACAAGATGATGGCCTAACCCTTGAGCAGCGTTGCGTGAGGTATGCCCACACAATCTTGATATGAAGAGTCTGATTTATTGTGATTCTTTTGACTGCGTATAGATTTAAGAAGGTTTTATCTGTTGTAGGGATGGCAAAGAACTCCAAGAGAAGGCGGCGAAGATGGGAGCGTAGGCCGGCAGAGGGGATTCGGGAAAATCAAGCACCAAGAACTAATTATTCGTGGATCTACTTCGTATGATACTCATTATGCATGATTTCGACTTTGATTCTATTCAGGAACTTGTAACATTTATGAATTAAGTAATTCTCAAGTGCATATTATATTAGTTATTGGGATGTCTCATTCATTCCTTAAATTGTAGCCCATATCTTTTGTTCCAATTTCTGCCTTATCTTGAGGGAAGTTACCAAGTATCACCACTTTTGTGGAGTGGCAACATTATCTATAGAACATATGATGGAAGGCTCAATCCTCTATATAAAGAGTTTTGGTCCCCAAACTAGACACTCACACTTCTACAGATTACACCATCAAAATCAGAGTGTTGATAGCTTGGAAGTTCAAACCCACAAGAAAGAAGCAGGAGAATACTAGAGTTCACCCTATTGAAGCAACAATGGCTGGAGGTTAGTTCATTTGGGTATATTGTTATTTTGATCCTATTGTTTAATTCCGCATCTTGGATCATATATTGGTTTTTTATTTACATATTAGTGACTACTGCTTTTATTTATGGCCTGATTTTCTTTTGCTCCTGCTATCTGGGGTTTTGGTCATCTCGAATTATTGGGGTTCCCATGATTCTTTCCCTTCTAGTTTATTTACTCCTCTATATTGTTACTTGTCTGAATTTGTGAAAAAAGAAGGAAGAGCTGGCTTTCAGTTAATAGTTATTAACAAAAACTTTATTTATTTGTGCACAAATAAATAACTAATGTTAGATTTCAGGATATATCTTGCATCTTATTTCCACTTATTAATGTTACATTCAGGACATATCTTGTATCTTTTCTTCACGATGACTTTACCTATGAAGTCTTGTCACGGCTATTTATTATTGAAGAGAGAAACTTAAAATAGATGACCAAGTAGTTTATTAACTGATGTTTGCTTTTATGCATTTTGTTTTCCAATAGGTTGCGAAGGTGGGACGAGATTTTGGTCACGTAAAAAGGTGTCCGTATCCATATGATGTCCATATCCGTATGGTGTCCGTACCCTTATCCATGTCCGTTGTCCTTTAACATAGGTGATTACCTAGTACCTATTTGAAAATATCCATACCCTTTAATGGAAGATTCTCATCCTGGGAAAAGGTGCATTGATATACTTATTTATCTTATTGTGGCCTATTGCTCCGTGTACAGTGGCTCATCTGCTCTGTCTTCGGCATAATAATGCTCTTTCATGGCCAGAAAGGGTTTTCAGTTAATTTTTTTTTCCTTCCCTTCCCTCTCCTTTTCTTTTATGTGATGGAAATTTCATCGCAAGTCTTGTCGTTGACAGTTTTGTTATGTTAAAAGTGATGCATACTTCAGTTTCTTCCCATGTCTACTTTACTTGTGGATTATAACTGTATTTCTGCTGGTATAGGATTCGTTGGCCAAAGCTGTTGCAGATGAGATGCAAAAGGTTTTACGAAAAGAGTTAGGACCAGAGCTAGTGCCACTTACAGTTACAAATGAGTATTAACTATTATTACCCTCTTGTTTAAATCCCTTAGAAGATCCAATTGTTCTGCTAGCTGAATTCATTTATATGCGTACATGGTACTGGGCCTATTTTTCATATTTCTGTAGCTAGAATTTTGTGAGACTTACTAACTAATTCCATAATCAGATTGATTCATCATATGTAGCATCTAGTCACAAGGAAGCTTGTTTTTTGTAAGCCCGATAATTTTGACCTTTGAACTTTAAGTTTACTTCTTTTTTTTCTTTGCTGTATAGTGTTGCAGTAGTAGTATAATTTATCAAATGATATGCTAATTGATGCATCCGTAGCTGACATGATGTTCATTAGGACATTATGCAAGCATTAAAAGTACTACTTTTATTTCAGATATTTTTAAAGCCGTTGGATTATTTTTATGTATAAGGAAGATTTTCTTGTTTGCATTATGACTGACACTCTCTTCATTTTATTCTATGATATGCCTTTAGCAAATGTAATAGGAGAGGTGTGTCACGGACTTAGTGTTTTAGCAAATGTAACAAGGAAGCTTGTTTTTCGTAAGCCCGATAATTTTGACTTCTGAACTTTAAGTTTACTTTTTTTTTTCTTTGTTGTATAGTGTTGCATTTGGTGTAGTAGTATAATTTATCAAATGATATGCTAATTGATGCATCCGTAGCTGACATGATGTTCATTAGGACATTTTGCAAGCATTAAAAGTACTACTTTTATTTCAGATATTTTAAAAGCCGTTGGATTATTTTTATGTATAAGGAAGATTTTCTTGTTTGCATTATGACTGACACTCTCTTCATTTTATTCTATGATATGCCTTTAGCAAATGTAATAGGAGAGGTGTGTCACGGACTTAGTGTTTTAGGCTATACTTCGTCGCGTATGATGCACTATCTTCCTTCTCGAAGACCGTGCAAGCCTTCCCGAACCCGCTTAGCTAGAATGCTAAGTAACTAAGAGAAGAGTGGAGCAAATAGAACTCGTAAAGCATTCTTCTATTAACTTGGGGAATGCGTACAAGTTTTGGTGGTAAGGAACAAATGAGGTCTCCTACTTATTTATAGTGCCCATAGGGTTTACAAGAAACTTCTAAAAATAGAATATTCCAGGGATTATTCTACTACTAGATAACTATAAGGAAGCTTCTAGTCTATCCAGGAAGAACATGGTCCATCTAGAAAGATCTTTGGCCTTCTAGAAGATACTCGGGCCTTCTGGAAGATTCTTGGATCTTCTGGAAGATTCCACCATCTTCTGGAACATTCCACTGTCTTCTAGAGCATTCTAGAAGCTTCCGGCATAACCTTGGTCCGTAAAAGGCTATGCAATTTTGCCTCGGACGCGACACAACTTTTTGGGCGTTACATTCTCTCCCACATAAGACGTTGACGTCCTCGTCAACCATGCTCGTTGAGAAATGTCTGGACCTCGACCTCGAACTGATGCAGCGTATCAGCACGTTTTCAGCTAGACTCGCTGTGCGGCATGCCCTTCCATTGGATGAGATACTCCACATACGGGGACACGCCTCGCCGACGGATGGTCCTCTTGTCGAACATGGCTTCCACTTCCTTGTCAAAGGACGTAGTTATGGTGCCCGTGGGTCTTTTCGAAACTCCTTGCTTGGGATCCTCCAAGTCTTCATGGTACGACTTCAGGCAACTTGCATGGAAGACTTGATGAATCTTCAACTTGGCGGGGAGCTTGAGCTTGTAGGCCACCTTGCCTACTTTCTTGAGCACGGGGAAGGGGCTTTCGTACCTCCAAATCAGTCCTTTGTGCACTTTTCGGAACACTTTGAACTGTTGCGGTTGCGGCTTGACCATCACCATATCCCCCTCCTTGTACTCCACCGGCCTTCGCCTCGCGTCGGCCCATTTCTTTAACTTCCTCGCAGCCTTCTCCAGAAATGCTTTGTCGATGTCCGCCTTTGCCTTGAAGTTGAAGTAAACTGGTTGTCCGCGGGGCTTCTACTCGAGGACCCCGCACTCACCGTGTGCGGGACAAACGGCTGTCGACCCATCACCAACTCGAATGAGCTTCTATGTGACGACTCGCTCCGTTGAAGATTGTAGCAGAACTGAGTGATGTCCAGGTGGTGCACCCAATCCCGTTGGTTTGCACTCACAAAGTGATGCAAGTACTCCTCGAGCAGAGAATTGACCCGCTCTGTCTGTCTGTCTGTCTGTCTGTCCGTCTGCAGGTGGAAGCTGGTCGAGAAGTGCAAGTCCGTCCCGAGAATTTTGAACACTTCCGTCCAGAACTTCCCTGTGAAGTGGGGATCTCGGTCGTTGACTATGTTCTCCGGGATGCCCCAAAACTTCACCATGTAGCTGATGAACAGTCGTGCAACCTCCTCTGCTGTGTAGTCCATTGAAGCAGCAATGAAGGTCGTGTACTTTGAGAATCGGTCTACCAGCACGAGAATGGACCCAAGCATCCCTACTTTTCACAAGGCGGATATGAAGTCCATCGATATACTCTTCCATGGTTGGGTCGGCACGGGAAGAGGCTCCAGCAGGCTCCCGGGTCTCTGGTGGTCCACCTTGTCTTGTTGGCACACATACATGTGCATACATAATCCTCCACATCCTTGTGCATGCGAGGCCAGTAGTAGGGCCTCCAGCAATGCCAAGGTCCGCTTCTGTCCCGGGTGTCAAGCCCACTTGGTATCGTGGCACTCCTTGAGTAGCTGTCTCCGTAAGCCACTCCATTTAGGCTTGACCACCCTGTCGTCCTTGGTGTAGAGAAGCCCATCCTTGAGCCAGAACCTTCTCGTTTTGCCCTCCTGAACGAGCTTCATTATGGCCTGTGTCAGCGGGTCCTCAGCGATACCCACTCGGACATGATCTAGAATATTCCCCTTGAGCAAGCACACCGTTGCGAGCTCGGCCTTCCTGCTGAGTGCATCAGTCACTTGGTTCTCCTTGCCGGGCTTGTACCGCATCTCTATGTCGAACTCGGCTAAGAAGAACTGCCATCTCGCCTGCTTTGGGGACAGCTTCTTCTGGAACTGGAAGTAGTTCGTGGCAACATTGTCCGTCATGACCACGAACTTGGTGTCGAAAAGGTAGTGCCGCCATGTCCTTAAGCAGTGTACGACTGTGGTAATCTTCTTCTCTTGTACCGTGTAGTGCCGCTCAGTATCATTCAGCCTGCAGCTCTCAAATATGATGGGGTGTCCTTCCTGGACCAACACCCCACCGATAGCAAAGTCGGACACGTCCGTGTGCACCTCGAACGCCTTGAAGTAGTCCGGTAGAGACAAGACCAGCTCCTCAGTCACAACCCTCTTGAGTACCTCGAATGCCTCCTCGCACTTGGACGTCCAACTCCAGACCTGATCCTTCCGCAACAGATCGGTCAATGGTGCTGCGATGGCGGTATATCCTCGGATGAACCGCCGGTAGTAGTTCGTCAGGCCTAGGAATGATCGCAGCTCCGTCAGCCTGGTGGGAGCCTTCCACTCCCGTATGGACTGGACCTTTGTGCCGTCCATCCAAATCTTGCCATGCCCAATCTAGTACCCCAGGAATGCCACTTCTTCCTGTACGAATGAGCACTTCTCCCGTTTGACGAAGAGCTGATTTTCCCTCAGTACCTAGAAAATTGCCTGCAAATGCTCGATATGCTCCTCCATCGTGTTTGAGTACATGACGATATCGTCGAGATAGACCATGACGAATCGATCCAGGTAGGGATGAAAGAACTTGTTCATCAAAGTACAAAAAGTCGCAGGAGCATTTGTTAAACCAAATGGCATAACTAGAAATTCATATGCGCCATACATGTCGTCTTCGTTTCGTCTCCTTCCGCAATTCGGACTTGATAGTTTTTCGAGCGCAGATCGAGTTTGGAGAAGTATCGTACGCTTCCTAGTTGGCCGAACAAGTCTGCCACCAACGGGATGGGATATTTGTTCTTGACGGTCACCTTATTTAGTGCACGATAGTCGATGCACAAATGAAGGCTCCCGTCCTTCTTCTTCTTCTGGAATAGCACCGGTGCACCGTACGGGGCCTTCGACGGTCTGATGAAACCCACGTCGAGCAATTCTTTCAGTTGCCTCTTCAACTCGTCGAGCTCGGACGGGACCATGTGGTATGGAGCCATGGCAGGAGGCTTCGTGTTCGGCTCCAACTCGATAGCATGGTCTACCTCCCTCCGCGGATCTCTTTGGCAACTCCTTGACGTCCCCAAACTCCGCAAGGACGTCATCAATCTTAGGCGGAAGGTCCCCCTGCGTGGGGTCTTGAGCACCTCTAGGTAGGTCATCTCTCCACGGCGCATCCCCTTCTTGAGTTGTATGGAGGAGAGAGCCTTCCCTTTCGCAGGCTCGCCTAGCGCAACAGTCACCATACATGGGGAGCTTTCCTCCATGATCCCGATGACTCTCAGATGAAGAATTGAAACCGCCTTTGCCGATGTGAGGAAGTCCATCCTGAGGATCATGCTAAGTCGTCAAGTGGTGCGGCCGTGAGACTTGTGACACCGTCCAGTCTCCCACTTTGATCTTCACTCCCTTGGCCAGCCCTTGCACGGGACGGGCTTCTGAGTTGACTACCTTCATCTTGCTAGAGTCTTTTTCAAGCACCAGATCCAAGCGCTGGACCTCCGCGTCCGAGATGAAGTTGTGGGTTGCCCCCGTATCCACCATCGCCCTTGTGTTGTTACCGTTGATCTTCACGTCCACATACATCAGTTCCCGACTCGGGGCTTTGGCCACGACCGCCTTGCTTTTCAAAGCACTGAGTAGGCGCAAGGCACTCATATGAGCCCCCATCGTAGGCTCCACGTCCTCGGCCTCCTCGCCTTGGACTGCATTCACCCTATTGCCCTTTTTCTTGCAGTTGCGTGCGAAGTAGTTCCCTCCGCACACGAAGCACTCGATCTTTTGCTCCGTCAGAGGCTTTGTAGGCTGCTTGTCCTTCTGCGGGGCTCCCTTTCTGTTGTTCTTCTTGTTTCCCCCACCATTGAACTTGATGGTGGTCTTTAGCTTCGACTTGGGGTAGTGCTCCGCCGATACTCCATCAGCTTCTCGGCCGCTGCAACGGCCGTGTTCAGATCTGAGACGCGTTGCCTCTGCAACTCTTGCGCCGCCCACGATCTTTCTCGCCCATGTTCGAAATGGCAAGCATCAGGCGGGTGAACTCTGCCACATAGTCTTTGATGGACCCGGTGTGCTTGAGTTGTCGCAAGCTCCATCTCGCCACGAACTCCACGTTCTCCGGGTAGAACTGAGACTTGATCTTCTTCTTGAGATCTTCCCAAGTCTCGATCGAGCATACTTCCTTCTATTTCTCGATGCACCTGCGGCACCACCACAGCATAGCATCATCAGAAAAATAAAGAGATGCTGTGTTTACCTTATCGGTCTCATCCTCGATACGAACCGCCTTCAGGTACCGTTCGATATTCCAAATGAAGTTATCCACTTCCTTCGCGTCTCGCACACCGTTGAAGGACTTGGGTTCTGGATACTTCACTTTCGGGGTCGTCTCCCTCCTCGGAGTCGCACCACCAGCAATGGCCTTCTCGAGGATCGTCGTCTTGGTCTTTAGCTCCTCGTGCAGTTCGGCAATCTCCGTCTTGGTAGCCTTGCGTTCCTCCTTGAAGTCGGCTTGCATCTCGCGGAGTTGTTCCCGAAACAGCGTCATAGCATGGTTGACGTCCGTCTCCAGCCCATAGGCGAACTCCTCGTGAGCCGTTTGGTTTTGCTCCACTTGAAGCTCGACATCTGTCACGCCTTTCTCCAAGAGCTCCATGCGGGACGCCAATTCGCCAAGTGCACGTTCCATCGACGGCTCCTTGCTCTTGTCCTTCCTCGCGGGCTTCGCCTTCTCTTTAGGCGATGTGGGTTGCTCCTCGTGGACGATCTCGGATGACGACATCGGGACAATCAACCTGGCTCTGATACCACTTGTCACGGACTTAGTGTTTTAGGCTACACTTCGTCGCATGCGGCGCACTATCTTTCTTCTTGAAAACTCGTGCAAGCCTTCCCGAACCTACTTAGCTCGAATGCTAAATAATTAAGAGAAAAGTGGAGCAAATGGAACTCGTAAATGATTCTTCTATTAACTTAGAGAATGCTTACAAGTTTTGGTGTTGAGGAACAAATGAGGCCTCCCACTTATTTATAGTGCCGATAGGGTTTACAAGAAACTTCTGAAAATGGAATATTTCAGGGATTATTCTACTACTAGATAACTACAAGGAAGCTTCTAGTCTATCCAGAAAGATCATGGTCCATCTAGAAAGATCTTGGACCTTCTGGAAGTTATTCGGGCCTTCTGGAAGGGTCCTGGACCTTCTGGAAGATTCTCGGATCTTCTGAAAGATTCCACCATCTTCTGGAACATTCCACCGTTTTCTGTAGCATTCTGGAAGCTTCCCACATAACCTTGGTCGTGGAAGGCTATGCAATTTTGCCTCGGGCGGGACGCAACTTTTTGGACGTTACAGGTGGCCCTGAAAGGAGATGAATGGAAGATTAGGATTCATGTATCGGACCTCAAATTTTCCGATGAAGGCTTTTTTGTTGCTATTTTATTTTGTGATGTAATAAATCAATCTGTGTTATCAATGCATTATTAATCTGACAAGATTTTGCTAATGCATATATAATCCTTCTGTTTCAGAAATATTTTCTGGAGGCAGATGATGGAAGTGGGAGTGATTTGGGTGCGGACATAGGAGAAGCCACTGATGAACACCTTGAAGAAAGGTCTGTCTAAAATGTTTCATACCACTTTCTAGCAGTTTCTTTCTTTTGGGTGCTTTGTTTTATTCTTCATATAACTTTTCGTAACCTGTTTGCAAATTGCCCTAGAGACATTCTCTTTTTACACTGTCACTTGTTAGTCCTTTTTTCCCCCTCATTTGGCAGTAGATTTGGTGTCTGAGCATACATTACTTGATTTAATTCAAGCGTGATGGTCTTTATGGTAAACTTGTCCTGTTTACCATCATTAGTAGATGGTCTTTATGGTTTAATTCAAGCATGCATTACTTGATTTGGTGATTTTCTCCTTTTCATTTTGTTTGTTCTAAATAGCATAACTGAATCAGAATTGTATAAAATCACTTTAAGTATCTCTTCCTCCTTGCACTATTGGCGACATTGTTGACAATGCCTATATTTGATTGAGTTGCAAGTCTTTTGTAAGAGTAAACGGTGGGGGTTGCAAGCCTTAAGTACGTAGATTTGCAGTCATTTTGGATGCAACATTTTGAAGGTTGCCATAGAGAGCCTTTGTTAAACCAGGTACCCTCCCCTCCCCCTCCAAAGCATTGAAGTTAAAAGATTGACGTCGCAAATAATATTTAGTTACTCATTGTTTCATGATTGAAATATAGACGAAATCCTAAGTGGAGGAATCAACAAAAGGGCGTCGATTATTACAATAATCTCATCAATGGACTTCTATCTAAAGGTCTACTATATGCCATCTGCAGTTTATATTCATCCTTCTTTGTCTATTTAATTTACACTTCCATCTACTTGTCTACTCCTCATGCAGGCTTGCAACCCTTTGTGACTCTTTTCCATTGGGACTCCCCACAAGTCTTAGAAGAACAGTATGGGTGTTTCTTATCCCCTCATAGAGTGTGGGTAGCACAAAGCTTTATTCTGATTTGTTTACTTATATCATATGGTACGAGTCATGCTATTACTGTAGAAAAAAGGCTTCTATTGGATGCTTTACTGCAGTGCTTGTGTTCTCTGAGTGACATTTCTGTGATTTCAGATTTAAACCAGCTCCTCGTCAAGTTCTGCTGAGAGAAAAAATTTATGGATCTCTTCGAAAACTGAAGGTTGCCACTTTTTCTTCTTTGTATGATTCTGAGTCAACTACAGAACTAATGTTATGTTTCTTTGTCAAAGGGGTGCCCTACCCTTGCAAGGGGTCGATACAAGAGTCTAGAGAAACATTGTTTGCTCATCCCAAAAGCTAGATGACCAGGTATGTACTGATTTTCTTTTACTCGTAGAACATTTCTGTCTTCTTACCCAAAAAAAAATCTAAATAAATTAATTATCCTTAAATGCAGGAGATGATGCTTTTGAATGTTCATGGGACTGGAGGATGCACAATAGACAAAGAAGTGAAGTTGATTAGGCTAGCAATTTCTTTTCTAGGTTTTGTAGAGTAGGCAAGGAAGCCTCTACTTCTTGGCTGGATGAGGTTAAATCTCATTTTTACTTAGTTGTCAAGCATATTCTCACGTTCCAGTACTGGAATACGGATAACGGGAGTATGATTCTGTCAGCTACGCACAGGGAATACACCAGTACTCTACAATACGGTCACGACTGTCCCTAGACATGGGGGTATATACTACAATACAAGTCTCTATGGTCTCTAAAAAATATACTATGTCTCAATCAGTCAAGCAATAACATAAATATAGAAAGATTAAGCAGTAAGATATTCTTGACGCTCAATCAAAATGATCATGAAGCTAGCTATACGAAATAAAAAGTTAGTACAGTGTCAAACAATACATTATCTCATCGTCAACTGTAGTCTGAATATAATACAATCATGTGGTGGGAACAACCTCCCAAAAAAAATGCTAAACAAGTGTCTGACGGCTAAACGTCCAAAAGAATCAAACCGATAGCAAGAGTGGTGATCAAGAAGAAACCCACTCATGATCTTCGACGTCCATCCTATAAGTAAGCGCCATTGGGATAGAAGTTTGCTACTAGATCTGGTCAAACGAAATTAGAGGGTTCATTCCCCCTAATAGCAAATGCCATAAGAAAGCACGAGTGAATGAACAAAAACCCAACAGCTATATACATACATAGTAACCTGTGCCATATCTTGGATCTGTATTCCATCGTCGAGAGAGTAATCCACCCCTACACCAAACAGGGACAAGGGGTGTAGTACTATGTCGAGACAAAGTACAACTCCAGACTATGAACAAGTAATAGAATACACAATTCATCAGTTTAACAAATCGGCCAAACAATCATACGGTTTGCTAAATTAATATCTGGGTTATCCCAGGAATGCAATGATGATATTCTCAAATCATACGATGCCGTAGCGGGACTGACCAAACCATATAACTATGAATAATCAGTAACAACCCGCGGTGCTCCTCTCAGGCGGTCACTGGGTTGGTAACACTCTCAATAACCATCCCAACACTCCTATAGGGTACATACTGGGTCGGTAACAGTAATAAAAATCAAATACTGTGTTAGTACCGGGGCACAATTTTTCGATGAAAAACTATGAATATGAAACAATTGAAAGAACAATGTTCAAACGCAACACTTCTAGGAAGGTTGCGCAAGTATAACGAAGATCTAAGAAAATCTCGTTATTATATTACGAGAATCTAAAAAGATTTCGTAATCACAGCAGCGAAGAAGATGACAGGCGAAAGATGGAAGATGGCCTGCTGGGGTGAGTGATCACCGTTGCTCAAAGCTATATTCGCCCCACACGAATAGCTTCCAGGAACCGCAAGTTCGTCGGAGAACTTTGGAACACTTCTGCTCTTCTGACTCCTCGGATCGTACACGAACTCCCATGCAAAAGCAACTCTGGTACAAAGCTTCTCTTCTCTCTCACAGACTCTGTTTACTTGTGTTAAGAAACACTTGTAAACTTTTGTGACTCTCTGAATGTGTTCTGCATCGTATCTTTGCCTGTGAGAGAGAGGAGACCTTATATAGGCCCGAGTAGCAACTGCCCTGTTAGCACAACATTCGGGACGTGGTAATAACCACTCCGAACGTGCAGTAACCGCTCAGATCATGCACAGGCACGATCTGAAGCAAGTTGCGCCACTCTAGCAACCCGCGCGCCTTGCACCTTACGCACAAAGCTACTTGTGCCACACTGCGCCATACGCCTTGCACACCTTGTGCCACACTCACAACGCGCACATTGCGCCACTTGCGCAACCTGGGCGCAACCTGGCACGCAACCTGGCGCGCACCCCGGTCGCGCAACCTAGGCCGCGCAACATGTGCCGCACAACGTGGCACGCAACTTGGCCGCGCAAGTAGCTCGCGCAACGAGCGCAACTAAAGCGCACTATACGCCTAGCGACGATGCTGACTTGCTAAGTACAAAGCGCGCCAACAAAATGCCACATTACGCCTCATGAGTCCATGAGCCCGAGTCCGAGTTTGAGTCCGAGTTCGAGTCGCTAAGCCCCTATGGGGCTTAGCTCCCATGGAAATAAATTTTCCAAGAGCAAAAAGCATTAATGCTTTTAATTGTTGATTTAGCCTTTTTTTCTATTAGAAAAATAACCCACATGGCACACCCATGTGCACCTCCACACCACATGTGCATCTCTAAACTAGCATAGCTAATATATAGAGATACAACTTCTTTGGCCTATCCGATGTGGGACTAAAGTTTCTAAAGAAAAGGCCAAAACCCCAACAATCTCCCACATATCTCTGTATATGGGTATAAGTGTTCTCCACAGTAACTGTCCATCATGCATTAGGAGAGATGTCGCTGACGACTTGAATCTTCCCGCATGGGTCAAACAACAGACTATAATACAAGAATGGACTAAGCCTTGAATTCTGCATCATAGCTGAAATTCTTCTCACTCACATAATGTAGTTACATGTGCTTCTAGCTACACATTAAAGGCCCTATGCCAGCCTAGTTTCAGTGTATAATTTTGGGCATCTACAAGTTTACCCTCAAGAGACGGCCTGATATCTCTTTGTCCATATACTATAGGTGAGTTCATTATAAAGAGACATGGCATGAAGCGCTTTGCGCTTCCCTTGCGGTGCTACGCCGCTATGACATGGCTGAAAGCCGAGGCCTTATCCCGTACCGGGAACCTCATCGTAGTGTCATACTACTGTAGCATGAGGCAACCGCCTCTTTGTAGTGCCAAACTACCCAGCATGAAGTCTTAGGCTCCCTTGCGGTGTTACGCCGCAACGACATGGCTTGCAAGGCCGAGGCTTTATCCCTAACCGGGTACCTCATCGTGGTATCATGCCACTGTAACATGAGGAACTCCTCCTCTTTGTAGTGCTGACTACACCCCTCTTTATTTTAACATACAGCATTAGGCTAACTGCCTATTTGCGGTGCTACGCCGCTGTGACTTGGCTAGTAAAGCCGAGACATTATCCCATGCCTGGGAACCTCACGGTGGAGTCACCCCACAGTAGCATGGAGTTTCACTCCTTGTAGTGTTGTTCTACCGTGCTTCCTGTAAAGCATACCAGGTATTCACTCTGCCTGAGAACTCATTAAGGCATTTAAGCCAACCTTCCCACAGGATCCGTTTTCCGTAGAAAATAACAGTAGACAACAGTGGTTATAGGTCCGTAACCTCTCCATGCCCAGTAGAACATGTACCCACCGTTCCTGATATTCTTCCGATTAGTGGTCCTCCCTTGAACCAAAAGCTAGATGCCTAGTAGATTTTTCTTTGAACTATTAACATAAAACTTTATGGTAGGAATACAATAATACAATATCAGAATGCCTTCAAACCCATTTTACAAGCTGTGTCATCGACCAGCTGGCGCTTGAGGCCCTTGGTGAACGGATTCGCCAGGTTCTCCTGACTCCGAACATCAATCACTGCAATAATACCCCCTCTTGATGAGATCATGTACTGCCCTGTGCTTCAACCACACAGTCCTCTTCTTCCAGTTGAAGAGATCATTTGATGCCACCGCCGCAATCGCCTGATTGTCGCAGTATATCGGTATCGTCGGTATTTGCACCCCAACTACTGGAAGATCATACATGAGCTCCCGAAGCCATTCTGCTTCCTCGGCTGCGGAATCAAGTGCAAAGAACTCAGATTCTATGGATGACCGCGAGAGCATAGTCTGCTTCTTCGACTTCCACGATATAGCAGCTCTACCCATTGTGAAAATGAATCCACCTGTGGACCTCTCGCTCTCCACCTCTGAGCATCAGCTGGCATCACTGAAGCCTTCCACTACCGGCAGATCTCTACTATAGTACAGTGCATATGTCTGAGTCTTCTTGAGATATCTCATAATCCGTTTCACAGCTTTCCAGTGTTCAGCACCTGGGTTGCTCGTGAAACGACTCAGCATTTCCACGGCGAAAGCTATGTCATGCCTTGTGGCAGTAGTAGCATACATGAAACTCCCGATTACGCTTGCATACTCCAGTTGCCTGATGCTTTCTCTTGAATTAGGCTTCAGCTTCATATCACACCTGTACGGCGTATCGATCCCTGGAAGATCCCGATACCCGTAACGAGTGATCATTTTCTCAATATAATGAGACTGTGACAGCGCTAGTCCAGTGTCTGTCCGAATGATCTTGATCCCTAAGATCACATCAGCTTCTCCTAAGTCCTTCATACTGAACTTGCTCGAGATGAATTTCTTTGTCTCCGTGACACAATCCATATCCGTGCCTAGGATAAGCATGTCGTCCACGTACAGACAAACAATCACACATCTTCCATCAGCGAACTTCGTGTAAACATATTTGTCCGTCTCGCTGACCATGTAGCCATTTGACCTTATAACTTTGTCAAATTTCTCATGCCACATCTTGGGAGCCTGTTTAAGACTGTACAAAGATTTTACCAACTTGCAGACCTTGTCTTCAAGACCCTTGACGATAAATCCCTCTGGCTGTTGCATGTATATCTCTTTGGTCAGCTCGCCATTTAGGAAAGCCGTTTTCACATCCATCTGATGTATCACCATCTTATGTATTACTGCAAGAGCAATCAACATTCTGATGGTGGTCATCCGGGCAACTGGAGCATACGTGTCAAAGTAGTCAATCTCCTGCTTCTGAGAAAACTCCTTGGCTACCAACCTAGCCTTGAACTTGTCAATAGTTCCATCTGCTTTTAACTTTTTCTTGAAGATCCATTTGCATCCGATAGGTTTTGCTCCTTCAGGAAGATCAACCAACATCCAAGTGTTATTTGAGGTGATGGAATCAATTTCATTGTCAATCGTCTCCTTCCAGAAAATCGCATCTCTGGTCTTCATCGCCTCATCATAGGTAAGCGGATCTGCTTCCACATGATAGGTGATAAAGTCACTTCCGAAGTCGTTCGGCCTCCTCATATGCTTAGCTGATGGCTCAGCTTGTTCTGGTTCAATCGTTGTTTCAACAACATCTTCTTGGACCACATCTTCATTGAAGACTTCAGTTTCCTGCGCACCCTCATTGTTCTCCGGTACATCCACAAGAACAATATTCTTGTGCCTTGCAAATTTATCTTTAAAATATTCTGCGTCGCAAGATTCAATGATATGATTTGACTCAATATCAAGAAATCTTCGAGCATCACTCTTCTCGGCATACCCCAAGAAGATCGTCTTAGTAGTCCTTGTCCCAAGCTTCTGAATCTTCAGATCTGGAAGCTTGACATATGCCAGACACCCTCACACTCGAATGACATTCAAGTTAGGTCTGACCTTAAACCAGAGTTCATGAGGAGTAACGTCTGAAGTTGCATGAGGCACTCTATTTAGAATAAAAGTGGCCGTCAATGCAGCTTCTCCCCAGTAGCACTTAGGAAGGCCAGCAGTCAACAACATTGAGTTAATCATTTCTGTTAACGTACTGTTCTTCCTCTCTGCTACTCCGTTTGATTGAGGAGAGTACGGAGCCGTAGTCTCATTGACAATTCCATGTTCTTTGCAGAACGATGCGAATTCATGAGACCTATACTCCCCACCTCGATCACTTCTTATTCTTTTGAGTTGTTGTCCAGTCTGCCGCTCAGCTTTGGCTCTGAACTCCTTGAACTTCTCGAATGCTTCATCTTTAGCCTTCAGCAAGTAGACGAACGCATACTTTGAGAAGTCATCGATGAAGGTTATAAAATACTTCATCCCGGCCTTTGTAGAGAACTGTTTGAAGTCACAGATATCGGAGTGTACCAACTCCAGAAGATCTGTACTTCAATTAACCCGAAGAAAGGGTTTCCTTATGATCTTCGTTTGAGCACAAACTTCACATTTCTCTACCTTATCCCCACACTTGAAGATAAGTCCTAGACTAGATATTCTGTTTATTCGTTTACAATAAACATGTCCTAGCCTATTATGCCACAACTCAAGAGTATAAGCAGAAGGAGTGATTGCATTAATTACATTAATTATATTAGACTGATTTACAAGCTGAATTTTGAACATTCCTTCGGTATAAAAAGCTTTCCCGAAATATGTTCCCTTGATAGACATCACCATCTGACCAGCATTGATGTCCATCCTGAGGCCTGCTTTGCAGAATAGGCCTCCTGAGATCAGATTCTTGGCGATAGCAGGTACGTGCTTCATGCCTTGAAGCGTCAGAGACTTGCTAGAAGTCAGCTTCAATACCACCGTCTCAATCCCGAGCACTTCAGCTTGTGCCTGGTTCGCCATCATAACCACTTCAGGAGAAGGTGTGTAGGTGGTGAACCACTCCTTGCTAGAGCATACATGGCAGGTGGCTCCAGTGTCTACCCACCAGTCAGGGTCAGTCCCTACCGTATCAACCTGCGCAATCATAGCAACAACGTCAGTGATCATAGATATCTTACTAGGCTCTCCTTGCTTTGATTGCTTGGTCTTTGCTTTGCATTCATTCTTGAAGTGACCCTTCTTGCCACACTTGAAATAAGACATCTGAGACTTTGCCTTCTTTCGCTTGAAGGAAGTCTCCTTCACGTTCAGATTGTTAGGTGTTGACCCAAACCGGATCACAGTCAACCTAATCTTGACAATTAACAAAACAATATTTGTCATAATCCAATTTGACACATCGAGCTCGAAATCAATCTACTTAGCTTATTTGTTCCAGTTCACAGCTGCTTGGAGTTTCACTATTTTGTGTATACTGGAGTCTGTATTTTTTCTTATTCTTGAGTATAGGATGATGTACGTTGGGTCATACTGAGCACTTTGGGCTAGCCATAGTTTTATAAGTTTACTTAGCCCAAATCCCAATCAACCCATTCATCCAAAGCCCACAAAAGAACTTTCTGTCCATAGAAGACAGAGTTCGGGCCGAAATCTGCCTCACACAGAGTTCGGGCCGAACTCGGTCTCCTAAAATTCAGGATGCTGATTTTTAGGTCTTGATCACTGCTAGTTGTTCAACGGCCAAAAATTTGAATTATTTATAACGAATTCTGGCCGAATTCTGCCTACCCCGAACCCTATAAATAGGCCTTGGTTTCTCTCATTTGAAACCATCCACTCTTCTCTTCTTCTTCTCTTACATAGCCTATATATTCAAGAGCCTTACCTTCCCATCCACTTAGCATTCATACTTCCCAACCGTCCAAGTTGCTCTGTACGATCCAGCTAGAAGTTTGAAGTGCAAGAATTTGTAAGCCACTTGGAAAAGTCCAAGTTTTGCCAAAGCGATCATTGAAAGAAGTTTGGCGTGCTCTTTTGTGAAAAGGCACGTGGTTGTAACCCTATTTCACAAATAGTGGATTTCAATCCTGAGCTAGAGTTCTCAGGCCTGGACTAGTCCTCCACGAGGAAAACCAGGTTAAAAATCTTGTTGTGTTTGTGCTTGCTCTCTACTCTTTATTTTCGCATTTATTTTACTCTGATTATTTAGTTGGTGAAGAGAGTTTAAATTTTAATTGATCATTTTTGATATAAACTCTATTCACCCCCCTCTAGAGTTGCCAACTTGTACTTCAATTGGTATCAGAGCTCTGTTCTCTTGTCAAGGACTAACATCCTAGAGCTGATCCATGGCAACCACTCAACCCATGCTTTCCAATCACGGTGAAGGGCAGTCCACTCATAGGCCTCTCCTATTTGATGGAACTAACTACACCTATTGGAAAACAAGGATGAATTTTTATCTCAAGTCGCTAGACTTCGAACTGTGGACCATTGTCACAGATGGTTACAAAAAGCCCGCCAGGATAGTTGTCAATGGTGATCTCGTTGAGAAATCCCATGACAAATATTATGACGAGGAGAAGAAACAGGCGAGTCTAGACGCGACAGCTATTAATGCTTTATTTTGTGCTATAGACAGGAATGAGTTTAACAGGGTCTCAACATGCACCACCTCTCATGAAGTATGGAGACTTCTAGAAGTGACGCATGAAGGAACCACCCAAGTCAAGGAGTCAAAAATAAGTCGTCTCACTCAAGAATATGAGGCTTTCAAGATGAAGCCAAATGAAACGATCACACAAATGATTACAAGATTCCTCGACATCATCAACCCCTTGTCTTCTCTCGGCAAACAATATATAAATCACGAGAAGATCTGCAAGATACTTAGGGGGCTACCAAAGATTTGGAACCCTAAGGTGACAGCCATCATAGAAGGAAATGATCTCACTACAATGTCCATGGAGACTTTGATGGAAAAGCTGATGACTCATGAGCTTGACCTCAAAGACTTCGAAGAACCTGCTCCTAAGGCAAATGAGATTGCCCTTAAAGCTCATCGCCGAAGAGCTAATCCTGAAGAGACGGATGATGACAACTCGGAAGGTGATGATCAAGCTCTTCTTGTCCGAAACTTCAAGAAATTCCTTCGCTTCAATCGAAGAAAGAAGGAACCACAAGAAGATGACGAAGAAGAGCCAACATGCTACGGCTGCAAGAAGACTGGACACGTCCAAAAAGACTGTCCATTCGCAAAGAAGAGCAACCGATATGAGAAACCATACAAGAAGGCTTCCTCAAAGAAATATGCCAACACAAGCATTTGGCATGAAAGCGAAGCTAGTGACTCCGAGGAAGAAAATGACTCTCCTCAAGACACTGCCAATGTATGCCTAATGGCAACATCCGACAAGGTAACAAGCGAAACTCTCGATGATTTCACTTTTGATGAACTTGGCGATGCATTCAATGATTTACTCGATGACCACAAAAAAGTCATTGGTAAATATAAACACGCCAAGGAGAAGATCAAAAGTTATGAAGTCGAGATTCAAAGGCTCTCTTCATTGCTTGATAATATTAGAGATACTTCACCCACTGAAGTCACAAATGAGGTGTCTAAGCTTAAATTAAGCCTACATAATGCCGAAGCACGTATTGAAAAACAAACACAAGAGATCACAGCACTCAACACTGAGCTTGCTGAAGAAAAGAATAGACACAAGATCTCTATTACTAAAATCTATGGTTTGAATGGTAAGATTAGTGAACTACAAGCTGCCTCTAAGAAATTAGAGACTAGATTGGGAAAACAGGTTGCTCAACCTCAAACCCAATCACATGAGACACACACAAGGCACAACACTGCTCAAATTAATCAAACACGACATCCACCTGCAGCACGCAAACATGCTTACATGTACACCCACTTCCATAAAGCACATAAACTACATGCACGTAGATATTTTTTTCATCATTCAAATATGACACATAATCACCATGCTACACATAGATACAATCATCACCATGTTGCACATAAACAAAATTACCACCATACTGCATATAGATACAATCATCATCCTACTGCTACATATAGTCATTATCATACTGCTCCACACCATTCTTATTATGCTACTCCACGTCACTCTTACCATGCTGCTACTCCACATCACTCTTACCATGCTTCATATAGAAATCATCAACATGCTCCTAACATAAATAGGAATGCTATATGTACCTATTGTGGATTACATAGACACATCTCACCACAATGTAGAGTTAGGAGATTAGTAGATAGGAATATATATGCATGGTTGCCAAAAACTAACTTTTCAGGACCCTCAAGAAATTGGGTACCAAAGGTCACATCTACTCTTGATGTAGGTGGACCTTCCCTCCTCAACTAAGAGTAAGTGGATTCTCGATAGTGGATGCTCGCGACATATGACAGGAGACGTAAATCTTTTCGCATCACTATCGATGAAGAGAGAAGGATATGTATCCTTCGACAACAACCTAAAAGGGTATATTATAGGTAATGGTACTATTGGTTATCCTCCCTCTCCTGTAATAAAGGATGTCTGCCTAGTGATCGAGTTAAAGCATAACCTTCTCAGCATTAGTCATCTTGCTGATCATGGATATGATATTAACTTTGGACAAAATAAATGCTATATTTATGATAGGTCAACAGGAGACATCGCTTTTAAAGGGATAAGAGATGATAATATTTATATTTTCTATCTATCTAGAGATACTAACAGTGCAGGAAGATGTCTCTATGCTCACAAGGATGAGAGATTATTGTGGCACAAGCATCTTGGTCATGCCAATATGGATACTATATCCAGACTATCGACTAAGAAGCTAGTTAGAGGCTTGCCCGACATCACATTCAAAAAGGACACTGTATGTGCCGAATGTGAGTTGAATAAGACAACCAAGTCCTCATTTCATTCCATAAACTCTGTAAGTACTACTAGACCCTTGCAATTACTTCATATGGATTTATTTGGTCCTAGTAGAGTAGCCAGTCTTGGTGGAAAACTCTACACTTTTGTTATAGTAGATGAATTTTCGAGATTTACTTGGGTTTTCTTTCTTACAAACAAAAGTGATACCATTTCTGTTTTCAAAATATTTGCTAAAAAGGTTCAAAACGAAAAAGGCTACATGATTACTCGAATCTGAAGTGATCATGGAGACGAATTCGAAAATACTAATTTTGAAAAGTTTTGTGATTTAAATAGTTTTAATCATGAGTTTTCTTGTCCAAGAACTCCTCAACAAAATGGTATTGTGGAGCGGAAGAATAGGACTCTTGGCGATATGGCTAGAGTCATGTTAAATAAATTCTCTCTTCCGAAATATTTTTGGGCTAAAGCTGTCAGTACAGCGTGCCATATTTTAAATAGGGTGCTCATTCGTCCTATTACGAAGAAAATACCCTATGAGCTTTGGTTTGGAAGAATTCCAAACGTTTTATATTTTCGAGTTTTTGGTTGTCGATGTTTTATCCTTAACACCAAAGACAACTTAAGCAAATTTGATGCCAAAGCTGACGATGGTATATTTCTTGGCTATACGGCCAAGAGCAAGGGATATAGAGTGTTCAACAAACGTTCATTAATTATGGAAGAGTCTACAAATGTGGCTTTCGATGAGGATAACAGTGCAGCATCCACTCTTGATGATGATGTTGAGCCATCAACTTCTACTCCAAAGAATACTACCACTGAAACTAATTCTCTGGAGGGCTTGCCAAAGAAATTCTCTTTCAAGCCGTCACATCCAGAAAATTTGGTTATAGGTGAGGTTTCACGCGGAGTAAGTACTAGATCATCATTAAGAGACTCCATTGCTAGCACTGCCTTCATTTCACAAATTGAGCCGAAAAATATTTTAGAAGTTTTTAATGATGAGTTTTGGATTTCTGCCATGCAAGAAGAACTCAACCAATTCGAGAGGAGCCAAGTTTGGGAACTCGTTCCTAGGCCAGCTAATCACTCGATTATTGGTATGAAATGGATTTTTCGCAACAAAGTAAATGAAGATGGTTCAGTTACACGCAACAAAGCTCGTCTAGTAGCTCAAGGATACAACCAAGAAGAATGTATCGACTACGATGAGACGTATGCTCCTGTTGCAAGACTTGAATCCATTCAGATGCTTTGTGTATTTGCTAATTTTTAAAACTTGAAACTGTTTCAAATGGATGTGAAAAGTGCTTTCTTGAATGGATTTATTAAGGAGGAAGTTTTTGTAAAACAACCCCCTGGTTTTGAAAATCACAAATTTTCCGACCATGTTTTCAAACTCAAGAAAGCGCTATATGGCCTCAAACAAGCCCCTAGAGCTTGGTATGAAAGGTTAAGCAATTTCTTGCTTGAAAAAGGTTTTTCAAAAGGGAAAGTTGACACTACACTCTTTATAAAATCTTTCAAAGACATCATTCTCTTAGTGCAAATTTACGTTGATGATATTATATTTGGTTCTACTGATGAAACTCTCTGTCAAGATTTTGCTAAGTGTATGCAGACCGAGTTTGAAATGAGCATGATGGGAGAGCTCAATTACTTTCTTGGACTGCAAGTCAAACAAACATCAAATGGAACTTTCATCTGTCAGTCAAAGTATACAAAGGACATGCTGAAGAAATTTGACCTTGACAACGTCAAACCAATCGGCATCCCAATGGCTACTACGACCAAACTAGAACCAGATGAAAGCGGCAAACCTATTGATCAACGTAAGTATCGAGGTATGATAGGCAGTCTACTTTATTTAACTGCTAGTCGTCCTGATATTATGTTTAGCGTTTGCCTGTGTACTAGATATCAAGCAAATCCTAAAGAATCACATATGACCGCTGTTAAGCGTATCTTTCGATGCCTTAAGGGTACGGTTACAGTAGGCCTATGGTATCCCAAATCAACATCATTTGACCTCATTGGGTACTCTGATGCTGATTTTGCTGGATGCAAGGTCGACCATAAAAGTACAAGTGACACATGTTATTTATTAGCAAATGCTCTAATCTCTTGGTTTAGCAAGAAGCAGAATTTTGTCGCACTATCCACAACAGAAGCTGAATATATCGCAGCTGGTCGTTATTGTGCACAAATTTTGTGGATAAAGCAAACCCTTGAAGACTATAACTTATCTTTTATGCACATTCCTATATTTTGTGACAACACTAGTGCTATAAATCTCACTAAGAACCCTATATGTCACTCATGTACGAAACACATTGAAATTCGTCACCACTTTTTGCGTGATCACCAATAGAATGACACTATTAATTTAGAATTTATTGACATTGTTCATCAGTTGGCCGACTTCTTTACAAAACCATTATCCGAAGAGCGATTCAATTTTCTTTGTCGGGAATTAGGAATTTTAGATGAAACGGTTATACATTAACTTGACCTGCGTAATTATCGATTATGTCACGATTCTCTATGCTGACTTTGCTATGGGTACAAGCCGAAAGGGTCCTTCTGACAACAAGGCGTAAAAGCCTAAGCGACACGGTGCACTAGTCTTCGGACTACCGCTAGCTGGGATCCAGCCCCTGCAGCTACCCCATAGCAATTTCACCATAGTGATTTATGTCATAACTCCTTAGTTATTATATGGTTCAATTTTATTTATAGCCTGTCTCATTTGAAAATCCGAACTTTCAATCTTGTTTTTATTCATATCTTTGCCCATTTATTCATATTTATTTCCAATCTTTCTTTATTTTCCTTTATTTGAAGTTCTGGCCCAAGGGACCAGAACTCGGGCCGAACTCTGTCCTACCCAGAGTTCGGGCCGAGTTCGGTGTCCTTGTTCCAGAACCTCAAATCATTCTCAGCCGTCCATCCTTTCTTCATCCGATGGCCCATATTTCACCCGACCAGCCGACCAAGGGACCATAAATTCGAAAATTGGTCTCTCTTTCTCTCCTCTATTGTCTTCTTCCTCCATCTCCACTTATATTTTCTTCAAAACCCTAACCCTAGAAGGCTCCAATCCTTGGAAATTTGCTCTCCAAACTCAAAGAAGTCATTCTTGGAGTTGTTCTCCTTCATCTTAGGTCTCTTTTAAGGTATATCTCTCTTCACATCTCAATTTTCTTTCCATGGCTCCTAGGTTGCTTGGTAGGGGTAAAAGACCAAGGAGAAGTATTAGTGAATCCTCTACTAATCCTAACCCAAACCCTCAACCCAATCCTCCACCACAACCTATTCCTCATCCTCCTCCTAACTTGGTGCACCCTCTTTTTAATCCATCTCCACCCATCAATGCCGACACATACGATGACCGTCTTTTTGTGTCCTTAGATGCGTCCAATGCATGGTTCGCCGACTTCCGTCATCGTCGTGTCTTTGCGGGACACCCTATTAAATTTACGGTGTTTTTCGATTTTCTTCCTAATTTTCGTGACTCATGTCTTGATGAGCTTGTTGCAACTTGTGAACCGGTATATGTGAATGCCATACAAATATTTTATTGCAACATGACTTATGACCGCACACGCATCTATTCACATATCGTCGGTGTAGACATATTTTTTGATGATTTTGAGTTAGCCGACCTACTTGGTTTGCCCGACCCAAACACTTGGGAACGGCTTGATGATGCTCGGGACTTTGTTTTTCCCGGAGAGACCACGTTGGAGAGTTTCAAGGGTGATCTTCGTTCTCCAAATCCTTCCCCTCGAAAACTCATGGCTAAACATCTCAATAATCATTTCTATGAACTTCATCGAATTATCTTTTCTTCGGTCTTGCCAAAAGCTGGATCAACCGATGAAGTTACTTACTTTGAGATTACTGCTCTCTTCTTTCTTCACTTTTGCATCCCCTTCAACTTCCCTCGCACGATGATGGATTGGATGATTCGTGCTGGGCCTAAACCAAAATCTTTGGTTTATATTATGCATCTTCCTTTGATCTTTCGTGCCTTCCATGTTCCATTGGATCAGTGTCAGTCCTTGCCCCCTCCTTCCTTTCTGACTAAGGCAAGGAGAACTGTTGCTGCTATCGGAGTCCGATGATGTTGAGGAGCCTGCCTCTCCTGCACCCTTTGCTGCTCCCGATTCACCTGCTCCCGAGTCCACTGCTACACTGGACTCTCTTCAGACTATGCTTCGCGATCGCTTCCGTTTGGAGGACGAGCGCTGGGCCGAGATGGATGATCGCTGGACGCAGATGGACTACCGTACTACTCTGCAGATGAGTGCGCTCAGCAACTCCATCCACGACATCCAGTACTCCATGGCCTCCCATCCGACGATGCTGATTCTGATGATGCGTGATCCGTCTCGCGACGGTTATCGCATTGACGATTCGTGGGTTCGTCGCTATCTTGATCCGACTTCAGCATTTGTGGATCCCCGTCGTACCGGTTCTGATGGTGCGGGGCCTTCTCATGCTCCTTGATGGATATGGCCATTTGTACTGCTACTGATGATTAGGACTGTTTTTATTTTGGCACTTTGTTTCTTTTTGCTCAGTTTGCTTATGTTTTTATGACTTTAGAACTCTATGGCTCAGTTTACTTTTATTTCGTTCTCTACTTGCATGTTCTCTTTCATTATGTCGTTGGTAGTTTTATTTATATCTTTTTTCTCCATTTTTGCTGATTGTCAAAAGGGGGAGAACCATTGATATTTGTCTTGATACTATGACCATTGCTATATATATTAGCACTATAAATTGTGTATCCTTGGATATGTATATTTGGATGAGTATTTACAGGAAATATCAGTTTACGGGAGAGTACGATTGTTCAAGTACGGGGGAGCCACAATGTGTCCAGGTATGAATATTGGACGTACAAATATCATGTTTTGTCAATTATCAAAATAGGGGAGATTGTTGACCCAAACCGGATCACAGTCAACCTAATCTTGACAATTAACAAAACAATATTTGTCATAATCCAATTTGACACATCGAGCTCGAAATCAATCTACTCAGCTCATTTGTTCCAGTTCACAGCTGCTTGGAGTTTTACTATTTTGTGTATACTAGAGTCTGTATTTTTTCTTATTCTTGAGTATAGGATGATGTACGTTGGGTCATACTGAGCACTTTGGGCTAGCCATAGTTTTATAAGTTTACTTAGCCCAAATCCCAATCAACCCATTCATCCAAAGCCCACAAAAGAACATTCTGTCCATAAAAGACAGAGTTCGGACCGAACTCTGCCTCACACAGAGTTCGGGCCGAACTCGGTCCCCTAAAATTTAGGATGCTGATTTTTAGGTCTTGATCACTGCTAGTTGTCCAACGGCCAAAAATTTGAATTATTTATACCGAATTCTGGCCGAATTCTGCCTACCCCGAACACTATAAATAGGCCTTGGTTTCTCTCATTTGAAACCATCCACTCTTCTCTTCTTCTTCTCTTACATAGCCTATATATTCAAGAGCCTTACCTTCCCATCCACTTAGCATTCAAACTTTCCAACCGTCCAAGTTGCTCTGTACGATCCAGCTAGAAGTTTGAAGTACAAGAAGTTGTAACCCACTTGGAAAAGTCCAAGTTTCGCCAAAGCGATCATTGAAAGAAGTTTGGCGTGCTCTTCTGTGAAAAGGTACGTGGTTGTAACCCTATTTCACAAATAGTGGATTTTAATCCTGAGCTAGAGTTCTCAGGCCTGGACTAGTCCTCCACGAGGAAAACCAGGTTAAAAATCTTGTTGTATTTTTGCTTGCTCTCTACTCTTTATTTCCGCATTTATTTTACTCTGATTATTTAGTTGGTGAAGAGAGTTTAAATTTTAATTGATCATTTTTGATATAAACTCTATTCACCCCCTCTAGAGTTGCCAACTTGTACTTCATTAGGGTCCTTCTTCTTGCTGTGGGAAGCCGCCTGCTTTTCCCTTGGTTCCTTGGTGTGAACCATATTGGCGTTAGCCAATTGCTTGGACAGTGGGTCCACCTTGAGTTGAGACCTCATCTGGTCCTCAATATAGATTTCCTGCAAGAGATCTTCAAGACTGATCTCAAGCTTCTTCCTATGCATGTTTGCATAGAACTTACTCCACCCAGCGGGGAGCTTTGAGACAATCCCTCCAACAACAAACTTGTCGGGGAGGGGCATCATCTCGTCTTCCAACTTCTGTCGCAACTTCAGAAATTCCTTTACCTGCGGCAGCATGGACTTCTCGTCCTCAAAGAGCCATTTGTGATATTTTTCAACCACAAATATCTTGCTCCTGTTCTTGTCTTCTTCGTACAGTTTCTCCAGAGACTCCCATATGTCTCTGGCAATAGGTTTCTTACTGTAAGATTCTGCTAGAGAATCCTCCATAGCATTCAGGATAAGCAGCCTGCAAATGCTATTCTCCCTTCTCCACTTGGCCTGAAGTTTAGTAGCCGCAGCGATTGCAGCAGCAGACCCAATATCTGGAACAATAGGTTCCTCTTCAAAAAGCACATGATCAACGTCTCTGAGTTGAAGAGTGAGATAAACCTTCCTCTCCCAGACTTGATAATGCTCTCCATCAAACTTTTCTAACTTACAAAAGTCAGTATTGAGGAGTGAAGCATTAAAGTTTTCCATCGTAGCAATATAGCTTTGAGATTGTTAGTGCCGGGGCACAATTTTTCGATGGAAAACTATGAATATGAAACAATTGAAAGAACAATGTTCCAACGCAACACTTCTAGGAAGGTTGCGCAAGTATAACAAAGATCTAAGAAAATCTCGTTATTATATTACGAGAATCCAAAAAGATTTCATAATCACAGCAGCAAAGAAGATGACAGACGAAAGATGGAAGATGGCCTGCTAGGGTGAATGATCACCGTTGCTGGGGTGAATGATCACCGTTGCTTCACTCCTCAAATTGTTAGTGCCGGGGCACAATTTTTCGATGGAAAACTATGAATATGAAACAATTGAAAGAACAATGTTCCAACGCAACACTTCTAGGAAGGTTGCGCAAGTATAACGAAGATCTAAGAAGATCTCGTTATTATATTACGAGAATCTAAAAAGATTTTGTAATCACAGCAGCGAAGAAGATGACAGGCGAAAGATGGAAGATGGCCTGCTGGGGTGAATGATCACTGTTGCTCAAAGCTATATTCTCCCTACACGAATAGCTTCCAGGAACCAGCAAGTTCGTCGGAGAACTTTGGAACACTTCTGCTCTTCTGACTCCTCGGATCGTACACAAACTCTCGTGCAAAAGCAACTCTGGTGCAAAGCTTCTCTTCTCTCTCACAGACTCTGTTTACTTGTGTTAAGAAACACTTGTAAACTTTCGTGACTCTCTGAATGTGTTCTGTATCGTATCTTTGCCTGTGAGAGAGAGGAGACCTTATATAGGCCCGAGTAGCAACTGCCCGGTTAGCATAACATTCGGGACGTGGTAATAACCACTCCGAACGTGCAGTAACCGCTCAGATCATGCACAGGCACGATCTGAAGCAAGTTGCGCCACTCTGGCAACCCGCGTGCCTTGTACTTTGCGCACAGAGCCACTTGCGCCATACTGTGCCACACGCCTTGTGCGTCTTGCACACCTTGCACCACACGCACAACGCGCACATTGTGCCACTTGCGCAACCTGGGCGCAACCTGGCGCAACCTGTGCGCAGCCTGCGCGCAACCTGGCGCAACCTGTGCGCAACCTGCGCACAACCTGGCGCGCAATCTGGGCGCGCACCCTGGTCGCGCAACCTAGGCCGTGCAACCTGTGCTGCGCAACGTGGCACGCAACTTGACGGCGCAAGTGGCTCGCGCAACGAGCGCAACTAAAGCGCACTATGCGCCTAGCGACGATGCTGACGTGCTAAGTGCAAAGTGCGCCAACAAAATGTCATATTACGCCTCATGAGCCCGAGTCCGAGTCCAAGTCGCTAAGCCCCTATGGGGCTTAGCTCCCATGGAAATAAATTTTCCAAGAGAAAAAAACATTAATGCTTTTAATTGTTGATTTAGTCTTTTTTCCATTAGAAAAATAACTCCACATGGCATACCCATGTGCACCTCCACACCACATGCGCATCTCTAAACTAGCATAGCTAATATATAGAGATACAACTTCTTGGCCTATCCGATGTGGGACTAAAATTTCTAAAGAAAAGGCCAAAAACCCCAACATACTGCACTCTACCTAGATGGATTATATACCACAATATCCAGTAGCTGGCCAACAGATGCATGATCTCCGGTTTTTCTTCCCATCCTAATGAATCTACGTGTTTTAAGTTACCTAATTAACCTAATGGTTATGCATAATCTCATGCCGTGGACACACGATCATCCAGCCTAAATATCATACCATAATGCAAGTACGCTGGGTGTGAATCTGCAATGGCTCCCGAAGGTTCCAACCTAGATTTATTCTGAGCGTAGACTTCAACATCTAATACACAGATCTTCCTCCTAGGCCACGCTACGATCACTGACCAACTACGAAGGTAACCGTGTAGGAAATAATATAATATAATATAATATAATATAATATAACACAAACAAGATATAACACCGCTGTGCACAGATCATAAATAGCACCAAAGTGCACAAGTAAACAGGAGCACCTCAATGCGATAACAAGGCCAGTACCTCAAAAGGCAAGCTAGTAATTATAATAGCACGAATACATTATAGCCAAGTCAGGAACATTGACAGTCAGGCAGTGACTCAGTCTAAGGTTCAATTATCAACAGTACCTTAGTTTGCTGGTTATCATGGGTACCAAATCTGAGATACGACCACTATACACTATGCTATCCAACACAATACAATTCTAGAACCCACTGGTTCATATAGAATCTATCATGAAACAACGTGATTTAATCAATCAGCAATCTAACACTCAGGACAGGACAGGACAGGACAATAGGTATTACCTATTCCAAGCTAAGCAGCTATCGAGTACAAGGGTTAGGACAAAATAGAAAGTCACTAGGATAAGGTTCATGAAGAACTAAACATCCGTAGTGAATAGAAGCTATCCTGAAGAAGGGTAGGCTAGCGATATACCGTTAGCGGTATACCGAAGATATACCGAAAAATAGACATCTCGAGATAGGACCCCACTTGAATCAAAACTATCAGACCGGTATACCGACGGTATATCGTCTCCACAGAAATTGTACAGACACAGCTCGAAAAATAACTTTTTGGGACAAAATAATATCCCGAGCTCCACCATTGCTATTATAACAAGTAACGAGGCTAGGGTTACGTCTCCTACAACATATAGGACTAGGTTTTTGAAGCTAAAAACTTAGGTATCACAACAAATTTCCAAATTACACCCTAGTATCCTAGGTTTCTAGCCTAGAATTAAATCCTAGGATAAACCACAAAAAATCTTCAATCATTGACATGAAACTATAATAAATAAAAAAGCAAATACATATGTTTTGGATAAAATTAAGTACATAAAACATAGGAAATCAAAATGCAAGAGAAATTTTAGTTTTCATTTACAATGGCAAGATATACTTGCCTAGGTCTAAGTTCCAAGTCAATTCTTCTACTTCTCCTCCTAGGAGAATTCAAAAATTACACCCTTGATCTCAAGATCAAACTTATAGTTCAACCCAAAGAGAAGAGAGAAGAAAATGAAGACGAAATGAAGAAGAGTGAGAAAAAGGAGAAGAGAGAGAAAGAGGGGTTTTAATGAAAAGGGAGGAAAGGGAGGCCCATTGGATGGATGACACATCACCAATCTGTCCCCCACCCAATCACAGTCGTTGAGAAGAAAACCAAGTAACCAATGGGTAAAGAGATAGCCCAGTTAGCACTGCTGAATGTGCTCACAGTAGCTCAACGGTATACAGGCTACTTAGAAAAATTCTCAGTTTGAGCTATTCAATGGTACGTCAGTCTAAGTACAAGACTCGAAATTCAAATCCAGTTACATAAGTCAGTTAATCGATTTTAGACTTGTCGATCACCTTACAGACGATCTGCCCGTACGACTCTCGAAACACTCACAGGAAATCAAGCAACATGATATATGGGTCCACTATCGGATATGAGTACTAACAATATAAGTGCAGAATACTATATCAATATCGGATATAGAAAAAGCACTAAATACATGATACGAAAACAAATAGCCGTATAAATACGGATATCGGAAACGGGGATTGACACATACTGACAAGCAATTCAGTAATTTATGAATTGTGATACCTTCAAGAAACCCTATGGAAGTATGAAAATTGATTTGTAGTATATGTAAAAATATCGCAGGAAAAGGCAACTTATTATTTTATTATGTTTCATTGCATAATGGGCCAAAGATACATTTATACAGGATCTCATGACAACTCCGTTTATATTTATGATGTGGTATGTGGAATGTCAATCATCTTCCTTTCTTTGTAGTTATTTTACTCGTGTCTTCTCAGTTATTATTGCTGACATGCTCACCTGTTTTTCGTGAATACCAAATTCTGGTTTTGGGAACATTTTTGATACAGAGCTGGTAGTTTATAGTCGGGTGCTTTTAATCTTGTGGAATTCTGGAAATTTTTGCGAATATCTTGTAATCCAGGTTATGGAAATCAGTTGCGTTGCAAAATTTGTGCTTCTAGTTTTCTACCTCCTTCCATTGTCATCCTGGTTCTAAATTTCCTTTTTTTGTTTACTACCATGGGACCTAATTCCTATGGTTAGCGGTAATGTTATGCTTAACAAGGCAGCTTAAACCAGGTACACCAAATGCTTCATTACAAGTCACACTTCCATACAGTCTAGTCACTGTTTAAGAAGAAAAGTCAAACTTTAGGCATGTTTCCCTACCTAATGCTCATACGCAGATAAATGCCGATGACTTTACTATAAATAATATAGCCCATTCCAGGGAAATAACGCTATACAGAATAAAAGAATTCGGTTGAAGGTTTGGTACCATTACCTTCTTTCCTTTTGTTTTCTGTCTTAGAAAGTCTGAACTTGGTTGATTCTATGTATCAAAGTGTTTAGTGTGCATGATGTCACAAAAATTCCCTTTTGTTTTCTGTGTTTGATGCGTGAAATTTCCGAAAAACATCATCCCTTAGTTTTGTTTCCAATAGGAGTACCCTCAGAAAAAAAAAGCATAACAAGCTTGACCTTTGATGCATTAGCTTCACCAAAATTGTATGCGGGTAAAATCATTTACTAAGAATGAGAAAATTATATTGTTTACTTGTTCCTGCTGATTTATTTTTAATAAATCTGCTTCAGAAACTTTTCAATATAGAATAATCATGAAAGGTGGCCAAATGATTTGCAAATTCATGGTGGCCAAATGCTTTAGGAATGGTGGCCAAATGATCTGAAAAAGTTGCATATGAACGTATTATGCTTAGGAAAATTCAGGTTCTTATGTCAGCTTGTTCTGTTATGTTTTTTCTACCATTAAAGAGTCGGTTTTAAAGGGTTTTTCCAAATTAGCAACCAACTCCAATCCGGATTCCTCTACCAAACTGAGTAATAAGTTTAATTGTTGGACAAAAGACTTTAATATTGTATTTTCAAAATGAAAAGCCGTAGCCCTTGGTAGTTGGTTCTGGTTGGATAGCTGCAATTACAAATCTTAATTTTCTTTGCATCTTCACAGAGGGCGGCTTACAGGTTTTGATATGACATAAATACAATACTTTTTTATTCTGATGTTGATATTTGCATCTTGGTCTTCAGAGTTATCTATTTTGCTCTGTCAATTGTTGCATGATTAGGTACTCATGCATCATAATCTAGCACAATTTCCCAAGTCCACCATGAACCCCACCTTGGACTTATTCGTTTCCAAATACTATGTACATTTGCAACAATTTTCTTTTACTGATGTCTTCCAATTGAACTTTCAAAATTAGTATGTTCTTCATGTGAGAAGGTATTTTGGTCTCAAAATTGTATGATTTCTCCTTTCCAGATTAATGAACTATTATGACCTCTAGCATTTACTTCTGACCATAATGTGAAGTATTAAACTAAACCGATATGTCTGTTATATTTTGATCTGACCATAATGTGAAGTATTAAACTAAACCGATATGTCTGTTATATTTTGATCTGGACTGAAACAATTTGGTAGCAACAAAAAGTATGGCTTTCAGAAAATTTAGGCCAAAACATGAAATGTCACTGCAAGCTGGCCAAGATAGCATCTAAGATTCTAAATCCTACTCACTAAATGATCATTGTGAGAAAGAAGCGATGCACAAGTTTCTCTTGTCACTCTACTCTTTCAGTATCATTACCCAAACTCCTTCCATTTCTCTCCCATTTCCTTTCTGACATGGCAACAACATTGCATTTGAGTTACGAGATAGGATTGAGGCCTCTAATAAAACTAGTGGATCTGGACAAAAGTGTGTTTGTATTATGATCTGTGTTCTAAAAGGCGGAAAAAAGCGGCGCCTAGGCGCTAGGCGCTGGGCAGCCGCCTAGGGTTAGGCCGGAATCGGCCATCTGGGCGGCGTTGCATTAAATCGGGATAAGGCGGCCGCCTAGGCGGGTGTAGACGGCTAGGCGGCAGCTTAGGTGGTCGACGACCATGCCAAAAAAATCGGTTTTTTTTTCCAGGACAGAAGACTTACCCGACCCGAACCCGTTAACAAAAGGTGAATCCCTATTCCTTTGGAAGGTAGACAGCAGCAGCAGCACGAGAAGTAGAGAGCAGCAGCAGCAGGCGGAGAGAGCAGCGGCAGCGGGAGCAGGTGAGTGATCTTCCTTCTTCTTCTTCTTCTTCTTCTTTGTCTGCTTTTTCTTTTTTCTTTTGCTGCTTCTTTTCTCTTTCTTCTGCTTCTTTTTTTTTCCTTCTTCTGATTTTTTTTTTTCAGCCGGATATATACTGCTACAGTAGCAGCAGCTGTTTACTTCTTCTTTTTTCTTCTGATTTTTTTCTTCTTTTTCTACAGTGGCAGCAGCTGTTTACTTCTTTTTCTTTTACTACAGTGGCTACACTGGCAGCAGCTGAATTTTTTATGCACAAAAAAAAACATACACCTGTTTAAAGAAAAAAATAGTTTTCATTAGAAAATTAAGTTAAATAGAAGAAAAAAATTGTAGCAGCAGCACAGTAGCACTAATTTTATGTAAGCTGAGTTTTCAATTCCTTTTTTTTATATATGCGGCGACCGCCTAATATTAGAAAGCCGCCTAGGCGGCCTAAGCGCTAGGCGGTGGGTGGCCGCCCGCCTGACGCCTAGCGTCTTTTACAACCTTGCTTCTCATTCGAGTGCAAAGTCCAAAGGTGGTTCAAACACCCCTTTTTTTGGAGAGCTCCTGAGAGACTTTTTTTTTGGCTTTACACAACATTAAATCCTGTGGGTGCAAAGCATCTGAGAAGAACCTCAGGATGTCATCTTACAAACAAAAAGAAGGAGAGTCAAAGTCTTGATGTCGAATCGTCAACGGAACAAAGCGATTGCGCACTGACCGGACTGTCACGTCCCGGTTCCACAGAACGAAAGTCGTCACTGGGTGTGATGTCGTACAAATCTAAATTGTACTTGTACAAGACAGAAATAACAACGATCGATAAAACAATCTCATAATCAAAATCGTTACAGCGGAACAGAAAAATTGATAGACATAAGATATAAGAAAATTATTCTTTTTATTGATAATTTACAGCATAATTACAACGACTCTTAAGCCAAAAGAAAAACATGACTTACAACAATGGATCTCATTACAATGGACGATGTCACATGGCTTATAACTCGTAAAACTAATACAATCAACAATATTTCATACATTTGTATGTCCTAAAAATCAAGTTGAATCTATCAAATAGGCAAAGAAGTCTTAATTGCGCACCCTTCAATGAACTGCGCTGGAGATAGATTGCGCTGCAAATCAAACGCGCGAGCTGAACTGCACTACCACCAGAACGCGCTACGCTAACGTGGCAACGCCATCATTACCTGACAAAGATCAGATCTTCTGACAGCCCGAAAAACGAGAAGTCCGTTCGTTTCTTGTGCAGCACAGCGCTCGAGAACAGCTGTACAACCTCAGCGCAGTTTGCCAGTCCAACCTCAGCGCAGTTTGACCAAGTCCGAATCCTAGCGCTATCCATTGACAAGAAGGAATCGTAGTCTGAAGCTAGCGCTATTCGGTTAGCGCAATTCATCAAATAACTGACATTTATTACGTGGCTTACATGCCATCAATTGCTCGCCACGTGGCAACCGCCTGTACACGACCAAGCACATTTCAATCAAACAATGCCACGCGTCTGAATACAGTTAGCCCACGATCGAGCAACTACCCAATAGGCCAGCGTAGTTTGTAGTCTGCGCAGTCTGTTGACAGCGCAGTTCATCATGTGCAATCCAGAATAACTATAAAATAGTTATTTCTAGAGCTCTATATATAGAGTTTCAAGTCCTTCATTAAGGAGATCAGATCATATTATCATCAGAGATCAGGAGTTCTTGTCCAAGTGCTGCTGCATTCTTCAAGGCTATCGTCTTCAAAGTTCACATCGTCCAAGGGATAAAGCGATCGTCTTAAGATCAGATTCCTATAGTTGTACTTTCCCAGAATTTATTGTACTCTTGTACTATTCTTTAAAAGTTTGTGAAATAAAAGACTTTTGTTTTTGCAAACAAAATGGCGACTCTGCTGGGGACGACTTTCTCCTCCGACGAGGAAGTGACAACTCAATATGACGTTGCGTCTATCGGAAAGACGCAGAAGACGCTGGTTGTGAAGGTCAACCAGACTGTCTATGATGCGATAATCAACTCTGGGGCTACTCGTCGCACTGTGGCCTCTGCCAAGAGCAAGGTCCGCTCAGTATGGACTCCGAAGTCCTCTGCGCAGTCATCTGCGCAGCCTGCTGTCTCTGCTGCCAAGGAACCAGTAACCACTTCTGTCCTTGCGCAAAATACCACCTGTGCTGCCAAAGCGCAAGCCAGAGCTTCAACTGCCCAGGCGCAGTGCAATGCTCCTCTTGCCACAGCGCAATCCACAACTTATGCTGCTATGACAAAGTGCAAGACCCCTCTCCCTCTGGCGCAGTTGGCAACCTCCTTCCCTCCTGCGCAATCCACCACTCCTTCGAACAGAGCGCAACTTAAGCACTCTGTGACCAAAGCATCACTTGCTACTTCTTCTAGAGCACAGGTTGCACTCCATGCTGGTTCTATGGCCAAGGAGCCATCTGTCATCTCCTTTAGAAGGCAAATTGCTGCTTCTTCTATTCCAGCGCAACCCAAAGGGAATAGTCTTTTGACTACTCTCCCTTCTTCTAATAACAAAGGGAAAAGCCCTGTCCCCCTTTCAAAGCCTCCTGTTGTTCCTGCGCAACCCACAGGGGGTAGTCTTTTGACTGCTCCTCTTCCGCCTCAGAATAAACGGAAAGGCCCTTTGGTCTTTTTTCAATCTTTCCTAGTTCAGAATCTAGAAAATAACAGAGGGAAACGCTCTTTAGCCAACCCTTCTTCACAAAATAAAGGAAAAGGCCCTTTGGTCTTTTCTCAGTCTTCTCCGGGTTTTACCGCAGAAGATCCATCTGAATGTGCCTCGACACTAAACAGTATAAAAACTTTCCCTGCTAAAGAGAAGAATATTGATCAGAGAGGCATCTTGCCTACTCCAGTTGCACATTTCCAAGATCTCCCAACTCTTCGGATATCCCGCTCGAAGCAGGAAAAATTGCTGGTGTCTCAAACGGAGGCCCCTGGGGTTGAATTTGCCGATTTACGGACTTATCTCAATAGGCCAGTTTCTATGAAACGCAAGCAACCAATGCCAAAAGTGAACTTGCATCAGAGGCACACTTCCAGGAGGAAAAATCCTGATACCTATGCCAATGAAGTGAGTACTTCTCTGTATACTCATGGGACAAAGCATCTGAAGAATCGAAATCATGTTCCGAATGTCGTCAAAGAATATGTCCCCGATCTCCGGGAACATCTCAAGCAGAAGCGGAACAACACTTCAACACCTCCAGTCCAACCATTGGAATGCCATTGTAATCACAAGGTGGTTATCAAGTGTTGTTGCCAGACGACCAAACGATCTATCTTCGATCGTTTAACTTCTGAACCAATGTTCGAAGATGAAGACGAGGTGCTCTATGCCTCTGTAAACATAGCTTTCCAAGACACTGGGGGTAGGAATTGTTCAAAGCATAGCAAACCTCGTAAGCCCAGTCAATGATATCTGGATTTACTCCATGAATCCTCTGAAGGAGTATTCCGACACATCCGATCTCGAATTCGAGACACAGCTGGTCGCAGGGATCTTCTCCAAGATCCTTCTGGTCACTTCTCTGTTTCTTATTCAGGGGACGATTCTTTCTCTGATTATGATGCATACAGTGAAAGCTCTGAACAGACATTGTCCTCTACTGTTCCCAGAGAAGTGTCAGCCTATGTAGTTACTGAAGATCCAGATGCTTCTAGTTCGGCCAATCAAGACCAACGAATCGTCGTACTGGAAGATAAATTGAAGACCATGGCTGAAATGATCGCAAGTATGCATACTGTTATCATAGCCCAACATACAGTATCACCGACTGCACCTGCTGTCAATCCAGAGATTATAGCATCATCGGTGCCTGTCAATGCAGGTCTGGGGGTACCGTCCCCTCCTGTAGCCTCAATACCTATTCAGGTTACACCCAGTCATTCAGGGGCTGGGGGTAGTGCTTACCATGCTGTTCCTCCTCCTAACACGGTGAGCCAGCCTATTACTTCTCCATCCTCAGGGGATGCCAATGAGGCTATAAAACTACTACGTAATCAGTTCGAGGCCTTCAAAGAGAAAGACGGTCTACAGAGGCTTGGGATCAAACAACCTTATCCAGTGGAATGGAAGGAAGTCCCATTCCCGCCAAAGTACAAGATTCCTACAATCACGCTGTTTGATGGCAGCACTTCTCCGAGTCAGTTCATTAACCATTTCGAGGTAATGACTGTCCAGCTCCAGCCAAGTGATGCTCTTTTTACCAGAGTTTTCGTCGGCTGCTTAGCCGGTACAGCATATGATTGGTACCGCAGCCTGCCTGACGGCTCTATTACTTCCTTTGTCGGGCTCAAGCAGATGTTCCTGAAACGATTCTACGAGGGTATCAACGATATGACTATATCCGCCCTCAACAAGATTAAGCAAAGACATAATGAAACTACTGAGAGTTTTATTGAACGATTCCGCCGAGAAGCACTCAAAATGCCTCCCGGAACCCCATCTGTTGTAACGATAGACACTTGTAAGTCAAATTTGTTGCCTATCATCAGCATGTGGACGGGGTTAACACAGTTCCAGGACTGGCCGTCATTCATTGTCAATGCTAAAGCAGCTGAAGTGAGTGCCAAGAAATTCAAACAGTTGGGGGTACACATGTCTAACCCTGATCGAGATGAATCTTTTGCATCCGGTGGCGGTAATCGCCAGAACAACCGCAAGAACAAAGAAACCTTGAATATCAACCTCAAGAACAAGGAATCCTTGGTTGTTAACGTGGCTCAACCGACGTCTACCTCTACTCCTTCTGCACCTCCACCAAAGGAACCTCGCCCAAAAGTAGAGTATTCCTTTGATGAAAATGATACAGCGAGCATCTTCGACTGTTTGCTGAAGAGCAATAAATTACAACTTCCTGACCCGAAGAAGCTTGATGAAGTCGGTAAGACTGACTACCCTAAGTACTGTATTTATCACAGGTTCATAGGGCATCCTACTCGGACATGCTATGTGCTCAAAGGCAAAATTCAAGAGTTGGTCAACGCCGGTGTTATCACTCTCCAACAGGATGAAAAGACTGTTACAGCCAACATGATTTCTGTACAGTTTGGTGACTTTCCGCCACAAGTAGTGCAAAGTGGCATTGTCCCCATTCCCAGGGCCACTCTTGATATCGAGAATCTTCTTCCTCCACAAAGTGAAGGTCTTGTCCCCTTATCCCTTGATAATGGCGAGATTACGTGGATTCATCCTGATCTTGTTAAAGATTTTGAAGTTCCTTCTTCCTCCAAGAAGCGCTCAAAGAGCAAGACAAAGAGCTGCAATATGGTGTCTTTTGATCCCATAGTTGAAGAAAAAATCATGTTGGGCACTAGGTCGGGGAAAACTTATCTACGGGAGCATCCAAAAATTCAGGAGGATCCTGCTTCGTCCTCCGAAGCTGTTCCAGTACAGCCTGTCTCTACAGAGGGCATCCCCTCCATCTCATTACCGGTTGTGGAACCAACTCCTCCTAAACCGGCAACAACTGACAAAGGCAAACAACAAGTCCGCTTCGACAAAGTTTTGAAGAAGCCATCCCCCTCTGGACTTGAAAAGCCATATAACTTTGATATATTGGCTCAACTGGCCAACACACCGGCTAGGCTGTCTATCTTCGAGCTCTTACGCCTCTCTAAAGAGACTCGAGAAACTCTGAGTGAGGCTTTGATGCAGGCAGACACTTGCTTAACTCTTCTCAAGAAACCTGAGTCAGAACTTGTCTCTTGTTTCCACTGTCACAATGTGCTGGAATTAATTCCAAATATTACTTTCACACAAGATGACATGTTGATGGAAGACAATCGACATGACTGTCCTCTCTACTTTACAGGATACGTCGACTCCATGAAGGTCAATCGTATTCTGATAGATCCAGGGTCAGCACTCAGCATCATGCCTAAGACTATGTTGGATTCTCTGAAGATTCTAATGCATAGCCTCTCCGGCACTATCACCACCATTCTGGGATTCAACCAGGGAAGAAGTGAACCTTTAGGCAAGATACGCCTAAAACTCCAAATTGGCAATCTTCGCACGAAGGTGACCTTCTACATTATAGACAACCATGGTTGTTCCTACAATGCTCTTCTGTGGAGACCATTCCTTCATGAACACAATATTATTCCTTCTACTCTCTATCAATGCTTCAAATACGTTGATGACAAAGGAGAAGTCCAAAAAGAAGTTGCGGATCTCTATCCGTTTAAAGGCGTTGAAGCATATTGCAATGATGCTCGCATGTACAAAGAAGAGTTTATGAAGGTAGTTTTGGCTATGGATGGTGAAGAAGAGCAGGAAGCAGTGCCTAGTGATACTCCCATCATACTTGTCAAAGGGCGTGTCTCTCATCCTCAATCCTCAAAACCACTAGCTATTCATCTGCCAGCCCAGAAGCAATCAACTGGTGGTAATCAAGGTCAAAGGGAGCTCACCTCTTCTGAGCTGCTTGTTATTGACTTACGTCATAACAAGGATAAAAGGGAGCTCACCTTTTCTGAGCCACTTGTTATTGACCTTCGTCGTAACAAGGATAAAAGGGAGCTCACCTCTTCTGAGCCGCTTGTTATCGACCTTCGTCGCAACAAGTCTAATCCTCCTTGCTCTTCTTCTCCTCCTCTTGTAATCGATCTGACCAAGCCTACTAAGGCCAAAGGTCCTGTTGTAAATATGGATGTACAAATCAATGAAAAAGTATCTACTTTCCAGTATACTGATGTCATTTATCATACTAAATACTTTTTGGATATGCTAGACAGCTTTCAATCATTTACAAGAGGTCGTACAATCTCTTCAGACAGAGGTCTTATTTGAACATCCAGATGACTCGTATTTTGTTGTCCCTTCTCGAAAGAGAGGCGAGAGTCCAATACTTTTTAGTAAAGGGCCAGAACAAAAATTTAGCTATACAGATGATTGCAAAAATAACGATATGGGACGTCTCCAACTTCGTCGTTATAGTCAACAATCAAAAGACATCATCCGAAAGATGGGTTATGACTTCAAAAATGGCCTCAATTATGGCAAGGGTAGACGAACTCCAATTCGTACGGTTGTTCCGAAAGAAAAATCAGAGATGTACTACAGCAGGACGAAAAGAGGTCTTGGATATACTTTACCTCCGGTCTTATCTCCAGAAGTCTCCGAATCCGATAGTGAAGAGCGCTCCAACTCTTCTGATTCTAGATCATGGGATTCTGACACCAGTATCGATCAAGTTCATCGATTGATCGTATCTTCTAACATGGTCTCCGCTGAACTCCCGGAAGGTTATAACGAAGATATCGAAGAAAATCCTGAAACAGATCCTTGGGCTCAACGAATGGACACCCAATGGGAACTCTGATTCGAACAACGAGAACCTCCTACCGAAGATCAATTGATCCAAATTGACGTAGGAGAAAATGGGTCACCTCGTCCAATATTCATCAGCAAGAACCTTCCAGAGACAGATAAGCAAGAATTAATTCTTCTTATTCGAGAATATATTGATGTCTTTGCTTGGAATTATGAAGACATGCCAGGTTTAGATCCCAAAGTTGCTACTCATTAACTAAATATTTTGCATAATGCAAAGCCGGTCAAACAGCAGCAAAGGCGATTCAAGCCAGAAATGATGCACGTAATAGATGATGAAGTCAAAAAGCTCATAGCTTTTGGCTTTATTCGAGAAGAACAGCATCCTGATTGGGTAGCCAACGTTGTCCCAGTTTTGAAGAAAACTGGCAAAGTTCAAGTTTGTATCGACTTTCGGGATCTTAATGAAGCCTATCCAAAGGATGAATTTTCTCTCCTTATTACAGATGTCATGATCGACAACACTTGTGGGTTCGAAAGGATATCCTTCATGGATGGATTCTCTGGATACAATCAGATTCGGATGAATCCTGAAGATAAAAAATATACTTCTTTCCGTACTCCTCGCAGAGTTTACTGCTACACAGTGATGCCATTTGGTCTCAAGAATGTGGGTGCAACTTACCAACGAGCTATGAGTACCATCTTTCGAGATCATCTGCGTAAAACTGTCGAATGTTACGTTGACGATATTGCTGTCAAGAATCGTCTAAAGGAAGATCACATCCAAGATTTAAGAACTATCTTCAATCTAATACGCCAACATCAACTTAAAATGAATCCCACCAAGTCATTCTTGGGTGTCTCTAGTGGTAAATTTCTCGGCTTCGTCATTACCTCTAAGGGTATACACGTGGATCCCGAGAAGATCAAAGCCATTCAAGAGATGCGTCCTCCACTCAACTTAAAAGAGCTACGAGGATTCCAAGGTCGACTTGCGTACATCAGGAGGTTCATTTCAAATCTGTCTGGACGCTGCAGACCATTTACTCAGTTAATGAAGAAGGGTGTATCTTTCATTTGGACTGAAGAATGTCAACGAGCATTTGATGATATAAAGCGATATCTCATGAACCAACCAGTCTTGGTGCCACCAATCTCAGGCATACCATTCTTAATGTATGTCCGTGCTATAGATCATTCATTGGGTACTTGCCCAGAAGAACAAAGAAGGCCTTGAACAAGCCATCTACTATTTTAGTCGTACTATGATTGGTGCTGAACACCGTTATAGTCCGGTTGAGAAAGAATGCCTAGCTCTTATGTTCGATGTTCAAAAGACTCGGTATTATATCATTGGCCAAACCATTCACGTCATTTCCCGAGTTAACCCTCTTCAGGTACTGATGAAGAAGCCTAGCACACTCAATTCCCGACTGGCCACATGGGCCATTCTGTTAGCCCAATATGACATGGTTTATGTTTCGCAAAAGTCCGTTAAAGGTCAAGCACTGGCTGACTTTTTAGCAGCTCATCCTATTCCGGAAATATCTAAGCTTTATGATGAAATTCCAGACGAAACATTGGAATCAAACATGATCTCTGAAGAATTTCCTACCCGGCGTCTGTTCTTCGACGGAACATCCCGGATCGGACCTAATGGAACCATTGTGGCAGGAGTTGGAATTGTTCTAGTCTCCCCAGAAGGATTAGCTATCCAAAGAGCTTATTCCTTAGACCAGCCGTGCTCTAACAATGTGGCTGAATTCAATGCCTTGCTTATTGGACTCCAGTTAGCTAAACAATTGGAAGTCGAATATCTTGAAGTCTACGATGATTCTAAACTGGTTGTCAATCAGGTTAGAGGAACATACGAAGTCCGCCATCAAGATCTAGTGCCCTATCATGAAGCTGCAATTTACATGGCTACATCATTCAAGGCCTTTTTCATTGAATATGTCCGACGAGCTTGCAACACCGAGGCAGATGCTTTAGCTAATCTTGCAGCAGTCTTAGCAATTCCTGTCAAAAGACAACAAGTGGTTGTTGTTTCCAATAGAGAGTTGTTCTGCATTAAAAACAATCGTAACATTGAGTTCAGTAACTTTGCTGAAGTCAATGTTATCAATGAAGATTGGAGGGCTCCTTTCATCGACTTCGTAGTTCATGATATACTTCCTGAAGATCCTAAGGAGGCTACAAGTATTCGTCGACGATCTCTTCGATTCTACTACAACCAGACCACCAAGACTCTTTATCGACGGACTTATGACGGCCTGTTCTTGCGCTATCTTACTGGCGATGAAGCGAAGCAGGTATTGCGCGAAGCTCATGATGGTGTCTGTGGAGCACATCAACCCGGCCCTAAGCTACAAGATCGTATCCGATGAATGGGTTATTACTGGCCCTCTATGGTGTCTGATGCTATTGAATATGCAAGAAAATGTCGAGCCTGTCAAATCCATGCAGATTTCATCCATCAACCATCGGAATTCTTTCATCCGACTGCTGCTTCCTGGCCTTTTGAAGCTTGGGGCATGGATATTATAGGTTCCATCAATCCTTCTTCTTCTAAAGGACATCGGTTTATACTAGCAATAACTGATTATTTCTCCAAGTGGGCCGAAGCTATACCTTTGGCTGAAGTCAAAACTAGCGGCATCATCAACTTCGTCAAACATTATGTTATCTACAGGTTTGGTGTGCCTCGACGAATCATTCACGACAATGGACCTCAGTTCATCAGTCAAAAGTTTACCAGATTCTGTGATGATCATCGGATTGACAATGTCGCCTCTACGGCTTACAACCCTGCTGCTAATGGCTTGGCTGAAGCCTTCAACAAGACCATTATCAAGCTCCTTAAGAAGTTTGTGTCTACTAACAAACGAAACTGGAGTAAAAAGCTTGGAGAATGTCTATAGGCCTACCGTACTACGGTTCGCAACCCCACAGGCTGTACACCCTTCTTTCTGGTGTATAGTTGTGAAGCAGTTCTACCTTTAGAACTTCAAATTCCTTCCTTGAGGATTGCTATCGCTAACGAACTTACTACGGAGAACAATGATCTTCTTCGACTTCAAGAATTAGAGGCGCTCGACGAGAAGAGGCTATTGGCTCAACAACATATTGAATTATATCAAGCCCGCATCTCGAAGACTTTTAACCGCAAAGTTAAAGTCAGAGCCTTTCAGAAAGGAGAACTCGTTCTTACAGTCAGACGTCCCATGACTATGACTCACATGAGTAAGGGCAAGTTCGATGCAAAATGGAAAGGGCCTTATATCGTGATCAAAGTCTTCTCAAATGGAGCCTATCAACTCACAGAGCTGGACGGTCGAGTTGCAATGATGCCCATCAATGAAAAGTTCCTTAAAAAGTATTATGTATGAATGTAAAAAGGATTTCTTGTAAATATGATCAGACAGTTCATAAATAAAGTTTGATTTTATTTCATCATAAACGATGTTACATGATATCAAGGACGAGAATCACTATCGTCCTTCTTAAAGACAGGACGAGGACCACTACCGTCCTTTTCAAAAATATAGTCGACAAAAGAGCCGAGGACATCCTTGCTCGATTTCACCAGAAACGCACAAGCGGCCATCCTCATGGCCTCCTCTTCTTCAGTCTTCCTTGGTTCAACCAGGAAGTCCAGGATGTCCCGTGGCGGCTTGGGTGCAGATGAACCTTCACCCGCCTCCGTCTGCTTTGGCTGGGGTGGTTCGGCTGGACGTTCCTCCGTGACTTCTTCAACCTTCGGGACAATCTCAGCCTTCTTGGATGCATCTTCAGATGACATCTTCGTGTTAAAAGTGAAACTGATCATTCCATCTAAATTTCTGTTCTATTTATAGACAGAGATTTTTGAGACAGTCGATTACGCGAATCGAAGCGACGTATTCTTCACAACATTCATCCTATTCATCCGACGGCTCATCCGTTCATTCCATTTATTATGACGGTTCACCCATTCATTCCATTTATTATGATGGTTCACCCGTTCATTCCATTCATTTGACGGTTCACCCGTTCATTCCATTCATTTGACGGTTTATCCGTTCATTCCATTCATTTGACGGTTCTTCCGTTCATCCCAGTCATACGACGGTTCATCCGTTCATCCTGATGATTTATTTCGTTCATACATTCTGACGACTCATCCGTTCATCCATATCAACAACTTGTCACGTCTTTATGACCTCTGATTAAGTTGTCTACCGAAATAATGATATTCAAAAAAGAAAAATTATATTCTGCCATGTCCACATTACCTCTGAGCAGATATAATGAATATAATTATTTTCTAAATCAAGAAATATATCATGTCCTGAACCTCTAAATATATTTTCTATTGCTATTAATTATATCCGTAATAGGATATGCAACAAATAATAGAGCCACAAAATAATGTCTTTTCATTGATCAAAATAAAAGGCATTACAAAAAGACGTATCACAAAGGAGAAAGTACAAAAGATTTTCTTTTACTCAATCGGTGGGGTCATCAGACTAGCTATATGATGCTTCAAGGTTTGAAGTCGTTCTTCATGAGAATCCAGCACCCGCTTTCTACCTTCCTCTATTCCAGATTTATCGTCAAATGTCGGCAAGGTCACTAGTCGGCGAGCGATTTCATCTTGATGAGACTTGACAAACTCATTCTTCTCATGGGTCAGAATGTCTAGTTGCTGAACTGCAGCTTGATGCTGTATAGTCTCTTCTTCAAGAGCAAGTTGAACGATTCTTAACTCTTCTTAAAGTCGAGCAAACTCTACCTTCAGTTCAGCAACCTTCTGTTCTTTCTCCCCAGCAGCATACGCTACTATTTCCATGCTCTGAAGACTTTGTAGCAAAAGTGTCCAAGAAAGTCTTGAAATCAGCTTTTGTGACCTCAGCTTCTCGAGTCATCCTTTCAAACTCGACATTCACCAGTGGCTCTACCTCCCCCCGATTAAGATCTTTGTAAATCTTAATTAACTCCTCCAGCTCATCCAGCACATGTTCGAGATAGGCGGCTTGAGCCTCATCACCCTGACTTCGGATGCCGCCGATCAGATAAGAAGTTGGACTTCTAACAGTGATGAAACCAACACTCTCTTTCTCCATTACCCTTTCTACTAAAGGTCCTAATGAAGTGAAGAAGAGGTTGGTGAAGGAGCCAACTATAAATTTGTTGGTAGCCGCTGCACTAGGTGTGGCAGCGACTCCTATAGAAGTTGTAGCAGCAGATGCCTGTGAAGGCGGAAGTTTGGCTTCCTGAACATAGGCTGAACTCTCTTTGGACAAGGGAGCCATAGTGGAGCTAGTTGCCCCTCCCAGATGTTCCTCTGTGAAATCAAATAAACATCATCAGTTTGCTGTTATTAAGGACTATCAAAAAGGATCAAAATGAGGGCAAGTTTACCAATGCTGGGTTTAGTGACAAGATTGTCATCTGTTGACATAGGCTGCAGCCTCGCAGAAGTAGCTTCAGACATCACTGCCTGACTACTTCCCGCTTCAGAGCTGCCTGATAAATAACGGCTGCTGCTGGCTATCGCTTTTGTCTGCACTATGTCAGTACATACCGGAGGAATTATAGAAGGTTGAATTTCTGCATGAATGAAAGTTAAGATGTCAGTCATTTGATCTATAAAAGAAGATTATCAATATCAGTCAATACCTCTTGGATCGGTGACAGTAGCTTCCTCCGGTGCTACTTCATTAACAGCGTTCTTCTCTTATGATGCATGAGCATCAGCATCCTCTTCCGGATTCAGATTGTCATTAACATTCTCCGCTGATGTTTCTTCATCATCTGCACCCTCTTCTCGTGCTTCCTCATCATCACTTGCGTCAACTGGATCTATATCATCATGGAAGCCAAAGTCACAGTCTTCCAGGGCCTCGATCATTAGTCGATCTTCTTCAGCCCGACGCGATCTTGGTGTAGCTGGAAGGTGAGCAGCTTCCATTGCAAATATAGGAGAGGGCAATACTTCGACAGAAGATCCCGACTCATTGATTGGGATCGGAGTTGCAGTTGCTTCTCTGGCTTCTGCAGCCTCATCCTTTGTCTCTGCGGTTTCTTCTTTCTCTGTATTGGCAGCTTCTTCTTGTGTATCTGTCACCTGCCTAGGCTCAGGAGCAGGTGTAGGAGAAGGCATCATAACCCCGGCGGCAGCACTTACCAGGGCCGATGCATGGATAGATCTTGGGGGAGTGGTTACTTTCTTTCTGAAAGCTAATTTCGTCCTGCGTAGAGGTTCTTCCGGAATCTCTACGTCTGCTGCGTGTGTTTTTCTTTGGATGGAAGTAGGGGTGGTTGCCTCTTCTCTATGAACCGACTCAGCCTGCTGCCGAGACTGCGAGCGAGAAGTGACTCTTTCTGAAGAGTCTACGGCGGTCTTCTTCTTTGAGACAGGAGAAGATGTTTCTTCTGCCTTCCTCTTCTTCTCCTTGATCGGAGATCTTACAACTTTCAAAGAGACATGCAGCGGTTCGTAAACTTTTTCAGGGAAGTTGGCTTCCCTCGAAGCTTCTAGAGGCGTATCAGCTGGCTCATGCTCTTCATCATTACCAGGAAGCAACAAAACAGGTGCTCCTTTTCTAAATCGAGTTACTGTCGCAAAGCTGTCTACTAGATTGAAATTCTCAGTAAAAGTATTTACTGACGTGTAAAAGATCGAATAAGTATACAACATGCGTGGGCCATGATCGTTCTTTGACGGCATCGAGAACGTCGTCTTTGTGTCACAGGCATTGTAATAGGCCCAAGCCCGGGCTCCATCAATTAAATAACCTTTTCCCTGTAGGCACGTTATGGCATTGCCTACATGAAACTGGTCATAACCAAATTGGCACGCAAAACGGCTTGGGAGATAAGGCTCCAGATAACATTCATCTTCAAACCGATACACCAAGTGTGATGGCCGAATTGTCCTCAGCCAATCAAAAGCTCTATGGCCCAAAGGCTGCATCCTCATAGAGTCGACGAGGTTTGTTGACATATGCTCATAACCAACTGGAGGGGGAACACAGTAAAAGTTCCATCCCTTGTCGAGATTCAAAGCTCGCCGGCAGTCTCTCAAAGTGGTATAGATCCACTTACATCCGGAGAATCTTCTTAAAAAGCTGTCGCCCACTGCCCTCATATCAGGATTCATTAAAGAAGGATGGTGTAGAAGCAGCCATCCAAACAGATATGTGTACAGAAGTTCCAGCCGAGGGAAATGACCCTTTTCGCCTTTTCCTCGAATCATCGAATCAACGAAGAGACTGAGGCTGGCGTTCATCCTGCATGTCATTGCTGACAGCAAATCCATCCGGTAGCCGAAAACTAGACGGACGGCAGCGAACAGTACACCGCGATGGAAGTGGTCAACTGGACTGGCCCCAGGAATGACATATCGCCGAAGCCAGTAAGTGAGGAAACCTATCAATTGGGCTTCCTTTGACATGGGCCTGTAACCCATCCTCATGTAGCTTTCAATGATGTCCCATTCCTTGAAAGGAGGATATTGAAGATCATCCTCAATCGTGATATCCATATCATTGTGTGTCTCTATCAACTCTATCACTTCGCTATTGCTAAGTCGTCGAAGAAGTTGGGATGGCAGTTCTCATGTTCTTTGGTCTTCTTCTCAATGATGTGGTTAAGAAAACGATAGGGAAACCATTTGGTGGAATAGCAGGTGCCGGCTGTGCCACTCTTGTAATATAGAGAACAGATCTTGTAATGGCATAGTAGCTCTTCAAAGACTGCTACCATATCGGCATTCTCCTGGCGCAGTCTGTCTAATTCATCATTTGTCAGGAAAAACTCTTCATAGGGGATATCCCCCATTGGCAGATGAGAGATGTACTTCATCTCATGCAAAGCTAATCCAATTTCCCCATGTGGCATCATGAAAGTCCCAGTCCTATAATTGTAACTCTCCGCCAACGCGAGAAATATATGTAGATTAGGGGGGAAGCCATAAATAGTGGCGTACACTGCTTGGTACAGATCAATCTCCTTAAGCCGAGCTTCAAATTGGACCAATATCCAATTGGCTACACAGATCCATCTCTTATTATCCGGGTTCACAAGACCTGTCAACCGCAGATCTTTGTCCGGATACCTCCCTTCCACCTTCGTAAACTCATTTGCAAATATTGGAGTTCTCACTGGTAGCAGCAGGAAAGAATCTTCCGGCGGGATGCAACCGGGTTTTAGTCCTCTGAGTAAGGAGTTATGTCGCTCAGAAGAACTGTAGAACACATCTTTATGGTCTGACCCCTTCTTAACACAGATATTTCCCGCTCGGGCTTGCTGCAGTGGAGTTATCTCCCATTCCATTCTTCTGGGATAGCCTGCAAAAGTATATCGGGACAAAGGAAGGCATCTGGAGATCTCTGGCAGAAGTATCGTCTTCTCGCACCTCTGGAAGATTCTCTGTTCCATGCGAGGCCTCGGCTGAGAATTCTTGTCAAAAGCCTCACCAAACAAGAATAGAGGTTTCTTATGGGTGACAGCGTCGGCAGTCTGAAGAGGCTGCCCGTTCATTAGACATAATAAAGTGTCATTATCTTGTGCGGTCAGGACAGCCTGCCAAGAAGACGGTAAGGACAGTCAAGAGACAAAGATCAGTATATGCAAAATCAACAAGTTTCTTCAAAAAGTTCATCAAATTGCGTTGTGTGAAACAAGCTATCAGATTGCGCCAGCACAGTCAACATGCGCAAGGTATCAGATTGCGCCAGCACAGCCAATGTGCGCAAGACATCAGGTTGCGCTAACATACTTGTGCAAAACATCAGTTTGCACTGGCACAACCGGCTTGCGCAAATCGATGGATTGCGTTGAATATTTTGTTAGCGCTTTCCAACCGATTGCGCAAGAATACAGTTTTCATAAAAATGAAAACTGTTGTACATGCAGCCGAAACCCTAAACAGGGTGGCGCAAATACCATCAATCTCTAAAAAGAGAGAGGTATGAAGGTCTGAAAATATCAAAAACCCTAAAAAGGGTTTCGATCATGGTTCGTCATTTACCTTGAAGCGATGGATGACCCATCTCGTGACGAGATACTCGTGGTTCAACACGAGTCGAAGGTTCAGCGGGGGCCTTTCCCTTCTCGGTGGTCGATCGCTTGGGTGCCATTGCTGTCATCGACAAGAGGAAGAAGAAAAAGTCGGAGTAGGGGAGGAGCTTCTGTCTCTTGAGAAATCGAAAGCAAGTAAAGGTTGAAAGAAAAAGAAATAAAACTATTTATAGTTTCTCAGAAGTGTAACAGTCACCTCCGATTGCGCCACAAAAGACGGAACTAATTCCTCCAAACGCGTAATCAAAGCGCAACTTGATTTTAAATTCGAAATTCAAAGTATTTCGAAACTTTGAATATTTTCAAATTTTGAAAACTTTGAAGGGGGTCTTGTATGTCCTAAAAATCAAGTTGCATCTATCAAATAGGCAGAGAAGTCTCAATTGCGTACCCTTCAATGAACTACGCTGGAGATAGATTGCGCTGCAAATCAAACGCGCGATCTGAACTGCGCTACCACCCGAGCGCGCTATGCTGACGTGGCAACGCCATCATTACCTGATAAAGATTAGATCTTCTGATAGCCTGACAGCCCAAAAAATGAGGAGTCCGTTCGTTTCTTGTGCATCACAGCGCTCGAGAACAGCTGTACAACCTCAGCACAGTTTGCCAGTCCAACCTCAGCGCAGTTTAACCAAGTCCGAATCCTAGCGCTATCCATTGACTAGAAGGAAGCATAGTCTGAAGCTAGCGCTATTCGGTTAGCGCAATTCATCAAATAACTGACATTTATTACGTGGCTTACATGCCATCAATTGCTCGCAACGTGGCAACCGCCTGTACACGACCAATCGTATTTCAATCAAACAATGCCACGCGTCTGAATACAGTTAGCCCACGATCGAGCAACTGCCCAATAGGCCAGCACAGTTTGCAGTCTGCGCAGTCTGTTGACAGCGCAGTTCATCATATGCAATCCAGAATAACTACAAAATAGTTATTTCTAGAACTCTATAAATAGAGTTTCAAGTCCTTCATTAAGTAGATCAGATCATATTATCATCATAGATCAGGAGTTCTTGTCCAAGTGCTGCTGCATTCTTCAGAGGCTATCGTCTTCAAAGTTCACATCGTCCAAGGGATAAAGCGATCGTCTTCAGATCAGATTCCTATAGTTGTACTTTTCCAGAATTCATTGTACTCTTGTACTATTCTTTAAAAGTTTGTGAAATAAAAGACTTTTGTTTTTACAAACAACATTATGTCCTTTATAAACAAAAGATGTCATCTTCTAGCCGAACAACTTCAAGTTGTCACGCGAGCTCTAAATACCTCAGAACGTCCAAGCAACTCTCCACACTTGTAGAGGAGGGGGTCAGCACATTGAAAAATGTAGTGGTGGACAATCTAAACCCAACTCACCTAAACTAACATGGCAATCATACGAGGACAAGTAAAATGATTATGTGATCTTTCTACTTGATCCGTTAACAAATCATAAACATGTATATATGAATATAAATGTATCACTTAACATGATGAATCTTACCCAAGGCTACCATCATTTTCTATAAGATAAGGATTTGATGTTCATAATATATGTATCATAAGTGTGTCCATGCACCAATTGTTAGCTTTCATAACATATATGTCATGAGTTCGTCCCTACAAACAAACAACTTGTTAGGCCTGTAAACAGATTAGCATCAGCATGCGGCCTAACTATATGATGGTTACTAGTAACAAACCATCTTGGACTATACATGGTATTACGACGCGCCCCTTCCAACCCGTGTCGCTCACCCCACTAAAGGTCCCACAGTAACTCGAACGTGAAACACGTTTCACATAATTTTCTTCTAGGCCGAATCGGTCTTGGTGTCCCGGATCCGGTTCGAGGAAAGCCAAACATTGTACACAAGTTGTCAATGACTATGAAAATGTGTGAAGTTTCACTATAAAACATATGCATGGTATATAAACTGAGATTATCTCGTGAATGAACTATTGTACATTGTCTACTAAGTATTATTCCGATAGGCGAATCATCGGTCCCAAAATATTCCAAATCACATCCGACCATTATGTGGTACCAAACCACATCCGACTATTCCATAGCACCAAACCACATTCATACCTCTTCCCAATCTAGGGGTTACTACAATTGTCTACTCAATAGTCTCAAATCTTTTCCAAAACTCCATATATTTACAACAACATTAAAATATTTCACATGTCTATAACAATAGTACAATATTTTGCATCTTTCTATAAAGCAAGTTAATAGCAACAATATACTCTCTTTTATCTCTTGTTATTTTACTTAGCATAAATAATTTCATGAAAATAGAAACAAAGACTAATAAGGGTTCTTTTTATTGAGTGTGAAAGTAAAGGAGAGGATGATCAAATTAAACCACCCACTATAATGAATAGCCTTTCTGTCTCGATTAAGCATATATTGAATGATTTCTCAAAGAGACAATTTGATATGATATACAATCTTCATAATTGGTATAACCATACAAGCGAGTCATGCTCCATAAATCATTCAATCCGGCCAAGTTAAGCAACTCTTCATCATCATTCAAGTCCCGCGATTTATTACATAGATCAAATCCAATCAGTCTGTTCAAGCCAACCAACCAATACAATGCTCCGTTCGGAGCGGGACATTACAGACCCTTTGATCCAACAAGCCAGCATAATGTACCGTATGGAATAGGACATTACACGGACATCCATCAGCACACTTCCCCAGAAGTCCACTTGTAGAAGATTCATTGTAAACTCTCATTCGAGAACATTCTTTGCAATTGTATACAAGAACACAAGTTATTCCTTTTTAGATTAAACACCCACGTACTTGCCAATGATTGGCGACAAAATTAGTGAGACTTCAGGTAGTGACATATCATCCATTGTCGCTTCTGATGTTTCTTTCTTAATTTTATACGTCCCTGAGTCCACCAATGAAGACTACACATATGCCGCTATGTCGATCATTGACTTGCATATTCTGGTAGTGGAATCCAACCTGAACCACTAAGCCAAGCTCAACTTGACCCAACTTCCTTACCTTAACCTGAACTCGCTGACTCAAACATGAACCATAACTGGATAAACCCGAACCGTTGACCTGAAGTCGATCTAATCAAACCTTGTCGCAACCCAAACCTGCAGACCCAATGACCTAAACCCGACACGACACAGATCTGCCTTGATCTCGAGCAGAATCCGAGATTGACCCAACCTGGACCCAACTTGAACCCAATTGACCCGAAATTCACAGGCCCAGACCCAAACCAAAGTGACTCGTACCCGACCACGACTAACCAATCCTCTTGACGCGGGACGAAGACCCAAAAATAAATTATTAATATGAAATTATGGATTTGAGAAGATTTGGGTGCAGAAGTTTTAATTGAAGAGTGAACAACAACTATCATAAATTTATCATAAGAATTATAATAGAAATGGAAAATAATAATTAGGATTACCGTTGGAGATCGGAAGCGGAGAAACTACGTTGAAGACGTGAACGTCAAAAGCAGAGAAGCAACTAAGGTAGAGAGATCTACTTTAAGGTTTTGGCATCGCACTATAAACTCAAAATAGATTTCTCATTCTCAATTCTTCGATCCATACCTTATGAAATTACAAACTATTTATAAGCTACAAAACAATCAAAATAAGATAAACTAAATCTCTAAGTTCTTATCCATAAGATAAGTCAATCCCTAACCAATCCCAACCAATTCAAGAGATAAAATTCTCTTTATTTTGTTTTATTTTAACAAACAAACTAAAGAAATCCAAAATAACCGAAAATCCTAGTTGTTCTCCATCATTCTTCTCGACTTTGAAAAATTCACCTCCTGGTGAATCAAGTGTGAAATCCGAGAATTATGCTCCTGTTGAGGCCCTCAAATTCGGCCATGGCCGAGGCCTTTGCTCTGACAACTTAGTCAACGTTGAAGCATCTGACAAGACGACAAAACTCCATGGCGGTACTAGGGGTTGTGGAAGTGGAAGAAGTATAATATTCAACATGGACCAATCAGACACTTCAACAACTTGTGGATGTCTCGATGTCTCCAAAAAAGTAAAATGATCGTCCCTATAATCAATTATTATTTCCTGCAAACTATTACAATTATTTGTAACAAACATATAATAGAAATTGTTCACATATTCAATTATTGGGACACGTTTAAAATATTTAGGCGACTTAATATGTTTTTTTTTAAATTTATTTGTTTCATCATATGACATACTTAATTCTTCTAATGATGATATATAACGCTCAAAATTTATTAATGATTTAAATATAGACTTATAAAACCCAAAAAAATTTACTGGTTTAAATCTAGACATAGACTCGGACTTGGATTTAACTTCCGATTCATCTATGGCAGACTCGGTAGGTTCTATTAAAGAATTTTTTATGCATATTTTAGCAATAATTTTTACTTTTATCTCGATTGGAAAATTCTTCAAACACTTTTTTCATTTCAGCAAGCATCTTATCATATATATTATCCATTATCGCACAAAATTGTTGCGAGAAATTTTGTATAGACATTCTTGTATGGGTCTTACCTACCTTCGTATATAACTATTTCTAAACCAGGATTTGGCTTTGATACAAATTTGACGCGGGACGAAGACCAAAAAATAAATTATTAATATAAAATTAGGGATTTGGGAAGATTTGGGTGCAGAAGCTTTAATTGAAGAGTGAACATATATTATAAATTTATCACAAAAATTAAAATAGAAATGGAAAATAATAATTAGGATTACCGTTGGAGATCGGAAGCGGAGAGGCTAAGTTGAAGACGTAAACGTCGAAAGCGGAGAAGCAACTAAGGTAGAGAGATCCACTTTAAGGTTTTGGCATCGCACCATATAAACTCAAAATATATTTCTCATTCTCAATTTTTCGATCGATGCCTTATGAAATAATAAATCTCTAAGTTCTTATCCATAAGATAAGTCAATCCCTAACCAATCCCAACCAATTCAAGAGATAAAATTCTCTTTATTTTGTTTTATCTTAACAAACAAACTAAAGAAATCCAAAATAACCGAAAATTCTAGTTGTTCTCCATCACCTCTCCTAGAGAACTGGCCCAAATATGACCAGGCTATGATTTGATTCCCATACAAAATAAAAAAATACTAATCTGATCTAAAGGGAATATATTTCCAATATTTTGCGAGAAAATTCAATATTTACGTAGAAAAGAATAATTTATAGCACGAAATAAACCTAGTTATCATTTACCATCTAAAGTTTCTGGGTAACAAAAATAAACCCCTTTGACCAAACCCAAAAAAAACCTAATTAAGTATTAATAACTACATTCATATGTAGGCATTTCGAGTAACTCAAAACATCAAGCTTATAGATTGAACGACCAACTCAACTTTCAGCATATAAATTTAATAAGCTGCCTGAAAGAAAAATCAAATTTAACCGTCCTACTATTTAATCATCGTTTACATCCAAAACAACTTACTTTGATAGATTGTTCTGTTTCCTCTTGTTTAATAAGCTTATAGATTGTTCTCTTAATCTGATGTACTAGCAATAAAACTAATATTTGCAGGATTTCTTTCTGCAATCACTCTGTGTGGCACAAAACTGAGGTTATGAATCAAATTAGCAATTCTAATTATACAAAGGGCATGTTAATATAAAGATAAGAAAAATATGTGTTAACTAATAGTCTGATTTTTTTTTTTTTTTTTTTTTTCTCAAGCTATCACCTCCAGAATTATGATCACTACTAGCACTGCCATACTGATACAGCATACAACGGCCTATCATGCCAACATATCATGAGAGACCCCGAGTCCACCACAACCCCATACCCCTTACCTCCCCCGCCGGCCGAGCTCCACCTCTCCACCACCCGTCTTCCCTCCTCAACTGCTTCCCACCCGATCCGCCCCTGCCGGAACCCCGTCCTCCCCATCCTCCCCGCCCACCTCTCCGCCTTCTCGTGCCGCTCCGTCCGCTCCCTCCCCTCCCTCCCCACCACATTCTCCACCTCCCACCCCACCACCTCCTCCACGCCGCACCGCTCCTCCTCCTTGAGCCCCATCGCCTCCACCGAGTCGTACACCGCGCTGTAGTAGTGCAGCGCCTCCACGAACCTCTCGGCCAGCTTCCCGGAATTGTGGTCCCCCTCCTGCTCCATGGTCACCATCGCCCTTGGGGACAGCCACCGGAGGCCCGTCAGGAACCCCTCCACCCTGCTGTCCTCCGCAAGGAGCTCGTGCAGCCCGAGGAACGATACTATCGCCAAAGCCTCCCCGGTTTTCACCTGGAGCGAGTCTGGGTTCAGCGAGGCCAGGGAGGAGCTCACCGGGTTGAATTGGAACGTTATCGACAGGGAGCCGGCCAGCTTTATGAGGGACGAGCCCAGGTGGTCGAGGATGCGGGCGTCGGGGCTTATGCAGGTCAGCCTGAGCCGCGGAGGTGGGGAGCTCCCCAGCTGGGCCAGGCAGTGGAGGAAAGGGACCCACACGTCGAGGGAGGAGTGGGAGCCCTTGAGGTCGATGATGTGGACGACGTGCTCGTCGGCGAGGGCGCGGAGGAGGGTGCGGATGGCGACCGCGTGGGCAAAAGGGAGGTAGGGGAGGGCGCGGGCGAAGGCAGTGTGGGCCCCCCTGGTGGGAGGTCGCGGGGCCCGCTGGGGGTGGAGGGAGGCGAGGAGGCCTGGGAATCTGTGGCGGAGCAGGCGGGATGAGAGGGAGGAGGCGAGGCGGGCGGAGAGGCGCTGGATGGAGTCTCCGGCTGGGGACGAGAGGGACGATATGAGCCGGAGGCACGCGTCAGCGGAAGGGAGGTTTGAGCTGGCCGCGTGGCCGGTGCAGTTCAGCAGGAGCTGTATCAGCCGGATCCCGCGCTCTTCGGGTTTCATCGCTTCCGCCGTCACGTCGGTCGGTTCATTCTGAGATGAAGGGTTCAGGTTTAGGGTTAGGGTTAGGTCGGAGCGAGAGCGTTTCCGGGGAGGAGAAGGAGAAGAACAAGCGTCGATGTCGATGGAGCAACCGTCAATATCGCTCGGCCAATTCATTTTTTGTAGTTGGAAGGAAGGGGAGGAGAAGGGATTTGGAGTTTTAAGAGACAATGGGGTTGAGTGAGTGTTGAATATATCGGAGGGGGTTAGTAGTTATAGATCGGAGAGAGTTTCAAAGTTCCTTCTTGGATTCTAGGTAGATTCAATATGCTTGGGGGCAAATATATATTCAAATACTTTAAATATTGTTCTAGTTGCACTCAATTTGGTCGAATTCGGATGAAGGGATTTTTAGGATTAAGGATTTCATTTTTTTATTTTTTTGCCATTGGGTGTAAGTACGAAATCTTTTTTGTTACATCTCTCCATACTTTGTTCGCATCAATCTAGTTTCGTTAATGATTGTCATTTGCACGCTCTGTTGTTTGGGATTGATCGTAAGCACCACGATCTTCTAGTCGGGATCCTCTCCTCTCCTTGACACGTTCTGTCCTCATTGCACTCCATGCCCCTTATTGAATGTTTCGCACGGACTTGATGGTCATCACCATGATCCTCCAGACGAGCTCCGCTCCCCGTCGCACGTTCTGCTCGGACTTGATCGTCAACACCACGATCCTTTACTTGAGCAGACTGCTCCTCTAGCATCATCCCTTTCATATTTAAGCACATAACATTTCCCGGGGAACATAAACCTTCTATCCGGATTCTTATGTCTCCAATCGCTAGGGGTGCAACTCGGGCGGGTTGGGTCGGGTTTGAGGTCAACCCGAGCCCAACCCGATAGATCATAAGTCTAGTCCAAGCCCAAGCCCGACCCGACTTCGGGTTCAACACATGAAGCCCAAGACCAAGTCCGAAGGATCGGGTCCATCGGGTTTATCGGACTCTAATATGATATTTGAAATAATTTTAAACAAGAGTAATATTAAATGTATAATCAAATAGCAATCAAGCCTCAATCATTACAAAATAAAACTGAAATGAGATTTAGGACAAGGAATTGAAGAGTTCGGATGAAAAAAAAATTATAGTTTAAACTTTTTATTTAAGTACTATGAAACAATATATATATAAATTATATGTATGTCAGGTTTCGGTTTACCCAACACATGAACCCAAGTCCAACCCGATTTTTGATCGGGTTCAAATATTTTAACCCGAGCCCAAGTCCGAACCCGAATATCTTCAACCCTAACCCAACCCATTAACGGGTTTACCCGATCGGGTTCGGGTTTAGCCCGCCCAAGTTGCACCCCTACCAATCGCTCACCATTTGATCGACAACTCTTTGACTTCATTGTGGGTTATATGTGTAGTTCACCCCACTCTTCATCCTCGTTGTACCCTCACTGACACTCGTAGTGTCTTCCTGGCACCACAATGACCCTCGTTACGCATGGATCTTTGATGACCTCTTGCTAGATCTAGTACCCGCTATCATCATGATTAGAGTTAGGGTCTGTCAAACCTATCCCCCTAATCCTTTGTGTGTGTGTTTTTCGCCTTTTTTCAGTTAGAAAAAAAGAAGAAGAAAAAGAAACAACAAACATCATTATGTCTTTATGGCTACATTTATACTAGGTCATACTCTTATTTCTTGCATGCTTCTATCCTATTGTTGGTATACCTTCTACCACTATGGACTAGTTCCCTAGTGATTGATCTCGTATTCGACTATTAGAGACATGGTTGATGGTTCTCCAAACTTCTATGATCGTTGATTTATGTATTGCTAGTACGATATTGTGATTTGCTTGTATTAGAATATTGGAACTTGGTGACTAGATTCCCAGATTCTCTATGGTCTTTGACTTCTATTTTGTTGGATACACTCTTTGTGAGTTATTACTTCTTTCGTCTATTGTAACATAGCTATTTTAGCTTGTGATCTACTTTGATTGCATACTAATCTGCTAATGGTTCTACTATTGTTGGTTAATTGTGCATGTTACCTAATAGTATCTTTGGTGCTCTCTTACTTTTGACTATTATTCTATGATGGAGTAGTCCTATCTTGCACCTCAGCTCAATCCTTGCGCACAGACCATGGTCATGATTCGGGGGAGTGCGATATGATCTTTCTAATAGGCGTGATATTGGTACCCCTCTAATGTGAATTGTGCTCTTACAACCACAGCTCTGATTATTGTTTGCTCAAGTATGGCATGCTTGGTTGAGCACATCGAGTTACTCTAGTAATATATACTGCTACTAACCCGCATTGCACCTCTACCTTCTACTTCTGACCGATATTGCTCTTGTTGTTCTAAATCGCCTCTGGATATTAGATTCAGGTGCCATTTCATATATCAAAAGCGATTATTTTTCAGACCCAATATTTGTCTACTCTAACACTTGTTTATGTTGCACATGGACAGGTCCATAGTCAACGAGACAAAAGTCGTTCATGTTTCTCCTTTTCTTACTCTAGATTATGTGCTTTACGTACCCCAGTTTTCAGTAAACCTTCTATATTTCAATGGTTCGACTATGAATTTTACACTGCTTTGCTATATTCTTCTCTTCATCTTGTGAGTTACCAATCTTCAGGAAGGACCAAATATTGGAGGATGTTTTCATATAGGTAACATATACTACTTATATGGGTCATGTCACATACTCTGATAGATTTTGCAATCCTTTCTACTTCGTTAATATCCCCTCTTCATTGGCATCAGCGTCTAGAACATCCTTCTTTGCAGAAGCTTAAAACGCTATTTTCCTTAGAGTCATATATCTCGATGCTTCGATGTGAAGCCTACGAGTTTGGCAAAAATCATTGAGTATCTTTCCTTCTAAAGTTGACAAGAGGAGTTTGCCTCCATTTGATTTAGTTTATTATGCCCTAGTCCAGTATCCTCTTCCTATTATATTTGCTACTTTATAACCTTCATTGATGATTACTCTAGGCTTACATGGTATTATTCATTAAAGACTCCGTCTGAAGCTTTTGACATGTTCAATCTCTTTCATTAGGAACTTGGGACCCATTTTTTTATGTTATTAGAGTTCTCCGTACATAAATGATTTAGAATATATGATAGAAAATACGTCTACTTATTGTATAAGTTATGGTATTATCATCAAACTTCTTGTGCTCATATATCTCAATAGAATTGTGTTGTAGAGCGAAAAAATTGTCATTGCTGGATATTGCATGTACTATGATATTTCATATGAATGTTCCTAAATATTATTGGAGTGATGTTGCTCATATGGTAATGAACCATATACCCTCTTCTATTTTTGGTAGACATACTACATTCTCTTGTCTTCTTCCCAATAAGGCTATATTTTACTTGACTACTCAATTTTTCGGCTAACTCTTGATCAAATGTTTCTTTCTTTGATATTCTCGTAGTCATAAAGGATACATTTCCTATGGTCCACTTGGCACCATTACTATATGTCAGTCGATGCTACATTCTTTTAGGATACGCCATATTATACATGAGTGCTCATCCTCTCCCTGCTCCTCCATATGTGGTGGTTTCCTTACCTAACATAGTCCTTCTTGTTACTCCATTACATAATACTACCTCGACAAATCCTACTACTTCTACTTCCGCTTGGGCCACTACTACATCTACTTCCCTAGGGTCTATGCTCATCGTCCATCAACACATTATATTCCATCTCCTGCTGCTCCAGCTACTTTTACTCTTCCTATTATTGTGATTCTGCCTCCCATTACTCTCCCTCCTCAAATTTGGATATTCCTATTTCTCTTTGTCAAGCGTACTCCTTACCCTTACCCTATTGTTGACTATGTCTCATATGCTCACCTTGGACTTTATTATCATCATCTGTCTTTGTCTCTGGCCTCAGTTACTATTTCTAGGACTTCCCATGAGGCACTTTATATACCTATGTGGAAGAAGAATATATGGAGATGGATGTGAAAGCACCCTGGGGTTGAATAGGGTATAACTAAATATAAACATTTAAGGAATGCTAGTTTGAAATTTAACAAATGTGCTAGAAATAAGACAAGAACACAAGCACCGCCGGTCTACTTCCAGCACAGAACAAGATATTACTAGCAAGGCAGGGGCTCCTTAGAAATATAATTTGGCCAAAATTGGGAATAGCAATATATTGGCGGTATACCATTGGTTATACTTCCAGGACGAGTTTTAGTCATTTGGTTTAGGTTTTTTGGAAGCTTTCATTTTTTTTTCTATTACCTATTGAGTTATATTCTTTCGTAGAGACACTTTACAAAATATAAATGAAAATGTACACTAGACTTGAGTACTTGATTGTTCCTTTGGTTGACTAGTGGTAGTTCATCCTGATGGCAATTGTCCGAAGCAAACCAGATTTGAAAAATTGATTAACTTTCAGGGCGTTGCCTCGAACCCCCATTAGGGGCCTTGCTTGTAACCTCCTTGAATCGAATTCTGAATTTTTCTGAATTCTAAATTTTTTGTTTTTCTAAATCCTTCTAATATCTTTGGAATCAAGAATTTCATTATAAAGTATATTTTTCGAAATCATAATGTGCTATAGGTACTAAGTTCATAATTTTGCGACATTGGTTTTATGAAACTATATTATGTAAAATTTATGCTAAAAAATTTCCCGACCATTTTCCTAAATTTTTATAAGTTATGATTATTGCTTTATAAAAAGAGAGGATTTGTCAAAACATTATTTGAAAATAGATATGTTTTTATATTTATTCTGAATCGTACTAGTGATTTGTAAATAAATATACTTATTATTATTTTATTTTAATTCTAAGGTTATAGTAATTTGCGAGTATTCTATAATATATGTTATTTTGGGCCAAGATTAAATTTTACATAAAAATACTTTTGGTTGATTATAGATTTCAAATGAAATGATTTTCCTTGAAAATTTGGTTCTTATTGGGCTAATGGCCCAAATCATGGGAGAGCTTCTTTGAAGCTTCTTCTCACATGTTTGGGAGCATGTCCTCACCATTATTTAATGGGGACTCCCATTCCTCATCCATACATTTCCTAATGTAATCTCTGTTAGCCCAAGTATCATGTTTTTGAATATGGTTAATATGTTAAGTTTAGTATTTCATTATCACTAATCTTCATACCATCGCTATAGCATTTCTACTTATACTTATACCTTTGGTGATATGTGCCTATTGGTTTACATATTAGTGATATGAGCTTATATGTGTTAAATTTAATTGAGCTACCAAAATCAGAACTATGTTTTGATTATGGTTATTCAATTAAGTTTAACATTATGATATCACTAATATTTATGCTATCACTATAGCATTGATACTTAAACTTCGCATAGTCCTAATGTGCTTTTATCTTATCATTCTTGCTACATGTATATTGCTTTGTTCGTCTAACATGTATTTGCAGAAAAATAATTAGCAAGATCAATGTGGTCATATGCAATGTAATGAAGAAATCATGGTGGGCCAAAGACGACGGATCCCACAAGATTTCTCTGAACCACCCGACGACATCTCCGGAGCCACGCACTCGGGGGTTCCGCTGCCCGGTCAGCGGACGGGTGTCGAGGGGGCAGCGCCCCTCGTCGGGGGTTCGGGGGCGAAGCCCCCGAAAGGTATTCAGTTTTTGCAAACTGGATATCTTTGGACAGCTGCCGCCAAAGGAAAAACCAAGCACCTATTAAAGGAAGAAGCCAAGCCATGCCATCATCATTTCAAGACTCTGAAGAAGCCTGCACCTGCCTAAGTTTATATGGAGTCTGTAATGAGTCTTAGGAATTATTGTAAACACAAGAAATGGATGGCAAAATCGAAAGCTAGGGCAGAAATAAGCCCAGGATCATTTTTGGTGGAAAACGGCATACCGACGGTATACCGGTGTATACCGACGGTATACCGGTGTATACCGACGGTATACCAGTTTTTGTTCACAGAAAGTTTCTGTTTACAAAACCGGCATACCGACGGCATACTGGCCCATACCGAGGTATACCACTTCCGAAACGTTGAAATTCCAACGGTCGGATTTCTAGCCATTAATGATCCTAACGGCTATATTTCTAGCCGTTACAATCCCAGACCGGTATACCGCTGGTATGCCGGATCATACCGGCGGTATGCCGATTCGTGGACTGAAAAGTTGCCTTGAGTTCTTTTCAATACTTTGGTTATAAATAGCCTTGAACCCCTTTATTCAAGGTTGATACTTTGAGCCTAAAAATTTCTAAACCACCAAAGCCTATCCACAAACAACTCTACAAAGCTTTTATTTGCCATCCACAAATTGTGTTAGAGTTATTGAGTTGAAAAGTGAGATCTTCATCTTATTGTATAAGGAGATCAAAACTTATTGTGAAAGGTTGAAGTTGGAGAGTCTTCGTATCCAAACTCTCGGTTAAAGTTGGAGAGTCTTCGTATCCAAACTCTCAGTTGAAGTTGGGGAGTCTTCGTATCCAAACTCTCGTGTAAGAAGTTGGCGAGTTCTTCGGATCCAAACTCGTGTGTAACTATTTGCTCAAATAGTAGATTAAAGCCGGAGAGAGTTCCGGAACTGGAGTGCCTCTTGGGAGGATACCAGGATATATCGTGTGTCGGTATTGTTATTGCTTCTTCTCTTGCACTTATATTTTTAAATTGTCCATTAACTTATGCTAAGTGCTTGATTAGTTAGCATGACCCTATTCACCCCCCCTCTAGGGTTCCTACAATTGGTATCAGAGCAATGACTCTATTTTTAGGCTTAACATCCTTAGAGTAGATCCTTGTTATTTTTCTATTGCATCGTATTCTTCCTACTCCTCCTCCGATAAAGTGGGTTTTACTTCTAGTAGCATAGACAATCATGTTTCTTCTAAATGCAAGAAATGCTCTAAGTGGAAAGCCATGGCTAAACAATCCTTAGAGATTCTTGACAACCTTCATTCTACAAATGAAGAATTTTCTGAGAAGGTTGTTCATTTAGAAGAAGCTAATGAGTTTTTGAGAAATGAAAACAATGTTTTATTATCTAGACTCGATTCTCAAAACTCATCATGTGTTTCTTTAAAGAGTTTGAATGAGGCTTTAATTTTGAAAATCAAATCTCTTTCCTCATCAATAGAAGATCTTAAGAGGCAAACTCATGATCTAAATCATTTGCATGATTCTTCTATTGACACTTTAAAGAAATAAAATGATGATTTTATTTCTAGAATTGTTTTATTTGAAAAAGAGAATAATGCTTTAAATGTTAAATTTGATTCTCTTACTTGTATGCATGATGATTTGATATTAGAACATGATATTCTTAAGACCAAATCCATGCATGCTCATTCTAGAGACATTCATCATTCTAGTATGTCACATGTTCATAACCATGCTCATTCTGATACATGTGCACACACTAGCATTAGATGCTTCTATTGCTCTCGCATTGGACACATGAGCTTTACATGCCCTATTCGTAGGACCTTCACTACCAATGCTAGAGTAAGTGCTATATGGGTCCCTAAAGCTAATAAATATGGATCCAAGTTTCTTTGGATACCAAAGTCTTCATCTAATGTTGTAGGTGAAGCTTCTTGTATCGGGACATAGCACCGATGAGCGTGTTGGTGGTTGCAAAGCTCAAAGGTCATCTTCCAAGCAATTGTACCAACACAAGCGTGGCCCCTAGAGCCACTTTGGTAACATGCTAATCGTTTCTCTTTAAATTGTTTATATTTGTAGAATCTAGCATATTTCTCTTGATGTCTTACTACTAGCTCATATTGATATCCTTCAGTTGCCTTCTATATAAATCAATGTGAGATACAATACTAGCATGCTTAGTTAATTTTTTTATTATTTCTTTTATCTAGCATGACTAGTTACTCGGCTTAAATGATTAGTTCACACTATGTAGTTTATCACTCATTTTCTATTAAGTGTGACACATTTGATTTATGCATGCTTGTTATTCTTAATCTCTATATTTTGAAGCATGCATATCACTCTAGTCCATAGGAGCTTGATTTTGATTTGAGTTAATATGATTTTAACTCTCCATCTTTAAAGTTTTTGAAGTAGTTACTGCTTACCGATTTCTCTTTAAAATATGTCTTATTTACTTTAAATCGGTATTTGCGAATATATGTGTTTAGCACAAGCCTCATATCACCTGACAAGTATATACTTATACTTCCATTTCAACCTTGTGCTCACATAATATATTCATTATTGATTCTCACATTTTATTTTGATTATCTTCTTATGAATCAATTATGTCTTTGCCTAATAAAGCTTATTTATATGTGCTTTGAATTTGTGATAGTTTTTCAAACTTTCATTAAGGATACATGACTATATTCATTAATATTTCCATTTATATGTAGATCATGTATTTCTTATGTTGATATTTTTTAGTATAAATATCTTTATGTGGGCATATGAGTTAAGCTAAAGTTCTATATTGACTTGAAGAGTATTTAAATATACTTGTTACCTTCAAACTTGTGCTTAACTCATACTCTAGCTATTGATTCTTTTGATCAAATTTGTGTATCTCTTTTTGAATCAATTAGCTTCTTCCTTAAAGTCTTCTTTTGATGATATCTTCTTGACTTTTTGGTTGGTATTATGGATACATGTTCTTAATTGATTTTTGATCTTTTCATGTATGCCTATTCGTGATATATATAGTTTTATATAGTTTCATATACAAATGATTCCTAACTTTTGATATTTATTTGTTTTATACCTTTAAGTTGGGGTGTTGAGAGAAAATGTTTATTAGTGTCTTGTTCATGACTATTTATGGAAGTTCTTTTAAGGATCATAGTGTTTTGTGCTTTACCTTGCTTGTTAAATTCACCTCCTTAATTAGTGCACTTTTTCTAGTTAATATTTTTATATTTTACTATGGTGCACTATGAAAGCTTTTAAAAAATGTACTTCTTGATATCTTTAGCATTTAGCTTTCTTGATCTTAATGATCTTTCCTTGCTCATTCCTTGGATTTATGCTTCTTTTTGAATTATTATTGCCCAATGGTTTTTGTAGCACATAAGGATTCTTGTAATTGATACATCATATTTCTTATGACTGAGCTACTATTGTTTGAGCTTTTGTGTTGAGATTTTTCCATTTCTAGAGAATACTCTTATTTCATAATGGCTATAATATTTTGCATTCTCTAGATCGATCTATCATTTTATTATCTTGGGTTAATCTCAATCTTGGCAAAGAGATTTATTTTATTATATTTTTATGAATATCTCTTTTGACCTATACTTGATAAGAGTCTAATTCATTTATTTGTCATCTTATGCTCTTATCCTTGCTTAGTAAAGAGTCTATAAATCATTTTGTTCATTCAAAATGTATTTTTCTCTTTGTGAACTCTTTGCTTAAGCAAGTATTTTTAGTGTTAGTGACTTAAGATTTAATGAGCACATTTATCTTGTTAATGGCTTCCCTCATTAATCTTATTTGGATTATATAGTTTGCTTATTTGTGATATATTATTAAGCTATATAATTTTGGCTCACTTTCACACATCTAACTATATTCCTATACCTCAATCTATATATGATATGCTAGTTTACAAAAACAAGATTTGTGATATGCTTGATCTCTAAAACTAGTTTTACAAATTCTTTATTAAACCTTGTTTTCTCTTGGAGATTTGTGATTCCTTTCTTTAAGTCTCCTTCCTTATTAGTCATTAGCATGTATCTCTTAAATTTCTCTCATTTTTGAGTCATGATTTCATCGTATTATCATTTACATCTCTTCTTGATTATATTTGCAATCATTTATTTGAGATTGACTCTTTTCCATATTCTTCATTGATCTATAAGATTCTTTATAAATATGGATTTTGATTTTTCTCTTGATAAGATTTATTATTGGATCATGTTTATTCATTGTTTACGTTATGAATGATCCTAATGATTAAGTAGTCCTATATTATCTTATTATGTGATTATCAAACTAATTTATTACTCTACTTTGACTACTCATGGATTACCACATATGGGCCTTTGCTATTTGAACTTTATGGTTTATTATTTACCATTAGCAAGGTTTGGACCCATTGATGGGTACATATATGGTGAAACATACCTAGTCCATGTAAGGTAATAAATTGGTTGATTCTTTCTTAATTAGATAATCATGGACCTGATGTTTGAGTTTTATTTTTATTTTTATTTTTGAGCTATATTCTGTCTATCATCATGATTGTTCTTAATTGACTTTATTCTTTTTCATGATGACATTTTCTCAAAGGATAACATACATTGATCTATCATATTTAAATATGAGATCCTTCTATATAGATTAATGTATGCCATTTTTTGATTATACGTGTTTAATTGGAATATTCTTTTAATTTTTCTTCTTTAGCGACTATTAATTGGATATCTCCTCTTGACTAAAGATGATATTATTCGTCTTTTGACGATATTGTAGCCTTATATGCATTGAGCAAGGGGAAGAAATCCATAGTTGATTTTCCCCTAAATCTTTTAGTTATATATTTTATGCTATAAGTGCTTTGGAACTATATACGCATATTTTGAGGGGGAGCAAATCAATTGATTCAATTTATTTATACCCTTTAATATGTCGTATACCTAGTTCATCATGGACCCATATTTTCTTCTATTTCATATCTTATTGATTGAGGTCATGATATTTTTATTTTGAAGGGTTTATGAGAGTGTATGTAATTGTCCTTATTATCTTATCTCTCTCTTTCATATGGGTTAAATATGTCATCTTGCTAATATTAACTTTCAGATCTTATCTTGATGAATATTATGCTTTCGTTGATTTGGCTTTTCTTTCATGCTTAATTGATTTGGCTTTCCTTGTTGAGGACTTATCCAAAATTCATGATTTTTATCTACTTTGGTAGTACTTTGAGGGGGAGCATTCAAGTCGACTGAATTTCTCCTTCTCAAGTATTTTTCTCCTTTACCTTCATGTTTATCTAAAGGGTATTCATATAGCATGATAAGGTAATTGAGTTCAAATGCATGAACTTGGATAGGTATATAGATCTATTCCTCATGGCTTTTGTTTGAAATCCTTTATTTCATAGTTCTCTTCCAAAACTGGAGCAATATTTCATATCCTATTGTGTTTTGGATTTATTCCTTGGATTTCAAGTTGGTAAACTACTTATTTCTTTTTTTTAAATACTTTTTGCTTTACCAACCATATTGTGTTTTGACAAGCAATTTTCTATTTAGTACTCTACATTTGGTATGTAGTTTTATACACTTGTCTTTACATCCTTCTTCCATTGTTTTTCATTAGTATATCTTGATCATGATTGTCTATAAGTTTCCCATGCTCTGATTTCTATGCTTGAGATTGATTTTATTTTATCTCTTAGTACGGGGGAGCCTATTTTTGATCATGTCAAAGGGGGAGAAGTAAGTTTAAGTATGCTTTTATAAGTAATCTAAGTAGTATGCTTTTAGTGATATTGCTTATGTCTTGTGTATATTTGTGATACATGCATCTATTGTGTCAATACTAAACTTAACCGATTTGCCATAATCAAAAAGGGGAAGATTGTTAGCCCAATGATTGTATCATATTTTTGAATATGGTTAATATGTTAAGTTTAGCATTTCATTATCACTAATCTTCATACTATCGCTATAGCATTTCTACTTATACTTATACCTTTGGTGATATGTGTCTATTGGTTTACATATTAGTGATATGAGCTTATATGTGTTAAATTTAATTGAGCTACCAAAATCAGAACTATGTTTTGATTATGGTTATTCAATTAAGTTTAACATTATGATATCACTAATATTTATGCTATCACTATAGCATTGATACTTAAACTTCGCATAGTCCTAATGTGCTTTTATCTTATCATTCTTGCTACATGTATATTGCTTTGTTCGTCTAACATGTATTTGCAGAAAAGCAATTAGCAAGATCAATGTGGTCATATGCAATGCAATGAAGAAATCATGGTGGGCCAAAGACGACGGATCCCACAAGATTTCTCTGAACCACCCGACGACATCTCCGAAGCCACGCATTCGGGGGTTCCGCTGCCCGGTCAGCGGACGGGTGTCGAGGGGGCAGCACCCCTCGTCGGGGGTTCAGGGGTGAAGCCCCCGAAAGGTATTCAGTTTTCGCAAACTGGATATCTTTGGACAGCTGCCGCCAAAGGAAAAAGCCAGCACCTATCAAAGAAAGAAGCCAAGCCATGCCATCATCATTTCAAGACTCTGAAGAAGCCTGCACCTGCCTAAGTTTATATGGAGTCTGTAATGAGTCTTAGGAATTATTGTAAACACAAGAAATGGATGGCAAAATCGAAAGCTAGGGCAAAAATAAGCCCAGGATCATTTTTGGTAGAAAACGGCATACCGACGGTATACCGGTGTATACCGACGGTATACCTGTTTTTGTTCACAGAAAGTTTCTGTTTACAAAACCGGCATACCGACGGCATATCGGCCCATACCGACGGTATACCGCTTCCGAAACGTTGAAATTCCAACGATCGGATTTCTAGCCATTAATGATCCTAACGGCTATATTTCTAGCCGTTGCAATCCTAGACCGGTATACCGCCGGTATGCCGGATCATACCGGCGGTATGCCGGTTCGTGGACTGAAAAGTTGCCTTGAGCTCTTTTCAATGCTTTGGTTATAAATAGCCTTGAACCCCTTTATTCAAGGTTGATGCTTTGAGCCTAAAAATTTCTAAACCACCAAAGCCTATCCACAAACAACTCTACAAAGCTTTCTTTTGCCATCCACAAATTGTGTTAGAGTTATTGAGTTGAAAAGTGAGATCTTCATCTTATTGTATAAGGAGATCAAAACCTATTGTGAAAGGTTGAAGTTGGAGAGTCTTCGTATCCAAACTCTCGGTTGAAGTTGGAGAGTCTTCGTATCCAAACTCTCGGTTGAAGTTGGGGAGTCTTCGTATCCAAACTCTCGTGTAAGAAGTTGGTGAGTTCTTCGGATCCAAACTCGTGTGTAACTATTTGCTCAAATAGTGGATTAAAGCCGGAGAGAGTTCCGGGACTGGAGTGCCTCTTGGGAGGATACCAGGATATATCGTGTGTCAGTATTGTTATTTCTTCTTCTCTTGCACTTATATTTTTAAATTGCCCATTAACTTATGCTAAGTGCTTGATTAGTTAGCGTGACCCTATTCACCCCCCTCTAGGGTTCCTACAATCTCAAGTGCATTGTGTCCGTGTCCGTGCCTACCTAATTCATCATTATTCTTTTACATTTACATTTATTTTCCCGTGTCCACATGTCAGACACATCCGAATCCAACTCCTGTGTCGTATCGACAGGCCGGCATGATACACCTCTCATCCACACTCATTCTTCTATCCTCCGTCACCCTCGCTGGCGGTCGGCGGTCACCACAGCCCCCTGCTTCTCCAAATCAAGATCCAAAATCCCCCCAAAGCCAACACTGCGACCACCTCGCCCACCTTGCCATGTCACTGACCCCAGTCCTCCATCGCCCTAGATCCGGACAGCACTGCCAGATCTGGCCACCCTCATTAGGCTCCGCCTCCACCATCATCATCTTCTCACACCACAACCACTATCTCCCATCTTCATGATGCCCCTGTCGACACCACCAACTCCCACACGAGCGCCACCACTGCTCTTTCCCATTTCCCCTATCTACATCACAACCATCAGCCACCACCACCACACATGACCGCCCGATTTCCCATCGACGACCATCCACCTCCCCATCGAACCCCTATTTCCATCGCTATTAGGGCTGTATATGAGCCAAGCCGTTCGCGAGCTGCTCGAACCTCGGCTCGATAAAAGCTTGTTTGAGCTCGGTTCATTTACTAAACAAGCTGAGCTCAAGCTTCATTTTCGAGCTCGTTTAATAAATGAGCCAAGCTCAAGCTTAGAAGTACTCGGCTCGTTTGAGCTTGCGAGCTGGCTCGTTTAGAAGCTCGTTAAGAGCTCGTTTAGGAGCTTGATTAGAAGCTTATTTTTTCCTTTATTGAATTCTAATTTTATATATATGTGTGTGTGTGTGTGTGTGTGTGTGTGTGTGTGTGTGTGTGTGTGTGTGTCCTTAATAATTGATATTAAGGAACTTTTTTAATTAAAATTTTATAAATAAATTGTAAATATTATAGGTACTTGAATTCAAACCTAACTAAATTGAAATCGAGCTCGTTAAGCTTGAAATCAAGCTTAATGAGCCTGAAATAAAGTTGAGCGAGCTTGAAATTAGGCTTGACGAGCTTGATTTTGAGCTTATCGAGCTTGTTTATCAAGCTTGAATCAAGCTTGCTTATCAAGCCAAGCTCAAGCTCAAACCAAGCCAAGCTCAAGCTTAATATAAACAAGCTCGAGCCAAGCTCAATCTCTAAAATAAATTATTTATCAAGCTCGAGCTCAAGCATAAGCTCGATTAATTCTAGTTAAGACAAGCTCAAGCTTACAAAAGCTTGGCTCGGCTTGGCTCGTTTGCTGCCCTAATCGCCATCATCCTCACTCCTGTGTCTAGTACAACCGGACACTCTGACTCAAAACCAGATCCAACAAAAATCAAAACCAAATATAAAAAACCTTAACCTTCCTGTGTATGACTCCCCGGTCCGTCGCCATGAGCCATCGCCGCCTCTAGCCACCCTAGCCAAGCTACCACCAGCCACCCTCTTCTTCACTTCCTCTCAGTCGCCATCAAGGCACCCCACCACTGTACTGCTCCCGAGCCCTGCCCCGTCTAACGATGCCGACCCCCACGACATCACCACCGCTAGATCGGCACACCGTCTCGCTGTGAGCCCCGACTCCTGTTCTCCTCTGCGTCCTCCAGCGCTACTCCGTCAGATATAGGGTACACCATCGCAGATCTCGTGCTCTGTCGACCTCTGCGTCGTCCCAGCCCCCGGTGACCATCCCGGCGCTGCACGCGTCGGCACCCCGCTGTGCCGAGCAACCCCCTCTCGGTGAGCCTTCTTCTCTCTCCCACTCTTCTCTGTCACTCTTTCCCTCATTTTCTTTTTCTCCCCTTCATAGATCTGTATTCTCTCTCCTCGCGGGGAGGAGAGAATACAGCTCAGTGAGCTGAGTTTGGCGTCGGATCAACATTGCTTGGGCTGGGCTCTAAATTGGGCCCAGTTCAGAAATTTCTTTCTTTTCCTATTAATAATTCACCTACGGACCTGATTTCTGGGCTGTATATAGTAGGCTTAAATAATAAGTTTTGATATGGGTTATAACAGAGATTTGGGATTTGGGGTGAATGAGGATTAGCAGCCCTGAGTTAATATGTTAGTGATACTAATAATAATATTATTACAATTATTTATTATTACTATTGTGGTTATGAAAAAGGTTTAGAGTTTGGTTTTAATGTGGGCTGTGAACAGTCTCTAGATTGAGCCCATTGTTTGGGCTGGGCCCATGACCCTTTATAAATTAACCATGTTTTAAATTATTTTGGCTGAATTTACTTTGGATTTTGGGAAAAATATTATGGGCCTTGGGTTTGTTTTGGGTTATATTGTCAAAATTATAATGTTAAGTATTATTATTATCTTATTGGTATTAGTATTTATATAGTATTATTTATCATCGATATTATTATTATTAATATTAATATTATTGTTATTTATAGTATTATTGTTTGGAATTATATATATATATATATATATATATATATATATATATATATATATATATATATATATATATATATATATATATATTTTATATATATATCATAAAAAATATTATAAATATATATAATATTTTTTATGATATATATTTATATATATATAAAAAATATTATATATATATAAATATATATCAAGTTTTGACCTAAAGTCATATTTGATAAAATTGGAGGGTTGGTACTAAAATGATTTTTCTATATTTTCAAAATACTTATCTAAAAGTATTATGGTTAATAAAAATATAGTTCTAAATGGATATAAATATTTTCTAAATAAATCTTTTTAAATATAGTTGTAGAAGCATGGAATTTCAGGCGCATCCAAGGTCAGAACTCCTTTGCGCCCCAAGCGCTATGCGCTCCAAAACATCATGCGCCGAAAGACCAAAGACAGAATGTTGGCACATCAAAAGATAGCAAATAAAAGCGGCACATGAAGATCATATTTTTATTTCACATGAAAGTCCATTACATGTCCAAACTCTTTGTTACAATAAAAAGTCTACTACAAAGAAGCCTAGCCTAAACTACAAACATGGCGCATCACTCTGACATCTCAACTAGGCGCATCACTCTGACGACTCAGCTAGGTGCATCATTTTGGCGTCTCAGTTCAGGCGCGTTAACACTCCTCACCAGAGCGAATCACTTCCTTGTCAAACGCATGAGTGCTTCGGCCAATGAAGCATTTATTGAGCAGAATGTGGGTTGGCAATCAATCCAAACCCGGTGGCTCTTCCAGCACAACGGAAGTTGGGGCATAACAACCCCGATTATTGGATGCAACAGACATCCAACGTCATCTCGTAGAAGAACACTGCCGACAAGAGGTTCAAACATAATCTGTTGTGCCCATAGCTCTCCCGGCGCATCTCAGTCTCTTGAAAGAGTTCGTCGTCAAAATCAAAGCTTCTTTGAATGAGGAGATCCACAATCCGCAGTGCAACATCATGCCAATGAGGAGGATCGGTCGAGTTCATCTAAAATGAGAAGTTTGGATGAAAGAATGAGCAAACTCTCTACACTGCTATTTATAGGCCAAGGCAAATCAAACTCATGCGCCAAGTGGCAATTTCTCCAAAGTCAGTACAATAAACTTGCATTAATGGTGATGAATCTGCCATCTCAAATTTAGCTAAGTCAAAGAGTCATCAATGCCTCGAAAGACTCAGCAAGACTGACCGAAGAAGATGCGCCACGTAGCAGATGCGCCCCTCAGCTCTATGACTCCATGCCGATGTGCCCAATGGAGCACAGACAGATGCGCCCACATAAGCTCATCACCTATTAAAGCATTTAATGCTACATGACAGAAATGACAACAGCATGCGTCTCGAAGTCTGATCAGTCAGCTTTTGCAGAAGATAAAGAGACGCAATCATCACCCTTTTGTCGGTTATGACTGTGCTCTGCCTCGTGGCCGACTGATCACTCGCATGCACCTCCATAGCCATGTGCCCAGAACTCTGCATGCGCTTCAAAAGCCATACACCCAGACTTGCTTCTGACCTCAAAAGTCAGAAGCCGAGTTTCCTTATGCACCAAATGCTCGGCGCATCCATCCAGATCAATGTACAAAGATCTTTGAGCCATGAACACGCGCCATGTGTCATTGACTCTCTTCTGCCTACGAATGGGTGCCAACCACCCAAGATCTCAGCAACAACCGAATCTCAATAACTGCCACGTGTCAGCTCCTCCACAGCTGAACTGTGCAGTTCAAATAGATTTAGCTCCAGCTCCCTGGTGGATCATCCATGCGCTCAAGAAAGTTAGTCACGTGGCATCCCTACGTGCAAGTTTTCCATGTGCGTGTCGTATATACGCGCATAAGCAGATCATTCTGCTGCCTATAAATAGAAGGATCATTCCTTCATTCAATCTCTCGAAGCCCTACTTCTTAAACATTTTTCAACCACTTCAGCATCCAGAGCACTTGCAAGAGTCCCAATCCTCTTCAAGTTGCTACTCGTTCCAGAGCAACCCAGACTTTTAGAGAGTTCAAGATCGTCGTCAGATCGTCAACGGAGTTAAAGAATTACCACTCGCTCCATCGCCACGGTTGTCAGATAAAAATAAAAGTATACCCTAAGGATTACATCAAAATCCAACATTGTACTATGTTCTGTTTGTAATTAAATACAAAGTTCATTCCATAACTTGTTTAATAGCAAACAAGCTGGCGACCACTTTCTCTTCCAACGAGAAAGTCGTATCGCAGTCTGACGACAACAAGCTCGGCTCATCTCAGAAGACACTGGTGGTACGCTTCAATCAACATTTATATAAGGAGTTTATCTCTGAAGGTAGCACGAGTCCTTCGAAGCGGCTGCCAAAGCCAAAGAAGACTCGCCAAGTCTGGGTGCGCAAAGGCGATGCGCCGAGCACCACAACTGAAGAGGCTGTGCCGACGTAGCCAATCCTTCATGCTGATGTTCTCAGCAAACAAAATGTTGCTACTGGTGCAGCGCATCTTCCAAGGAAGCACAGTGCTAACTGCAGTTCCAAACCTTCTTCTTTTCAGTTGAAGAAGATGCGCCGACGGAACAAAGGCACAACCACTTTCCCATGCATGAGCTCTGATGTGCAGGGGAAGACCTCTGTCTTTGACAGAATCACTCGCTATATGGCAAGGAAGAATTGAATTCTGAGTACTATGCACCTTTGCGGGCTAGTACGAAGAAGTCTAAGGCAGCACGAGCCATGCGCCCCAATCGTGCTATGCCAGTAGCGAACCAGAAATGCGTGCTGAAAGTCATGCGCGTAGCTGATGGTAAGCTGTACAGAGTCGACTCGGGTGCTTTGGCACCAGCAACGAGTCGACTCTCGAAGTCCCCTTTCCACTTGGGTGCATCCCCTGTACATGGAACCAAGCTGGGTGGGGCAAATCTTACGGCTTTGAACACATGCGCCCACGTGGGCTTTGCGCATGAAGTGGATTCAAGTCGTAATACATGTTGATCTCCCACCAACGATCTGGACGCATTTTATGCGGTGGAACTAGATCAAGGGGCGCAACATTCACATAACCACTCCTACGCTTGGCCCTGCCATGCGCCTGAAGCGGGTGCGAATGTGAAACTCTCCTAACACGATCTACGTAATGTGATCACTCACAGACGTAGATCGGAAGAGATGGCCTCCATGCATGATGTGCCCCTCGTGGGGCAGACTTGTGCTATGGTCACCATCAATTGCTGCTATTGTAAAACAATGGCTGCACCACCAAGGCAGTTTGTATTCCAGCAGTTGCAACCAGCTGCACCCATCCGACATCGCCTCAAAAAAAGGTGCCAATCGACAACGAGACAAAACCTCCGGTCACCTCGTGCCATGTCATCTCCAATTCCCATATATTTAGGAGAAAAACAAACACCACCAACTCCTCGACCTCAACTGGTCCATCGAAAAGCCGACCGAAGAAAAGCAAAGCAGCAGTCTCACCAACCGGGGTATTCCTGAATACTCGATTGAGAAGGAAGACGATACAAGCTGGGGGTGATCAGACCCCGACTGTCCAGGATAACCCCTCGTTCGAGGATAGGGATATCCATCAAGGAACCGACACTGATGTAGCTGGGGGTAGCCAGTACGAGGCATCAGAAGAAGAAGCTCTTAGGCCAACCTTTCCACAAGAAAGCAAGGCTAAAAGTAAAGCATTGACCAATCCATCCACTTCTACCTATGTCATGCATGTCTACATGGCAGGGGGTGGCGACGAGGAAAAAGTAGAAGCTTCATCTTCGGATCTCGTACGGCGCATGGATACCTTGAAAGATGGCCTCAAGACTCTCTCCACCACCATGCAATCCTTGACCCAAGTGGTGTTTGAGATTCGAAATACTCTGACTTCTCAACCTTTAAAAAGGGCACCGACAACTACCAGTCCTGATCCTGGGGCTAAAGAAGAATCAAGTATACCCCTTCAACGGGTATCTTCAGGAACAGATCATCATACTGTACCTCGGAGGAACGCCAGAAGCTTAGGATTCGGCAACCTTATCCTTCCGAGTGGAACAAAGTGGTTTATCCCTCCAAGTATAAACCATAAATGTTGACACCATTTGACGGGAAGGAGTCTCCCCGCCGATACTTGACCTACTTCCAATCTGTGATGGGACATCTCCCGAAGGATGACGCCCTACATACAAGTTTGTTCATTGGGGCACTGAAGAGAGTTGCCTACGACTGGTACTGCAGTTTCTCTGACAACTGCATATCCTCCTTCGACGACTTAACGCATCTGTTCCTTGATCGATTCTACGATGGAGGAAAGGACATGACGATGTCGTCTCTGATAGAAGTGGTCCAAAAGGAGAAAGAGACCATTCGAGCTTTCATCGAGCGCTTCCGTCAGGCATATTTAAGGTTACCTCCGGGTATACCAAAGCATGTGTTGATAGATAACTGTAGCATGAACATGACGCCCGCAATCAAGCTCTAGCTCGACTCGCCCAGCCTCCAGATTGGAGTTCGCTAATCATCGATGCCAAAAGTGTCGAGAAGAAGGCACGTAACGCTCGGCTTCTGGGGGTTAGCTTTCCTGCATTCAATGACAAGAGAAAACGCGCCGCCAACAATAACAACGGGCGTAAACCGAAGGGAAAGCATGCATTGACCGTGAATGCCTCAAAAAGCACACAAGGTCCCGCTCAGAAACTACCGCCCGCACCAAGACTGAAGAAAGTTTACTCCTTCAACGATGAAGACACCCTACAGCTCTTCGAGATGCTGAAGCAAAGCGACAAGATCAAGTTGCCTGATCCAAAGCGTCCCGACGAGGTTGACAGGGTAGGCGACCCGAGGTACTGTCACTACTATCGGTCCGTCGGGCATCCGACCCGAGACTGTTATATCTTGAAGAACTACATACAACGCATGATCAATGCGAATGTCATCTCGCTTGATTATAAAGAGAAGATAGTCTCCACCAACATAGTGTCACTCCAGTTTGACACCTTGCTACCTACTGAAGCTCAAGATGGCGTCGTCCCCATCCCAAAGACGACGATAGAAGTAATCAACCTTCCACCAACTCGTGACAATGTGAGTGGACTAATACCACTTATGATGCCCCGGGAAGAGATCATGTGGGTCCACCCAGATCTAGCTCCAGAATTGACTCAACTAGGGGTACATCCTACCTCCAAGACCAGAGGCAAGAAAACCAAGTCTTGTCGAATTGTTTCTTCCTACCCTAAGGAGGCCCTTCCCGTTCAGACGCGTTCACAGCAGAACATTTAGCAAGAGGAGGCTCCGGTCGAAGTGACGCCTCCTGTCACTACCACGGCTTCCCAAGGGGAAGGTTCATCCCAACCTCCAGTAGTCGATAAACAGAAGCAGAAGGAGGCTCGTTTTGACAGGCTTCTATGAAAAGACTGTGCTCCGGGGTTAACTAAACTCCATAACTTTGACATACTGGCGCAGCTCGCTAGTACTCCGGCTCGGCTATCCCTATTTGAGCTTCTCCGACTATCCAAAGATACTCGAGAGGCTCTATGTGAAGCGCTGAAGGATGCTGAGTCTTTCATCTGTCAGGTTAAACAACCTGAAGAAGATCCAGCAACATGTCCGTACTGCCATAGCATAGGGGAAATCATCCCCAACATCACGTTCACTCAGCAAGACATGCTACTCAAGAACAACCGACACAACAGACCGCTGTATTATACAGGGTATGTCGGTGCCATCAAGGTGGATCAGATCCAGATCGATCTTGGGTCTTTCCTTAGCATTATCCCCTGGACTCTGCTCCAGACTGAGGTGATCTCCAATCCAATACTACAATCAGTGGCTTCAACGCTAGCAAGAGTAAACCGTTGGAAAAGATTCGGTTGAAATATCATATCGGTGATCTCCAGACTGAGGTGACTTGCTATGTCGTAGATACGGACGTCAATTATAATATCCTGCTGGGGCGGCCATGGATACATGAATACATAGTGGTGCCATCTACTCTCCACCAATGCATGAAATACGTGTTCACCAATGGCATAGTCATAACGAAGTTTGCTGATGTTGATCCCTTCAGAGGAATTGAAGCCTTTTTCACCGACTCCGATTTGTACAAATCAATTCATCTGGACGATGAAGCCAACGATGCTGATAACGAAGCAGAAGCCGAAGCAGAGGCCGACAATAAAGCAAAAATGATGACCAGTGTCCCTTTGAAGGTACGACTCAAGGGAAAACCTCCTTAAGCATCGGCCCCTATCTTGGTCAAGCTACGCGGGAGGGCACAAGCCTCTTTGGTTGAAACAACAAATGAAGCCCTTTTAAAGATATGACTCAAGAGGAGACCTCCCCAAGTGTCGGTTCCTCTTGTGGTTAAGCTGCACGGGAAAGCACCAGTCTCCGAGGCGCCAGCTGAGGCACCTCTCAAAGTATGGCTCAAGGGGAAGCCTTCCTAATCGTTGGCTCCCCTCGTGGTCAAGCTACAAGGAAAGGGCCCAGCATCTCTCTCAGCACAGGTTCAAGAGCCAATACGGGTCAGACTCCCGATGAGCTCTCTCGAATCGCCTAAGGCTACTCCAGTTCTCACTGACGAGGAATTGGGAGAGTACATATCTGCCAATGTTGATGCCCCATCTCTTGATGATGTAATTTCCTGGGACAAGATCCCGTATTTTATCAATAAAAGGCTGTCTTTGAATTATTCCAGTTTTCTATATTGGAATGCCATGTATACTCTAGATAATGCCTTACGGTTGTTGCAAACATAAATAACAACTGTTAACCATGTAAATCAAGTCATCCCGTCGAGGAGTCTATTATATAGTTCCACCCCAGCGCCAGGACGAGAAACCTATCATCTTCGACAAAGTCGAGCGTCATCAATACCTCCCGCCGGTCAAGCCAGAACCTGATACCGGCAGAATACAAGTATATCGATACACCGATCAAGCAAAGTACCTCATCCAAAAGATGGATTATGACCTGAAAATTGGCCAAGGTCTGAACTATGGCAGAGGTCGACGCCTTCCTTTACGACTCCCAGTTCCAAAAGGGAAGCCACAAGACTATTACCATCGCACTCGACGGAGGGTAGGCTCTGTCACGCCGCCCACAACCCCGGAGAGTTCAGAAGCGGAAGAGGATACACACTCTCACTTATCTGAAGCTTCAACTTAGGAATCCGACACCAGTATCATCCTGATCTTTAGGAAAGTATTCTCAGTCAACATGACATCCACACATCCTTCAGAAGAAGAGGACGATGATCAAACAGTGGAGTTCTTTGAGGAAGAGCCCTGGGCTCAATGCCTAGGTGCACAGTGGGAATCTTGCTTCAAGCTACGAGAACCCCCTACCGAAGATGAAGTCGAGCAGATAGACCTAGGAGATGAATCTTCGTCTAAATCTATATTCATCAGCAAAAGGTTGGTAGGGGAAGATCGCAAATCTTTAGTTCAACTTGTCAAAGAATATATCAATGTCTTCGCTTGGAGCTATGAAGACATGACGGATTTAGACCCATAAGTCGCAATGCACAAGCTTAACATCTTACCTAATGCTAAGCTTGTTAAGCAGCAACAACGACGCTTCTATCCTAACATCATGGATGCCATTGACAAAGAAGTGGATAAACTCTTAGATAGTGGGTATATTCGTGAAGAACAACATCCAGATTGGGTGGCCAATATCGTTCCCGTTACTAAAAAGAATGAGAAGATCGGAGTCTGCATCGACTTTCAGGACCTCAACTCCGCTTACCCGAAAGATGAGTTCCTACTCCCGATTACCGACGTAATGATCGACAACATATGTGGCTTTAAACGCATGTCCTGGCTTTGAACGCATGTCCTTCATGGACGGGTATTCGGGCCACAACCAGATCAAGATGTTCCCGGATGACGAAAAACACACATCATTCAGGACTCCAAAGGGGGTTTATTACTACACAGTGATGCCCTTTGGCTTGAAGAATGCAGGTGCCACATACCAACGAGCTATGAGCACCATCTTCTGCCAACACCTCTGCAAGGCATTTGAATTCTATGTTGATGAAATCGTTGTCAAGGGCAGCCTGCAAGACAATCACCTGCAGGATCTAAGGACAGTCTTCGATCTTATACGGGCACACCAGCTCAAGATGAACCCCGTTAAGTCCTTCTTAGGGGTTTTCAGCGGCAAATTCTTGGATTTCATCATCACTGCAAAAGGCATCCATGTTGACCCCGAGAAGACCAAAGTCATCCTTAACATGGACCCTCCGAAGAACCTTAGAGAACTTCGAGGCCTACAAGGACATCTCGCATATATCTGAAGGTTTATAACAAATCTTTCCGAAAAATGCCAACCCTTTACCAAACTCATGAAGAAGGGAGTCTCCTACGTCTGGACGGAGGAATGTCAGAAGGCATTTAACGACAATAAGGCTTATCTCAAAAGTCCCCCAGTCCTGGTGGCACCGGTCGCAGGCAAACCCTTTCTGCTCTATGTCTACACAATGGATCATTCTCTCGGCGCCCGATTGGCCTAGAACAATAATGCAGGCTACGAGCAAGCTATCTACTACCTGAGCAGGACAATAATCGAGGACGAACACCGGTACAACCCCATCGAGAAAGAATGTCTAGCTTTGGTATTTTCCATCCAGAAGACTCGTTATTATGTCTCGGGTCAGACGATCCATGTCATTTCTTGAGTCAATCTACTCAGGGTCCTCATGACAAAATTGGGAGTGCTAAAATTTCGATTAGCTACATAAGCAATACTATTGACACCATATGATATGGTATTTGTCTCGTAAAAAGCTGTAAAGGGCTAAGCATTGGCAGACTTCTTAGCTGCACATCCGATTCCGAAATCGTCCAAACTCTATGAAGACATTCTAGATTAGGTGTTAGAGTCCAACGTTGCCGAAGAAAACTCTGTCTGGTGGATGTTCTTCAACGGCACTGTAAGAACAAGCCCTAAGGGTCAAATCATCACAGGAGTGGGGGTGGTCTTGATCTTCTTCGACAAACTGGTCATCTAGCGTGCCTATTCCCTCACAGAGCCGTGCTCCAACAATGTGGCGGAGTATAATGCCCTCATCATGGGACTCCAGTTAGCAAGACAGCTGGGGGTTGAACACCTCAAGTCTTACGGAAATTCGAATCTCGTCGTCAACCAGGTCCGAGGATAATACGAGGTGCGCCACGAGGACCTGGTCCCCTATCACAAAGCAGCCTTGGACATCATCTCAACCTTCACCGAGTTCTCCATAGAACACGTACCTCGGCTGCAAAACTTGGAGGCTGATGCTCTGGCTGGCATCACGACCTCATTAGCGGCACCTATCGGGACTCAACACTTCGTTAAAGTGGTTGGTCAGGATTTGGCGTGCCCCAGAAACAATCTGTACATGTGTTTGAACCATGCCAAGCCTGTAGATGCTAATGTCAATGTTAGAGATTGGCAGTTTTCGTTCATCGACATCGCAGCCTATGGAATCCTCCCAAACAACCGAAGAAAGCAGTCTCTGTCAAAATATGCTCCCTCCGATTCTACTATGATACAGCCACAAAAATGTTGTATCGACGCTCTTACGACGGGCTTCTCCTCCGATGTTTATCAAACGAGGAAGCACCCGAAGCTCTTCGGGAGGCTCACGATGGAACATACAAAGCTCATCAACCCGGTCCTAAGCTACAGGACCGACTCTGACGTATGGGCTATTACTGGCCTACTATGATGGCAGATGCTATTACGTATGCTAAGAAGTATCGTGTTTGTCAGCTCCACGCTAACTTCATCCATCGACCTTCGGAACTTCTACACCCTACCGTCGCTTCCTGGCCGTTCGAAGCCCTAGGGTATGGACATAGTGTGACCAATTACCCCTCCATCATCCAGAGGAAATTGCTTCATCTTGGCAATTAACGACTACTTCTCTAAGTGGGCGAAAGCAGTACCGCTGACAGAGGTGAAAAGCTCGAAGGTGATCAATCAAACATCACATCATCTACCATTTCTGAGTACCCCAGAGGATCATCCATGAAAATGATCCACAGTTCATAAGCCATGCGCTCAGCAGGATCTGTGACAAGAATCATATTCAGAACATGGCGTCAACCGCTTACAATCCGGCAGCAAACAGATTGGTTGAAGCTTTCAACAAAACAACTGTCAAGCTACTCAAGAAAGTCGTGTCAACCAATAAATGCGACTGAGACGAGAAGCTAGATGAATGTCTTTGGGCCTACCGGACAACGGTACGGACTCCAACGGGTAATACACCATTTTCCCTAGTCTATGGGAGCGAGGCCGTGCTTCCTCTCAAAATTCAGATTCCTTCGTTGATAGTGGCTATTACAAACCAATTGACGGAGGAAGACAATCAGCGTCGCCATCTACAAGAAGGTCAAACAAAAAACTTTCCAAGTGGGTGACCCTGTTCTGTCAGTCAGAAGACCAATGGTGATGACTCATAAAATACCAGGAAAATGTGAACCCAAATGGGAAAGCCCCTTCATTATAGAGACGATGTACTCTAATGGTGCATACCGACTCACAAAACCAAATGGAGACTTGTTCATGATGCTAATCAACGGCAAGTTCCTAAAGAAGTACTATGCTTGAAATCCCTCAACATGTACTTCCATCTCCCCAGCAAGAGAACTTATGAACTCGACCATCGAGTCCATCCCCCATGATAATGATGTGCTTTTGGAGCCCAGTCGCTCCAGTGCACTCTCTCCCTAGTAGAAAGCATCAATGTCCATATCACCTCTGAGTTGTTTCTCTACGTCCCAACAAAGCTAAATCATATATTCCGTAAGATGACGCTAAAATCTATGTTTACCATATCCACATTACCTCTGAGTAAACATCCTATCCAATAACCCCCGCGTTGTTGTACCTCAATCATTGAACATCCACGTTCATATCACCTCTGAGTTGTTCTTTGTATCCCCATTGAGTTCATTCCTACCATGTCCATATTACCTCTGAGTAGAAAAACTCTACCATCAACCCCATATTTACTACGTCTGTATTATCTCTGAGTAAATATGTTGGTTCTCTCTCTCAACTTATTATCTATACCTAGAAACCAAGATGCGCCAAAGATGATAAGTCCACAAAAGCACAAGTTCATGACAATGGAACAAGCAAAAATTCTTTATTTCTTTATCCAATAAGAGTAAAGGACTACATTTGCAAAAAAAAGAAACAAAAAGAGACAACTACATCTTAAACAAAAAGCAACAAGAAGAACGAAGGAACTAAGGTTAGCAGACAGCTCATCAATGTGGTACTTCAAAGCTTCAGCTCTGGTCTCTACAGTCGCCAAGATCCGACACTCAGCTTCATGACGCATCGCTTCCTTGGCCTCAAAGGCGATGTCAGCTGCATGTTTGTCATCCAACTCCTTCTTCTGGTGGAACAAGAAGGACACATGGCGAGTAAACTTTGTCGCTTCTTTCTTAAGCATGATATGTTCGGCCTGTACTCGTTCAGAATCCGTCAGAAGTTGAGCCCGTTGCTCCCGAAGATAGATGAATTTTGGCATCAACCTCCACCTTGCTGGCATCCAGGGACTCCCGCAGACTAGCCTTCTCTTCCATAGACAAAGTTAGCCTTTGCTCATTGGCCTTAGCATCGGCCAGTTCTTGTTCCCAGATGGCCATGGGTCCATATAGGCTGACTCAACCTCAGCCGCTAACTTACCCCGCTCTTCCTCTATCAAAGCGGAAAGATTATTCCGTCGAATGTTCCAGAGCTCAGTGACATGATGATCGAGCTCAACAACTGAAGTCTTCAAGATCTCAGCTATATGGTCATGACCCTGATGAGATCGGATCAACCCGATGTGCGGAATCGCCATTGCCTTCGTAGTCGCAAAGATTCCTCCTTCCTCCAGCACGACGGATATCCCTCTCCTCAGTATCTTGTTCACGACCTCAATAATTCATATATTCATTTGTGTCAGCTAATACTTGGGGCGTCATAGGAGGAGCCGTCGAAATCACCACATGAGCTGGGAGGGTAGCTAAACTCGTAGAGGACGGCACATCATGGCCTGACAAAGCAGTCGCCACCCCACTCGTAGAATCTTCAATCACCGAGGCTTCAGGATTCAAGTCCCCTCGAGGAGACTTCGAGCCCGGTTCCTCAACATTTGTAGTCTCCGTCTGACAGGCAATGATACCAGAGCCAGAAATTGCCATAGCCAAGTCTCTTGAGGGACCCATTGTAGTCCACCAAGTGGGTTGGACAGAGGGAGACTCTTCCACCATAGGGCCCTTGCCCTTATCAAGATCTACCCTATAGGGCCCACTGACATCAAGACCCACTGTAACAGGCTCAAAAGTAATACCTACAGCTGGGGCAGGTTCCTCCACTCCACCCCTGATGAAAGAGCATGGGTGGCACTGGAAGGCAGTACGGCTACTTCTATCTCTCTCTCTACTGAGATAGGAGTAGGACTCGGCAATCGAGTCGTTTCTCCTACCTCAACCACTATCGCTGAGACAGGAGTAAGACTCGACAATCGAACCATCTCTCTCGCCTCAACCTCTATCGTTGGGACAGGAGTGGGGCTCGGCAGTAGAGTCATCTCAACCTCCCTGTCAATATCAGGGGAGGGCTCAGCTGCGATCTCCCCAGCCTGCTCCTCTCCTCCCATCGTGGAGTCTTTCTCTACATTCTTAACATCTTCATCCGGGACGTCGTCCGGAGGTGATAAGTCCCAATCAACTTCTTCACCCGAAGGACTTCATGTTGTCGCCTCCTCCATGGCCTCAATAACAATCTTCTTACTTGTGCTTGCGGCCAATTTCCCTACTACCAGTGAGGGCCCTGCTTTATCTCCTTGAGTAATCAGTAGGGAAGGTTCGATGTTTTCAGATGCTACTACGTCAATAGCATCACCTCCAGTGTAGTCAAAGACGGCTGGAACGTCCACCTGAACAGCATTATCTGGGTCCTCCTCTACGGGAGACTGCACAATAGGGGGAATGCACTCGTCATATGAGCTCGCAACCTACCTCTCAAAAGGCCTGTCCGGAACTCGCTTTGAAGACCGAGACTTCTTCTTCATCACCTTTTGCAAACAAAGAAGAAGTAAATATACATAAAAAGAAAGATCGTATTAAGCCGATATTATTCTACTTACCGCCACGGGGATGGACTCTGTCGATCCTCCTGGGGGCAAAGCCACGATCGCCCCTGACTTAGTCGCCAACATCTTCCTGGGTTTCTGGGACGCAGCGGAACCTGCATCTGTCGAAGCATGCCTCTTCAGCTAACTAGCCGCAGAATCCTTCCGTGAGCCCCCTTTTTGTGCTACCGAGGCTACAACAGGAGTCATAACATCGGGTAGACGATACGCCCGAGCTTTCGCGAGCACGGTCTCAAACGCCTCTAGCTGGGTCCCGACGATAAAACTAGTCTCCCTATCATAGGTAGGAGATATAGTTTTCATCAGACAATAGAGCTTCAGGGCAGAAAATAAAATATGCAGCCGGGCATTTCGAAGGGGTGCCGTGAACCACACTCCCGTATACCCAGTATTGTAATACTGCCAACCACGGGCCCCATCTAGCAAACTCCCAATAAGCCCCAAACAAGTACTTGGGTTTCTCAACATCAGCTGAGTGTAGCCAAACTAGCATGTAAAGCGGCTCGGCAGGTACGGCTCCAGGAAGCAATGGTTCATGTTTCGATGCACCAAGTGTCACGACCCGCACCCTAGAGTAAGGGCACGAGAAGTGGGTATGTCCAGCCTACGCCGCAGTGTCGGCGGTAGAACGCTGTCCTAAGTCTCAACATCTAACAATTTAAGTTACCTGTACAGTATATACACTCCGAGTGGAGGTGACAATACAGAATACAGTCTCAATCACAACTAAGTCAGAATAGCACGATATCATAGATATGAAAATCTTAAAGGAAGATACAAACAAAAGGAAAGTCTAAGTGTCTAAATGACACAACATCACAACATCCAGAAAATAATACAAATCTGAAGTCAATACAAATGACATAAGAAATAAGATAAAGCCTAGCTAATCTAGTCTAAGCAGTAGGGATGACGTCCTCAGCTAGAGCTGGATCCTCCTGTGGGTCCAACTCACAGGTATCGTCTAGATGGGCTCCATAGTAGGTCTGGCAGAAGTCTTCGGTATCATCTATAATATTTTCAACAGGTCCAGTCAGGACGAAAGCGAGCACAGTACATCTCATGCAGTTTATATCATGGCAGAAAATATAAAGCAAGCAATAGAGTAAGATACATGAAACGCTGTAAGAAGATGTACATGAAAACAAGAGAGATATTTTATAACTGGAAATATATATATGATAAGTAAGAACTATAAGTGACTAGTGATTTAGAGTACGAGATGGCATGTAATTGGCTTAGGTTGAATATGATGTACATGAGTGAACATGAGGGACACTAGCCAAGAAGGCTATGTTGCATACGAAAAGTAACAGAGTGAACATGATGGGTAAATCATATGACCATTTATACTCATCCCTACCCACAATCAATACACAAGGATCCAGTCAAGTTACGTTACGGACATGATGTTTTGGTTACATACGAGACACAAGAGGAAACATGAACGTACACGAGAGCACATGAAAGTACATGAGCGTAAATGAAAAAACATGAGAGAACATGAGTGTATATGAATAACGCAAGAGCAAGGTATACTTGATGTACATGAAACACACGACATTAAGTATCCGATGCGCCCGCTAAGGGGGATAACATCCCAAGAAGAGATCCATATAGTACCAATCCGTGATGATAACGTGACAACATCAAGTAAAGTAATCTAGAGCAAGAATATAAGTCGTGACAAGTATAAAACGATCAGAGAATGTACTCGCCTGTATCCTGAGTATCTGAAGAATATCTACTGTCCGAGGAGTGGTGTCTGTCTCCTATAGAACAGTACAAGTCACTATGAGTCTAAAATGATAATAAGATGCAATTCAATGCATTCTACATGAATCTAGGTCAATCTAGACCAAAGTCAACTCTGGTCAACCCTAGACGTCAAACTAGGTCAACTAGGTCAAACATAAGTCAAACAAGTCTATACTAGGCTATCTAGTCTATTCTAGGTCTAATCAAGATTAAACAAGTCTAACTAGACTCTATACTAGGCAAACAGACACACCCATATGCTAAGAGCCCTAGGCTATAGGCTATCTCATGCCTATAACCAAACCACATATCACATAACCACATGTCAATACATATATCTAATATAATACACATATTGATATATTTATATAGTATAATATAGTAATACACATTAACATATAGGTTACCTATAATATATGCTTACACATAGAAGAATAGAAGAGGGGCATATGTATGTGTTCATGTGTGTGTATGTGTCATGAGAGTGCCACATGATATAAACTTGTGTGTGTGTGAGAATACAAGAGGGCATGTGTGTATTAACAGAAAAATAGAAAACAGTGAGTGAACAGGGATATAAACTTGTGTGTATACATATGAGAACAGTGAATGGAAATCTATAACAGTGATAGAACATTTGTGTGTGTGCAATAGGAAATAGGAAAAATTAGTGTAGTGTATAGTAAATCCTGAAAACAGTGAAGGTAATATGAAAACAGTGAGCATTAGAAAATCAGTGAGCTAACATTGTAACCTGGAAATCAGTTAGTGTTCATGTGTCAATAGGTGAAAACATATGAAAACAGTGCATGGTGTTACCAACAACCAATCCCTCATTCCACACCAATTCGAAATCACATGGAAACAACCAACACCCAATGCAAGGCATAGAGAATTAACATTCAATTCCAGTTCAGTTTAAAGAAGGGAAGGAAACTAGTTCTCAGGTTATAGAGGGAACATGACAGTTAACATATAACTAATCTCAGATAAGGAAAGGAATCAATCCTTCAAATTCAGTGTAATGGGAAGAATAAACTCAGTTTAAGGAAATGGAAATCAATTCAGGTATTGAGAAAAATAGTGTATCAGTCATGCATTCGACCAACTCAAAGTCTAAATATCCCATTCCCATATCATAAAATCTAATTCTAATAAGTAATCTAATTAATCATGAACAATCAAACCTGTGGGATCATTGACAGTTAATGTATAGACTCAATAGACAGTTTCAATAGGAACTAATATCATTCAATACATGTATCAGTCAACCCATTCGAACTAACTTAATGACTAAAATCCCATTTCCAATCAAAAAGCCTAATTCGAATATGAAATTGAATTAAACATGAACAAACAATTAAGTGGGAAACAGTGATAACTGAAACAATCAAATGGAATTCAAATTAAATAGGATTAGGATGGATTAAACATAGGAAAAACTGGAACATACATGTATCAGCCAATATCAGTCGACCCCATATGTTCGAATCCCAATCCACATGACAAAACCTATCTACTAATAAGTAAATCAATCTATCAGAGATCATTAGACATGTATAGGATCTAATTAGCATTTTAAAACATGAATTAAACCATTTAAAATGGAATTAAACAGTGAACAATCTAATAAAACTGCACACGCACAGTGCACGTCCAGTGCACACACGATTCCGTGTCCGACACGACACGAGGACTCTTGAAACTTTGGGAGCCTCGTGTCAGTGTCTGCCCGTACCTATGTATAAATTTTTACGTGTCCAAATGGTGTATCCATGGCACAGTGGACCCCGAGTAGCAGGGGAGTTGTCACTGTACGCGCGTGCGTGCAGAACCCCGTGTTCCCGTGTCCAATGCGACACGACACGACACTAATACAACCTCAGTCCACTGGAAAACAATAAACGAGCCTAAACCCTAATTTCCTATTCAAACCAAATTCGAAAACAAGGATGAAATGCCCGCTGTGGTATTTCATCGAACACCTATGTGTATCCACTGATACGTGTCCGATACGGACACGTATTGGACACAAAAATGAACAAGACCTATACCAACAGTTAGGGTAGACCTAGGGCTTCCTATATATGCAATTAAAACACCATTTTATGGAGGGGATTAGAATTTACCTAGGGGTTTGAAATGGCTCAAAAAGCCCCAAAGTGAGTTGTTCCTCAAGCTACCCAAAATCTTCCAAATTGCCCCTTCCCTGAAATTTCTCACCATAGCCATCAAGTTCACAGAGATTAGAATCTATTGCAAGAAATTAGAAAGAAAAAGGAGTTGAAATGGAGGAGTTATGGATTGGGGAAGAAAGGGTTTACCTCTATTTCCCCAACTTGATAATTCCTAAAGGAGGCTAGCCCTAAGTGGTAGAGACATTAAATAGGGTGAGGAAACCAAGGTATGGCTAGCCACTAGTGAGGGATTAGGGTTGTGGGATGATCAAATGGCTATAAATCAATCTAGCTAATTCAATGGTTCACAAGCCTAGGTTTCATTCTAGTCAAGTTGTGACCCAGTTGCTTTATCTAATCATGACTTAACCAAGACCAATAAATCCTAACTAACACTAACTAACACTAACCATAGCTAGCTATGACTAATCTAGGTTAGGTCAAATCTAGTCTAGGGCTAAACACACTACAAGGCAACGAATTAAATAATATTAAAATCACACCATTCTTAATAATATATTAAATTCCAAATAATATATATTAAATTCAATTAAATTCAAAATGACAAAAATATCCTCAAACTGGAAATGATAAATGAAATACCCTAATCACATGGCTAGGCTCTAGGTCAAGCTGTCTCTAGTGTTACACTAGCAAAATACCAAAATCACAAGTCATGATTTTAAATAGTTTTAAAATGATTAAAAATCACCAAAAATCATATTATTATTTAAATATCATAATTAAATAAATTAAAACACAAAATTTCAAAATTATCCTCATTTTAGAAAACTGGTGTTACAAGTCTACCCACCTTAGATAAATTTCGTCCTCGAAGTTAAGATGGTAGTAGTCCTTCTAGGTCAAACACCCCACAATCAAAGTCTCAAACATACCGTCAGATAATCATATGCGTCTGTCCAAAATCATGATACTCAGAATCTTCGTCGTGCTAGTGAGCAAGGCTACGATAATCACAGAGTCCTCGACTAAGGCACATACCTCTAGAATCATGGTATTTAAAATTTTTGTATTGTCGCATGCTTGGCAGCAAAAATCTTAAATTCCCATACCCGAGAAATACGTCCAAAATCTGACTACATGTCCTTACCATGCCAGCTAAGATGACCCAGAAGACTCTAGATTCCATAATTGAGGCGACCTAGCCGATATGATTAGGTAAAAGATTAAATCAACAACAAAACATCTAGATTTAAATTCATCAACAAAATATGAGAGATAGGAATAGATGGAATTAAATTTCAAGATGGATATAACGAGGCAAGGTAGGAATGGAATCGAGAAGAACAAAAACCTGCAAGTACCTCTCCTACTGCCTGAGCATCCTCAAATGTCATGGCGTAAGCTCGCCCTTGCTGGCCTCCTCTAGCCTGCTGCCGGCCTACTGGAGACCTGGCTCCTGCTCCCTGAGCTATCCGTCCGACAGACTTGGTATACTCTCTCAACTGATGATCTGATGATCCGCAGAGTAGGCAATTGCCTAGACTCATCCGGCATTCACCCCAATCGTGCCTTGGTTTCTTACAGAAAGGGCAAAAGATAACATGCTGCTGTCTAGGAGCCTGCTGCTGTCTCTGCTGCTACTGCTGTCTCTGCTGGAACGGCTGCGGTTGGAACTGCCTCGACTGCTGGTGCTGAAAGTGAGGCCTCTTGGCCTGGCCTCCGCTGCTGCTGCCCCCAACAGGGTCTCGCCCCCTCTTGAGCTTCAGCTCAAGATCGTCCTCGGCCAATAAAGCTCCCGTCAAAATCTCCTTGAAGTGGCATCCCTGTTGCCCTTGGTCAAGGACTTGACTTCCTTGACCAGACCCTTTCGGAACCTCTGGGCCTTCACCGTCTCGCTCAAGCCCTCTACGAATCTGCCGAGGCGGCCGAACTCCCCAGCGTACTCCTCTACTGACAGGCTCCCCTGAACTAAACTCTCAAACTGCGACTCCAAGGCTCGGAGCGCTGCATCTTGAAAGAACTTCTTCTTGAAGAAGCCCTTGAACTCCTCCCAGGTCTGTCCAGCTACCCCCATACTGGGGTCTGACTGATACCAAGTGCGAGCAAAATCTCGCATCCGGCTAGCTGCTGCCTCTATCTGGAGATCTGCCGGTATCCGGGCCAGGCGGAAGATCTTCTCTATATGCTCGATCCACTCGTCATCATATAAAATCCCCTCTGTCTCCAAGAAGTCTCTGGGGCTCATCTTCTGGAACTGCTCTATCCCAGGTGTAACGCCCCAGTCCCAAAATACGTAGGACCGAGTACGTGAACATGCCAGCTGTACACATACGAAGAATACTCTAATATATATAGAATCCTCGTATATGCACATAAGCTGTAAATAAATAATCATAGGCTAGAATATCATATCTAATCTCATCACAGCTCAACACAGAAGATAATAAAGTCCAAATAAATAAAGCAGAGTATCAAAAGATAGCCGGGTGAACATACTCACTCCAAACAGCTATGAAAAATAGTCTCACAAGATCGGAGTCCGACCTCCGCAAAATAGAAAGAAAAGAGATGTAAAATAATATCCACTAATGTCTCATATATAGAATAGACTAGAAATCAGTAGTGACTGCCTCGTCATCGATGTAAGATAGCTCCAATGCCGCTCCGTACTCCTGTGGAATATCGTCTAAACCTGGAGAGATAACCAGGTCCTCAGGGGACATAGCAAGATACAAGAAAACACCATGCCATATAAACTGTGGTAATATAATAAGAGAAAAGGTATGCATGCAATCGGGTTCCTGACCATTCTACTGTAAATATGCAGTTGAGATACAATCCTACGACACATGAGCCCTGGATGTAAATGGGATCGGCATAGTTCCCATAAAGGGTACCAGGGGCCTACGTCCATAACGCTCGGGAAGCGTCAGAGGGCACCATGTGCAAGGGCTACGTCCATAACGCTCTGGGAAACGTCAGAGGGCGCCTGGAGCCTGCGTCTCCGGAGGAACGCACTGGTAATCATGGAAGTGTAAAGAAGCCCATACATCAGGTATTGTTCTCCCCACCCAATGCCTAGTATCATCATCTCCATAACTGATATGAACCTCTAGTAACCACCAAGTCTTCTAATATGCAATACTATTGGCAGTTACTCCTATCCGTCGCACGCTCCATACGTATCGGTGGCCAGCCGACTACGCGGAAATATGTCCTACATGTGACTCACATCACGTGATACAACAAGTGTCAAGGCCGTATAAGATATACCAATACCTCAACATCAATGGGTGGTCAATAAACTAAGTCAATGCAAGAGAATAAATAAAGCAAGGAAAACGACCGATAGAGTCGCTTGCACCCAAGTGTGACTTGGACGCACAGTTTAAATATCACGAAACAAAATACTAAAAATAACAACTAAAAATAAGAATATAATAATCATAGAGTAAGGTGGCAAGGTATCTTGCTTGCGGTGCGAGAAGGGCAAATCCAAGAGTAGCAAGTGTCAGCACAAAAACTCACAAATCACAGATGACTCCAAACGCTGAAACAAACATCAAAAACGATCTCGGTGAAGAAGATATACCTAGGAAATACCTGTCCAAAAGTCAAATTCTGGAACAGGGGCAAAATTGTAATTTTGGGTCAAAATGATGTCCGCCGTTGGACTCGCTTTGCACCGAAACGCGTGCCAAAGTCTACGGTCTCTAAAGTCGTCAAACTATATGTCTATGGTCTCTAAAGTCGTCAAACTATATGTCTACGGTTTCAGTTTGAGGAGAGGAACTCAACGGTATGTCCAGTTTTGGATTCCGAGGAGCCGTGTACAAAATCGCCCGTTTGAGTGCTTCGCGGGCCCGCCAAAAATAGGTTCCGATTCGACCTTCTCAGAATCGAACCAAACTTGGCATGCAGGACCAGAATTTCGATTCAGACCTGTTGGCGCAAGTTTCGTCTCGATTCGATGACTGTACACGAAGTTATGGGCAAGTTTGCAAAACGTCGATACGGGGGTATCTCGATGGATACGCGTTGATTTCGTCGCGCACACGCGACGAAACTGAGTTCCGTCAGTTCCCACATGTCCGTAACGTCCATACGCGCCTTTCGATGTATATAGCGCGCGACCATGTCGCCCAATTTGTCGGGGCGTACGTCGTATCAGACAAAATTGTCTGAAAATTACTATTTCGAAAACAGTTTTTCACACAAGTTTAACACTGATTTAATTCTCACATAGAACTCGAAATATAGAACTACAAGTTGCGTGTCAATCGTGGTTATGTTGTCTTCACACGTGTTCAATTAGTTTTTGAAAAATCTCGACATACAGTTCAGAATCCGGCTTCTAAGTGGTGGTTTGAAACTGGATTCAGATTCTGTTTTTGACAGAGTTTTACTCGACTTTGCATCGAGTTACCTGTCAAACCAGAGGGTTATAGCTGATTCCCTTTGAAGGGACTCAAAGAGGGTTACATTGCCTACACGTAGCATCTTTCGGATCGCAAAACTATCAAATGTGCGAGAAGTAATCGAGGCCAAAAAGAGGGGTACCTCGTTGTCGAGTTCCTGAATGGGGGTCGGTTGGGGGCGGCGCTCGGGCGATCCTGGCGGCGGGGCGGTGGTTGTTCGGCGACTGGGGTGTGTGCGGGGTGGTCGGCCTTGGGGTCGAGGTGGAGAGGAGATAGGAAGGTGAAAAATTTGGAGGGTTAGGGTTTCGCTTCGACGAGATTGCAATATATAGCCGCTGACTTTTATTACTAATAGTAATAGAGTTTGGGTTTGCTAAGGAGTTGGTAACATGGGGTTGGGCTCTAAAGCATAGCAGCTGCTTCTCAGTTTTAGGAATATGGGGTCGGACCCCCCCCCCCCCCCCCCCGCCCCTCTTCCCAGCACAGCTGCTGTATTGGTGGGGGGTTCGGCCACCATGCAATTTCTTTTTTTTCTTCTCTTTTAACTAATATATATATATATATATATATATATATATATATATGAATAAAATTATAAAAATCCTATAAATCTTTAATACATAACAAAATACTTTTTAATAATTGAAGACTATATATATTAACAATTAAAAAAATATATCAAGCACAATATATATCCATAACTACAAATATCAATTACCATATTCATTCCAAATAATATCGAAAAATTCATTTTTAAAACACTAAAATAATTAGAAAATATTGGGGGTTTACATCCTACCCAACTTAAAGAAAATTTCGTCCTCGAAATTAAACTAAGGTCGGAGGATCAAATGCAATGCATGGAAATATAATTGCAAGACATAGCTTCGTCTTCGAACAACTGCGGGTAGCGATTTCGGATGTCGTCCTCGCGCTCCCAAGTAGACTCCCCTGGCGAGTGATGCTTCCATGCCACGCGAACCAATGGAATAGATTGATTCCGCAACACCTTCACTCGGCGATCGAGGATACCTACTGGTTGCTCTTGATACGACAAACTTGGTCCAACTGTGATCTCGGAGTGATCAAGCACATAATTGCTGTCCGCCACGTACCTCCTCAGCTGAGATACATGGAATACGTCATGCACTCCCTCTAGCGACGGTGGCAAGGCCAATCTATATGCAACCTCTCCAATACGTTCCAAGACATCGAAAGGCCCGATGTACCTTGGACTCAGCTTGCCACGTCCTCCGAATCGAATCGTGCCTCTAGTGGGGGATATCTTCAAGAACACATGGTCACCCTCTTTGAACTCTAAGGGTCGACGAAGATTATCTACCCACTGCTTCTGACGATCCTGTGCTGCTCGCAGGTGGTCCTGAATCTTCTTCACTGTCTCCACTATGCTCAAGACCAACTCTGGACCCAATAGCTGTCGCTCTCCTATGTCGCTCCAACAAACAGGAGACCGATACTTCCTACCATACAATGCTTTAAACAGAGCCATTTGAATACTCGCTTGATAGCTATTGTTGTAGGAAAATTCGACAAGATGAAGATGGTCCTCCCACGAACCGTCAAAATCAAGCATGCACATTCTCAACATATCCTCTAGCGTCTGAATGGTACGCTCCAACTGGCCATCTGTCTGCGGATGATACGAAGTGCTAAACTTCAATCGAGTGCCCAAACTCTCTTGCATGCTCCTCCAAAAGTGCGAGGTAAATCTCGAGTCATGGTCCGACACAATACTAACAGGCATACCATGCAATCTCACAATCTTCTCCATATACATCTCTGCCAATACCTCTGTCGACTGGCCCACTCTAAAAGGTAAGAAATGTGCTGACTTCGTAAGTCTATCAACAATCACCCACACTACGTCACGTCCCCTAGGACTCCGAGGAAAACCCGTGACGAAATCCATAGTAATGTGCTCCCACTTCCACTCGGGAATGGGTAGCGGCTGCAATAATCCGGCCGTCCTCTGGTGCTCCGCCTTAACTTGTTGGCATACTAAGCACTTGGCAACGAAATAAGCTATCTTCCGCTTCATTCCATGCCACCAATAATACTGTCATAAGTCACGATACATCTTGGTCCCTCCGGGATGAATAGAGTAAGTCGAACTGTGAGCCTCGGCCATCAGCTCCTGCCGTAGATCTCCATTGGGTACATAAATGCGATCACCACATCGCAGTGTCCCATCTGAGTGGATCCTTAAACCTGTCTGCTCTCCTGCTTCGGTCCTTTTCTTCAGCCGTCGAAATCTAGTATTATTAGGCAATGCTGCCTTGATGCGCTCTACCAGTGATGATTGCACTTGAAGGTTGGCTAATACGCCGTCGGCTCCAGGTAATACTACCTCAATACCAAGCTGCTCCAAGTCTCTAATCAATTCCTTCTGTGTAGTCAAAAAGTGTGCCATGGGCTTACGGCTCAATGCGTCTGCTACGACATTAGCCTTGCCCGGATGATAATGAAGCTCGATTTCATAATCCTTCATCAACTCCAACCAACGACGCTGTCGCATATTCAACTCCTTTTGTGTGAACACGTACTTGAGGCTCTTATGATCAGTGTAGATATCAACCTTCTCGCCGTACAAGTAGTGTCTCCATAGCTTCAAAGCAAAGATAATCGCTACGAGCTCTAGATCGTGGGTCGGATAATTCTTCTCATGCACTCTCAACTGTCGCGATGCATATGCTACTACCCGACCGTGCTACATCAATACACATCCTAATCCCTTCCCGGATGCGTCGCTGTAGGTCACAAATCCTCCTGGGCCCGATGGTAGTGTCAAGATCGGTGCTATGGTCAATCGCTTCTTCAACTCGTCAAAAGCGGCTTGACACTCGTCTGTCCATACAAACTCCTGATCCTTGCAAGTTAATCGAGTCATAGGCCCCGCTATTCGAGAGAAATCTTCTACGAACCGTTGGTAGTAACCCGCAAGTTCGAAGAAACTTCTCACTTCAGAATCTGTTGTGGGAGCGGGCCATGATTTGACTGCTGTGATCTTCTCTGGGTCTGCTGATATACCATCGCCCGTAACAATATGACCAAGGAATGATACCTCCTTGAGAAAGAAATCACACTTGCTAAGCTTCGCAAAGAGTCTCTCGTTCCTCAATATTCCCAAAACTATCCGTAGATGCTGCTCATGCTCCTCTTGGCTCTTGGAGTAAATCAAGATATCGTCTATAAAGACTACTACAAATTTGTCCAAGTATTGGTGAAAGATCTTGTTCATTAAATTCATGAAAACTGTGGGAGCGTTGGTCAAACCGAAGGGCATGACCAAGAACTCGTAGTGTCCATACCTCGATCGAAAGGCCATCTTTGCAATGTCTTCCTTCCGAACCTTCAATTGGTGATAGCCTGATCGTAAGTCAATCTTGGAGAATACTTTTGCTTCACTCAGTTGATCGAATAGATCGTCTATACGTGGCAAGGGATACTTGTTCTTCACCGTCACTGCATTCAATGCTCTGTAGTCGATGCACATGCGTACTGTCCCGTCTTTCTTAGGCACAAAAAGAACGGGTGCTCCCTATGGTGATGCACTGGCACGAATAAATCCCTTCTCTAATAAGTCATCAATCTGCATCTTCATCTCTACCAACTCCTTGGGTGCCAAACGATATACTCGGGATGAAATAGGCTCGGCTCCGGGAATAAGCTCAATAGAAAACTTAATATCTCGGTCAGGTGGTAGTCCTGGCAACTCTTCGGGAAATACATCCTCGAACTCGGTGATAATAGGGTGCTGTGGGGTGTCATGCATCATCATATTAGTCCCCGATGCGGGTGCATCACAACTCTCTCTGTCTTCTTTGGTGAACTCAAACTCTGCCGCATTCGGTGGTCTAAAGATAATACTGCTCCTATGGCAGTCTATGAGAGCAAAATGCTGGCGCAACCAGCCCATTCCAAGAACCACATCAAATATTGGCATAGGGAATACAAGAAGTCATGCCATCATCTCTCTTCCATTTATCACTACAGGACAAAGTCTACAAACACCACTAACAGGTACAAATCCTCCTCCAGTGAGGATTTTAACATTCTTAGCTAAGGGTGTGATGGGAATGCTGTGTCTAGTGGCAAAACTAGTAGCTATAAATGAATATGTGGCTCCAGTATCAAATAATGTAATAGCAGGAAAAGATGCAACTAGAACCATACCTGCTATAACCTCCGCCTCTGTTTCTATATCCTCAACAGCAAGTGAGAATGCCTGCCCATAATTCTGTCCCGGGCCCTGAGCTCTGGCCTTGTTGTACTGTACGCCTTGGGGAGGCAATGGTGGACGAGGTACTCCTGCTACGGGCCGTGGTGCTGGGAGAGCTGGGGCTGTGGGTCTCGGGTTCTGCCGAGCTTGTACTATTGCATGTTGCTCCGGACAATCCTTGAGCATGTGCTGATTGGATCCACATCTCAAGCATAATCCGAGGCGAGTCCTGCAGTCGCTCTGGATATGTCCTTGTTTTCCGCAGTAATGGCAAACGGGCTTCTGATAAGGTGAGGGCCTCTGCTAGAACTGTCATGTGGCCCTCCTAATAGGTCCACTCTGAGTGGTTCGGGCTGGTGTAACTGCTTGGGTATGACGTCTCGATGTCTGCTGCTGTTTCTTGCGAAGAATCTCCTAAGCACGAGCTTCTTCCAAGACAGCTGAATGGGAGACTCGAGACTGGGTAGTCGTATAAGACTTGAGCTCTGGTGCAAGCCCCTGGTGAAATTTCTTTGCCTTCTCTAATTCTGTTGGAATCAATCCCGCACCAAATCGACTCAGGCGATTGACCTCCGAGTCATACTCATCAACTGTCATATTCCCTTGCTTCAGATGAAGGAACTGGTCATAGAGACCATCTCTGACATGAATAGGGAAGAATCTCTCATAAAATGCATCATAGACTGCTTCCAGGTGATCCCAGTGCCTAATCGTCTCTCTTCCGCCTTCCACCAGTGGTGAGCATTGTCTTCTAACAGTAGGTCCACTGCTGTCATCCAATCTCGAGCTGGTAACTGGGATGCCTTCAGTAGCTTCTTGGTACTAATAAGCCACTGTGACACCTCTAATGGCTTCTCCGTCCCTCTAAAGGCCTTGGGGTTCATATCTGTAAAATTCTTGATAGAGCCTTTATTGGGATACAGAGCTGGTGCTGGTACTGGTGCTGGAGGTGGTGGTGGAGGTCTAGCCATAGCTGCCATTATCGTTTGTCTTATTAGCTCAGTCTGCTGCCACTGAGCCTGCATCATGGTATAAATAAACTGAGTAGTAGGGCTCCTATCAGTCGGTGGTGGGGGCATCTGAGGTCCCGACTGTGGAAGAAACTACTGAGGGAATGGTGGTGGTAGAGGCAGTGGTACATTCCCTCCCGGTGGCATGGTAGTAGTCTGTCCAGCCTGGCTGCCTGGGGGTGTTGCGATATCTGGGTACTCCATCGTCGGTGTCGTAGTAGGCTGCGACAGTCCTGGCTGGTAGGGTGTCGCTGGAGTCATGGGAGGATTCTGTCCCTCCGAAGTAGTCTCCTCACTAGATGCGAGGGCCAAGGCAGAAGTACGTCTGCTTCGTAGATTCATACTGTTGGCACGAGGAAGATAAGTTGATATTAGAAAAGATTAGATATGAAGTAAATCGAATAATCAAGGATGTTTCGAAAAGATTGGAAGTCAAGGGATAGTAGTAGTTCTGGATGAGATATTCCTATTCCTATATGCAGGCTTGTTGGGCACAGTCATGTAACCCAACAATATTAAATCTGACTTGCATGGGCCACCACAAAAACATCTAGATTTAAATTCATCAACAAAATATGAGAGATAGGAATATATGGAATTAAATTTCAAGATGGATATAACGAGACAAGGTAGGAATGGAATCGAGAAGAACAAAAACCTGCAAGTACCTCTCCTACTGCCTGAGCATCCTCAAATGTCATGGCGTAAGCTCGCCCTTGCTGGCCTCCTCTAGCCTGCTGCTGGCCTACTTAAGACCTGGCTCCTGCTCCCTGAGCTGTCCGTCCGACAGACTTGGGACACTCTCTCAATTAATGATCTGATGATCCGCAGAGTAGGCACTTGCCTAGACTCATCTGGCATTCACCCCAATCATGCCCTGGTTTCTTACAGAAAGGGCAAAAGATAACATGCTGCTGTCTAGGAGCCTGCTGCTGTCTCTGCTGCTGCTGTTGTCTCTGCTGGAACGGCTGCGGCTGGAACTGCCTCGACTGCTGGTGCTGAAAGTGAGGCCTCTTGGCCTGGCCTCCGCTGCTGCTGCCCCCAACAGGGTCTCGCCCCCTCTTGAGCTTCAGCTCAAGATCGTCCTCGGCCAATAAAGCTCCCGTCAAAATCTCCTCGAAAGTGGCATCCCTGTTGCCCTTGGTCAAGGACTTGACTTCCTTGACCAGACCCTTTCGGAACCACTGGGCCTTTGCCGTCTCGCTCAAGCCCTCTACGAATCTGCCGAGGCGGCCGAACTCTCCAGCGTACTCCTCTACTTACAGGCTTCCCTGAACTAAACTCTCAAACTGTGACTCCAAGGCTCGGAGCGTTGCATCTTGAAAGAACTTCTTCTTGAAGAAGCCCTTGAACTCCTCCCAGGTCTGTCCAGCTACCCCCACCCTGGGGTCTGACTGATACCAAGGGCGAGCAAAATCTCGCATCCGGCTAGCTGCTGCCTCTATCTGAAGATCTGCCGGTATCCGGGCCAGGCGGAAGATCTCCTCTATATGCTCGATCCACTCGTCATCATATAAAATCCCCTCTGTCTCCAGGAAGTCTCTGGGGCTCATCTTCTGGAACTGCTCTATCCCAGGTGTAACACCCCAGTCCCAAAATACGTAGGACCGAGTACGTGAACATGCCAGCTGTACACATACGAAGAATACTCCAATATATATAGAATCCTCGTATATGCACATAAGCTGTAAATAAATAATCACAGGCCAGAATATCATATCTAATCTCATCACAGCTCAACACAGAAGATAATAAATTCCAAATGAATAAAGCAGAGTATCAAAAGATAGCCGGGTGAACATACTCACTCCAAACAGCTATGAAAAATAGTCTCACAAGATCGGAGTCCGACCTTCGCAAAATAGAAAGAAAAGAGATGTAAAATAATATCCACTAATGTCTCATATATAGAATAGACTAGAAATTAGTAGTGACTGCCTCGTCATCGATGTAAGATAGCTCCAATGCCACTCCGTACTCCTGTGAAATATCGTCTAAACCTGGAGAGATAACCAGGTCCTCAGGGGACATAGCAAGATACAAGAAAATACCATGCCATATAAACTGTGGTAATATAATAAGAGAAAAAATATGCATGCAATCGGGTTCCTGACCATTCTACTGTGAATATGCAGTTGAGATACAATCCTACGACGTATGAGCCCTGGCTGTAAATGGGATCGGCATAGTTCCCATAAAGGGTACCAGGGGCCTACGTTCCTAACGGGCCAGGCGAAAGATCTCCTCAATATGCTCGATCCACTCATCAGCATATAAAATTCCCTCTGTCTCCAGGAAGTCTCTGGGGCTCATCTTCTGGAACTGCTCTATCCCAGGTGTCTTCGGCTGCTGGACTGCTGGACTGCTGGTCGAGCTGCGACTGTCGTAAGGGCCAACTCTATGCCCCTGGCCTGCCGGGCCTGCTGTGCCTCCATAAACTACTAAAAGTAGGCGAATATCTGTGCCGCGTCTACGTATCCTGTAGGCGGCGGCTGCTGGAAAGGCACCTCTGGGATGACTGGGTCCTGCCTTCGAACTGGTGGAGGCATACCCCCTGCTGCTGGTAGAGGGGCTCCTCCGAACGCAGCTGAAACGCCTACCCCAGCAGGCATGACTGGGGCTGCGGTACCAGGGGCTGGCTGCTGGGTATGAGAGGTGGCAGACCTCTCATCGATGTCCCCCTGGCGCTGGCGATGTGATCTTGTCTCAACCATCCTGGAGATAGATCAAAAGAAACAATTGCTGAGAATGAGTCGAAATAGCAAGAAGGACAGTTATATTCAAAGGAGAAAAATATCAGCAAGAACTGAGATGGTATGAATTAGATAAGAGTTTTTCCTAATGTGATTGAGTACCTTCAAAATATCCTAATCCTACTGCTGGATGTAGTGATACTCTAGTTCGAATACCACTACATAAACTCGACCTGTATGGGCCACCACTAAAAATGTGTCACGACCCGCATCCTAGAGTAAGGGCACGAAAAGTGGGTACGTCCAGCCTACGCCACAGTATCGGCGGTAGAACGCTGTCCTAAGTCTCAACATCTAACAATATAAGGTACCTTTACAGTATATACACTCCGAGTGGAGGTGACAATACAGAATACAGTCTCAATCACAACTAAGGCAGAATAGCACGATATCATAGATATGAAAATCTCAAAGGAAGATACAAACAGAAGGAAAGTCTAAGTGTCTAAACGACACAACATCACAACATCCAGAAAATAATACAACTCTGAAGTCAATACAAATGACATAAGAAATAAGACAAAGCCTAGCTAATCTAGTCTAAGCAGTAGGGATGACGTCCTCAGCTAGAGTTGGATCCTCCTGTGGGTCCAACTCACAGGTATCGTCTAGATGGGCTCCATAGTAGGTCGGGCAGAAGTCCTCGGTATCATCTGTAATATTATCAATAGGTCCAGTCAGGACGGGAGCGAGCACAGTTCATCTCATGCAGTTCATATCATGGCAGGAAATATAAAGCAAGTAATAGAGTAAGATACATGAAATGCTGTAAGAAGATGTACATGAAAATAGGAGATATATTTTATAACTGGAAATATATACATGATAAGTAAGAACTTTAAGTGACTAGTGATTTAGAGTACGAGATGGCATGTAATTGGCTTAGGTTGAATATGATGTACATGAGTGAACATGAGGAACACTAGCCAAGAAGGCTGTGTTGCATACAAAAAGTAACAGAGTGAACATGATGGGTAAATCACATGACCATTTATACTCACCCCTATCCACAATCAATACACAAGGATCCAGTCAAGTTACATTACAGACATGATATTTTGGTTACACACGAGACACATGAGGAAACATGAACGTACATGAGAGCACATGAAAGTACATGAGCGTACATAAAAAAACATGAGAGAACATGAGTGTACATGAATAACGCAAGAGCAAGGTATACTTGATGTACATGAAACACACGACATTAAGTATCCGATGCGCCCGCTAAGGGGGATAACATCCCAAGAAGAGATCCATATAGTACCAATCCGTGATGATAACGTGACAACATCAAGTAAAGTAATCTAGAGCAAGAATATAAGTCCTGACAAGTATGAAACGATCAGAGAATGTACGCGCCTGTATCCTGAGTATCTGAAGAATATCTACTGTCCGAGGAGTGGTGTCTGTCTCCTATAGAACAGTACAAGTCACTATGAGTCTAAAATGATAATAAGATGCAATTCAATGCATTCTACATGAATCTAGGTCAATCTAGACCAAAGTCAACTCTGATCAACCCTAGACGTCAAACTAGGTCAACTAGGTCAAACATAAGTCAAACAAGTATATACTAGGCTATCTAGTCTATTCTAGGTCTAATCAAGATTAAACAAGTCTAACTAGACTCTATACTAGGCAAACAGACACACCCATATGCTAAGAGCCCTAGGCTATAGGCTATCTCATGCCTATAACCAAACCACATATCACATAACCACATGTCAATACATATATCTAATATAATACACATATTGATATATTTATATAGTATAATATAGTAATACACATTAACATATAGGTTACCTATAATATATGCTTACACATAGAAGAATAGGAGAGGGGCATATGTATGTGTTCATGTGTGTGTGTGTGTCATGAGAGTGCCACATGATATAAACTTGTGTGTGTGTGAGAATACAAGAGGGCATGTGTGTGTTAACAGGAAAATAGAAAACAGTGAGTGAACAGGGATATAAACTTGTGTGTATACATATGAGAACAGTGAATGGAAATCTGTAACAGTGGTAGAACATTTGTGTGTGTGCAATAGAAAATAGGAAAAATTAGTGTAGTGTATAGTGAATCCTGAAAACAGTGAAGGTAATATGAAAACAGTGAGCATTAGAAAATCAGTGAGCTAACATTGTAACCTGGAAATCAGTTAGTGTTCATGTGTCAATAGGTGAAAACATATAAAAACAGTGCATGGTGTTACCAACAACCAATCCCTCATTCCACACCAATTCGAAATTACATGGAAACAACCAACTCCCAATGTAAGGCATAGAGAATTAACATTCAATTCCAGTTCAGTTTAAAGAAGGGAAGGAAACTAGTTCTCAGGTTATAGAGGGAACACGACAGTTAACATATAACTAATCTCAGATAAGGAAAGAAATCAATTGTTCAAATTCAGTGTAGTGGGAAGAATAAACTCAGTTTAAGGAAATGGAAATCAATTCAGGTATTGAGAAAAACAGTGTATCAGTCATGCATTCGACCAACTCAAAGTCTAAATATCCCATTCCCATATCATAAAATCTAATTCTAATAAGTAATCTAATTAATCATGAACAATCAAACCCGTGGGATCATTGACAGTTAATGTATAGACTCAATAGACAGTTTCAATCGGAACTAATATTATTCTATACATGTATCAGTCAACCCATTCGAACCAACTTAATGACTAAAATCCTATTTCCAATCAAAAAGCCTAATTCGAATATGACATTGAATTAAACATGAACAAACAATTAAGTGGGAAATATTGATAACTAAAACAATCAATTAGAATTCAAATTAAATAGGATTATGATGGATTAAACATAGGAAAAACTGGAACATACATGTATCAGCTAATATCAGTCGACCCCATATGTTCGAATCCTAATCCACATGACAAAACCTATCTACTAATAAGTAAATCAATCTATCAGAGATCATTAGACATGTATAGGATCTAATTAGCATTTTAAAACATGAATTAAACCATTTAAAATGGAATTAAACAGTTAACAAACTAATAAAACTGCACACACACAGTGCACGCCCAGTGCACACACGATTCCGTGTCCGACACGATACGAGGACTCTTAAAACTTTGGAAGCCTCGTGTCAGTGTCTGCCCGCACCTATGTGTAAATTTTTACGTGTCCAAGTGGTGTATCCATGGCACAGTGGACCCCGAGTAGCAGGAGAGCTGTCACTGTGCACGCGCGCGTACAGAACCTCGTGTTCCCGTATCCAATACGACACGACACGACACTAATACAACCTCAGTCCACTGGAAAACAATAAACGAGCCTAAACCCTAATTTCCTATTCAAACCAAATTCGAAAACAAGGATGAAATGCCTGCTGTGGCATTTCATCGAACACCTATGTGTATCCACTGATACGTGTCCGATACGGACACGTATTGGACACGAAAATTAACAAGACCTATACCAACAGTTAGGGTAGACCTAGGGCTTCCTATATATGCAATTAAAACACCATTTTATGGAGGGGATTATAATTTACCTAGGGGTTTGAAATGGCTCAAAAAGCCCCAAAGTGAGTTGTTCCTCAAGCTACCCAAACTCTTCTAAATTGCCCCTTCCCTAAAATTTCTTACCATAGCCATCAAATTCACAGAGATTAGAATCTATTGCAAGAAATTAGGAAGAAAAAGGAGTTGAAATGGAGGAGTTATGGATTGGGGAAGAAAGGGTTTACCTCTATTTCTCCAACTTGATAATTCCTAAAGGAGGCTAGCCCTAAGTGGTAGAGACATTAAATAGGGTGAGGAAACCAAGGTATGTCTGGCCACTAGTAAGGGATTAGGGTTTTGGGTGATCAAATGGTTATAAATTAATCTAGCTAATTCAATGGTTCACAAGCCTAGGTTTCATTCTAGTCAAGTTGTGACCCAGTTGCTTTATCTAATCATCACTTAACCAAGACCAATAAATCCTAGCAACACTAACTAACACTAACCATAGCTAGCTATGACTAATCTAGGTTAGGTCAAATCTAGTCTAGGGCTAAACACACTACAAGGCAATGAATTAAATAATATTAAAATCACACAATTCTTAATAATATATTAAATTCCAAATAATATATATTAAATTCAATTAAATTCAAAATGACAAAAATACCCTCAAACTGGAAATGATAAATGAAACACCCTAATCACATGGCTAGACTCTAGGTCAAGCTGTCTCTAGTGTTACACTAGCAAAATACCAAAATCACAAGTCATGATTTTAAATAGTTTTAAAATGATTAAAAATCACCAAAAATTGTATTATTATTTAAATATCATAATTAAATAAATCAAAACACAAAATTTCAAAATTACCCTCATTTTAGAAAACTGGGTGTTACACCCAGTGCGAAGGCCGGATTGTCTGCAACAAGCGAAATCCCTACACTAGCAGGGAAATGGCATCTACACCCGAATCCTCCAACTCTTTATATGCTTCAAAACCCAGGAAGACTGGGCCAACTTTCGAGATGTCCCACCCTTGAAGATGGGATAGGACCTTCCTGCAAACAGGGACGCTAGTATGCAGCCATTGCCTTTTGTAGTAGCGGCAGATAAAAGCGTCGCTGGCAACATGCCCCTTTTTCGTGCCAGGGCTCATTACATTGGGAGGATGCAGTATCAACCATCCCATCAGATAATGATAAGGCAGCACCGCTCGAGGAAAGTTACCACTCTTTCTCTTCGAGTTAATGACATCCACTATAAATTTTCACAAATCCCGCATCAGGTTGTACACCATCGCGGAAAGTAAAGCCAAAGGATAACCAAAAACCAGCTTCACAGCAGGCAAGATAAGGTTCCTGGTTACCCTATCTACAGAACCAGATCCACCAAAAAATACGTAATCTCGAAGCCATATCATCAGATAGGCCACCAGCACTGTCTTCGGTGACATTTTGTGAACACAGTGCCCTAAGCATCTATAGATGTTGTCAGTCGGCTCTTTGTTCTCATCCTTACGGGAATTTTGCTCACTAAGCTTGGTCATCTTAGCAAGTACCTCCACATGGGTGAGCCCCTGGGGGGTAGTAAACCGAACCTTTGACGGATCCTTCTCATCTTGATTGAAGACATAATCTCTCCAAGCAGTCACGTGAGGTTGTGCCTTAGCCTTATCCCTCCGTTGATTCAGATTATGGTGGCTAACCACTTCTTTGAATACCGCCATCATTTTATAGTCCTTCTCTTCCAAGGCGGAGAGTTCCTCATTCGTTGAGAAGTACTCTTCATATGGTTCAGACCCCCAAGGGAGCTTCAAGACCTCATACATCTCATAAGGCGCTAATCCCAGCTCCCCTCCAGGTATGTAAAACGTTTCGGTATGAGGACTGTACAACTCCATGAGGGCTAGAAACATGGGCCAATTTATTTCTATGCCAGCCTGAGTGGCGTGCAAAGCAGAAGTCAAGCCGATCTCCCTGAGTTTATTCTTAAACTTTGTCAAGATCCAGAGTGTCAAGTCATCCCACTTTGACACATAGTGACACCAACCTTCGACCCTAAACTCCCCATTCGGGTATGAAATCTTGGCCACCAACATACGATTGACGAAGGTCGAAGCACTGAAGGTAAAAGTTTTCGGGGGAACATTACTATATATGCTTCCAGGACGCAAAGTTCTCAAGTCGTAAGAGGTCCCGCCTCGCGTGAAGGTTGAGGTATCCTTCTGATTCGACGTAGTGTTGATCCGAATGGTTCCTGCCACTGCCCCTCCCTGATTCGGAGTGAGCTCATATTTCGTCCTCCTCTTTGAAGCAAGACTAATGAAGGCGGTCAATGGCAACTGACGTTCCATCTGCCGAACGTACAAGGCCCTTTGCCTTGAAAAACCAATCCTCTTTGGTATTTAAAACCTTTGCTTCATAGGAGGCAAAGCGATCCCCAAACAGATACTCAGGTTTCAAGAAAACCTCAGTAGCAGACTCTGCAGATTTGAGCCTGCCACTCTCCATCATGACTTAGAGAAAAGAAAAGTACTGATCTCGAATCTGTGTCATCCTCTCCGGCGGCTGATCCAGCATGATCGCAGCCTTAGCTGGGTTGGCTATCTTCTCATTAAAGTCCAGACCCATCTGGATGAGAGCAGGGTCGAGAAGGACTTCATTTAGCAAAGGCAAAGTCATAGACACTGCCATAAAACAAAAAGGAGAGTTAGCAAAAGAACTCAGTCTTTCGAGTTAAAAGACGTATGTACAGATTGGCATTGGCGCAAGCAAACAGCTGCGTATCAAAATCTTGGCACATCATCAGGACAAAAAGTCTACACGTACTGACTGAATTCCACCACGACGCATCTATATGACCGAAGTCCATGCGCGTTGGAAGGAAAGCTTCGACGTATCGTCAAGACCAAATTCCATGCGCGTCAGTGGAGAAAGCTTTGGCACATCATCAGGACTAAGTCCATGCGCGTAAGCAGAGAAAACTTTGACGCATCATCAGGATAAAGTCCATGCACGTCAGCAAGGAAAAGCTTCGACGCATCATCAGGACAAAGTCCATGCACGTCAGCACAAAAAAGCCTAAGCACATCCTCAGGGTAGGTCCCATACAGCCGTACCCATGCGCTTCAACAGAATGGTTTGACGCGTGTTCCAAGATGGTTACCCATCCATGCATTTGAAACAGTGCAACAAAGTGTCTGTGCAACTCCCAAAGCAGCAGATCACCTACCGGTTGAAGTAGCGTGTAGGCAACTCTAGAGGGAGGTGAGTAGAGTTTGTGTCTATAATGACCAATTAAAAATAACTCTATGCTAAGTCCAGAAAACAACTACTAAGAGAGTATATAATTCGAGAGTAATAATGCGAAAAGTAAAATAGTTTAGAAGAACAAACGCAAACACAGCGATATATCCTGGTTTTCCTCGTGGAGGACTAGTCCAGGCTCGAGAACTCTTGATCAGAGTGGAAATCTACTATTTGTGAAATAGGGTGCACACGTGCCTTTAGTTCGAAGAGCATGCCAACTTCTTACAGACACGAGCCTTTGAAGCGCTCGAATACTTTAACTTTGCAGATGCGAAACATAGAATTTTCTAAGTGACTTTTTTTCAACTCTTGTACAGAACTTCTAGCTGAATCGCACTGAGCACCTTGGAGCTAGAAAGTTTTGTGGCTAGAGGATTTGGAAGAGTAAGGCTTACAGTATATAAGGCTTGGAATATTGAAAGCTTGAGAGTAAGAGATGATTTGACATGAGAGGAATCAAGCTCTATTTATACTAGGCAGGAGATGCAGAGTTCGGCCAGAGTTCTGTCCTAAATATTCAAAAATTCGAACGTTGGACAGCTCGCAACAAGGTGGTCCTAAAAATTAGATTGCTGATTTTAAGGAGGCCGAGTTCGGCCCGAATTCGGTCTGCCTCAGACCAGAAGCCTTATATGGGTGAGGGTGGGTTTGATTCAGGAATTGGTTTGTTTGTATGGTAGAATTTGGAGAAATATGTCTATGGGTTGAGATGACATAGTGCGACTCAACGTATATATTTTCCTGGACTCAATAAATCAAAAATTACAGACTGAGAATAGATTACATTTGCAATGCAACAGTTTGTAGACGACGTCTGTCTTGAACTTGATGTGTCATAATGGATCATAGGTGATGTTCTATTTTGAACTTGATGTGTCATACTGGATCATATCAGATATCAGTTGTTAATTATCTAAATCAGGTTGACTGTGATCTAGTCTGGGTCAACAATCTTTCCCATTTTGATAATTGATAAAATAATATTTGTATGTCTCAATATTCGTATCTGGACACATGTTGAAGGAGAGAAGATCTTTTGTAAGTATGAAGTGGCTCCCCCGCAAATGAATACTTTCGTCCAAGTACATAAGATTTATCCAAGCACAGCAGATCGATACAATTCATCTACAGTATCACATCTCAATACAATCTCACATAAAATATCACATATTATGCAATTTTTCTCCCCTTTGTCGTTTATCAAAATAGTGCATAGCTCTTCCGTAAAGGGATATTAAAATAGACAGAGTGAAAGATCAAACACACAACATAACCATAACCAAATTTAATAGGGAAACTAGTAGTGTGATAATCCAGCAGGTGAAACTTGCAGTCTTTAAAATATACATAAAGGAACTACATAGTGCATGAAAAGAAACTAAAAAGCAGAAACATTACTAGAGTGCATCAGCAACATCATAAAGTAGTAAACCATAGCCATCATAGAGCAGAAGGACGGGATGGACCGGCAGAATCCGACGGATCGCTGGCAAAGTGACGAGGGTCGACAAAAGCAGCATCAGGATCCAAATACCTCATGGCTTGGGTTATCAATCCGGTAGCCTTCGCGAGAAGGGATCCGACCCGTAGGAAAAGGTATAGTGGGATGCCTTGTCATGTTGTATTGGATGTCATGAATAGTATTGCTAATGGCGATCATCTAAAGAGTGGTCCGATAATCCAGCTGAGTATAACGATCGTCTTCCAACCGGAAGCGATCGCGCAACATGTCTTTGATAGAATCCAGGGTGGTAGGTGGTTCAGGTTTAGGGGCATCAAAATTAGATGATTCTTCCTCAGCAGGAGTAGGAGATAAAGGTACAGGAACAGTCCTACGAGCTTTAGAGAGGTATGCAGGAGCTCCTAGAAACTGACATTCTTCTAATGGAATGTGAAAGGTAGAAAAGATCATGGGAAGGTACATAGCATACACAAGTGCTTTAGGCTTCTTTCTAGCACGAATCATCCAGTCCATCATCGTACACAGAAAGTTGAATAGGATGGTGAAATACAGATAATATAGTACAGTAATCTCTAGGTAGGTTACTTCATCAGTAGATCCGGCTTTTGGCAGGATAGAAGAGAATATAATATGATGAAGTTCATAAAAGTGTTGGTTGAGATATTTAGCATGAAGTTTACGAGGACGAGGGTTGGGTTAACACATCATGTCTTTAAAACCTTCTAAGATGATATCGCCAACAAACTTGAAGTCACGAGCATCGACAAGGCGTTCCCAAGTATTGGGTTCAGGGAGTTGCAAATACTCAGCCAAGTCGAAGTCATCGAACTTAATGTCGATACCAGCTACCCTAGAATAAATCTTACGGTCATTATGAGTGAGATTGCGATAAAACATTTGTTTGGCATTAAGATAAATTCTTGAAGAGGTAGATACTAGTTCATCAAGACAAAGGTCTTTAAAATTATAGTCAAATTCAGAAAAGATGGTAAAATTAATAGGATGACCGGGCTCCACACTACATGCACAAAAGTCAGTATACCATTCGTTAGAAGCTTCTAACGAAACAAATATGTGGGCATTGTAGGTGTCGACATTGGGAGGAGGAGGTGGATTAAATAAAGGGTGAGAGGGATTGACATTAGGAGGAGGATTTGATGAAGAGGCTTCACTTCTACTCCTTTTTTCTCTAGAAAAGAGTCTAGGTGCCATAGAAAAATAGTGAGAGTAGAGAGGGGAAGCTATAAGAAATATACCTCAAAGAGAAGTAGTGGAGATGAAGGAGAATCCTCAAAAAGCTTCAAATATTGAGTTTGGAATGGAGAGATTACTAAACTTGAGAGATCTAGGGTTAGGGTTTTGATAAAAGTGGATGGAGAAAGATGGAAGATGAAGAGAGAGGGTCAAAATTCGGGTTTATAACAAGTAGGGCTGGCTACAATAAAAAAAAGTGGGGGTGTTGATCAAGTAGATCGGACGGCCTACAATTGCTGAAGGTTCTGGAACCGACCTGCCCGAGTTAAGTCCGAGTTTGATAATAGACCGAATTCGGCCCGAGTTCGGTCCTGGTGGATCCAGAACTCTAGACAGTTAAAAGAAAGGATAATGATAGTCTAGAATTGAAAATAGTGGATTTTATTGGCCACAAAAATAAGTAGAACATGCGACAGACTTGTGAATCATTATTCAGTATATGTGAATCATCTCAGGTTAGCCGTATAGGTCGGTTCCCAGCTAGCGGTAGTCCGAAGACACTTGGCACCGTGTCTCTTAGACTTTTACGCCTGGTTGACAAAAGGACCCTTTCGGCTTGTACCCAAAATAATGCAACATATGCGAATTTTAATTTAACAAGTATTTGTGCAGGTAAGACTTATTGTATGGCATTTTCATCCAAGATTCCCAATTCTCTACGAAGAAAGTTGAAACACTCTTTGACAAGTGGTTTAGTAAAAATGTCTGGTAGCTGAAGATCAGTGTTAATGAACTCTAGATTAATGTTTCCTTGCAATTGATGATCTCTTAAAAAGTGGTGTCATATTTCTATATGCTTAGTGCGTGAGTGACATATTGGGTTCTTAGTCAAGTTAATAATACTAGTATTATCACAGAATATAGGAATGTGCTGCAAAGATAAATTATAGTCTGCTAGGGTTTGCTTGTCACGACCCGCATCCTGTCTAAGGGCACATTGCGTAACAGCGCCCAGCCTACGCCGCAGAATCGGCGGTAGAATGCTATACAAGGTTACTATCTAAAAAACAACTCATGCAATTATATAATGTACTTGTCAAAACTCAACTCCGAACGGAGGACAAGTATAAGATATGATAATACTCAATCACTGTCTAAGCACGATAAGATAACACAGAATCATAAAGCTATACTAACTCCAACAACTGATATAAACTACTAAAATAATAATATCTCAAACAATATCAAAACAAAGTCGAGATCTCAACTCATTACAATACAAGTTCAAATGAAAGTCTAATGCAAGTCTACTAAACTAATCTCCCGATCACTCCTCAGTGTCGGGGCCAAAGGTAGCTATACCGTCTTCGGATCCCAAGCAAGTAGGGCAAGTGTGCTCAAGGCAACCATCTGTAATATTTTCAACAGGTCCAGTCAGGACAGGAATGAGCACAATACATCTCACGCAGTTCATATCATGTCAGAAAATATAAATCATACAATAGAGTAAGATACATGAATAACTGGAAGAATATACATGAAGTAAAAGGGATAACTGTAATAGAAATATCTACTATAAGTAAAGAACTATCAGTGACTAGTGATTTAGAGTACAAGATAGATATGTGAACAGCTAGAAATGATTCATGGCTATACTACAGAGTTGATTCCTGACTACACTACTTTGGGATTATTCATATGACTATTTCTACTCCCCCATCCCAATCAATACACAAGGATCCAGACAAGTTATGTTAAGATTCATGATTCCACTGCCTCATAAATGAGAGCATATAAAATTGATTCATGAGGGCTCTGTGAACATGAGAGTACATGAATCACAAGAGTATAGATGAATAGTGAAGTATGGAGATACATGATGTAAGTAAAAACACACATGACATGAAGTATCTAATGCTTCCGAGGGGGTTAACATCTCATGAAAAGATCCATATAGTACAAATCCATGTTACCAACGTGACAACATCAAGTAAAGTAATCTAGAGCAGGAATATAAGTTCTAGCAAGTATGAAACGGTCAGAGAATGTACTCGTCTGATACCCTGAACAACTGATATGAAAAGATGGCCAACTGGAGTCACAGAGTCCTAGTTAGAGCAACACAGGTTATAAAGAGTTCAATTTATTTGGTAATTGAAATTATAATGTAATCTACATGAGTCTAAGTCAATCTAGGTCAAAGTCAACTCTTGGTCAACTCTGGTCAACTATAAAGTCAAACTAGGTTAACTCTAGTCAACTGTGGTCAAACTAGCTAGGGTTGGGTCAACAATGGTCAATTAGTCTAGGTTAGTCAATTCTAGGTCTAAACAAACAAAGTATATGCAAATTAAGTATCCAAGATAGCTACTAACTCATAGCCTAAGTCACTTACAAAACCAAGCACAAAACTAAGCCATAAGCTAACAAGGCACACAAACTTAGTCATATAATGTATATATATTATTCACATTCACATATTCATAGACATAGATATATATAGGAAAGCTACATATATAGGCACATACATATATATACATAGAGAGAGAGAGAAGAAGAGGTAAAAGAGTAAGTGAGTGTGTGTATGACATGTGTGAAAGGATATGTGTTAATGTTCTCAGATTTAGTAATAGGTAGGTGTATGTGACATGGGATACATGGTGTCAAAGGGTGTATGAATGCATGTGTGTAAAAGGTTATAGGTTAACTCAGTTTATAGAAATGCATACATACTTATATTACATACATGCATACATATATATCATGTATACATACATATATTGCATACATGCCTACATACATATCATATATGCATACTTGCATTCATTCATGCACCTATACATACATATATAGATGCATACATACATATTTGAATACATTATATACTTGCATACATTATATTCATATATGCATACTCTACATTATATTATATTCATTCCTGCATACATGCATACATATAATATATGCATACAAACTCATATATTTAACTCAAAATATATGTGAATACATACATTACATTACGTTAACACATATATATCATTCATTCATATTCCATATACATGCATACTTCAGTTCATGCATTATATCCATTCACATATCATTAAGTTGCATGCATATACTTATTTTCATTACATACATGTCATTTATGCATATTACATACTTACATACATCTATACATTATATACATTGTATACAACATGTAAAAATAGAAGAGAGAAAAAAGGGGAAAAAACTGAAATGGATAGGAAATGGAAGGAAAAATGTAAGAAAAAGGAAAAATAGTGGACATATACATGCTTGCATCATATATTCTATATTACCATACATGCTATCATTATATATTGCATTACATTATGTATACATTATGCATTCATATCTATCATTACATGTATACCTTGCATTCGTATCTAGCATTCATTATATACTTTCATGCATACATTGTATATCATTCTTTCATTCATGTATTTATGTATTGCTTACATACATTATATTGATTGCATTCCTACATGCTTGCATTCAACCATATATATACATTAATGTAAAGAGGATACATATCATATATATATTATTTCATTCATTTGACATGTCATGCATTACATACTCTACATTCATTTAATATCCATACTACATAGGTGTAACACCCAGTTTTCCAAATGAGGGTAATTTTGAACTTTTGTAATTATTATTATTAATTATTGATATTTATATCACATTATGATTTTTGGTGATTTTTAATCATTTTTAAACTATTTAAAAACCATTTGATCAATGACTTGTGATTTTGATGATTTACTAGTGTAACCCTAGAGACTGTCTGACCTAGAGCCTAACCATGTCATTAGGATGACTTAATTATCATTTTTAGCCTAGGGGTAATTTGGTCATTTTGACTTATTAGAATTATTTGATTAAATATTGGATTGGTGATTGCTATTCTTGACTTTGACTTATTGAGACTTGTAGACTAGCCTAAAAGCTAACCCTAGCTATGGTGACCCTAGTCTAACTTAAGTTAACCTCATTCTAGCCATTAGGATCTAGTTTTCAAATAGGAGGAATAGAATAAGTGCATTGATTTCATGACTTATGATTTTAATTCAACGACTTGTGATTTAAATTCTATGACTTTTGACTTAAGCCCATAGGCCAATAACTTGAAGCCCTAACCCTAACCAAACCCTAAGTGACTAGCCATAATAGGATTCCTACTCCTATTTAATGCCCCTTTCCTTGTTCTTGTCTCTTTTGTGTGCTCAACCAAGTTTTAGAAAGAAAGGTAAATCCCATCTTCCAAAATTCCTAGTAAATTCATTTTAAATCCTTTTTGACCCAAATCTTTTGTATATGATTCTAATCAACCTCTACTTGCTAATTTTGAGGAGTAATTTCAGTCTAAAAGAAATTTGGAGGATTTGGATAGCAGCGGAAACGGTTTGATTTGGGGCTTTTTCTTGATCTTTGCAACATATAGGTAAACCCCTCTAATTCCATTTAATTCCTATTTTTATTAGATGGTAGCCTAGATCTAGGTGTCCCCTAGCTACAGTAGAAGTTTGGTGTCATTTGCATTAAGTTTTATGTCCGTATCGGACACGTATCATTGTGTAGATCTAGGTGTTTGATGAAATGCCCAAACCTATTTCTTTTGCTGTTTTTCTAAATATTTTTGAATGAAATCCTTGATCTAGGGCTTGCTTAAGGATTCATATCCTTGGCCAGTAGTTTTGGTGTCGTGTCGTATCCACACGAGGATACGAACACGCCCGCAGCAGCCCATGCACAGTGTCCTGCATCTCGGGGTTAAATTCTCCCTGTATAGGACATGAGGATACGCCAAATTTTGGGAGGATGTCAGGGAATTGACTGACATGGGTCTTCCAAAATTTGAGTACAGATGGTTATGTGTGCGAGGAGTTCTCCTCCCCGTACTGATCGTGCGAGCTGCTGTACGCGTACGAATTTCTTCACTGACACACGGCTAGAAGCGACACGACATGTGTCTAGGACATGGTGCAGGGTGTCAGAGGGGTAGCCCTACCCCTAGCGTACATGTGCGCACGACCATGTGTCCCCACGTGACCTGTGTTGTGTGCTGGACACACGTGCACGCATGCATGACGCAGCCTGTGTACAGCGTGTCTGTGGTGTTCGTGAGCCAAGACACGTCGTGTCCTGCTTCCCTAGGGCACGAATGATTCGTGAGACACGCGCACGTGTGTGGGTTGGATTACCAACCATTAATTGATCATATTAGTATGATTTTAGTTTCAAATTTTTATTTCCCTATTTCGACATATACGCAGTGCACTGTTTCAATAATTCTGAATTTAGTTTCCATTTTTAAACTGTTGTTAATGATCTAAATCACTAGATTAATTCATATACATGTATGTTAGTTTACTGTTAATGTTGGTTGTGATTGGTGTTAGCAGTTTGGGTTTCGAATTGGTGAATGGGGATTTCTATTTGGTTTTGGTATTGGGTAGGACTGTTAACTGTCATATACACATGCCTATAACCTTCACCCCCTTTCTGATCTCTGTTTCTAGAGATGCAACACACCCACACACCATATCATGTCTTCACCTTGAACTTATTTACAAGACACTACACACACACTAATCTATACACTAGCCTATGGCATATGTCACACACACACACAAAAAAACTATCATTTTAACACTCACACAAAACTGATTTGATGTTGTTAACTGAAACTGTTTGAATACTCTTTAAACGTGAGACTGAAAGCTGTCATTGCAATGATATTTATCTATAGACATCTGAAGCCTTAACCCACATCCCTTTAGGTGTCCTGCACTTTCATTAACTACAGCACACCCATCATATTTGTACTACAACCCCACCCATAGATACATGTATCTGTACATAGATACCTACTGCCTCATATTGTTTCACTGCCACCCTTCACATATTGCTTCACTGCACATCACCCTATTTAATTCCTGTCACAATGTCACACTAACCTATCCACTGCTAACTAAACACACACATTACTCTACTGACATTCCTGTAGTTGGCACACACACACACATGTTAGTTGGCACACACACACACATGTTAGTTGGCACACACACACACATGTCTATCTCTCTACTTGTATATATGTATATGTTAATCTAGTACCTATACCAATATAGCTACCCTATATGTATAATTACATGTATATATATAAATGTGAGTGTGACATATATTGATTGTATAATATATACATATATGGTTTTGTTTATATGTGAGGTATAGTTTAGGCTATGGTACTAGACTAGTGTGGCTTGTATGGTATTTTGGTTAGAGACCTAGATTGACTTGTTAAGCCTAGATTAGACCAACCTAGGCTAGTTTAACCTTGTTTGACCTTGTTTGACCTAACTAGACTAGAGTTGACCTAGTTTGACTGTTAGGTTAACTAGTTGACCAAGGTTTGACAATTTAGCTAGATTGACTTGGTTTGACCCAGAGTTGACCAAGAGTTGACTTTGACCTAGATTGACCTATAAATCATATAGATTTCATCATAACCTTCATTTGTCTTATTTTAAACACATTATAACATGTACTGCTCTATTTAGGATATTGTGACTCCGGTGCAGAACTGATATTATACTACTCTTTTCAGAGTATCAGACGAGTACATTCTCTGATAGTTCTTCCATTTACTTCTCGATTATTGTACTACAGTTGTAGTTAGTTCTATTTGATTCTTTATTACAAACACGATTTGATATTGTTGGATCCATTTCATGCGACATTTATTATTTCATGTCTGGCCTCTATTTTTCTGGAGTCACCTACTATTATCACCCTGGAATCATTTACTGGTATCATTCATGTTCTGGCTGGACTTGTTCTTATTTTGTGTCGGTTATGGATTCACTTGTACTTGTTAGACAGGGAAATATTGGAGTAGACATGTGAACATTCCTAATACTGGAACCACTCCCTTGAAATTACATTGGAATGATAGCCATCCCACACTTGGCCGAGTGTGCGGTGTGCCGTATTACCTACAACCGTTCACATGTCGATCCCGATATTTTAAAACACACTGTTAGAGTATAGTCTTGACTCACCCTGGAATCTTTGATCACTAATTAGACTCACCTTATACTGGACTCATCTTGTACTGGAATCACCTGGTATTAGATTACATTGTTTGGACTCACATTGGGATTACCCTTGACTCTTATTATACTGTCTGGACTTATATCATGTTACTCTAGTTCAGATAGATTATATTTTATAGTCTTCATTGCCATGTTTCTTTTATTGTTTAGTTACTTTACTTTTCTTGTACCTTAACTGTTTCTCTACATTACTACCTGTATAAAACTGCCATGATTCATCAATATAACTGTCTATAACTGTTTATAGTTCTCTGTCATTTACTTGGGATTTTCTTGATGAGTTGTACTCATTCCTGTCCTGACTGGACCTGTTGAAAATATTACAGATGCTTGCTCCGAAGATACCTGCCCTACTTACTATAGACCAGGAGATGGCTTAGCTACCTTTGGTCCCGACACTCAGGAGTGATCGGAAGATTAGCTAGTTGACTCGATTTTGATTTCATGTTTTAGAACTTGAATTGTAATAAGTTGAGATATTGTTGTTTTGAGATTATTATTATTTAGTAGTTGGTTGTTGTTATTTAGTCTTAGTTATAACTTCTGTGTTATCATATCGTGCTTAGACTGTGATTGAGATTTCATTATACCTATACTTGTCCTCCGTTCGGAGTTAAGATTTGACAAGTACATTATATAATTGCGTGAATTGTTGGTTAGATAGTAACCTAGGACAGCGTTCTACTATCGACACTGCGGCGTAGGCTGGGCGCTGTTACGTACTCGTACCCTCACAGTGGGTGCGGGTCGTGACACTAGGCTCATAGGTTACACAAAATGCCTATGTCGTATAGTCACTCTTCTACATAAAATCAATACTGTACTAATTGGGCCTTCACTAAATTCTAGAATTAAAGTATGTCGTAGTCCTTTGTTTTAGCTTTTCGAAACTTCAAACGGATCGCATTTTCGTGTCCGAAAGCTCCCGGAGTCGCAAAAATACCGAAACGCATTTGTCTTTCAGACAACTGACACTCAAATAGTTTTACAAAAAGTTCGAGAACGATTTTGGCTTATTAAAATATATATTTGGAAAGCTAACTTCGATACGGTTCTTTAAAAAAAAATAGAGATAAATCGGAGTTCTAAGCTAGAAGTTATGACAATTCTAAATTGCTTTGGTTAATAAAAACGTGGATGAATATTATGACGAATTTGAGTTATTTTGGACAAAAGAAACACATGTAGGCCAAGATACTTGGATACCAACATAGGTATCCAAATGAAACTCATTCTAACCATCCAAACTAAGATCAATCCACTCTCTAGCCATTCTAAAACTGAATTTAAATATCTATTTAAACTATTATCATACATACATACACATGGGGTGTCCTAATTTGGGATCTATCAAGTAGGACACAAGACACATATCTAAAATCCTCAAGAGAGCTCCAAATGGCCTCAAATTTGAATCTAAATAGGTTGTATGCATGGGGGTGGATCCTATGGATTCAAAACTAACTAATATGCATAGGAAATCAATTTAGAGGGTTGGTTTTACCTATTGGGAGTGGAATCCCAATGATACTCCCAAGGACACGGCTCCGACACGAAGATCTTCCAAAAAAGATACTCCTTCTTGCACTTTGCTCCAAATCTTTGCCAGCACCCTCCCTTGGTAGTATGAGAAGGTTGGATGGAAGTTTTGGTGGAGGGATGTAAGGATTTGGAGATCAAATCAAAGAGGGAAGCTCTCTAATTTAGGGAAGAACACTTTATGAAAGAAAATAGCCAAGATAGAATGAAATAAAAGGAAGGGAGGCTAACCTACCTATAGTGGCTGTCATTAGATGAATTAGGGTTAGGTTTTAGATGTAGATGAGTGGCTAGGGCTTGTCCACCCAATTTCAAGTCTTCCTATTGGTTCAATTAGTCCTAAGGCTTTCTTTTTCACAAATATCCTAAGGGGTAAATATACTTAGAAATATCTAGATATTGTTAATCTTGTCATTTACTAGGTTATCCTAATCAAGATTCTAAGCTCAAGGCTAATCTAGATTAGGCTAATATTCTAGGTCAAGTCTCAACTAAACAATTAGCACATATTTAATTAATACAATTTACAGTTTCACAAAATTGTCAAAATAACCAAAATACCCTTAGGCTAAAAAGTAGTAATATGACATTCTAATCACATGACTAGGCTCCCATGGTCATGGTTAGTCTCTAGGCTTAGCAATTCTAGGGTTACACTAGTTAACCATCAAAATCACATTTTAATATTTAAATAGTTTTAAATTAATTAAAAATCACTAAAAATCATAATATGAGTTAAATCTTATTATTGATTAATCAAAATTATAAAAGTTCAAAATTACTCTTATTTTAGAAAAGTGGGTGTTACAAGTCTACCCTCCTTAGAAGAATTTCGTCCTCGAAATTAAGATGGTCGTACTTCTTCTAGAGTCTCGTCCCCAACAATCATGGTCTTAGAAGCTCATCTAAATCATACAATTTGAAAGAATAACATACAGGGTCATGGCAGACAATATCAGTCTGAGGTCTCATCTAGCTATACTAGCCATACTACAGCACAAGGCATTCACAAGTTATCAAAACATACAAGCAAGGGGTGTAACAAAATATCACAAAAGACATGCTAAAGTCTAGGTTGAAAAGTCACCTCAAATTAGGTCTGGTGACTAAAACTCCCTCCTAGAAGCAGGGCCTAAATTTCCAAGGCATTTCTCATGAATCATGCTCTTGTTAAAACTCTTATTCCTTCTTTCTGATCTTACTCTCCCTTATCCACTTAATCATCCCAAAAATTTTAATTTCTACACCTTTTCCTAACTTGGATCCAAAATCTCTAGATCAAAGTCTATGAAATCCTCGAACTTGTTCAAATCACTGTCCTCGAATTTATTCGAAGCTAATACTACTATGTCATGCAGGAACTTATTCTTTATTATAAACTCGACCTTCGTATTTCCTTCACGTACACCTTCAAATATTATTCTTCTTAAATTTTAAAACCTCCACAAAATCTTTAAATTTCCCCATAACCCAAAATCCGTGTGTTCACTCTGTCCTCTTACCAACATCTTATTCAATTTTGGTATCATCATCGCTTCATAATTACATTCTCTTCTCCATTTCTAAATTACTAAATTTAGCATCACAATCTTAAGTGAAATATCTCAAGAATCAATGACCTAAAATTATTCAAGTCCACAAAATAAACCGACCTCAAATATCCTTGTTGTTTCTAAAGTACACCTACGAAATATCACTGTTCTAACCATCAATATATCCTACTATCCTTCTGGTGAGCCGGAGGGGTCACTACCTCCTGAGCAGACTAACATCCTATATGAAACTGATAGTCAAAATCAACAGAGATTTAACTATAAGGGTTACTAGTCTAATGTCAACTAGACTACCATACCTAAGAATAAGTCCTAATACAAGCTATCAAACCATTATACTATGAAAGAGTTATAACTAATAAAGTTCTACAAAGAATTAGACTATTTATCTGAAGTTATCCCTACTCCTAAGTTAAGTGATGATGAAACAAATTTTTTTTTTGAAAAAGACTGAAACGAAAGGTAGAGATGATATGTTCAAAAAATCCTTCCAAGATACAATCTGATAATCATATGGTTTGTCCAAATCGTCGTACTCCTTCTGGGTCAAACCCCCAGCAATGAAGGTCGAGAAAATTCTATCTAAAGCATACAAAACATGATTCCTACTGGCCGGGATATCATAGTCTCGAACAGGTCACTATACTATCTATCACAGCACGATACATCCTGACAGGTACTAATGGAATCACACAACAAGATGGAAAAGAAGGACAAGAAGGATAGACCTGCTAACTCGTCACTCATAGCGTCGGTCTCCATAACCGTCAGTACAAAAATCCTGCCCCTCTGGGGTATATCCCTTTGATGGTGCGGGGCATGGTGCTACGCTATAGGTGGCCTAGCTCCCCCTATCTAATCCATAACTTAAGCAACATCCATGCTGATATCCTATTCCAAACTAGGGCACCATTTATATGGTATTTATTCTGCAATCTGATAATCATACATGTCTATCCAGAACCAAGTTACCAGAATCCTCGTTATGCCAGTAAGTACAATGGCGATAATCCATAGAGTCCGCAACTAAGGTACATACCTCTAGAATTATGGTATATAAAATTTTTGCATTGCCGCTAGCTTGGCTGCAAAAACTTTAAATTCCCACACCCGAGAAATACATCCAAAATCAGACTCTATCTCATCGCCAAACCAGCTAATATGGTTGTAGAAGACTCTAGTTTCCATAACAGAGGCAACCTAGCCCATAATGTTATCTTGATAGAAAATCAAGTCAATAATGAATACCAAGAATTAAATTCAACGATGAACAATGAAGTAGACAGAAACTATCGGAATCGAATTTCGAGATAGTTTATAATAAGATTCTTAAGGGTCATCCCAGGAATCTTTTCAAGTAGTCCTAACTGTGATTGAGTAACCTCTTTGCTAAAGCCTATTCCTCAGTTCTTATCGCAGGCGCACATCAGTACAACTAATCGTTGCACTACCACACATTGCACTAATGCGACTTTCGACCTGTATGGGCCACCACTAAAAACGTGTCACGACCCGTACCCTGTGTAAGGGCACAGTGCGTAACAGCACCCAGCCTACGCCGCAAAATCAGCGGTAGAACATTGTACAAGGTTACTATCTAAACAACAACTTACGCAATTATATAATGTACTTGTCAAAACTCAACTCCGAACGGAGAACAAGTATAAGATATGATAATACTCAATCACAGTCTAAGCACGATAAGATAACACAGAATCACAAAACTATACTAACTCCAACAACTGATATAAACTACTAAAATAATAATATCTCAAACAATCTCAAAACAAAGTCGAGATCTCAACTCATTACAATACAAGTTCAAATAAAAGTCTAATGCAAGTCTAATAAACTAATCTTTCGATCACTCCTCAGTGTCGGGGCCAAAGGTAGCTATACCGTCTCCGGATCCCAAGCAAGTAGGGCAAGTGTGCTCAAGGCAACCATCTGTAATATTTTCAACAGGTCCAGTCAGGACAGGAACGAGCACAATATATCTCATGCAGTTTATATCATGTCAGAAAATATAAAGTATATAATAAAATAAGATACATGAATAACTGGAAGAATATACATGAAGTAAACGGGATAACTGTAATAGAAATATCTACTATAAGTAAAGAACTATCAGTGACTAGTGATTTAGAGTACAAGATAGATATGTGAACAGCTGGAAATGATTCATGGCTATACTAAAGAGTTGATTCATGACTACACTACTTTGGGATTATTCACATGACTATTTCTACTTCCCCATTCCTAATCAATACACAAGAATCCAGATAAGTTATGTTAAGATTCATGATTCTACTGCCTCATAAATGAGAGCATGTGAAATTGATTCATGAGGGATCTGTGAACATGAGAGTACATGAATTACAAGAGTATACATGAATAGTGAAGCATGAAGATACATGATGTAAGTGAAACACACATGACATGAAGTATCTAATGCTCCCGAAGGGGATAACATCTCATGAAAAGATTCATATTGTACTAATCCGTGTTACCAACGTGACAGCATCAAATAAAGTAATCTAGAGCAGGAATATAAGTTCTAGCAAGTATAAAATGGTCAGAGAATGTACTCGCCTGATACCATGAACAACTGATATGAAAAGATGACCAACTGGAGTCACAGAGTTCTAGTTAGAGCAACACAGGTTATAAAGAGTTCAATTTATATGGTAATTGAAATTATATTGTAATCTACATGAGTCTAAGTCAATCTTGGTCAAAGTCAACTCTTGGTAAACTCTGGTCAACTATAAAGTCAAACTAGGTCAACTCTAGTCAACTGTGGTCAAACTAGCTAGGGTTGGGTCAACAATGGTCAACTAATCTAGGTTAGTCAATTCTAGGTCTAAACAAACTAAGTATATATAAATCAAGTATCCAAGATAGCTACTAACTCATAGCCTAAGTCACTTGCAAAACCAAGCACAAAACTAAGCCATAAGCTAACAAGGCACATAAACTTAGTCATATAATGTATATATATTATTCACATTCACATATTCATATACATAGATATATATAGGAAAGCTACATATATAGGCACATACATATATATACATAGAGAGAGAGAGAGAGAAGTAGAGGTAAAAGAGTAAGTGAGTGTGTGTATGACATGTGTGTGAAAGGATATGTGTTAATGTTCTCAGAGTTAGTGATAGGTAGGTGTATGTGACATGGGATACATGGTGTCAAAGGGTGTATGCATGCATGTGTGTAAAATGTTATAGGTTAACTCAGTTTATAGAAATGCATACATACATACTTACATTGCATACATGCATACATACATATCATGTATACATACATATATTGCATACATGCCTACATACATATCATATATGCATACTTGTATTCATTCATGCACCTATACATACATACATAGATGCATACATACATATTTGAATACATTATATACTTGCATACATTATATTCATATATGCATACTCTACATTATATTACATTCATTCCTGCATACATGCATACATATAATATATGCATACAAACTCGTATATTTAACTCAAAATATATGTGAATACATACATTACATTACCTTAACACACACACACACACACACACACACACACACACACACACACACACACATATATATATATATATATATATATATATATATATATATATATATATATATATATATATCATTCATATCCCATATACATGCATACTTTAGTTCATGCATTATATCCATTCACATATCATTAAGTTGTATGCATATACTTATTTTCATTACATACATGTCATTCATGCATATTACATACTTACATGCATCTATACATTATATACATTGTATACAACATGTAAATATAGAAGAGGGAAAAATAGAGGAAAAACTGAAATGGAAAGGAAAGGGAAGGAAAAATGTAAGGAAAAGGGAAAATATTGGACATATACATGCTTGCATCATATATTCTACATTACCATACATGCTACCATTATATATTGCATTACATTATGTATACATTATGCATTCATATCTATCATTACATGTATACCTTGCAATTGTATCTCGCATTCATTATATACTTTCATGCATACATTGTATATCATTCTTTCATTCATGTATTTTTGTATTTCTTACATACATTACATTGATTGCATTCCTACATGCTTGCATTCAACCATATATATACATTAATGTAAAGAGGATACATATCATATATATATCATTTTATTCATCTAACATATCATGCATTACATACTCTACATTCATTTAATATCCATACTACATAGGCTCATAGGTTACACAAAATGTCTATGTCGTATAGTCACTCTTCTACTTAAAATCAATACTGTACCAATTGGGCCTTCACTAAATTCTAGGATTAAAGTATGTTGTAGCCCTTCGTGTTAACTTTCCGAAACTTCAAACGGATCGCATTTTCGTGTCCGGAAGCTCCCAAAATCGCAAAAACACCGAAACACGTATGTCTTTCGGACATCTGACACTCAAATAGTTTTACAGAAAGTTTGAGAACGATTTTGGCTTATTAAAATATATATTTGGAAAGCTAACTTCGATACGGTTCTTTAAAAAAAAAGGGAGATAAATCGGAGTTCTAAGCTAAAAGTTATGACATTTCTAAGTTGCTTTGGTTAATAAAAACGTGTATGAATATTATGACGAATTTGAGTTGTTTTGGACAAAAGAAACACATGTAGGCCAAGATACTTGGATACCAACATAGGTATCCAAATGAAACTCATTCTAACCATCCTAACTAAGATCAATCCACTCTCTAACCATTTTAAAACTGAATTTAAATATCTATTTAAACTATTATCATACATACATACACATGGGGTGTCCTAATTTGGGATCTATCAAGTAGGACACAAGACACATATCGAAAATCCTCAAGAGAGCTCCAAATGGCCTCAAATTTGAATCTAAATGGGGTACATGCATGGGGGTGGATCCTATGGATTTAAAACTATCTAATATGCATAGGAAATCAATTTAGAGGGTTGGTTTTACCTATTGGAAGTGGAATCCCAATGATACTACCAAGGACACGGCTCCGACACGAAGATCTTCCAAAAAGGACACTCCTTCTTGCACTTTACACCAAATATTTGCTAGCACCCTCCCTTGGTAGTATGAGAAGGTTGGATGGAAGTTTTGGTGGAGGGATGTAAGGATTTGGAGATCAAATCAAAGAGGGAAGTTCTCTAATTTGGGAAAGAACACTTTATGAAGGAAAAGAGGTAAGATGGAATGAAATGAAAGGAAGGGAGGCTAACCTACCTATAGTGGCTGCCATTAGATGAATTAGGGTTAGGTTTTAGATGTAGATAAGTGGCTAGGGCTTGTCCACCCAATTTCAAATCTTCCTATTGGTTCAATTAGTCCTAAGGCTTTCTTTTTCATAAATATCCTAAGGGGTAAATATCCTACTTAGAAATATCTAGATATTGTTAATCTTGTCATTTACTAAGTTATCCTAATCAAGATTCTAAGCTCAAGGCTAATCTAGATTAGGCTAAGATTCTAGGTCAAGTCTTAACTAAACAATTAGCACGTATTTAATTAATACAATTTACAATTTCATAAAATTGTCAAAATAACCAAAATATCCTTAGGCTAAAAAGTAGTAATATGACATTCTAATCACATGACTAGGCTCCCATAGTCATAGTTAGTCTCTAGGCTTAGCAATTCTAGGGTTACACTAGTTAACCATCAAAATCACATTTCAATATTTAAATAGTTTTAAATTAATTAAAAATCACTAAAAATCATAACATGAGTTAAATCTTATTATTGATTAATCAAAATTATAAAAGTTCAAAATTACCCTTATTTTAGAAAAGTGGGTGTTACATTGCTTTATCCATAAAATCTGAGCACAACAACGTCTTGCAGCTATGTATTCAGCTTCGGTTGTAGATAGTACGACAGAGTTTTATTTCTTGCTAAACCGAGAGACTAGAGCTTTGTCTAATAAATGACACGTGCCACTGATAATTTTACGATCGACTTTCCATCTAGCAAAATCAGCATCCGAATAACCGATTAGGTCAAAGGATATAGTTTTGGGATACCATAAGCCCATTGTAATAGTGCCTTTAAGGTATCAAAAGATACGCTTAACTGTACTCTGTGATTCCTTAGGACTGGCTTGATAACGAGCACATAGACAAACACTAAATATTATATCAGGACGACTACAGTTAGATAGATTAAACTACCAATCATACCTCGATACTGACGTTGGTCGACTGGTTTGCAGCTTTCATCAGGTTCTAATTTCGTAGCTGTAGCCATCGGAGTACTGATTGGTTTGATATTGTCAAGATCAAATTTCTTCAGCATATCCTTTGTATACTTTGATTGACTGATGAAAACCTTTATGAGTTTTGTTTGACTTGCAATCCAAGGAAGTAGTTAAGTTCCCCCATCATGCTCATCTCGAACTCATTCTGCATACACTTAGCAAATTCTTGGCATAATGCCTCATTAGTAGAGCCAAAGATAATGTCATCAACATAAATTTGCACTAATAGAATTGTGTCATCAATTAATTTTATAAAAAGTGTCGTGTCAATCTTCCATTTTGAAAAACCTTGTTCAAGTAAGAAAGTGCTTAGGCGTTCATAACAAGCGCGTGGGGCTTGTTTGAGGCCATAAAGAGCTTTCTTAAGCTTAAAAACATGATCAGGAAATTTATAGTTTTCAAAACCAGGTGGTTGTTTTACGAAAACTTCTTCTTTAATAAAACCATTGAGAAAAGCATTTTTGACATCCATTTGAAAGAGTTTGAAGTTTTGGAAATTTATAAAGGCATAAAGCATGCGGATTGATTCAAGCCGTGCAATAGGTGCATAAGTCTCATCGTAGTCGATACCTTCCTCTTGGTTATATCTTTGAGCTACGAGACGTGCTTTATTACGTGTGACTGAACCATCCTCATTAACTTTGTTACGAAAGACCCGTCGAGTACCAATGATCGAATGGTCAGCAGGTTTAGGAACAAGTTCCCAAACCTGATTTCTTTCGAATTGGTTGAGTTCTTCTTGCATTGCAGATATCCAAAATTCATCAGAAGCAGCTTCTAAAACATTTTTATGTTCTATTTGATATATAAAAGCAGTGCTAGCTATAAAATCTCTAACAGATGAATGAGTACTTACTCCTCTTGATACCTCACCTATTACCAAGTTTTTTGGATGTTCTAGTGTGAAGCGGAACTTCTTTGGTAAGCTTTCCAGAGAACTGGTTCCAGATGTTATATTCACAGGGGTAGAAGTAATTGAATTGATATGTACGTCATCGTCGTCATCAAGAACAACTGCTATACTATTATTCTCATCAAAAGTAACATTAGCAGATTCTTCAACAATTATGGAGCGCTTGTTGAACACTCTGTATCCTTTACTCTTGGAAGCATATCCAAGAAAAGTACCTTCGTCAGCTTTGGCATCAACCTTGCCAAAGTTGTCTTTGGTATTCATGATAAAGTAGCGACAACCAAACACTTTAAAATAAGAAATAGTTAGGGTTCTACCAAACCAAAGTTCATAGGGAGTTTTCTTCAAAATAGGTCGAATCAAAACCATATTCAAGACATGGCATGCTGTACTTACAGCTTCTGCCCAAAAATATTTTGGAAGTAAAAACTGATTTAACATGACTCTAGCCATATCGCCAAGAGTTCTATTCTTCTGCTCCACAACACTATTTTGTTGGGGAGTTCTAGGATAAGAAAATTCATGATTAAATCCATTTAAATCACAAAACTTTTTGAAATCAGAGTTTTCGAATTCTCCGCCATGATCACTTCGGATTCGAGTAATCATGAAGCCTTTTTCGTTTTGTACCATTTTAGCAAAATTTTTGAAAATAGAGATAGTATCACTTTTGTTTGAAAGAAAGAAAACCCAAGTAAAACGAGAAAAGTCATGAACAATCACAAAGGCGTAGAGTTTTCTACCAAGACTGGCTACTCTACTAGGACCAAACAAATCTATATAAAGAAGTTGCAAGGGTCTAGTAGTACTTACAGAGTTGATGGATTTAAAAGAAGAATTTGTCGTCTTATTTTTCTCACATTCGGCACATACCGTATCCTTTTTGAATGTGATATCCGGTAGTCCTCTTACTAGCTTCTTGGTTGAAAGTTTTGATATGGTATCCATGTTTGCATGTCCAAGGCGCATATACCATAGTAACCTTTCATCCTTGTGAGCGTAGAGGCATCTTCCTGCATTGTTAGTATCTTTCGAGAGATAGAATATATATATATGTTATCTTCCCTTATCCCTTCAAAAGCGATGTCTCCGGATGATCTATCATATATAGAGCATTTATTTTTCCCAAATTTAATATCATATCCATTGTCAGCAAGATGACTAATGCTGAGCAAGTTATGCTTTAACTATGTTACTAAATAGACATCTTTAATGACATGAGAGGGAAGATTACCAATAGTACCATAACCTATAATATAACCATTTAGATTATTGCCGAAGGATACATATCCTTTCCTTTTTTATCGATAGTGTTGCAAAAAGATTTGCATTTCCAGTCATATGACACGAGCACCCACTATCGAGAATCTATTTGCTTCTAGAAGATGAAGGAAGGTCCAGCTAGACCACGAGTAGATGTGACCTTTGGTACCTAAATCCTTGAGGGTCCTGAAATGTTAGTCTTTAGTACCCATGCATACATGTTTAAATCAACTAATCTTCTGATTCTACATTATGGTGAAGTGTGTCCATATTTACCATAGTAGTGACATGTAGCATGTATATTTGTGTTAGGAGTAGGATGATAATGATGTCTATGTGTTGGTTATTGTCGTATTGTATGAGAATATGTGTACATAAAAGCATGTTTGTATGCAGCAAGTGTGTGTGTGTGTGTGTTTTTCTTATGTCGTGTACTCTTGTGTTGAGCAGTCTTGTGTCTCGTGTATGTGCTGTGACTGTGAGACTGAGTTTGAGGTTGAATAACCTGTTTGCCCAGCCTGATCTCTAATCTTTTAGAGGCAGTATACATTTCATCATATTTGGCAGTCAAAGCACTAATTCTTACAGCTGCAATATTATATTTCTTTTTCTCTTCTGTAAGTTCTTTATTGAGCATGGTAAGATCATGTGTTTGTTTCTCAATACGTGATTCAGCATCGTGTAAGCTTAATTTAAGTTTGGATAACTCCTCAGTGTTATCTGTGGGTGATGTATCTCTAACATTATCAAGTAAGCATGATAGTCTATGAATCTCAGCTTTATGAGTCTTAATCTTATCCTTTGCATGTTTGTATTTACTAAGTAATTTCTTATGATCTTTAAGTAAATTACTGAAAGCAACTCCAAGTTCATCAAAAGTAAAGTCATCAAGTGAATCATTTGTTACCTTGTTGGAAGTTGCCATTAGGCAGACGTTTGTAGTATCTTAGGGAGTGTCCTCTTCTTCTTCTGAGTCGCTGGCTTCGCTTTTATGCCAGATGCTTGTGTTGGCATACTTTCAAGAGGATGGCTTCTTGTATGATTTTTTATATCGGCTCCCTTTTTTTGCTGCAGGGCAGTCTTTCTTGACGTGCCCCATCTTCTCACAACCATAGCAGGTAGGCTCTTCGTTATCGTCCTTTTGTTGTTCCTTCTTTCTTCGGTTGAATCATAGGAACCTCTTGAAGTTGCGAACCATGAGCGCTTGATCATCACCTTCGGAGTCATCATCGTCTGTTTCATCTAGAGCAGTCTTTTGGCGATGAGCTCTTAGAGCAATTTCTTTTTTCCTTTGGAGCAAATTCTTCAAAGTCCTTGAGGTCGAGCTCATGCGTCATTAGTTTGCCCATCAGAGTCTCTTGAGACATGGTAGTGAGATCGTTGCCTTCGATGATTGTAGTGGCTTTGGGGTTCTAGTTCTTCGTTAGTCCCCTTAGCACCTTGCGTATCTTCTCATGGTTGGAGTAGTTCTTTCCAAGGGAAGATAGAGGGTTGACGATATCGAGAAATCTGGTAAACATCTGTGTCATCTTCTCGTTTGGCTTTATCTTGAATGCTTCATACTCCTTTGTTAGCTGATTGATTTTTAATTCCTTGACTTGAGTGGTTCCTTTATGAGTCACTTCTAGAAGCTTCCATACTTCGTGTGAAGTAGTACACAAAGATACCATATTGAATTCAGTCATGTCTATAACACAGAAGAGCGCATTAATAGCCCTAGCATCTAGACTAGCTTGTTTCTTTTCTGGATCAGTGTATTTGTCATGAGGTTTCTCTATGAGGTTTCCATCAACTATAATTCTAGCAGGCTACTTATAACCATCTGTAACTATGGTCCATAAGTCAAAGTCTAGAGATTTTAGATCGAAACTCATTCGTGTCTTCCAGTAAATGTAGTTGGTTCCATCAAATAGGGGTGGCCTATGAGTAAACTGTCCTTCACCGTGGTTGGTGAAAATGGGTTGTGTGGTTGCCATATATCAGCTCTAGGATGTTAATTCTTTTAAGAGACCAGAGCTCTGATACCAATTGAAGTAGCGTGTAAGCAACTCTAGAGGGGGGTGAATAGAGTTTGTGTCTATAATGACTAATTAAAAATAACACTATGCTAAGTCCAGAAAACAACTACTAAGAGTGTATATAATCAGAGTAATAATGCAAAAAGTGAAAGAGTTTAGAAGAACAAACACAAACACAACGATATATCCTGGTTTCCCTCGTGGAGGACTAGTCCAGGCCCGAGAACTCTTGCTCGGTGTTAAAATCCACTATTTGTGAAATAGGGTACACACGTGCCTTTAGTCCGAAGAGCACACCAACTTCTTGTAGACACGAGCCTTTGAAGCGCTCGAATACTTTAACTTCGCAGATGCAAAACTTGGAATTTTCTAAGTGACTCCTTCTCAACTATTGTACAAAAATTCTACCTGAATCGTACTGAGCACCTTGGGGCTAGGAAGTTTTGTGGCTAGGGGATTTGGAAGAGTAAGGCTTAGAGTATATAAGGCTTGGAATATTAAAAGCTTGAGAGTAAGAGATGATTTGAAATGAGAGGAATTAAGCTCTATTTATACTAGGCAGGGGAGGCAGAGTTCGGTCAGAGTTCTGTCCCAAATATTCAAAAATTTGAACGTTGGACAGCTCGCAGCAAGGTGGTCCTAAAAATTAGGTTGCTAATTTTAAGGAGGCCGAGTTCGGTCTGAGACCGAGTTTGGCCCGAGTTCGGTCTGAGACCGAGTTCGACCCGAGTTTGGTCTGCCTCAGACCAGAAGCCTTATATGGGTGAGGGTGGTTTGGTTTGGTTCAGGAATTAGTTTGTTTGTATGGTGGAGCTTGGAGAAATAAGTCTAGGGGTTGAGATGACACAATACGACTCAACGTACATATTTTTTCTAGACTCAATAAATAAAAAATTACATATTGAGAACAGATTACATTTGCAATACAACATCTTGTAGACGACGTCTGGCTTGAACTTGATGTGTTATATTAGATCATAGGTGATGTTCTATTTTGAACTTGATGTGTCATACTAGATCATATCAGATATCAGTTGTTAATTATCTAAATCTGGTGGACTTTGATCCAATTTGGCTCAATATCGGTCACTTCCGGCCGTACGTCGGTGTGCGTCATCTCGACAGCTTGGGACTCCTCGATATCGGCCTCAACGGGCCTCTAGCCTTTGTCTGTGCCCCAGCCAGCAGCACTGCGGGGAGTCTTGGGGGCCATTTCTCAAAAGCCAGGGTTTTATTTGAAGAAGAAAACTCTTAAGGAGGAAGAAGAAGAGAAAATAGAAGAAGTTCTCTCTCCCCACAGACGCCTATTTATAGGCATAAGTCATACGCATTAACTGGTAAAAACATGACGTCAAAGTTTCTTTGGGTCTCGTGAAAATGATGGCTACATATATTTCAAAAAATATCATCATTAATCACCCAGAGTTCAAGGTGTTATCTTCTTTCATTTAATCAAGGAGAGTATGCGCTAGCATAGCCATGTGCGAAATGGCGATGCGCCCAGACAGGGCATGCGCCCAGAATATCTACTACCCATGCTTCTTGGTTCAAAGTATTCAAAAATTGGCAGAAAGTTTTGAAACTTTGAAGGGGTCTTGTAGAAGCATGAAATTTCAGGCACATCCAAGGTCAGAACTCCTATACGCCTCTAAGCGCCATGCGCCCCAAAATATTATGCACCGAAAGACCAAAGACAGAATATTGGCACATAAGAAGATAGCAAAGAAAAGAGGCACATGAAGATCAGATTTTTATTTCACATGAAAGTCTATTACATGTTCCAACTCTTTGTTACAATAAAAAGTCTACTACAAAGAAGCCTAGCCTAAACTACAAACAGGGCGCATCACTCTGACATCTCAGCTAGGCACATCACTCTGACGACTCAGCTAGGTGCATCACTCTGGCATCTTAGTTCAGGCACATCAACACTCCTCACCAGAGCAAATCACTTCCTCGTCAAATGCATGAGTGCTTTGGAAAATGAAGCATTTATTGAGTAGAACGCAGGTTGGCAATCAATCCAAACCCGGTGGCTCTTCTAGCATAACGGAAGTCGGGGCACGACGACCCCGATCTTTGGATGCAACAAGCACCCAACGCCATCTCGTAAAGGAACACTTCCGACAAGGGTTTCGTACATAAGCTGTTGTGTCCATAGCTCTTCCGACGTATCTCAATCTCTTGAAAGAGTTCGTCGTCAAAATCAAAGGTTCTTTGAACGAGGCGATCCATAATCCGCAGTGCAACATCTTGCCAAGGAGGAGGATCAGTCGAGTTCATCTCAAATGAGAAGTTTGGATGAAAGAATGAGTAAACTCTATACACCGCTATTTATAGGCCAGGACAAATCAAACACATATGCCAAGTGGCAATTTCTCTGAAGTCAGTACAATGAACTTGTATTAATGGTGATGAATATACCACCTCAAATTTGGCTAAGTTAAAGAGTCATCAATGCCTCGAAAGGTTCAACAAGACTGACCAAAGGAGATGCGCCACATAACAGATGTTCCCCGCATAACCATGTGCTCTATGACGATGCGCCTAATAGAGCATAGACAGATGCGCCCATATAAGCTCACCACCCATCAAAGCATTTAATTCTATATGACATAAATGACAACAACACACATCTCGAAGTCTAAGCAGCCAGCTTTTGCAGAAGACAAAGAGACGCAATCATTACCCTTTTGTCAATTACGGCTATGCTCTACCACGTGGTCGACTGTTAACTCGCATGCGCCTCCATCGCTATGCGCCCAGAACTATGCATGTGCCTCAAAAGCCATGTGCCCAGACTTGCTTCTGACCTCAAAAGTCAGAAGCCGAGTCTCCTCATGCGTCCAATCCTAGGCACATCCACCCATATCAACATACAAAGATCTTTGACCTATGAACACGTGCCACGTGTCATTGACTAAGTTCTGCCTATGAATGGGTGCCAACCACCCAAGATCTCAGCAATAAACAAATCTCAACAACTACCACGTGTCAGCTCCTCCGCAGCTCAACAGTGCAGTTCAAACAGATTTAGCTCCAGTTCCCTAGCGCATCGTCCAACAAAGTCAGCCACGTGGCATCCCTACGTATAAGTTCTCCATGCGCGCGTAGCATATGCACGCATAAGTAGATCATTCTGTTGCCAATAAATAAAATTATTATTCCTTCATTCAATCTATCGAAGCACCACTTCTTGAACATTTTTCAACAACTTCAGCATCCAGAGCACTTGCAAGAGTCCTAATCCTCTTCAAGTCACTGCTCATTCTAGAGCAACCCAGACTTTCAAAGAGTTCGAGATCGTCATCAGATCGTCAACGGAGTTAAAGAATTACCACTCGCTCCATCGCCACGGTTCCCAGATAAAAACAAAAGTGTACCCTAAGGATTACATCAAAATCCTATATTGTACTCTGTTCTGTTTGTAATTAAATACAAAGTTCATTCACAACTTGTTTAATGGCAAATAATAGTTGGCCTCGTAATTAATCTCTTAAATCAAGTTCCTTTTGATCACTTTCTATAATCAGTCATGACTAATATAATCGTTTTTTATTTCTTGATCATGGACTCCTTTTTCGTTTCGATAATCGTGCCAACTCTGAACCTGGACTTTTATATATCAAACTGGGCTATTTGGACTATTCTGGAGTCAATGGAACCACCTGTGTCATCATTTGGGACCATATTATGGAGCATAGCATCGGTACCTATTCCGTGACACGTCTCGTGCATGTCGACTCCAAATAAATTGAGATAAGTATATTTTCTGATAATTTTTTGTTTGTAGTATTTTCTATGTTTCGTGTAATTAGTGTAGATATTCTTGATTTCTTGACCCATTGGTTACACGGATTGGTATTTTTGAATCCCGTCATGAGATGTTATTTCCGTATGTCTTGGTATACTCTATGCAAGCTCCATTTTTGTTCTTTTGTATTGTATAGACATCGATTCCTGCGAAGGCTCCCGACCTTCTCAAAGTATCCTGTGTCATAATGTACCATAGTTGGATCCACTTTACCAGTCAGGGGCAGAGAGTAGTAGTGTAGATATGTGATCATACCCTCCCGTACATGATATTGTTTTCCCGTGAGTGTTAATCATATACCGCACGTATAATTAACCAGGCCATAAATTCTCGTGCAAGTTCCTAAGCCGATCACATGTTGAAACTAGTACTCACTCACATAGATAGTTATTTCCTGATTACTGTACATGATGATTCCTGTTCTCCTGTTTATTTATATTATTTTCATATATGTTATATTTCATGTACATGTCATTTTATCCCATATATTCTCTCTATTTATTGTTACATAGTCTTTATCATTTTTTGGAACTGTTATTAGGGATGTATTTTGCTTCAATCCTGACTGGATAACTATTTTTTTGGTAATGTTATACCTCACATCCTGGACTTCTTGATGACAGATCTCGATGCACCTTTGATCGTGTAGACCTTTGGAGGGCTATAGGCCGTATTCTTTATCTAGATTTATGTCTTGTTCATCGGATATGTCTCCGATACATTTTTTGATATGTATGATCATTTTAGAAAATTTTTGACTTTCATCCCACTTGTTAATATGAATTTGCATTACATCCCACTTTTTAATTTTTTAGACTTATATTCCACTTTTTGTCACAAAAAAATATATTTTGTCACAAAAAATATTCGTTTTGTCACGAAAAATATTTTTCATGATAAAAAGTGGGATGTAAGTCTAAAAAAATTAAAAAGTGGGATGTAAGTACAAATTCATATTAATAAGTGGGATGAAAGTTAAAAAATTCCACCATTTTATAGATTCTATTGTTGTCTTTCTTTCATATCTTCCTTAGCTATATGTGATTTGAGTACATGTTATTTTTATGGATCATAGAACTGTTGAGATATTTTACTAGGTACTTGACACCATTCTACCATCGATACTGCGTCGTAAGCTGGGCATGGCCCACGTACTCGTGTCCGAATATCTGGGTGCGGGTCGTGACACGTTTTTATAGTGGCCCATGCAGGTCAGCCTTCGCAACTAGTATGAAGTAATGGTAGTACTTATACTTAGCCGTACTACTGCAAGCCTGCCCTAGGATAAGGATTTTTGAGTCATAGAATATTTAGGAGGTTTGGTACTCAATCATATATTAGGATCTCTTGATAGATTATAGGGATGACGCATGAGAATCTTACTTCAAAACTCCGTTGAGCCTATTTTTACTTGCTTTTGCTCATCCTGACTTTTGAATACCTGTCCGTTGCTGAACCTAATTCGTGTTGAAAAGAGAAGAGGATTAACAAGATCTTATAAATGAGGGTTGAGAATTATTTTAGGTTATATTCTAGAAACTTGAATTTTGACCAAGATATTACAATTGGGGCTTTAAGGTTTGTTGAAATAGGTTTAAGAAATAAAAGAAAGCCCACAATGGAACTCAGAGGATCGAAACCAAGATTGCATGAACAAGATGGAAGTTACCTATAGATGTATTATAATTTTTGACAATTAAGAGGATAGTATTGTATGGACTTGTGACAAGGGAAATTATTAAAGAGAAGTTCTATACGACTTTTACAGTAGTAAGAGCCATTGAGGGAGATATTAAATTGTCTTTCTTGCTTGAGTAGCCATGAAAATGGCACTAGATACGAATATTCTAGAAGGAAGGAATTCCAAAATTATAAGAAATCATTGAAACAAAAATGGTAGAAGGGTTGGTTTAGATTTATAGGAGTGATGACTGAGAATTGGATTAGGGATACTTAAGGGTTATCATTTTTGGGTGGATTTGACAAAGCATGAGAATCATATAAGAGTTGGAGTCGATTATAAATAATTACGGAAGGAGGACTCAACAAATGAATCTAAGCTTTATGAACTGTAACCACCACTTTTCTAAAACAAGGATAGTTTTGAAATTTTGTAAATTTATTATTAAATAATAGGATTTAATGATGTTAATGATTTATTGGTGAATTTAGATTAGTTTAATACTATTTAATTTAGTGTATTGTGACTTTGGCATTTTACTAGTGTAACCTTAGAGCTACTTAGCCTAAAGACTAACCATGACCATGGAGGCCTAACCCATGTGATTAGATTTGCTAATTACTACTCTTTAGGCTAAGAGTATTTTGGTCATTTGTGAAATTTAATTTAATTTTAATTTTAATTAATTAATAATGTGCTAATTGATACGTTAGGCCTTAACCTAGAATTGTCCTAATCTAGATATTGATCATGAGCCTAGATATTAGGTTAGAGGCTTCCAACTAAATGACAAGGTTTAGGAATATCTAGATATTAGTCTAAGTTAGATATTTTGGTAGAAACCTAATTTCATTTGGGCCTTTAATAGAAAGAGGCTTGAATTGCACTATAGGAAGGCCTTTAATCACCATTGGGCAAACCCTAACCCTAGGATTGATGTGTGGCCAGCCAAGGCATGTCCATCCCCCTATATAAACATCATGTTAGCCCCCTTGCCTCTTTTTATTACACCCTTCAAACCCTAATTTGTGTTCTTCTCCAAATTCACCCCTTTTCTTCAAATCAACTCCAAATTGAGCCCAATCAATTGTAATACACTCCCCTAGTGTAGAGGAGGTCTCTAGTGGCTAGCTAGCAAGAATTGGGAGCAATTTGACTATTGGAGCTTGGTGGAGATCTAGATCTAGGAGCTTTCATTGAGATTCCAACTCTTAATAGGTAATGACCTCTAAACCTATTATTCTATTTTTTCCATAGATACATTCATTTTGGGTCCCCTAGCCCTAGGCAGAGTTTGGGTTCAAATCGAATCTGTTTAGGGTGCGTATCAGAGGAGTATCGTAGTGTTGTGTAAAATGTTTGATGAAATGCCTCATAGAGTTCATTATTGTTAATTTTCAAAACTAATTACATGATTTTGAAGCTGGTAATGTGTAGATTAGATTTCTGTTGGACTGAGTCAATTTTAGGTTCATTTTCGTGTCAGATTTGGACACGGGGATTCGGCACGATGCTGTGGTGCGTGTCCTGCTACCCGAGTGCCATAACTCATTGGATACGATACGTTTTGACACGACACTAGTTGGTAAACCTTGGGGCAATGTCTGTCAGCATGCTCACGAAGTTTGAGGTAATCTTATGGAGTATTCGAGGAGACATTGGGTCGGCAGAGGTCGCACAACACTCACACACACGCAGTTTCTTCTCTCTGATACTCACTTGGACACACGACACGACACAGTTTGGACACGAACCTATTGGTTCAGTAGACACCTGGGCACTTGCTTGACACCTTGACATGCTTGCACGACACCATACCTCGATACGCTGTGTCCTTTTGGACTCGACACACACCGCACACACACACTGTGCATAGTTTTCTGATACCTCTATTGACACCCTGTTGACACATATTGGACACAATTTTGGACACGTATAGACACATCTCTGACACTTTAGCCTTTGATGTTTAGTTTCAGTTAGAATTTAATGTATGTAATATATGCAGAATGTTGTAATGTATGAATTCTAGTTCAGTTTCAGTTTGGGGGTTTATGGTTGATAGAGTTGTAATGTTTAGTTATCTACATGTTATAGACCCTTATATATACATCTATTTGATCAGGAATCTTGAGTTTATGATGTGGGTGTTGGCTCAGGTCTAACTCCAGTTAGCTTTTGTTAGAATTGTGTTATAGGTTTAGTTCTCTGTCATATTATTTTGATATATATATAGTTGTGTGGTAGCAGTTCCCTAGGTTTGGGTTGTGATTTTTGTTGCTATTTTGTGTATAGGGTTTGATGAGTTCTCAGAGTTAGTGATGTGGTATTAGTTGAGTTGCTTAGGTTAGTATTGAGAGTTAGGATTTATATGTATAGATGTATATGTTCCTTATTTGTATCAGTCATGGTTAATCCATGTGAAGGCGGAATATATAAGGTCAGCAGCAATTCGGAGAGGGAAGGCCTGTTTGGCCTTGATTTCCTCAGGTTCTTAATCCCTTAGCCTGTAGGTCAGTCCTTGTTCAAGCTTTGTCTTCCAATACCTGTCCATATCCTTAACGACCCATTTGTATTAGTTAGTGAGAATTAAGAAGGATTATAGGATAGGTTCAGATGTGCTGCAGGTCCGAAAGTCCTTGATTTATCTGTACTTGAGACATGAGTCACCACATTTTCCCTTACTCCAGAGACATTTATGTGATATGAGTGTTTGCAAAAACAAAATTTGTTTATTCCAAACTTGTAAAAGAGTACAAAGTACAATAAATTTTGGGGAAGTACAACTTTAGGAATCTGATTAGAAGACGATCACTTTATTCTTTGGACTATGTGAACTTGAAGACTGTAGCCTCTAGAGAACGCAGCAGCAATTTTGCAAGAGTTCTTGATCTCTGTCTGTATGACTGATAATGATTGGAAACTCTATTTATAGAGTTCTTAAAATAACTGTTTTAGCAGTTATTCTGATGGTGTGCGGAGCTGGATTATGCCACATTGAGTTGCGCTAACCTCCTGTTGCGCCAACTTCCATTCAGTTGCCAATCGTGTACTAACTATATTTAGACGCGTGGCATCATATGATTGAGATGCGCGTGGTCGTGTACAGGATAGTAGACACGTTTTGAGAGATTAGTGGCATGTGCACCACGTCATCCTGCTTTAGAATGTAAGTTGTCTCAACTTTATCATGTTGCGCAAGTTTTAGTCAACAAGTCAAACTGCACTTGATTTGGGCTGCGCCTACACATGTGGCAGCTTCTGAGCAAAAGTCATTCAGGTTGCGCCCAGGCGCAACTAAGGATTTTGTTTAGATTGTGCCTGGGCGTAACTCACGAAGTGTACAGGACAGCTGTCCACCAACTTCCTTTGAGCGGCACAATTCACGAGATTCGAAGAGATTTTCCTCGTTCACTGTTGTGTCAGTCGTCAGTGTTGTCAGGTAATGATGACCATCAAGTGTCAGATGCCAGGTAAATTTTGGCGCAACTAGACTGGGCGCAGTCTGATATCAGGCGCAACCTGATCAGTGGCACAATCCGTTCTCTGAGCTTCATATCAGTGGCGCAACCTGATCTTTGGGGCACAACTTGATCACTGATTAGTATGTTCAGGGAGTCACTTAATTTTTAGGCTCTACAAAATCCCCTTCAAAGTTTTCAAAACTTAAAAACATTGCAAAGTTTTAGAATACTTTGAATTTAGAAATTTTTTGACTAAGTCAAGTTGTGCCGGACAATGCTCGGTCATAATGATTAAATACCTTTCTCGAAAATACTCAATCCTCTCTTCATCTTCTGGAGTTTTATTGATTATTTTTAGTTCCCCATGAGGAATACGAAGAGTCAATTTGTTGATATATATGTAGTAGTTGATCTTTGTACTTTGTTCTTCACTTCTATTCTTCAATGGCCCCCAAGAAGAAAGAGATGGAGACCAATGCTGACACCACAATCAAATCTCCTGAAGCGGGACATGATGTTGTGCCTACAACTTTTTTTGGAGGCTGACCCAGCTTTGAGGGTAGTGAACTTTTTGAACTGTTTCGGTTTAACCCCGTCAGACTTCAATCGCTCGAGTGGCGGATCATCCTCTGAGGAGCATGGCAATTCGAAGGGATTTCTTAATCTAATGCATCGCTCGGGGATCCGCACCATGTAAGAATTGGATGTCGCCCTTCGTCAGACTGATGAAGGCAACGACAAGAAATAATGTTCTAGGCAGAACAACTTTTTACTTTTATGTCCTTGACTGTAGGGGTCCACCCGTCTTTATGCAATGAAACATAAAATTTCTGATTTTGTGTGGCTGTGATTTCGAATGGTGCTCATAGACATATTCTTTTAGCTAATTCTTCATTTTACTGTTTCTTCTGAAGAACACATGGTAGTCGTTACACGGTTTTAGATGCCCCTTTTTTAGTTCTTTCCAAAATAGGATCCTAGAACGACGCACCCACCTCCTCTTTAAAAAGGATATCCATAAATGAAAGAATCATTCATACTCTCTCAAAACAAATGTCTTACCGTAAGGTTTCACTTGCGCTACTTCATCCTGATGTTATTTGCCTGCATGTTGTGCCTTCAAAAATTGGTAAGTCTCGACGAAGAATCAATGATATGAATATTCTTCTTTCGTACCACTTTTGGAGACAAATATCGATCTGCATGGTGTAGACACTGTTGATATGCCCTAACTATTTCTGAGAATAGGCGCACACTGTGGTCCAGTGTTTAGCTCTGATCAGAGGCACATATTGCTGACATACACTTGTTTGATCAGTGCTTAGTGCTGATATGCATCTGTTTGTAGGCGCAGTGCTGATGTGCGCCTGTTTATAGGTACAATGCTGATGTGTGCCTGTTTGTAGGCGCAATACTGATGCACACCTGTTTGTAGACGCATACTGCTGATAGATTCTGCTAACTTCTCCTGTTTCATTGATATTTGCAGGGACTTGGTTAGCGAGCTTCTTCAGAACTGGCGTTGGTGATTTGGATGTTGTAGAGAGCATTCTTCTGACACTCACATCAGACAGCTCATGTGGTTCTGACACTCAAATCAGACAACTCAGGACTCTTTATGTTAAGAAGGGTCTTCCTCAGATGGTAGGAAGATCCTATACACATGAGAGTTGGATGGTGAAGACGCAGAACTAGGAATTGTATCACAAGGGTGATCTCGTTCCTAGTTCCCCTGGCGGGCTGTCTTCTCTCCACCAGTTGTATTGACAGCAGCTCATCTTTGGGCTGTGCACTCTAGGGTTCTTCTCTCGTCTTTCTGAGAGAGAAGACCAGAGTTAATTCTATTGTCTGGCTCGTTGCTTCAGGTCGAGACGACAATGAATTGCCACCAACAAATAAGAAGATCCAAAGATATAATAGACCTTCATTATCGATGGAAAGATCCAAAGATGTAATAGACCTTTATCAGAATGAAAATCCAAGATGTAATAGATTTTCATCAAGATGTATCTATGTTTTTAAAGAAGGAATAAAGAAATAATTGTATCATTATTCTCTCTTCTTTTTTTTAATTAGATTTTGCTATGCTGTCATAGATAACAGAATCCAGAGAGGATTATGAATGTGGCAAGTTGTTTTGACGTGAATATTTGGAATTCAAGTTTGTAAAAGACATGACCTCTCACTATGATGAATGAATGGGTGATCATTCACTTCAATTTTCGAGGAAGAAATATTGAATGAATGAATGGTCGTTTAAACTTTCGAAGAAGAAAGCGAATGAATCAAGCACGTCGGTTTCGAAGAAGGGAAGATAAAGAGTCGGTTATGAATGAACCGTTAGAAATGAACAAACAGTTGTGCCCCTTTCCAAAAGTCGCATCAGTTCTCAAGGCTGATTACTTAGTTGTTCTGCCTATAAATGGAATAAAACTTTTGTAAATATTGTCAATCTCTTTTCTTCCTGTGCAAAAAAATGGCTTCCAAAGATTTGATTGCTCCGAAGGCTGAAGAAGAAACCAAGACTTCCCTTGCTGAGCCTCCAGTACCTTCTCAAAAATAAAGGGGCGAAGGCTCAACTGTTCCTCCTGCACCAGGACAGGATTTGATCTCCAAGTTAGTGGAGCCTGGAAAAATTGCCGAAGAAGAGGCATTGAGGATGGCTGTTTGTGAGTTCCTGGTGTGTTCAGACAACGAGATGTTTGAACGGTTGGCGAACTTTGTATTTAATCATGAAGGATCAGGGCCTCCTCCCCGTCCGTAATATTATGTAATTCTATTCTGCTTTTGAAAAAAAAAATGAACTTTTATTTGCATCATGTCTCTGAAAATAAAGTACATTTTGTCTTTATACATAATATTTTTTTAGAAATTTGCCATTGATGGGCATCATAGCAACTCTGCCATCCATATCTGTTAATTGATAGGCTCCATTGGAGAAGACTTTATTTACCATATACAGTCCTTCCTATTTTGCCTCGAACTTGCCTTTGCTCATATGTGTCATAGTCATAGGACGTCTGACTGTAAGAACCAACTCGCCTTCTTGAAATGTTCGCACTCTGACTTTGCGATTGAAAGCTTTTAAAATCTGGGCCTGATAAAGTTCGATATGCTGTTGAGCTAATAACATTTTCTCGTCGAGCGCCTCCAATTCCTGAAGCCGATGACGATCATTATTGTCTGTAGTAAGCTCATTAGCAATGGCGATTCTCAATAATGGAATTTGAATTTTCAAAGGTAGCACAGCTTCACATCCATAAACCAGAGAAAAAGGTGTACAACCTGTCGGGTTACGGACGGTAGTGCGATATGCCCATAGACATTCTCCGAGTTTATCCCTCCAATTACATTTGTTAATAGATACAAACTTTTTAAGGAGTTTGATAATGGTCTTGTTGAATGCTTCAGCCAACCCGTTAGCCGCAGGATTATAGGCTATAGAGGCGATATTATTGATTCTGTTGTCATTACAGAACCTATTAAACTTCTGTCTGATAAATTCTGGCCCATTATCATGGATGATTTTGCGAGGGACACCAAATCTGTATATCACATGATGCTTGATAAAATTGATAATGCTACTAGTTTTTACTTCCGCCAAAGGTATAGTTTTGGCCCACTTAGAAAAACAATCGGTTATAGCTAAGATGAACCGATGTCCATTAGATGAAGGAGGATTGATGGGACCAATTATATCCATGCCCCAATCTTCAAAAGGCTACGAGGCTGCAGTTGGATGAAGAAATTCTGACGGTTGGTGAATGAAATCTGCATGAATTTGACATGTACGACATTTTCTTGCATAATCAATAGCATCTGATACCATAGAGGGCCAGTAGTAGCAGATACGTCGGATACGATCCTGTAGTTTAGGACCAGGTTGATGTGCTCCACAAACACCATCATGAGCCTCACGTAATATCTGTTTTGCTTTATCACCAGCGAGACACCTCAAGAGTAATCCATCAAAAGTTCTTCGATATAGTATCTTAGTAGTATGATTATAATAGAATCAAAGTGATCGACGACGGATACTTGTAGCTTCTTTAGGATCTTCTGGCAAAATGTCATGCACTGCAAAATCAATGAAAGGTACTCTCCAATCCTCGCTAAGGACATTGACTTCAGTTAGGTTGTTGAATTCAATGTTGTGGTTGTTTTCAACACAGAATAGTTCTCTATTAGAGATAACAACCATCTGTTGCCTTTTGACTGGAACTGCCAACACTGCAGCTAGGTTAGCTAAGGCATCAGCTTCTGTATTGCATGTCCGACGTACATGTTCGATGAAGAACCCCTTAAATGAAGAAGCTATCCAGGTTGCTGCTTCATAGTATGGTACGAAATCTTGATGTCGGACTTCATATATGCCTCTAACTTGATTAACAATTAGCTTAGAGTCGCCATATACTTCGAGATATTCAATATCCAGTTGTTTAGCCAATTGGAGTCCAATGAGCAAGGCATTGTATTCTGCAACATTGTTAGAGCACGATTCGTCTAAAGAATAATCCCTTTGAATTGTTAATCCCTCGGGTGAAACGAGAACAATTCCCACTCCCGCAATAAGAGTACCTCCAGGTCCAATTCTAGAAGCTCCATCAAAGAATAATCTCCAAGTAGGAAATTCTTCTGAGATCATATTTGATTTCAAAGTTTTGTCCGAAATCTCATCATAGAGTTTAGATGTTTCAGGAACATGATGAGTTGCTAAAAAGTCAGCAAGTGCTTGGCCTTTCACAGACTTTTGAGGAGCATAAAGCATATCATATTGTGCTAATAATATGGCCCATGTGGCAAGCCTAGAATTAAGTGTACTTGGTTTCTTCATTAAGACTCGAAGAGGATTGACTCGGGATATGACATGAATAGTTTGGCCTATGATGTAATGTCTTGTCTTCTGAACAGCAAATATTAAGGCTAAACATTCCTTCTCCACTAGGCTATAACGATGTTCAGCTCCAATCATCATTCGGCTAAGATAGTAGATGGCTTGTTCATGACCTTCCTTGTTCTTTTGAGCCAACAAAGCTCCTAATGAATAATCCATTACCCGAACATACATTAAGAAGGGTATTCCTGAGATCGGTGGTACAAGAACCGGTGGACTCATTAAATACCGCTTTATGTCGTCAAATGCTCGTTGACATTCTTCCGTCCAAACGAAAGATACACCTTTCTTCATTAATTGAGTAAATGGTCTGCAATGTCCAGATAAATTTGAAATGAACCGCCTGATGTACGCAAGTCGACCTTGGAATCCTCGTAGCTCTTTTAGGTTGCGTGGAGGACGCATCTCTTGAATGGCTTTGATCTTCTCGGGATCAACGTGTATACCCTTAGAGGTAATGACGAAGCCGAAAAACTTACCACTAGAGACATCCAAGAAAGACTTGGTGGGGTTTATTTTGAGTTGATGCTGGCGCATTAGATTGAAGATAGTTCTTAAATCTTAAATGTGATCTTCTTTGAGACGACACTTGACAGCAATATCGTCAACATAGCATTCGACAGTTTTTTGCAGATGATCGCAAAAAATAGTACTTATAGCCCGTTGGTAAGTTGCACCTGCGTTCTTAAGATCAAACGGCATGATCGTATAACAGTACACACCCCGAGGAGTATGAAATAAAGTATGTTTCTCATCTTCAGGATTCATCCGGATTTGATTATATCCAGAAAACCCATCCATGAAAGAAATTTATTCGAATCCACATGTATTGTCGATCATAACATCAGTAATTGGGAGAGGGAATTCGTCTTTAGGGCAAGCATCATTGAGATCCCGAAAGTCTATGCAAACTCGAACCTTTCCGATCTTCTTCAAGACTGGTACGACATTGGCCACCCAGTCAGGATGTTGTTCTTCTCTGATAAAACCGCAAGCTATAAGCTTTTTGACTTCATCATCAATTGCATCCATTATTTCAGGCTTTAATCGCCGTTGTTGTTGTTTGACCGGCTTGGCATTCGACAAAATGTTAAGCTTGTGAGTTACAATTTGAGGATCTAATCCTGGCATATCTTCGTAACTCCAGGCGAAGACGTCGATGTATTCACGAATAAGGTGAATTAATTCTTATTTATCATCCTCTGGGAGGTTTTTGCTAATAAAGATTGGTCGTGATGCACCTTTCTCTCCAATATCGATTTGAACCAGTTGATCCTCAGTAAGTGGTTCTCGTTGTTCAAAACGAAGTTCCTACTGATTGTCCATCCTTTGTGCCCAAGGGTCTATTTCAATAGCTTCTTCAATGTCATTCTCGTCATCTTCTGAGAATTCGGCAGACACCATGTTAGAAGATACTATCACCTTATGAACATGACCGATGCTGGTATCAGAATCCCATGATATAGAATCAGAAGAGTTTGAACGTTCTTCTTCATCATATTCAGAAGGTTCTGGAGTTGGAAGTGGTGACGTATAACCTAATCCTCGTTTTGTTTTACTGTGGTATTGTTGTGATTTTCCTTTTGGAATAGCAATACGAAGAGGGGTTCGCCTTCCTTTACCATTATTGAGACCTGTTCTGAAATTATAGTCCATTTTACGGATGATGGCTTTGGATTGTGGACTATAGCATCGTAATTATAGCCTTCCTATATCATCTCTATATCATTATAGAGCATGATTTTTGGTTCTTCTCTTTTGTTGAAAAATATAGGCTTTTCATCTTTCTTTCGAGACGGTACTAAGAAGTACGACTTTTGTATTGAATCCAGTGATACCACATTTCGTCGAGATGATACGACTTCTATTGTAAGTGGTTCAAAGCTATCTAGCATATCCAGATAACACTGAGTATAGTAGAAGACATTAGTATACTACAAAGGAGATGCTTTATTGATTTTTACACCATCTTTTACAACAGGGATTTTAGCCTTAGCAGGCTTAGTCAGATTGATGACAAGAGGGGGAGAAGAATAACGAAAAGGAGGAGGGAGCTTCTTGCGACGAAGATCGATTACAAGCGGCTCAGAAGAGGTGAGCTCTCTTTATTCTTGACTATCACCTTTAGGTTGCTTCTCATGGGAAGGAAGATAGATAGTTAGAGGTTTGGAAGACTGAGGACAGGAGCTACGTCCTTTGACCGGAATCACCAGTGTATCATTAGGTATACTCTTCTGTTCTTCATCTGTGTCCATTGCTAGTACCACCTTCATGAATTCCTCTTTATAAATACGAGAATCGTTGCAGTATGCTTCAACTCCTTTGAATGGATTCAGATCTGTAACCTCTTTTTGGACTTCTCCATTACCATCCACATATTTGAAACATTGGTGGAGCGTAGATGGTACAATATTGTGTTTATGGAGGAATGGCCTTCCCAACAAAGCATTGTATGAGCCATGATTGTCAATAACATAGAAAGTTACCTTTGTATGAAGATTGTCAATTTGAAGTTTTAGGCGTATTTTCCCCAAAGGTTCACTTCTTCCTTGATTGAATCCCAGGATGGTAGTGAGAGTTGTAGAAAGATTGTGTACTGAGATTTTCAAAGCATCCAGTAAGGACTTCAGCATGATGCTAAGTGCAGACCCGGGATCGATCAGAATGCGGTCGACTTTCATGGTATCTACATACCCCGTGAAATAGAGAGGACGATCATGACGATTATCTTCTAACAACATGTCATCTTATGTAAAAGTGATATTGGGCATTAATTCAAATATACTATGACAATGTGCACAGCTGACTGGCTCCTTTTTGGGCTTCTTGAGAAGAGTCAAACAAGCGTCAGCCTGCATCAAGGCTTTACTTAATGTCTCACGAGTTTCTTTTGAGAGACGTAAAAGTTCAAAGATTGACAATCTTGCTGGAGTATTGACCAATTGAGTCAATATGTCAAAATTGTAAGGCTTTTCAAGTCCAAAAAATGATGACTTCTTTAATGCTTTATCAAAGCGAACAGGTTGCTTTCCCTTGTCTGCTGATGTTGGTTTATGAGGAGATGGTTCAACCACTGGTAAGGATGTAGATGGTGTATCTTCAACAGGAGAAGATGATGGAGGAAGAGCATCCGGGGATGGAGCAGGGTTCCCTTGATTTTCGGAATACTCCCGAAGATAGGGTTTTCCAGATCTAGTGCCCATTAGAATTTCTTCTTCTGTTGTTGGTTCAAAGGATACCATGTTGCAGTTCTTGGATTTAGACTTAGAATGCTTCTTTTGTTTAGAAGAGGATGGCATTTCAAATTCTGCCACCAGATCTGGATGAATCAACATAATCTCTCCTCTGTCAGTTGACAGCGGAACAAGACCTTCATTTTGAGGAGGTGGGATATTCACAATTTCCAGAGTAGTCCTTGGAATGGGGACAACACCATCTTGTACGAGCTGTGGTGGAAAATTACCGAATTGGAGAGAAACCACATTAGCAGTCACCGTTTTCTCGTCCTGCTGTAGAGTAATTGCTCCAGAGTTGACCAACTCCTGGATTTTGCCCTTGAGCACATAACATGCTCTGGTTGGATGCCCTATGAATCTGTGATAAACACAGTATTTAGGATGATCAGTTTTACCAACTTCTTGTGGTCGCTTTGCCTCTGGAAGCTAAAGCTTATTGCTTTTGATCAAGCAATCGAAGATGCTTAAAGTATCATCTTCATCGAAAGAATACTCTTCTTTTGGACGAGTTGACTTTTACAGTGGTGCTGATGGGGTGGATGCCGTCTGAGTAACATTGACGGCCAAAGACTCTTTGCCTTTGAGATTAATGGCTAGTGTTTCTTTATTCTTGCGGTTATTCTAGCGATTACTACCCCCGGTTGTAGAATGTTCATCTTGGTTATGATGAGTCATCTGGACTCCTAACTGCTTGAACTTTTCGGCACTAACGTCTGCCGCCTTTGTATTAACAATGAAAGAAGGCCAATCCTGGAATTGTGTAGATCCTGTCCACATACTGATAATAGACAACAAGTTTGATTTGCAAGTGTCTATTGTTACAGCAGATGGAGTACCTAAAGGCATTTTGAGTGCCTCTCGGCAGAATCTTTCAATGAAACTCTCTGTGGATTCATTGTGCCTCTGTTTAATTTTAATGAGGGCAGACATCGTCATGTCATTGACTCCCTCATAAAATCGTTCTAAGAATATTTGCTTGAAACCAGCAAAAGAAGTGATACAACCATCAGGCAGCCTACGATACCAGTCATATGCTATACCGGCTAAACAATCGACGAACACTCTGGTAAGGAGAGCATCATTTGGCTGTAATTGATCAGTCATCACCTCAAAATGATTGACGTACTGACTTGGAGAAGTGCTGCCATCAAACAGCATAATGGTTGGAAGCTTATACTTAGGAGGAAATGGAACTTCCTTCCACTCTATAGGATATGGTTGCTTTATGCCTAGTCTTTGTAGGCCATCCTTCTGCTTGAAGGCCTCAAACTGAGTGCGTAAGAGTTTTACAGCTTGATTAGTATCCCCTGATGTTTGGGAATTGGTAGGCTGGTTAGAAGTGTTAGGAGGAGGAACAGTGTGATAATTACCACCCCCAGCACCAGACTGACTTGGATCAGCTTGAATTAGCACAGAAGCAAACTGAGGGGCTGGTACCCCTACACTAACAGGTACAGAAGATGCTATAAGCTCAGGATTTGTAATAGGGTTTACAATCGGGGGTACTGCATGTTGAGCCACCATTATGGTGTGCATGCTTGCAACCATTTCTGCCATGGTTTTCAATTTGGCTTTTAATACAACAATTCGTTGCTCTTGGCTGGTTGATGTAGAGGCATCTTGATCTTCCGTAATAGCATATGCCGTCACTTCTCTTGCAGCTGTTGATGAGATAGTTTGTTCAGAAATTTCACTATCTGTATCAAACTCTGAAATAGAGTCCTCTCCCACATGGGTGATAGGAAGATCTTCTTGATTAAAGACACTTGGTTCAAATGTCAATTTCTCGATCTAGTGTATTGAAAGACACCTTCACTGGATGCATGGATCCGATCTAAGTATTGTTGACTGGGATTACGGGATGCATTACATCTTGGACGTTTCCCACCCCCAGTGCCTTGAGAAGTCATGTTAACAGAAGCATATAATAGCTCATCTTCGTCTTCTATTATATGTTCAGGAGTTGAAGCACAGTTCAGACGATCAAAGACAGATCGTCGAGCCGATTGGCAATAACAGTTGATGACAACTTCATGTAGGCAGTGGCGATTTAAAGCACGATTTGGAGGTAAGGAAAACATTTCCGTAGTCTTCCGTCTTTGTGTAAGACGTTGCCGGAGATCAGTTACAACCACAGGACGAAAAGAAGTCGGAGGAACATATTCCTTAATGATGTTAGGAACATGTCTCCTATTCTTCAGGTGTTTAGTTCCTTGATTGTACAAAGATGTACTCAACTCATTAGCATAGGTAGATGGGTCTTTCTTTTCAAATTTTGGCTTTTTTGTGCAGATTGGCCTTTGGTATAGGGTTCTTGCGTTTCGCCAAAGTTGATATTGGTTGACGCCTATTGAGATAAGTGCGTAAATCTAAAAATTCTGCTCCCAGCGTCTCTGTTTGTGATACATTCAATTTTCCTTGCTTGGATCTTGAAATTTACAAGTAGGAAGGGCTTGACCAGACCCCATAGGGGTAGGTAAGATACCTCTCTGATCAGTATTCTTTTCGGTATCAGAGATCCGAGGAACTCTGTTTACAGGAATAGAATCTGATACGTCTTCCTCTGAGTCATAGACCAGGGAAGTTTTAGGAAAGACCAAAGGGTGCTTTCCTTTATTTTGAATAGGGTTAGCTAAGAAGCGTTTCCCTTTATTCTGTTGTGTGACCATTTTAGGCATAGATTGTGCCAATTGAGGAAATATCAAAGGACTTTTCCCTTTGTTCTGTTTAGTGTTAGCACTAGGACATGAATTCTGTAAGTTCAGAACTTGAGAATTGGAAGAGGGAATAGCCAAAAGACTAGTTCCCTTGAGTTGCGCCAGAGTAGCAGATTGTGCCTGGGTTGCCGATTGCTTGGGTTGCGCCATAGTCCTACGGACTACTGGTGGCGCCTTGGCAGCAATATTGGTAGACTGTGCCTCGATAGTAGATTGAACTGACTGCGCCTTGACAGCAAAGATAGTAGTAGACTGCGCATGGGCAGCAGGGTGAGCAGATTGCGCCCTAGCAACAGAAACAGGCAGTGCTGGAACAACTGAGACGGATTGTGCCTTGGTCATTGAGCACTCAAGTTGCGCCTGGGCAATAACGACTGTAGGGGATTTAGGAGTCCACACAGTCCTGTTCTTGGCGATAGCCACCATACTCTTGTTGCTCTTGGTGTTGATCATATTCTCGTAGGCTGTCTGGTTGACTTGAACAACCAGAGTCTTCTGCGTCTTGCCGATCGACGCAATATCACATTGAGTTGTCACTTTCTCATCGAAGGAGAAAGTCGTCCCCAGCAGAGTCGCTATTTTGTTTGCAAAAACAAAATTTGTTTATTCCAAACTTGTAAAAGAGTACAAAGTACAATAAATTCTGGGGAAGTACAACTTTAGGAATTTGATCAGAAGATGATCACTTTATCCCTTGGACTATGTAAACTTGAAGACTTTAGGAATCTAGAGAACGCATCAGCAATTTTGTAAGAGTTCTTGATCTCTGTCTGTATGTCTGATAATGATTGGAAACTCTATTTATAGAGTTCTTGAAATAACTGTTTGAGCAGTTATTCTGATGGTGCGCGGAGCTGGATTGCGCCACATTAAGTTGCGCTAACCTCCTGTTGTGCCAACTTCCATTCAGTTGTAAATCGTGTACTAACTGTATTTAGATGCGTGGCATCATATGATTAAGATGCACGTGGTCGTATACAGGATAGTAGACACGTCTTGAGAGATTAGTGGCATATGTGCCACGTCATCCTGCTTTAGAATATAAGTTGTCTCAACTTTATCAGGCTGCGCGAGCTTCAGTCAACAAGTCAAACTGCGCTTGATTTCGGCTGCGCCTACACACGTGGCAGCTTCTGAGCAAAAGTCATTCAGGTTGCGCATGGGCGCAACTAAGAATTTTGTTTAGATTACGTCTGGGCACAACTCACGAAGTGTACCGGACAGCTGTCCACCAACTTCCCTTGAGCGGCACAATTCACGGGATTCGAAGAGATTTTCCTCGTTCACTATTGTGTCAGTCGTCAGTGTTGTCAGGTAATGATGACCATTAAGTGTCAAACGCCATATAGGTTTTGGTGCAACTAGACTGGGCGTAGTATGATATCAGGCGCAACCTGATCAGTGGCGCAGTCCGTTCTCTGAGCTTCATATCAGTGGCGCAACCTGATCTTTGGGGCGCAACTTGATCACTGATTAGTATGTTCAGGGCGCAACTTGATTTTTAGGCTCTACAGTGAGTAATCCCATGCCTCACATGGTCCTCCACTCTAGAGGTTCTATTCCTATAACATTTATAAATATGAATGTTCAGTCCACATGGGGTGTCTTGGTTAGACCCTTATAGCAGAACACTGGTTCAACTCCCTTGTACCATTAGCAGGCCTTTAGGTTCTGTCTTCCTGGTAGCTGAGTATGGAGGATAGGTTTGTGGGAATATAACCTATAGATCATGGTAGCTATATTGGTATGTATCTGTATATGTTACATATACATAAAGGATAGTATAATGACTAGAGGGTGAGTTATAGATTGTGGTGTCTAGTGTAGAGTGTAATTTGGTAGATAGTTAGTTAGTGAGATGGAGTATCTAAGAGTTGGTCTAGTGAAGGGAATGTGAAGGAGAGATGAGGTAGGTTAGAGATGGTTAGGGTTTGGTATATAGGCTTGAGTGTTGCATATGTAATATGCATATATATATGGTATAGGTTATTTGATACTTAGATAGGTATAATTGTGTTAGCTTATATATATGTTATAGGTTAGTTTGCCTTTATATATATATATATATATATATATATATATATATATATATATATATATATATATATATATATATATATATATATATATATTTTATATATATATATATACACCATATGTATATATGTTAAGTAATTTGGTAGCTTAGTATTCATTAGCCTATAGGCTTATGTGTAGCCTATAGATGACCTAGAAATTGACCAGAGTTGACCAAGAGTTGACTTTGACCTAAAATCATGTAGAATGTATTGTATAATTTAATTGTTATACGTTGAACACATTATAACCTGTACTGCTCTAAATAGTACATTTTGACTCCGGTTCAGACATCTGTATTCATCAGTCATTCAGTGTATCAGGCGAGTACATTCTCTGATAGTTCTTTTATTTACTTGTTGATTACTGTATTTTAGTTCTAGTTAGTTTTATTTGATTCTCTGTTACAAATACGGATTGGTATTGCTGAATTCATGTATGCGACACACATACTTTACTCGTCTAGCCTTTATTACTCGAACCACCACTCGAATCACCTACTAGCACCTTCATGTTCTGGCTGGACTTATACTTTACCTTCGTGTCGGGTTATGAATTCACTTGTATTTGTCGGACGGGGAAATACTTGAGTAGACATGTAAATATTCCTAAATACTCGAACCACCTCCCTGTGAATTATACTCGAACGATAGCCATCCCTCACCTGATCAGTGTGCGATGTGCTGGATTTACCCCTAGCCGTTTACATGTCGATCTCAGTATTTTAAAACACACTTAGTGTATTATATAGAATCATCACCAAAATCATTACAAGAATCACTAATACTGGAATCACCTACAAGAACTGCCCTACTAAAAATATTGATTAGAATCACACTCGACTCATGTTGTACTAGATTCTTACTGGGATCAAACTTGACTTACAATGTACTGTCTGGACTTATGTCACATAACTCTAGTTCATCTAGCTTTTATTTACAGTCTTCATTGCCATAATCTTCTGATTCGTTGCATTACTTCTCTTGTACTTTAAACTGTTGCTCTACATCATTACCTGTCTAAAACTTACTATGTTCATCAGTATAACTGTCTATAACTGCTTTATAGTCTTTGCCATTTACTTGGGATTTCTAGATGAGTTGTGCTCGTTCCAATCCTGACTGGATACGTTGACAAAATATTACAGATGTTTGCCCTGAGGACACTTGTCCTACTTGCTATGGATCCGGAGATGGATTAGCTACCTTTGGCCCAGACTCTCAGGAGTGATCGAAAGACTAGTTTAGTAGACTTGTTTTAGATTTCATGTTTAGAACTTGAATTGTAATAAGTTAAGATATTGACTTTGTATGGAGATTGTTTGAGATATTATTATTTAGTCATTTTATTTTGTTATTGTTGTTTAGTCTTAGTAGTTATAGACTTTTGTGTTATCTTATCGTGCTTAGATTGTGATTGAGTTACATTATATATATATTTGTCCTCCGTTCGGAGTAGAGATTTATGACAAGTACATTATATAATTGCGTGAGTTGTTTAGATAGTGACCTAGTACAACGTTCTACCGTCGATTCTGTGACATTGGCTGGGCACTGTTACGCACTCATGCCCCTACATTGGGTGCAGGTCATGACACATTTTTAGTGGTGGCCCATGCAGGTCTAGATTCGCATTAGTGCGATATCATGGTAGTATGACGACTTAGTTGTACTACTACGAGCCTGCGATAAGAGATAAGGAATAGGCTTTAGCATGAGAGGTTACTCAATCACAGTTAGGACTACCTGAGAAGATTCCTGGGATGACCCTTGAGAATCTCATTATAACTATCTCGAAATTCGATTCCAATAGTTTCTGTCTACTTCCTTTGTTCGTTGTTGAATTTGATTCTTGGTGTTCATTGTTGACTTGATTTTCTACCAAAATAAATCTTATGGGCTAGCTTGCCTCAGTTATGGAATCTAGACTCTTCTACAGCCATATTAGCTGGCATGGAGAAGATGTAGTCTGATTTTGGATATATTTCTCGGGTGTAGGAATTTAAAGTTTTTGCAGCCAAGCATGCGGCAATGCAAAAATTTTAAATACCATGATTCTAGAGGTGTGTACCTTAGTTGCGGACTCTATGGATTATCGCTGCCATACTTACTGGCATGACGAGGATTCTGGTAGCATAGTTCTGGATAGACGGGTATGATTATTAGATTGCAGAATAGATACCATATAGATGGTGCCCTAGTATAATGGAGTGAAATACCAGTGTGGATGTTACTTAAGTATCATGGATTAGATAGAGGAAGCTAGGCCACCTGTGGCGCAGCACCATGCCCAGCACCAGAGGGGCGAGGCTTTTGTGCTGACGATCGAGGAAACCGATGCTGCGGGTGACGGGTTAGCAGGTCTGTCTTTCCTGTTCTTCTTCCCTATATTGATGTGTGATTTCATTAGTACCTGTCAGGATATTCTTGTGATGTGCTAGATAGTGTAGTGACCCTGTTCGAAACTGTAAAATCACGACCAGTAGGACCATGATTTGCATGTTATAGGATAGTTTTCTTGACCTTGATTGATTGTGGGTTTTACCTAGAAGGAGTACGACCATCTTAATTTCGAGAACAAAATTTTTCTAAGGAGGGTAGACTTGTAACCACCACTTTTCTAAAACAAGGATAATTTTAAACTTTTATAAATTTATCATTAAATAATAGGATTTAATGATGTTAATAATTTATTGGTGAATTTAGATTTGTTTAATACTATTTAATTTAGTGTATTGTGACTTTAGCATTTTACTAGTGTAACCTTAGAGCTACTTAGCCTAGAGACTAACCATGACCATGTAGGCCTAATCCATGTGATTAGAGTAGCTAATTACCACTTTTTAGGCTAAGGATATTTTCGTCATTTGTGACATTTAAATTAATTTGAATTTTGATTAATTAATAATGTGCTAATTGATATGTAGGACTTAACCTAGAATTGTCCTAATCTAGATATTGATCATAAGCCTAGATATTAGATTAGAAACTTCCAACTAAATGACAAGGTTTAGGAATGTCTAGATATTAGTCTAAGTTAGATATTTTGGCAGAAACCTAATTTCATTTGGGCCTTTAATAGAAAGAGGCTTGAATTGCACTATAGGAAGGCCTTTAATCACCATTGGGCAAACCCTAACCCTAGGATTGATGTGTGGCGCCAAGGCATGTCCATCCTCCTATATAAACATCATGTTAGCCCCCTTGCCTTTTTTCATTACACCCTTCAAACCCTAATTTGTGTTCTTCCCCAAATTTACCCCCTTTCTTCAAATCAACTCCAAATTGAGCCCAATCAATTGCAATATACTCCCTTAGTGTAGATGAGGTCTCTAGTGGCTAGCTAGCAAGGATTGGGAGCAATTTGACCATTGGAGCTTGGTGGAGATCTAGATCTAGGAGCTTTCATTGAGATTCCAACTTTTAATAGGTAATGACCTCTAAACCTATTAATATTCTATTTTCTTTCCATAGATGCATTCATTCAGGGTCACCCTAGCGCTAGGCTGAGTTTGGGTTCAAATCAAATCCATTTAGGGTGCGTATCGGAGGAGTATCGTAGTGTTGTGTAAAGGGTTTGATGAAATGCCTCATAGAGGTTATTATTGTTAATTTTCAAAACTAATTACATGATTTTGAAGCTGGTAATGTGTAGATTAGATTTCTGTTGGACTGAGTCAATTTTAGGTTCATTTTTGTGTAAGATTTGGACATGGGGATGCTGCACGATGCTGTGGTGCGTGTCCTGCTACCCGAGTGCCATAACTCGATGGACACGACATGTTTTGACACGCCACTGGTTGGTAAACCTTGGGGCAATGACTGTCAGTATGCTCACGAAGTTGGAGGTGATCTCATGGAGTATTTAAGGAAATATTGGGTCAGCGAAGGTCGCACAGCACTCACACACACGTAGTTTCCTCTCTTTGGTACTCACTTGGACACACGACACGACACAGCTTGGACACGAACCTATTGGTTCAGTAGACACCTGGGCACTTTCTTGACACCTTGACATGCCTACATAATACCATACCTTGATACGCTGTATCCTATTGGACTCGACACACACAGCACACACACACTGTGCACAGTTTCTGATACCTCTGTTGATGCCCTGTCGACACATATTGGACACAGTTTTGGACACGTATAGACACCTCTGTGACACTTTAGCCTTTGATGTTTAGTTTCAGTTGGAATTTAATGTATGTAATATATGTAGAATGTTGTAATGTATGAATTCTAGTTCAGTTTCAGTTTGGGGGTTTATGGTTGATAGAGTTGTGATGTTTAGTTATCTACATGTTATATACCCTTATATACACATCTATTTGATTAAGAATCCCGAGTTTATGATGTGGGTGTTAGCTTAGGTCTAACTCTAGTTGGCTTTTGTTAGACTTGTGTTATAGGTTCAGTTTTCTGTCATATTATTTTGATATATACATAGTTGTGTGGTAGTAGTTCCCTGGGTTTGGGTTGTGAGTTTTGTTGCTGTTATGTATATAGGGTTTCATGAGTTCTCAGAGTTAGTGATATGGTATTAGTTGAGTTGCTTAGGTTAGTATTGAGAGTTAGGATTTAAATGTATAGATGTATATGTTCCTTATTTGTACCAGTCATGGTTAAGCCAGGTGAAGGGGGAATATGTAAGGTCAGTAGCAGTTAGGAGAGTAAAGTCCTGTTTGACCTTGATTTGCTCAGGTTCTTAATCCCTTAGCCTATAGGTCAGTCCTTGTTCAAACTTGTCTTCCAATACTTGTCCATATCCTTAATGACCCATTTGCATTAGTTAGTGAGAATTAAGAAGGATTATAGGATAAGTTCAGATATGCTGCAGGTCCAGAAGTCCTTGATTTGTCTTTACTTGAGCCATGAGTCACCACATTTTTCCCCTTACTCTAGAGGTCCACATTTATGTGATAGAAGTCATCCCATGCCTCATATGGTCCTCCACCCTAGAGGTTTTGTTCCTGTAGCATTTATAAATATATTGTTCAGTCCGCATGGGGTGTCTTGGTTAGGCCCTTATAGCAGAACACTAGTTCAACTCCTTTGTATCATTAGCAGGCCCTTAGGTTCTGTCTACCTGGTAGCTAAGTATGGAGGATAGGTTCGTGGGAATATAACCTATAGTATCATGATAGCTATATTGGTATGTATCTGTATATATTACATATACATAAAGGATAGTATAATGACTAGAGGATGAGTTATAGATTGTGGTGTCTAGTGTGGAGTGTAATTTGGTAGATAGTTAGTTAGTGAGATAGAGTATCTAAGAGTTAGTCTAGTAAAGGGAATGTGAAGGGGAGATGAGGTAGGTTAGAGATGGCTAGGGTTTGGTATATAGGCTTGAGTGTTACATATGTAATATGCATATATATAGGGTATAGGTTATTTGATACTTAGATAGATATAATTGTGTTGGCTTATATATATGTTATAGGTTAGTTTGCCTTTACATATATATATATATATATACATATATATATATATATATATATATATAATAGATTGCTCCTCAGCGTCTCTCCCGCGCGGGCGAGCTCCGGGCTCACAGCTAGGGCTGCCGCCCCCGATTGCCGCCGGGGACTGCGCCGCCCGTCCGACGGTTCCCCAGACCCCCTTCCTTCATCTCCATGGTGTCTCGACCCGCACCCGCTTTTCGGATGCAAGTACGTGAGCAAGCCAGCTACATATCGAGCAGACTCCAGCCCCTCTCGAATACGTAAACGCTGTCAAAGCTATGGTATACTGCCAAATCATGGCAAACAAATCTATATCTCAAATCCATAATAAGTGCGCGAAACAGGAGTGAACACTATGGGTCGTGGTCTGCAGCCCACTAGCATAAATGTCCGATAAGACTCCAAGGAATATAACAATAGTCTATAAACTGAATCAATAAATAGGATATCGCATGATAATGAAAGGGAAGCACGAGCTGGATAATAAATGTAATATCACTGACAAATACCTGAATCATGCATCATAATCATCTGCATCCCGTTCTGCTAACTAACTCCATACAATCGCTAAACCTGAAGAGATCATCAGGTCCTCAGGGGACATAGCAAGATACATAAAAATATGCCTATCTGGCAGTTTATCATGCAATAATAAAATACAGATATAAACAGGCAAAGACCCAACAACACGAAACCATAACCAATCAACACGAAACTATGACCAATACATGACTGGGAGAACCACTATGCATAAACGAGCTGCTGGAGGAAAAAAATAAGAGAATACAACGTCATGATGTCAACGGACAACCAATCGAATACTCAAACCCTCACCCCTAGTGTGGACTCAGGTTTGAACAACTACTAACCCTCGCCCTTAGTGTGGACTCGCAGGTTAGCTTCAAGAAATCACCCTCGCCCTAGTGTGGACTCGCAGGTGTGGACAGATAACTACTAACCCTCGCCCCTAGTGTGGACTCGCAGGTTAGCTTCAGGAATCAAGGTACAGATAACTACTAACCCTCGCCCCTAGTGTGGACTCGTAGGTTAGCTTCAAGAATTTTAGGTATAGCAGTTCCGTTATGACTTATTCATCCTATGACACGATACGACACAGTCCAAGTACAGGTGATTACACGACACGACCCAATCAAGATACACAGGAGAACAGATCCAATATGAACTACAAAGCTAACTATGAACAAGGCTATATATATACTAGCATGCATGATATACAAATAACATATAAATAATCAACTAATAAAACTAGATAATAATAAGAATATATATGTAAATAAACTGTAGATGGAGGCAGGGTATACTTGCTTGGAGATTGCACGCAGATCCAACAAAATATAGTCAACTACTTAGCTATAAAGTCCAAATCATCGCAACTGTCTTCGAAAGCTGAATAAACATTGCGAACATTCTCAGAATAGTCAAATTAGCTAGGATTGCCTGTCCTTAAGTCCAATTATGGACACAGGGGCAAAACGGTCATTTCGGGCCAAAACGGTATCCGCCGTTGGACCCGCTTTGCACCAAAAAACGTGCCAAGATCTATGGTCTCTAAAGTCGTCAAACTATATGTCTACAAATTCGTTTTGATGATACAAACCCAATGGTATGTCCAATTGTGGATTCCGGTGGGCCGTGCACAAAATCGTCCGTTGAATCGGATCGTGGGGCCCACAAAACGGCGATCCGATCAATTATCTCAGAATCGGATCAAACTTGGCATACAGGACCAGAAAAATGATACGGTCCCGTTAGCACAATTTTGTCTCGATCTGACGAACGTGCACAAAGTAATTGAGAAATTTGCACAGAGGCCGATACGGTAAATTTTGACGGATACGCATCAAATTCGTCGCGCACACGCAACCAATTTGAATTCCGTCATAGCCCACACGTCTGAAATATCCATACACGCCTTTCGATGCTTACGTTGCACGACCACGTCGCCCGGATTGGCAGGACGCACGTCGTACCGGAGATTTTTTTTTGAAATATCACAAGTTTAAAAACATATTTTTCGGTAACTTTGCAACCCAATTACTCTTTATACAGTGATCGAAAAATTAATCTATCTGAAGGGTTTTAGAGTTCTATATGTGGCCTATAACTGTATTCAAGTAAAACTTCTAAACTGTTACAAGATCGATCAGAATTGATCCTCGAACATTGGTGGGTGGACTGTCTTATGTTCTATTTTGAACAGGATTTTCCGCGATGTTTGTGTTGATTTTCTGATCGATCCAGCGCACTATAATTAAATCTATTTGAAAACAATTGAAGTGATATAGGTTGGGTGTATACCTGCGAAACTGGTTCGAAGAATGGTCGAGCGAGTCGGCCAAAATTTCGTCACAAACTTGGACGCCAACAACACAGCTGCTGCATATTGTCGACTGCACTGTCGACGCATGGTCGGCCCTAGCGGCGCTCTGGCCGGCCGCCGGCGCTGTGCAGGCATGCGCCGCGACACCTGGTTGTCGGGGGTCACCAGGGTTCGGGAGGAAGATGGCTGCATTTAGGGTTTTAGGGTTGTTCTCTCTATCTCGATCTCTCCCTCTATCTCTCAGTCTATATATATTATGTGTATATACGTACACAACCAATCGGGTTAGCTGTGTACTGCTATACGGTTGGGGCTCGGGCTGCTATGGGGGCTCAGGTTCCAGGGGGTTCGGCTGTGGGCTTGGTGTTCTCGGGTTAGAGCGTGGGGAATTGGTATGGTTTAGTTGCTGCTCTTGTTATTATTATATATATATATATATATATATATATATATATATATATATATATATATATATATACACGTACACACCTATAAATGACTATAAAATATCCCTATATACATCTACAGTAGATTAATACAATACCTATATAATATATATTATTGGACCATTAAATATATAGGTACTTATTTGTATATATTTACCACAAAATTATATATTAATATATTTTCTAACTTATAAAAATATTGCAATCATAAAATATTTTCTATGTAAATTACTTATGTGCACATATTAATCCCGTGCTTGTTAATCCTATTTGTCCGCAGAAAATATACATTTATTCTAATATCAAATATAAAATTATCAAATGCATAGTGAGTAACATATACTATATAACAATTCTTTATAACAAACAATAATACCTATTTGGACGATTAAACTAGATTACGAAACATGTATCTACATGGACATCATTGCACACACTACATGACTACATTGGCTTAGGCTCTGTTTGGGCCCAGTCCGGGCTAGTTCGGTCTCACCGAGTCTCCTAAAAAGTCATAATTATTGTAAAACTAATTAAATCATTTAATGGGTTTCAAGTCGCAACTTGGCCTGATTTTTCTAGTTAGAACAAACTCATAGCTCAGCATTTCCCCTACCATAGCTGAACACTAGTCAAAGCACGTCACTGCACTATCCGTGCCATGATTCCTAGTCGTCTTGCACTTCAAAACTCAACCATGGCTAAAGTCATCTACCGTAATATTTATTTAATAATTATTTATAAAATTCTAAAAATCACCATTTAAATCAAAATTAATAAAAATAATATTTCAAAAAATATCTGGGAAGGGGAGCTACACATGGCCTCGACCTCGACCCCGCTTGACCTCCTTGCCTTCCTCGGGCTCCCCGACGACCCAGCTCCTCTCTCCTCCTCCCCTGCGCCTCTTTCCCTGCCGCCTGTTCGCCACCCCCCCGCCACCCTCCACCCTCCGTATTCTTCCCCTCCCGCCCACCATCATCCCCTCCCCCTCTGTCCTGTCCCGGCGAGCTACTGCGGACCCCCACCTCTACGATCGCCTCCCCTTCATCCTCTGATCGCCTCCTCACCTCCGGATCCCCCTGCCGGTCCGGCACCTCCATCTCGGAGCCACCGGATCTGAGCCGCTCTCCTCCCGCCTCGGGCCCCCACCATTCCCATGGCCTGTGGCTTCCCATTTTTCGAATTCCCAGGAGGGACAGTCCGCAGAGGGCCACGTGCTCTCCTCGAACTCTACTCCATGGTTGGGGGTCGTGCACCCTTATGGTGCGGTCAACTTCGGTGGACTTTCCAGCTACGTGTCGTAGCAAGGATGCAGCGCACCTATTGGTGCCAGTGCCACTGCTCACTCGGGCGCCAATTTTGGTACGGTCAAACTAGGGGGACTCGTCCCTCAGCATGGTTACTGCGCTCCTCTTGGGGCCAGTGTTGCCAATCACTCCAGCACCATCTTTGGCACAGTTCATCCAGTTGTGCCTTGTATGGGCGCTTCCCTAACCATCCCGTCCCCCTTACAGGGGCCCACGCAACCCACCTTCACTCTCCTTCCACTTTCACCACATATGGGCACAACCCATAGTATGGGCGCAACCCATCCTCACTTCCCGGCGCAACCCACCTTCACTGTGGGTACCTCTTCACCATCGCCTGCCTCGACGGGCGACGTGATGCTGCTCTCCGATGCGGCCGAGCTTCTATGCCCGTCGGGTTGCGTCACTGGTCGGCCGAGCCTCCCGGACTCGCCTTTGCCGCACCCTGGGTCCACCGTCGCCTCCCAACCACCGCCCTTTCTAGGCGCAACCCACCTTCCCTCTCCGGCACGGGCGCTCCCGGATCCTCCTCGGAGCCACCAGCCTCCCGGCTCTACCCTAGATGACCCCACCCCCCTAACGGGCGCAACCCAGCCCCCACCTTATTCAGGCGCATCTTAGGTTCTCGTGCCCGCGCAACCTGGTGTCCCCAGGTATCAGCCTCCCACCTCCCTGGGCGCATGCCTACCCCTCTTGGGGACCGCTTCTCCTGGCGTACCCTGATTTTTGGCTCAACCATCGTTGGGCCCATCTCAACACCAGTCCCCTTCCTTCGTCGACATCTTTCGTCCAGACAGGGCTCCCAAACAGGGGCTCCAGATCCCGAACGTCCCTCTCCCCGAAGTCGAGTACCCGCCAGTATCTCCCATGCCGACGGTACCTTTCACAGACCAGGAACTCTCTTCTCTGGCCACGTCATTCCCCTACTCCTTCGTCCTCAAATTCTCATCCGGCTGTCCCAAACTCGCCAGGGTCGAAGAGGTTATAGCCATTTGGCGGCTATCGGCCGAGTACAGGGTAGCCGCCCTCGACCCGAGGCATATTCTGCTACACCTTTCCTCCGACCTTGACCACAGGACGGTGTGGTCCAAAGGCACCGATAGAGTCGCCTCCCACCAGATGAAGATAATCAAGTGGTCAGCTAACTTTAACACCAAGGAAGACTCAGTAACTGTGGCCGCCTGGGTCACCTTACCCAATCTTCCCCTCATTTGCTTCGTTCCAGCGGCTCTTAAATCTATAGACAACTCCTTCGGGACCTTCGTAGCAGCCGCTGCTGAAACCAGCAACCTGATCTAAGCACACTACGCCAAGATATGTGTGGAACTCAACCTCACCTCAGAGCCCCCAGCCACATACTCATTGAACTTGGCAATCGGACTCACACTCAACAAATCATCTACGATAATCACATAATCTTCTGCACGCACTGCCATTTATGCGGTCACTTATCCAAGCATTGCTTTCATCTCCATCCCGAGCTTAGAAAGAAACCAGAGCGGACAGAACTCAGTCCCAAAGGAAATCGGCATCACAAATTCGTCCAACCACCCCTGATTCCTCTACCGAACTCCCATACCAGATTCAACTCCAGTGAAGGAAAATCCGACCGAGGCAACTCAACGAAAAAAGCCGTTATCCCCTACCAACCATATGTCCTTCCTTTGTCCAATCAGTTCGACGCCCTCGTGGCAAAAGCTATTGACTCCTCCCAGGAGATGTCTTCTCCTGCCAACCTCGCCAAGGGCCCCAGCACGGACTCGGAGGATCTCAGTGTCCCACCCCAGGAGGATGCAGAAAATCCCCTCCTAGCATCCTCGATCGCCACCGACCACCAAAAAGCGCACGATGACCCCGTCATTGACGCTCTGGCTATTCTAGGGCCGGAGCAGGTTTGTAGAGATTTTCAAGTCATCACAGCAGGATTTCCCCTCCAGGTGGAAGGCGACCAGATTAAAATCTCCGACGATTCCCTCCTCATCCCGCCGGAGCAAGCAGATCTCGACTCGGCCGGAGAAGCAGTCGCACTCCCAAAATGCTCTGAGGACCCCAGCACTTCATCCAAGCCGGCAGGAGTAGCATCCATCGCCACCAGGAAATTGGATAAGAAAAGATCCGCGAAGTCCCCGTCCATGCACACCAGGTCTGCTGCTAAGCGGTCCAACCAATACCACCCAAACCCCCAATAATGCTGAACATTCTCTCTTAGAATATCCGCGGTCTAGCAAACAAACCAACTATGAGGAGAATTACCAGCCTTAAGAAAACTCACAAGATCGACATCTTGATTATCCTCGAACCCAAAATCCCTCACAGGAAACTCAAATCCATCCAATTGCAGTTAGGCTTTCACTCGGCCATAGCTGGCAGACACGAAATTTGGATCCTCTGTTTCATGGCCATTCGAATCGGAGTCATCCACGATTCCAGTCAAGCCCTTTCTTGCTGGATGCAACACCCGTTGATCCCTAACCGTGCCATCCTTTTTGCGGTTCCCGGCAGCTGCGATATTACGGACCGCAGACACCTCTGGAACGATCTTTTGAACATCAACAATCACAACCAGAACCTCCCATGTCTTTGCATTGGGGACTTCAACGCTATCACCTGCAGAGAAGAGAAAATTGGAGGTCGTCCCCCCTCCCCGCCATGTAAGACTTCAACAACTTCATCTTCAACTCCCACCTCACACCCATCCCGTTCACTGGCAACGCATTCACCTGGAGCAACATGCAGGAAGGCGATCGTCAATAATTCTCCCACCTAGATAGGGCTTTATCAAACGCTCCCTGGCTAGGGATGGGGGCTACCTCTAAGATCTCTCAACTTAATGCCATTGAATCTGATCACGCCCCCTGCTAGTCAAAATCGCCAGCAATTCCAACCAGTCCCGGAAAAGCTTCCGTTTCCTGGACTTCTGGAGCGAGCACCCCCAATTTTCGGTGGTAGTCTCGGAAGCCTAGAACAGCACGAACTCACTTGATCCTCTCAACCGGGTGGCTCACAAGCTCCAAGCCACGAGGAAAGCTCTGGCAGCCTGGAGCAAGCAAGCCTATGGCGATATCTTTCAAGCCATTCGCGAGGCTGAGGCTGACGTTACTCGTACCGAAGCCAGGTATATGACCGACTGTTCACCGGATACCAGGAAGGCTCTGAATCTCACCAAAGCCATTCTCAAATTCAGGCTGAAAATTGAGACTAATTTTTGGAAGCAAAAAGCCAGGATCAAATGGGACAGCGAGGGGGACAACAACTCGAGATTCTTCCACGCCTGCGTTAATGGGCGTAGACAAAAACTCACTCTCCACCAGACTGCAGTAGACGACGGCACTAGCATCAGCGACCCTAAGGACATCCAATTGGCGGCTGCTAAGTTCTACTCCAGATTATTCTCGAAGGAAACGATCCTCAATGATAACACCTTCCTGAACGAGGTTCCCCACCTTATTAGAGACACAGACAATACCTGGCTCGAACAGCCCCCTTTAGAGGACGAAGTAAAAGAAGCCGTCTGGGCCCTCGACGAACACAGTGCACCTGGGCCAGATGGATTTTCAGGGACCTTCTTCCGTAGTTGCTGGGACATCATCAAAGTTGACATGCACAATGCGATCTCCGCCTTCCTCCAGGGAGCTACCTACCCCGAGCCATCTCGAGCACCAACCTTATCCTCATCCCGAAGAAAGACAACCCAGAGACTTTTTGCGACTTTCGCCTAATCAGTCTCTGCACCTTCACCAACAAGATCATATCCTAGATCATCGCTTCCCGCATAGCAGGCCTTCTCCCCAAGATCATCTCGGAGGAGCAGAGTGGCTTTGTTCGGGGGAGAAATATCCAAGATAACATCATGTTGTCCCATGAGTTAGTCACCTGCATGAAGCTCCCAGCAAGAGGGGATAACATTGCCATCAAATTGGACATGGAAAAAGCATACGACAGACTGGATTGGCAATTTATGATTTGGGTCTTCAGAGCCTTCCGATTTTCTGAAACTTGGACCAACATCGTATGGAGATCGATCAACAACTCTTGGTACTCCACGGTTATTAACGACTAAGTGGACGAATTCTTCAAATTCAGTCGTGGGGTTAGGCAAGGGGATCCCCTATCCTCCACCATCTTCATCATTACGGCGGACGCATTGAGCAGAAACCTTAACAAGATGGCGAGCTCCCCCAACTTCTAGTATCATACAGCCAGCGGCTGCCCGATCATCACCCACCTGGCCTTCACCGACGATATCTTTATATTCTCTTTCGGGGATGAAGGATCAGTGGAAGTCGTCCACAACACGCTTCAGAGATACGAAAGGTGCTCCGGGCAGAAGATCAACCCGCATAAAAGTGTTATCTACACCCACCACCAAATCAAGAGAGAGCAAGCGGCCAGCATCACAACCACCACCTAATTCCCCATCCTGCACCCCCTATTCCACTACCTAGGGTGCCCCCTCTTGTATGAAAAATCTAACGCAGGGATTTTCGAAAACCTGATCACTCACATCAGGAAGAAGCTCGAGGGCTGGCACAATACCACGCTTTCCCCCGGAGGCAAGATGATCACCATCAATCACGTCCTCACGTCCATTCCTATCTATACCCTGGCAGCCTACTCCCCTCCCAAGAAAGTCCTATCCTACATCGAAAGCATCTTCAGCAACTTTTGTAACCACCACATTTTTAATTTAGGGATATTTTGGTCATTTTGTAATTATTATATTATTTATTAATTTATTGAATTTATGTGATGATATGTGGTTTTGTTTGATATTTGTGTAGTATAAATGGGTAAACTTAGCCAACATTGACTAGAAGCCTAATAATAATAGTTAGAATTAATATGACATTGTAGGAATTATTTTAGAATTAATTAGTTATTTTAGAATATTTTAAATGAATTTTTAGTCATTTTGGCCTTTTTAGCCATTTTGGCCATTTTGTGATTTTCTAGATATTTTGACTTGCGTTGTGCTAACAACTGGTTTAACCTTAGTGGACCATTTATAGGAGCCTAACCATGTCTTAGAATTTATTTTTCACCTATTAGAATTTATTTAGGGCTTGGGTCCAATTTAGAAGGCTTTTGAATGATTTTAAGCCTTTTTGCATGTAGCCTTTTTGAGCCTTTGTGACTTGGGCCTTATTTTTCTTGAAAGGGAGTTGGCCCAAGTGAAACCCTAACCCTAGAAACCCCCCCACCTGGCCGGCCACAGCAGTGCCCCCCTCTCTCATTCATTTGTGAAGCATAGCCTCCACAAGTGAAACCCTAATAGCTCTCCTCCTCCAAAAATCCCAACTTTTTCATCCGGAGTCTGTTTCTCCCCAAACGAATTTTGTTGTGCTCGTAGGAAGGTGAGGACCTTGCTGGAGTACTGCTAGCAAGGAGGAGGAGGCATTTGCTCGGGAGAAATCGGCTGACAAAGCGCTCGAGGAATTCCTTTTATTGAGATTCCGACTCTCAATAGGTAAATCTCGATCTACCTTTTTTTCTCGTGAATTTTCTTCATTATTGCATCCATATAGGTACCCTTGATCTGTGTACGATGTTTGGTTGGGTTTTGACTTCGTTTGATAGCGGTATCGGACACGTATCGGTCTCACGTTGCACGTGTTCGGCAAAATGCCACTTAGAATTGAAAAGTGTTAATTTTTGATTCTGTTTTCACAAAATCCTTCCCTATATGATTTGTAACAACTTTTGTGAAGACGGATCGGAAATTGACACGATTTCGGCATCCGAACGGACACGGACACGCGTGCACGAGATCCCGTGCACGGTCCCGTGCATGCCCTGCAGTCTGTGCATCATAACTCGACGCACAGAGCTCCATCTTGCGTGAAATTTTACGAGCACGTAGGGGCAACCTCTGCCCACATGCCCGTAAAATTTCACGATGTTTGGTCGAGCGAGCGCGGAGAAATCGCGTATGCACTGGTCGGCTGAACTGTGCACTCTGGCTGAAATTCGCCGCTGACACGGCCTTCGTACGCGAACACGGCACGTCGAGGACCCATACCAGTAGATGGAACACGTAGCGCTATACCTAGACTACCCAGGGACTCGATCCCGAGTCGTGGCGTGGCCCGACGCACGAGCCACGAGCGACGACCCGCGTGCACGAGCACGCACGCACGCGAGCGCGCGCGCGCAGGCCACGCGCTGTTGCGCGAGGTGCTGTGTCGCATCGCTGCGACTTCGTGTCGTGTCGACATGTCCTAGACCTACCCCGTGAACCTACCTAGCCGTGTGCACGAGCACGAGGCTTCTCGTTGTGCGTGTGACGCACAATCGAGCGAGAATACCCTCTTCGACACGCGAAATCGGTTTTCCGATACGCATTCTCTGGACATGACACGGACACGATTTTGACTCCAGGAGTACCCGAGCACGACCCACGTGTCGAGACCAACGTATTTGCCAAGTTTCGTGAGTTGGTTTGGAGTATTTTGCGTTTTGGGTCATTTTGTCGAAATTGGGTTTTTCGGGTTCAATATTTTGAATAGAAATATGATATTTTGATTCTTCAACTTTTAATCAATATTTTCTGACTTGTTAACTTATATATGATATTTTAGACTTGTGGGAATCGACTCTCGGGGTTGAGTCATAATTTCAAGCCATTTTTGGGCATATATGGTGTTTTACCTATTATACCCATATAGATATAAATGTATGTATATATATTAATTTTCTTTATGCCTAAATTTCAAAATATGTATTTGTGAGGGCCGAGACTCTAATTTCAGACCTGGGAACTTACTCCAGGTTCGAGTACGACCTTGTTGGCTTTCATATTGGGTATATACCTATAAATGGATATGTGCCTATATGTAAATATATATTGTATATATGTTTTGCTATAGATTGTAATATATTATACATAAATTACTCTTATAGTCTCATATTATTCTGTTGCTCAGATTTAGACCCTCTACCAGCAGCCCCAACATCATTATTCACTCATAAACCATGTTTTCTTTCCTAATTTATATATATGTATATATATATATATATATATATATATTTTTTTTTTTTTTATATATATGTATATATATATATATATATATATATATATATATATATATATATATATATATATATATATATATATATATATATATTTGTGTATGTCTATATATGTGTATCTATATTAAATTATGAAGTAAGTATAAATATAGATAATGAAATAAATGCTTGTGTTATGACTATAGGAAGTGTTTGGACAGATTAGGTTCGTCGTTAGGAGCCTAGTTCGGTTGAATTGGCCGACAAGTTGACCAAGTTGACAAAAGTCAACTTTGGGTCCAACTTTATCCAAATCGACTCAAACGAACTCCGAATGACCTAAAATTTTATGTATGACCTAGAAATTAGTAAACGGACTAGTTGACCAATGTTTGACCAGGTTTGACCAGCGTTGACCAGGTTTGACAAGAGTTGACCAAGGGTTGACTTTGACCAAAAGGGACCTAGAAGCATGTAGTCTTGCATTGTAGCTATTTCCTTTGATATTGTAGACTTGGTTGTGACATGTGGATACTTTAAATAGGTTTATATCACTCCAGTTCAGTTATACATCCTCATCAGCAGCTCGGATTGTCAGACGAGTACATTCTCTGAAAGTTCTTTCATTTACTTGTCGAATTCTATATTTCAGTTTTAGTCAATTCTATTTGATTCTCGGTTACAAACACGAATTAATATTTTTCTGGAATCCATGTGTACGACACACATACCTTACTTGTCTAGCCTCTATTACAAGAATCACCTACAAGCACCTTCATGTTCTGGCTAGATTTATTTTCGATTTACGTGTCGTGTTATGGATTCATTCATATTTGTCGGGCAGGAAAATACTTGAGTAGACATGTAAACATTCCTAAATACTCGAACCACCTCCCCGTGAATTATACAAGAACAATAGCCGTCCCACACTTGGCCAGTGTGTGATGTGCCAGATTACCCCTAGCCATTTACATGTCGATCTCAGTATTTTAAAACACACTGTGAGTATTGTCTAGAATCTTTACTAGAATCACCACAAGAATCTTTATTAGAATTATCACAAGAACCATTACAAGAATCACCCTACTTGGATCATTGAATGAAATCACACTTGACATATATTGTACCACTGGACTCATATCACATTATTCTAGTTCAGCTAGCTTTATTTACAGTCTTCATTGACATGATATTCTGTTTCACAGCTTTTACTTTCCTTGTTCTTTTACTGTAGTTTTATATCTTAAACTATCTCGAATTCTAATGCTTCATCAATAAAATTGTCTATAATTGTTTTTATAGTTTTCGTCATTTACTTGGATTTACTTGATGAGATGTATTCGTTCCAGTCCTGATTGGACCCGTTGATAAAATTTTACAGGAAACTTAGAGTTCACAGCTAGCCTAGAGGACACTAGTAGAGCTTGGAGTAGTTGTATAGAGTTTGTGTTTCTTCTTTTCTTGTTTATCATGGAGTTGTATTGAGACCTTAAGTTAATTAATGAAATTGTTGTACTTCACTTCTAGTTGCCTCTTTCTTGTAGATTTTCTTATCTATTTCATCGTGCTATTTATCTATCCCTAGATTTGTGATTGAGTTTGTATCCTTATGAGATTGTCCTTCGTCTGGAGGGTATATCATACTGTGTTAGATAGATTGTGACCTAGAACAGCGTTCTACCGCCGACACTGCGGCGTAGGCTGGACGTAACCACGTTATCGTGCCCGTAAACCGGGTACGGATCGTGACACATTTTTAGTGGTGGCCCATGCAGGTCAAGATTCGCATTAGTGCGATATCGTGGTAGTACGACGACTTAGTTGCACTGCTACGAGCCTGCTATAGAGTATAAGAAATAAGGTGTTAGAATTAGAGGTTACTCAATCACACTTAGAATTCCTTGAGAGATTCCTGGGCGACCCTTGAGAATCTCATTATGAACTTCGATTTGAAAATCCTTTTCCTCTTGTTTTGATTCACCCCCACTCCTTGATGTTTAAAGGATCTTAGACTATTAACTTCCTTCATCATTATCCTTACTTATATTTTGTCTACCTTATGTTGCTAATTTAGTACCAGTTTTGCAAGCTTATCTTTTTCGAGCTTGATCATGACATATTTTATTGGGGCTGGCACCCACTAACATATTGTCTAATCAGAAACGGTGCATGATGGTCTGATCAACCTATTGCACTTTGGTTCGCTTTTCATATATTATTTTACGTGGAAGGAGACATAGTTAAATTTGCTCTAGAGTCTCATCCACGACAGCTTTGGCAATTCTCTTTTAAATTATTTCCATCGCCTATGAACCACGTATTGTACTTAATAGCATCGTCTTTGAACTCTTTATTATTTTTGCCTTTCACATATTTCAAAAAGAAAAGACACTGTACTTGATAGATCAACCCAAGGTATCACGTTTAGTTTCCCTATCTAAAGGAGGAAATTGATTTATTTCTATATCCTTGCATCATCCTTTAAATTCTAATTCTTTTGATCGTGACCAGTCGACCGGGTCATCCTCCTTATCATCCAATATTTGGGGTCTTATTCAATTGAATTAATTCAATTGTGACATGGATATCAAATATTGGATACTCGTGCTCAGACTTCAATGGCCTCGTTCTCCATCTTGCCCAAACATCGATTTATCCTGGAATTGATCAACTTAGATCGCGCCGGGACTAAATCTTCTTTTATATATTATGTTATTGGATTTCAATGCTATTGACACTCGTGCCTTAAACTTTTGATTTTGATCATCTTTGGAATGGTAACCCTTCATAATTAATTCCTAGTTGTCTTTACCTGTTTCATATAGAATGGTAGACTGTCCTACACCTTAATAATTTGTTGTTTCCTTATCTTTCCAGCAGAACACCCTATATTGCTTGCATATTGATACCATGGGACTGTTTTGATCTAATATGACTAGTCCATCTAGATGAGACCTTCAACTGCTATGGTTGACCATGACTCTATATGTTATTCTTCAAATTGTATGAGTTAGAAATTGCTTAGAGACTTTGATTATGGGTGGTTGACCTAGAAGGAGTACGACCGACTTAAATTTCGAGGACGAAATTTTTCTAAGGGGGGGTAGATTTGTAACCACCACATTTTTAATTTAGGGATATTTTGGTCATTTTGTAATTATAATTATATTATTTATAAATTTATTGAATTCATGTAATGATAGGTGGTTTTGTTTGATGTTTATGTAGTATAAATGGGTAAACTTAGCCAACATTGACTAGAAGCCTAATGATAATAATTAGAATTCATATGACCTTGTAGGAATTATTTTAGAATTAATTAGTTATTTTAGAATGTTTTAAATGAATTTTTAGTCATTTTAGCCTTTTTAGCTATTTTGTGATTTTCTAGATATTTTGACTTGCGTTGTGCTAGCAACTAGTTTAACCTTAGTGGACCATGTATAGGAGCCTAACCATGTCTTAGAATTTATTTTTCACCTATTAGAATTTATTTAGGGCTTGGGTCCAATTTAGAAGGCTTTTGAATGATTTTAAGCCTTTTTGCATGTAGCCTTTTTGAGCCTTTGTGACTTGGGCCTTATTTTTCTTGAAAATGAGTTGGCCCAAGTGAAACCCTAACCCTAGAAACCCCCCCACCTGGCCGGCCACAGCAGTGCCCCCCTCTCTCATTTATTTGTGAAGCATAGCCTCCACAAGTGAAACCCTAATAGCTCTCCTCCTCCAAAAATCCCAACTTTTTCATCCGGAGTTCGTTTCTCCCCAAAAGAATTCTTTTGTGCTCGTAGGAAGGAGAGGACCTTTGCTGGAGTACTGCTAGCAAGGAGGAGGAGGCATTTGCTCGGGAGAAATCGGCCGACAAAGCGCTCGAGGAGTTCCTTTTATTGTGATTCCGACTCTCAATAGGTAAATCCCGATCTACCTTTGTTTCTCTTGAATTTTCTTCATTATTGCATCCATATAGGCACCCTTGATCTGTGTATGAAGTTTTGTTGGGTTTTGACTTTGTTTGATAGCGGTATCGGACACGTATCGGTCACACGTTGCACGTGTTCGACAAAATGCCACTTTTAATTGAAAAGTGTTAATTTTCGATTTTGTTTTCACGAAATCCTTCCTTATATGATTTTTAACAACTTTTGTGAAGACGGATCGGAAATCGACACGATTTTGGTATCCGATCGGACACGGACACACGTACACGAGATCCCGTGCACGGTCCCGTGCACGCCCTGCAGTCTGTGCATCATAACTCAACGCACAGAGCTCCGTCTTGCATGAAATTATATGAGCAAGTAGGGGCAACTCTGCCCACATGCCTGTAAAATTTCACGACGTTTCGTCGAGCGAGCGCAGAGAAATCGCGCGTGCACTGGTCGGCTAAACTGTGCACTCGGGCTAAAATTTGCCGCTGACACGGCCTTCGTATGCGAACACGGCACGTCGAGGACCCATACCAGGAGTTGGAACACGTAGCCCTATACCTAGACTACCCAGGGACTCGATCCCGAGTCGTGGCGTGGCCCGACGCGCGAGCCACGAGCGACGACCCGCGTGCACAAGCACGCACGCACGCGCGCGCGCAGGCCTCGCGCTGTTGCGCGAGCTGCTGTGTCGCGTTGCTGTGACTTCGTGTCATGTTGACGTGTCCTAGACCTACCCCGTGACCCTACCTAGCCGTGTGCACGAGTACGAGGCTTCTCGTTGTGCGTGTGACGCGCAATCGAGCGAGAACACCCTCTTCGACACGCAATCAGTTTTTTCGATACGCATTCTCTGGACACGACACGGACACGGTTTCGACTCCGGGAGTACCCGAGCACGTCCCACGTGTCGAGACCAACGTATTTGCCAAGTTTCGTGAGTTGGTTTGGAGGATTTTGCGTTTTGGGTCATTTTGTCGAAATTGGGTTTTTCGGGTTCAATATTTTGAATAGAAATGTGATATTTTGATTCTTCGACTTTTAATCGATATTTTATGACTTGTTAACTTATATATGATATTTTAGAATTGTGGGAATCGACTCTCGGGGTTGAGTCATAATTTCTAGCTATTTTTGGGCATATATGGTGTTTTACCTATTATACCTATATATATATATATATATATATATATATATATATATATATATATATATATATATATATATATATATATGTATATATAGATATATATGTATGTATATATATATTAATTTTCTTTATGCCTAAATTTCAAAATGTGTATTTGTGAGGGTCGAGACTCTGATTTCAGACCTGGGAACTTACTCCAGGTTCGAGTACGACCTTGTTGGCTTTCATATTGGGTATATACCTATAAATGGATATGTGGCTATATGTAAATATATATATTATATATATGTTTTGCTATAGATTGTAATAAATTATGCATAAATTACTCTTATAGTCTCATATTATTCTGTTGCTCATATTTAGACCCTCTACCAGCAGCCCCAACATCATTGTTCACTCACAAACCATGTTTCCTTTCCTAATTTATATATATGTATATATATATTTGTGTATGTCTATATATGTGTATCTATATTAAATTATGAAGTAAGTATAAATATAGATAATGAAATAAATGCTTGTGTTATGACTATAGGAAGTGTTTGGACAGATTAGGTTCGTCGTTAGGAGCCTAATTCGGTCGAATTGGCCGACAAGTTGACCAAGTTGACAAAAGTCAACTTTGGGTCCAACTTGATCCAAATCGACTCAAACGAACTCGGAATGACCTAAAATTTTATGTATGACCTAGAAATTAGTAAACGGACTAGTTGACCAATGTTTGACCATGTTTGACCAGCGTTGACCAGGTTTGACAAGAGTTGACCAAGGGTTGACTTTGACCAAAAGGGACCTAGAAGCATGTAGTCTTGCATTGTAGCTATTTCCTTTGATATTGTAGACTTGGTTGTGACATGTGGATACTTTAAATAGGTTTATATCACTCCAGTTCAGTTATACATCCTCATCAGTAGCTCGGATTGTCAGATGAGTACATTCTCTGAAAGTTCTTTCATTTACTTGTCGAATTCTATATTTCAGTTTTAGTCAATTCTATTTGATTCTCGGTTACAAACACGAATTGATATTTTTCTGGAATCCATACATACGACACACATACCTTACTTGTCTAGCCTCTATTACAAGAATCATTACAAGAATCACCTACAAGCACCTTCATGTTCTGGCTAGATTTATTCTCTATTTACGTGTCGTGTTATGGATTCATTCATATTTGTCGGGTGGGAAAATACTTGAGTAGACATGTAAACATTCCTAAATACTTGAACCACCTTCCTGTGAATTATACAAGAACGATAGCCGTCCAACACTTGGCTAGTGTGTGATGTGCCGGATTACCCCTATCCATTTACATGTCGATCTCAGTATTTTAAAACACACTGTGAGTATTGTCTAGAATCTTTACTAGAATCACCACAAGAATCTTTACTAGAATCATCACAAGAACCATTAAAAGAATCACCCTACTTGGATCATTGAATGGAATCACACTTGACATATATTGTACCACTGGACTCATATCACATTATTCTAGTTCAGTTAGCTTTATTTACAGTCTTCATTGACATGATATTCTATTTCACAGCTTTTATTTTCCTTGTTCTTTTACTGTAGTTTTATATCTTAAACTATCTCGAATTCTAATGCTTCATCAATAAAATTGTCTATAATTGTTTTTATAGTTTTCGTCATTTACTTGGATTTACTTGATGAGATGTATTCGTTCCAGTCCTGATTGGACCCGTTGATAAAAATTTACCAAAAACTTGGAGTTCACAGCTAGCCTAGAGGACACTAGTAGAGCTTGGAGTAGTTGTATAGAGTTTGTGTTTCTTCTTTTCTTGTTTATCATGGAGTTGTATTGAGACCTTGAGTTAATTAATGAAATTGTTGTACTTCACTTCTAGTTGCCTCTTTCTTGTAGATTTTCTTATCTATTTCATCGTATTATTTATCTATCCCTAGATTTGTGATTGAGTTTGTATCCTTATGAGATTGTCCTCCATCTGGAGGGTATATCACATTGTGTTAGATAGATTGTGACCTAGAATAGCGTTCTACTGCCGACACTGCGGCGTAGGCTGGACGTAACCACGTTCTCGTGCACGTAAACCGGGTACGGGTCGTGACAACTTTCTCTGGAGCCACAGTGGCGACATCGACAAGCACCATTAGGCCAGATGGGACACTATGGCTCATACTTCAGAGGAGGGGGCCTGGGATTCACTAAACTTTCCCATATCGTTAATGCTTTCTCTATAAAATTGTGGTAGACGCTTCGCACGAGTAAGAACTTATAGTCCAGGTTCATGAAGGCCAGATACTTCAAGCACATCCATCCCTCTACGACCATCGTGAACATCAGATCTTCAGCAGCCTGGTGTCACATTCTCATTGGGCGGTCCCTTGCCGAACCAGCAATTCGCTTTAAACTGGGAAACGACGAAGCTTCGCCATTTCTGGAGCGCTGGGTCGACAATTTATTGCTGCCCAACATCTCCTCTACCCCCAGAAATAGCACTATCAAGGACTTATGGGACCCTCCTAATAACACCTGGAATTGGAACAAAGTCCGGGCATGGGCTGGGTCTGAGGCGGTCGATTTCATTCGCCGTAGCAGAGTAATGATCGGACCAGACGCTGATAAGCTCGAGTGGTCGCCCGATAGTAACGGAGCATTCTCGGTTAAGTCGGCCAGAAGGGTCATCCTAGGCAATGCAGCTCCATCTCCTACTGTTGCATCCTTCTGGTAGACCTGCATCCCCAAGAAGTGGTCCTTCCTCATCTGGAGAGCCCTACGCAACATTCTCTCCACTGATGACACTCTCAACACTATCGGGTACAGCCTTGCGTTAGCTTGTACATGCTGCTCTGAGCGATAATCGGAAACTGTCAACCACATCCTCAGTCAAGGGGAACTTTCGATCAAGGTCTGGAGAGCTCTCTCCCAACGTTGCACACTGCCTCATGGGGGAGACAACTTTCACCACCTCATGGCAACCTGGGCATCGGAATCACATGGTCACCAGATCGTCGTTGCGGCCTCCACGTAGGTTCTCTAGAAAAATCAGAACAAGGCTCATTACGAAGGCTGCTAGTACAACGCCGCACAATTAATTTGGGAGACCATTCGTCAGTGCCGCAAACGGAGATCCCTCTGCCAACATGGCCAGGCGGCATTCTGGAACTCTCTCCTGTCCTAGAATTAGCCGTGGCATATCTAGTGTTCCTTTCTTTTCTCTTCTTTTGTCAGTATACGTGTATAGGCATCGGTATTTTGTGTCTCATGGTATACTTGTAAAGGTTCGGCCTTTCGGCCTTCTTGAATAAAATGGGTAGGTTTAAAATATATATATATATATATATATATATATATATATATATATATATATATATATATATATATATATATATATTTATATATATATATATATATACCATATGTATATATGTTAAGTGATTTGGTAGCTTAGTATTCATTAGCCTCTAGGCTTATGTGTAGCCTATGGATGACCTAGAAATTGCCCAGAGTTGACTTTGACCTAGATTGACCTAGAATCATGCAGAATGCATTGTAAAATTCAATTGTTATATGTTGAACACATTATAACCTGTATTGCTATAAATAGGATATTGTGACTCTGGTTCGGACTTCTGTATTCATCAGTCATTCAGTGTATCAGGCGAGTACATTCTCTGATAGTTCTTTCATTTACTTGTCGATTACTGTATTTCAGTTCTAGTTAGTTCTATTTGATTCTATGTTACAAACATTGATTGGTATTGCTGAATTCATGTATGCGACACATATACTTTACTCGTCTAGCCTCTATTACTCGAACCACCACTCAAATCATCTACTAGCACCTTCATGTTCTGGCTGGACTTGTACTTTACCTTCGTGTCAGGTTATGAATTCACTCGTATTTGTTGAGCGAGGAAATACTTGAGTAGACATATAAATATTCCTAAATGCTCGAACCACCTCCCTATGAACTATACTCGAATGATAACCATCCCTCACCTGATCAGTATGCGATGTGCTGGATTTACCCCTAGCCGTTTACATATCGATCTCAGTATTTTAAAACACACTTGGAGTATTATTTAGAATCATCACCAGAATCATCACAAGGATCATTACAAGAATCACCAATACTCGAATCATCTACAAGAACTACCCTACTAGAACCATTGATTGGAATCACACTCGACTCATATTGTAATAGATTCTTACTGGTATCACACTTGACTTACATTGTTTGTACTCTATGGACTTATGTCACATTACTCTAGTTCAGCTAGCTTTTATTTATAGTCTTCATTGTCATGATCTTCTGATTCATTATATTACTTCTCTTATACTTTAAACTGTTGCTCTACATCATTACCTATCTAAAACTTACCATGTTTATTAGTATAACTGTCTATAACTGCTTTATAGTCTTTGCCATTTACTTGGGATTTTTAGAAGAGTTGTGCTCATTCCAATCCTGACTGGATACGTTGACAAAATATTACAGATGTTTGCCATGAGGACACTTGCCCTACTTGCTATGGATCCGGAGATGGATTAGCTACCTTTGGCCCCGACTCTCAGGAGTGATCGGGAGACTAGTTTAGTAGACTTGTTTTAGATTTCATGTTTAGAACTTGAATTGTAATAAGTTGAGATATTGACTTTGTATGGAGATTGTTTGAGATATTATTATTTAGTAGTTTTATTTTGTTGTTATTGTTTAGTCTTAGTAGTTATAGACTTCTGTGTTATCTTATCGTGCTTAGACTGTGATTGAGTTTCATTATATCTATACTTGTCCTCCGTTCGAAGTTGAGATTTATGACAAGTACATTATATAATTGTGTGAGTTGTTTAGATAGTGACCTAGTATAGCGTTCTACCACCGATTTTGTGGCGTAGGCTGGGCGTTGTTATGCACTCGTGCCCCTACATTGGGTGCGGGTCGTGACATGAATAATATAGGAAGTGGGTTAAAAAAAATAAAGGGTAATTTTGGAAATTTTATGATCTCATTATTAGGAGATCTCGAAGGCATGGATTAAACAATAGTGAATGGTAGGAGTGATGGAAAATTTTGATATTAGAAGACTCTGACAAACCTAGACGTAGAAGTCTAGAAGAATTTACATAGATATCAATTAGATCAGGAATGTTAGGGAAGAAAATTAGGCAACAAATTTATCAGTAGTTGATAACTAGGAACTTGGAGTCATGAAGAGGGATTGGTGAGTGAGAGTTGATTATTAAAACCAAACGAACAACTTGGAGGTTGAAATTGTTTTGTTGAATATGGGCAAGTACAAGAAAAGGGAAGGACAATGACTTTATTATGACTAGATGAGCAAGAGCAAACTCCTAATCTCATTTTTCTTTATCTTATTATCTCTGTCCTACTTACATCCATTAACTACCTCATACCTAAACCTGTTATCTACACTTTGAAATATCTTGAAATTCTCATATCTCTTTACTTGTAAAAGGCTGGAGAAATATCGTAATCATCTTCCTAAAAAAGGACAAAAAATATCATGTGGTTATCCTGATAGGAAAATGGAATGTTGGGCATTGAGATAGAATTAGTAGAAGAAAGATATGACTGAAATTGGTAACCAAAAAAATTAAGTGATTGGTAGTATCAATTTGGGCATGATTACACTTAGAGAACTATTTAGAGTATGGGTTACTTCATGTAAGTGGGAACACAGGAGGATTCTAAAAAAGAATAATGGTGGATGATACATAAAATGGTAAGAACTATAAATATACCAGAGTGGTATTTTTAAAACTAATGAGGATCTTCAAGGACGACTTGATTTTGAGAAAATATAGATGTTTTTTAGCTACTGATTCTTGAGATATTTTATTATCGAATTAAGGCTAAGATACTGAATTTAAGAATCCAAAGTAGATGGAAGAAGAGATTATAACAACATGCAGAGGTGGTACAAAATTGAGTAAAGGAGTGGTAGAAGAATGACTAAGAACTGGTAGAGCAAGAAACTTTTGAATTACGAAGAATTAGGAAACTTTTGTGGGACTTCTAAATTTTAAAAGGATAATATTTGAAGGTATGAGGTTGAAGGAAACATGAAAGTTAAATTTTATATGGAAATGTCATTATATCTAGATAATACGAGGGATATAAATTTGAACAATGTTCAGGAATTTTATAAACCCTGGTTCAGGGATTTCAGATCCAAATCAAAGACAAGGTGAAGTACTTGGACTTTTCAAGATGATTAAGTTGATAATTGGAACAAAAGAATTGAGGAATTATAACAAGAGTATGTTTTATGAGTAGTGTCATTGGAATGAAGATCAAGCCTACAGTATTTATAGAAGAGTCTAATATTCATGACTGAAGATTACGATTTTGTCGGTAGTATATAGAGTTCAGATAACCTTGGTAGTAGTCGAAGTAGAATGACATGATTACTTTGACTTCCATTCTGAAAAATCTTATCTTGATTTTTCTATCCTAGTAAAAGAGAATTGATTTTCCTATCTTTGAATCATTCCTTAAATTTCAATATCACTCAATTTTGATTCACTTGATCGCGACCAATCAATTTTGATTATCTTTATCCAAGGTTCTTGATTCCTGACTACACTCAATGAATTTAATCCTAATCGTGCTTAGACTTCACTCCTATTTTTGCTCGTGCCTAAAGCTTAGATTAAATTCTTAGCAATATCTAAGTTCTGTTCCAATCATGATTGAATTTACCACTAATCTTGATTATGTCCAAATTTCTTTATGTTTGGTCATGCCTAGATGACCTTGCATGACTAGACGACTTTGACTCTAATGATCATGATTTCTAATGATCATGGCTAAACGTATTAATTTTATCCCTAAACGTGCCTAAAATTTTGATCTTCAATCACGACTATATGATTTGATTATGAACTTAGTCGTGCCAGAATTTGAATTTTGATCATGTCTGAATAATTTTCTATTCATGCCTAGATTTCGATTCTATAGTTACTCGTGCTTAGGATTCATTTCCTAAATCATGCCTAGAATTTAATCTTTGTAACTTCATCCTAGATCGTGCCAAGTGAATTTAAATCATTTTCAAATTCATTTTCAAATTCTTAATCATGTTCGAGCTTTGATCGTTATTTGACTTAATTAATCTTGTTCATTAGATTTCGATCGTGCTTATAAGACTTTAACTTGGAATCTTGATCGTGCTAAAATTTTATCTTGTTCCTACCAAATCTTGATTTTGATCGTACCTATGCGACTTTAAATCTGATCTTATCGATCCTAGATTCTATCGATCATGCTATACACCAATTTGATTCTATCTTGATCATAACTAAAACTATATTGGTTCTATTAGTCGTGACTTGAGTCGTGCCTAAATAACTTGAAATTCTATTATAAATCGTGCCTAAGTGATTTTGACCATACTTCGACCTTATCCTTGATCGTGCTAATATGACTAGTCGTGCGTAAGAGATTTTGATCTGATTACTCTTGATCGTGCTAAAACATATCATTCTTCATGATCGTGCCTAAGGTTTTGACTATACTTTCCATCGTATCTGAAACTTCGATTGACTACGTCAATCTTAAATTTCGAGGACGAAATTTTTTTAAGGAGGGTAGATTTGTAACCTCCTTGAAACGAAATTTTGCAATTTTTTGAATTTTTGAATTTTCTACTTTTCTAAATCCTTCTAATATCATTGAAATCATGAATTTCATTATAAAGTATATTTTTCAAAATCATAATGTGCTATAGGTACTAAGTTCATAAATTTGGGACATTGGTTTTATGAAACCATATTATGTGAAATTTATGCTAAATAATTTCCCGACCATTTTCCTAAATTTTTATAAGTTATGATTATTGCTTTATTAAAAGAGAGGATTTGTCTAAACATTATTTGAAAATAGATATGCTTTTATATTTATTCTGAATCGTATAGTTTATAGTGATTTGTAAATAAATATTCTTATTATTATTTTATTTTAATTCTAAGGTTATAGTAATTTGCAAGTATTCTATAATATATGTTATTTTGGGCCAAGATCAAATTTTACGTAAAACTACTTTGGTTGATTATAGATTTCAAATGAAAGGATTTTTCCATGAAAATTTGGTTCTTATTGGTCTAATGGCCCAAATCATGGGAGAGCTTCTTGGAAGCTTCTCCTCACATATTTGGGAGCATGTCGTCACCATTATTTGATGGGGACTCCCATTTCTCATCCACACATTTTCCATTGCAATCTCAAGTGTATTATGTCCGTGTCCACCCAATTCATTATTATTCTTTTATATTTACATTTATTTTCCCGTGTCTACATGTCAGACACATCTGAATCCAACTCCTGTGTTGTGTCGATAGGCCGACATGACACCCCTTTCACCCACACTCGTTCTTCTCTCCTCCGCCACCCTCGTCGGTGGCCGACGGTCACCGCAGCCTCCTGCTTCTCCACATCCAGATCCAAAATCCCTCTAAAGCCATTACTACGACCACCTCGCCCACCTTGCCATGTCGTCGACCCCAGTCCTCCGTCGCCCCAGATCCGGGTAGCACCGCCAGGCTCCACCTCCCCTATCATCATCTCACCACACCACAACCACCATCTACCGTATTCACGCTGCCTCTGTCAACACCACCAACTCCCACACGAGTGCCACCACTACTCTTCATAATTTCCCCTGCCTACATCATAACCATCAGCCACCACCACCACACATGACCGTCTGATTTCCTACCGACGACTATCTACGGCCCCATCGAACCCCTATTTCCATCGCCATCATCCTCACTCCTGTGTCCAGTACAGCCAAACACACTAACTCAAACCCAGATCCAACAAAAATCAAAACCAAATCCAAATATAAAACCCTAACCTTTATGTGTCCGACTCCCCGGTCCGCCGCCATGAGCCATCGCCGCCTCTAGCCACCCCAGCCGAGCTACCACTAGCCAGCCTCTCCTTCCCTTTCTCTCAGTCGCCATTAACGTACCCCCACCACTGCACTGCTCCCGAGCCCTGCCCCGTCTAACGATGCTGACCTCCACGACATCACCACCGCTAGATCGGCACACCGTATTGCCGTGAGCCTCGACCCCTGTTCTCCTCCGTGTCCCCATCGTCGCTCCGTCAGATCTAGGGTACACCGTTGCCGATCTCGTGCTACGCCGACCTCCATGTCGTCCCAGCCCCGGTGACTACCCTGGCGCTACACACGCCGGCACCCCACCGTACAGAGCGGCCCCCTCTCAGTGAGCCTTCTTCTCTCTCCCACTCTTCTTTGTCACTCTTCCCTTATTTTTTTTTCTTCCTTCATCGATCTGTATTCTCTCTCCTCGCGGGGAGGAGAGAATACAGCTCAATGAGTTAAGTTTGGGGTCGGATCAGCATTGCTTGGGTCGAGCTCTATATTGGGCCCAATTCAGAAATTTCTTTCTTTTACCATTAATAATTCACCTGTGGACCTGATTTCTGGGATGTATAGTAGGCTTAAATAATAAGTTTTGACATGGGTTATAACAATGATTTAGGAATTTGGGGTGAATGGGGATTAGCAGTCTGAGTTATTATATTACTAATACTAATAATAATAATATTACTATTATTTATAATAACTATTGTGGTTATGAAAAAGGTTTAGAGTTTGGTTTTAGTGTGGGCTGTGAACAATCTCTAGATTGAGCCCACTGTTTGGGCTGGGCCCATGACCTTTTATAAATTAACCAGGTTTTAAATTATTTCGGCTGAATTTACTTTGGATTTTGGGAAAAATATTATGGGCCTTGGGTTTGTTTGGGTAAAAAATATTTTGGGTTATATTGTCAAAATTATAATGTTAAGTATTATATATTATTATCTTATTGGTATTAGTATTTATATAGTATTATTTATCATCAATATTATTATTATTATTGTTATTGATAGTATTATTGTTTGGAATTATATAAATATATATAAATATTTCTAAAATGCTGTTATCAAGTTTTAACGTAAATTCATATTTGACAAAATTGGAGGGTTGGTACTAAAATAATTTTTCTATATTTTCAAAATACTTATCAAAAAGTATTATGGTTAATAAAAATATAGTTCTAAATGGATATAAATATTTTCTAAATAAATATTTTCAAATATAGTTGGCCTCGTAATTAATCTCTTAAATCAAGTTCCTCTTGATCACTTCCTATAATAAGTCATGACTAATATAGTCTTTTTCTATTTCTTGATCATGGACTCCTTTTTTGTCTCGATAAGCATGCCAACTCTAAACCTGGACTTCTATATATCAAACTAGGCTATTTGGACTATTCTGGACTCAATGGAACCACCTGTGTTGTCGTTTGGGACCATATTGTGGAGCATAGCATCGGTACCTATTCTGTGTCGATACGTTCGTATCGTGCATGTTGACTCCAACTAAATTGAGGTAAGTACATTATCTGATAATTTTTCGTTTATGGTATTTTCTATGTTTTGTGAATTTAGTTTAGATATCCTTGATTTTTTGACACTTGGTTACACAGATTAGTATTTTCGGATCCCGTCATGAGATGTTATTTCCGTATGTCTTGGTATACCCTGTGCATGCTCCGTTATTGCTCTTGTGCTTCGTATAGACACCGATTTCTGCGAAGGCTCGCAACCTTCTTAGAGTATCCGGTGTCATAACGTACCATGGTTGGATCCACTATACCAATCGGAGACGGGGAGTAGTAGTGTAGATATGTGATCATACCCTTCCCGTGCATGATATTATTTTTCCCGTGAGTGTTAATCATACACCGGACGTATGATTAACCAGGCCATAAATTCTCGTACAACTTCCTAAGCCGATCACATGTTGAAACTAGTACTCACTCACATAGATAGTTATTTCCAGATTAATGTACATGATGATTCATGTTCTCCTGTTTATTTACAATATTTTTATATATGTTACATTTCATGTACATGTCATTTTATTCCGTATATTCTCTCTATTTACTGTTACATAGTCTTTATCATTTACTGGAATTGTTATTAGGAGTGTACTTCGCTTTAATCCTAACTGGATAACTATTATTTTGGTAATGTTATGTCCGACACCCTGGACTCCTAGATGACAGAACTCGATGTACCTTTGATCGTGTGTAAACCTCTGGAGAACTTTAGGCTATATTCTTTATCTAGATTTATGTCTTATTCATCGGATATGTCTCTGATACATTTTTTGATATGTATGATCATTTTATAGATTCTATTGTTGTTTCTTTCATATCTTTCTTAGCTGTGTGTGATTTGAGTACATGTTATTTTTGTGGATCATAGAACTGTTGAGATATTTTACTGGATATTTGACAACGTTCTACTGTCGATACTGTGGCGTAGGTGGGACGTGGCCCAAGTACTCGTGCCTGAATATCTGGGTGCGGGTTGTGACACATTTTTATGGTCCCTAATCTACTGTCCTATCAGCAGGACCCCTAAAACCTTGTTAATACACCCGAAAATATTATATGAGGGTTTGATGAAATCTTTGAGCTAATAGTATCTTTAGCATATCATGATTTCCTCATTTTGTACAAGTCCATGATTAATCTTATTTCAAATGTCAGAATTGCTTTTATGCGAAACCAACGTTAGACTAAAAAAGCAATATATATAGTAGCAAGAATGGTAAGATTACTACACTAGGACTATGTCAAGTTTAAGTATTAATAATATAATGATTGCATAACCATTCATAATTTTATAACATGAAACTTAATCGATTAAAAATAATCAAAATACTTAGATTAATTATTGGATGACAAGATGCACTTATTTCTCTTAGTGCAAATATATGCCAAATGTTTTAGTTAGATTGGCTAATGTTTTAGTTAGATTTCATGACCAAGGGCTCTACCCAGACTTATGGGGTCAATTTCTTTGATACCTTCTCTCATGTTGCTAGCATCAGCTATATTTGTGTTCTCTTTTCTCTTGTGGTCGAAAAAGATTGGCTAATGTTTTAGTTAGATTTCAAAAACTCCTTCTTATATAGTGATCTTACCGAGGCAAGTTTATATGGAGAAACCTTCTAGATTCGTTGCTTAAGGAGAGATTTTTCTACGCAAATTATAGAAGGTACTAAGGTCTCAAGTAGAGTCATCATGCTTGGTTTGAGATGTTTAACCATATTATGGTCGGTGTTGGCTTCGGGTAAGTCATGTTGATCACTATGTGTTTCTTTGAAACTGTAAAAGCCTTGACCCTTGAAATATTGGTTCAACCTATCTTTAACTATTTAATTAATTTTAACTAACATATTTAATTTTCTCTCTTAGAAAATATATATTTATTTAATTAACAAAAATGTAAATACCTAATTTATTAATCTACTAGTCTATATGTCTATCATTCTTAACTATATATCTAAAAAGTATATTTATTTAATCATCTACAAATATTTGAATTACCTATTCAAACTCAATCTCACGATAGATATATCATTATATTATTCATCCATAACAAATACTATTAAAAAAAATTATTTTAAAATCTAAGCAAATCTTTGTACGAGTTTCATTCAAATCCTAAGATAATACCTATCTTTTTAATTATTTAACTAATTAGATATATCCAAAATCTTAAATAAATAAACAAAATATATAACAAAAATAAGTATAAGCTAAATAATTTTATATCGAAACTATATATAGAAACCGGAATCCTACAATCAATCTAAATACATTATTCATTTGTCCATGTGTATAAGTAACTACCTACTAAACTTAGCTGCATATCTATCTACCTATATAATAACTATCTAACGCCTACAACCTTCTTTTTTACTTTTCTACTAAACCGCGCACCTCTCTTCCTCAACCAACACCCCAAAGCCTTCCCTCGTCTATCTCCCTCTCCTCTATAAGCCTATATATATGGATATATAAGAGGACCCATCTTCCCCATGTTGGTGTTTTTTCCTTTGGACTAGAAAAGATAGTCCCACATCGGCTACACCAAATGGTGAGTATCTCAATATAATGCATTGCATGTGTTGAGGTGTGCACATGAGGTGTGGTGGGGCACAAGTGTGTGTCATGTGGTAGTATTTTCCTAGAAGGAAAAAGGATTAATTCCAACAAAGATATAAGTTGATTTTTGTTGTGCGAAATCGAACTCGAACACGGACTCCAGGATGTCTCGTGCATGCACGGGAGTATTCGGGAGGGGGAGGGGGCAGGCATGGACTGGCACACTTCTATGCTGATTGTGGGATGATCTAAAATATTAAACTCGATTTTTGAGTATTGGTATTTTAGTCCCACATCGGATAGAAGAAGAGGTGAAGTCTCACTCCACTCTATAAATAGAGCCCCTTGGCCTTCGTTGAAAGATGCACCAAGAAGAGAGTTAAGGGAGTCTGTAAAGTCTAGAAAGCCCGTTCAATTCTCAAATATTGACTTACGAGCGTTCCAGAAGTTCTTCATGAACTTGCTGGTTCCTGGGAGCAGATCGTGTTGGGGCGAATCTTGCTTTGAGCAACGGTGATCTTAGTCACCCCAGCAAGAACCTTTACTCTTCTTCTTTCTTCTCCTTCATCTGAGTTGTAACTCAGTTCTGTCCGTCTGCAACTGCAATTGCAAGGAAGAATGTGAGATTTATTTTCTGAACTCAGTTCTGTCCGTCAGCAACTGCGATTGCGAGGAAGAACGTGAGATTTATTTTTCTGATTATTGTTACTTTTGTAATCAGATTCATATTATAGTGTTCCTCTTGGATCTCGAGAATTATCAGAAGGTGAACGTATATTGAACCTCTGATCTCGACATAGAGTCTACCATCTTTGGTCATGCCCCGAGACTAACAATCTCAAAGCAAGATCCTTGTAGATGGAGAACTCTCGTGCTTCTCCCATCGAAACCAGCTTTAACAAGTTGGAGAAATTCGACGGAGAACATTTCCAAATCTGGAAGAGGAAGGTCACCCTTAATCTTCAACTCGTGGACGTAGACCATATGTTGATTGAGGATGAACCGACGATTCCAGAAGGAGGAACTGCCGATGCTATTGCTGCTGCACTCGTCAAGCATAGCAAATGGAAGAAAGAAAATAGCATATGTAAACTGCTGATTCTCAATTCTATGGAAGACTCTCTGGCAGAGTCATATTCTGAGAAGGAGAAGGCCAAAGAGATCTGGGATTCTTTGGGTAAGCTATATGAAGATGATGAGAACAGGTCCAAAATCTTCATCGTCGAGAAGTACCACAAGCGGCTCTTCGAAGACGAGATGGCGATGCTACCTCAAGTGAAGGAATTCCTGAAGTTGCGCCAGATGTTAGATGACGAGAAGATGCCCCTCATCGACAAGTTTGTCGTTGGAGGGATATTTTCGAAACTTTCTGCTGGTTGAAGCAACTTCTATGCTAGAACGCATCGGAAGAAGCTGGACATTAGCTTGGAAGATCTTCTACAAGAGATCCACGTTGAGCACAAAATACGATCTCAACAGAAGATGGACTCTCTGTCCAAACAACTGGCTAAGGCCAACTTGGTACAAATAAGAGAGTTCAAAGGGAAGCAGGTGGCTTCTCATCACAAGAAGAAGGACACCACTAATCTGAAAGTGAAGGGTCCTTCATTCAAGCAATAGAAGTCCAAGTCCCACGTGACTTGCTTCAACTATGGCAAGAAGGGCCACTATAAGAGTGAATGCAAATCCAAGCCCAAACAAGCTGAGCAAGGTGAGCCTAGCAAGGTTTCCATGGTTTCTAACATTGTTGCTATGATTGCTCAGGTCACAGCTGTGGGGGCTGACTCTGATTGGTGGATAGACACTGGTGCGACCTGCCATGTCTGCTCTGACAAGGAATGGTTCGTCATATACCAGCCAACTTCTGAGAAAGTTATCATGGCGAACCAAGCCCAAGCTAAAGTTCTGGGGGTCGAAACTGTGGAGCTGAAACTCACATCCGGGAACACTCTGACGCTTTAAGGTGTGAAGCACGTTCTGGTGATTGTAAAGAACCTGATCTCTGGAAGGCTGCTTAGCAACGTAGGGTTGAGGATGGACATTAATACTGGCCAGATGGTGATGTCCAAGAAGGGAACATACTTCGGAAAAGCTTTTCAAACTGAAGGGATGTTCAAAATTCAGCTTGTAAATCAGTCAAATATAATCAATGCAATCGCTCTTTCTGATTATTCTCTTAAGTTGTGGCATAATAGGCTAGGACATGTTCACTGTAAAAGAATTAACAAAATGTCCAGTCTAGGACTTATCTCCAAATGTGGGGGTAAGGTAGAGAAGTGTGAAGTATGTGCTCAGACCAAGATCACAAGGAAACCCTTTTATCTGGTCAATCGAAGCACAAATCTTCTGGAGTTGGTGCACTCTGATATCTGTGACTTCAAGCAATTCTCTATAAAAGCCGGGATGAAGTATTTTATAACCTTCATCGATGATTTCTTAAAGTACGCGTTCGTCTACTTGCTCAAGTCTAAAGATGAAGCGTTCGAAAAGTTCAAGGAGTTCAGGGCCGAGGCTGAACGGTAAACTGGACAACAACTCAAGAGGCTAAGAAGTGATCGAGGCGGATTATATCGGTCTTATGAATTCACATTGTTCTGCAAAGAACATAGAATCATAAATGAGACTACTGCTCCGTATTCTCCTCAATCTAACGGAGTAGCGGAGAGGAAGAACAGAATGTTGACAGAAATGATGAATTCAATGCTGCTAACTACGGGTCTTCCTAAATGCTACTGGGGAGAAGCTGCATTAACGGCCACTTTTATTCTAAATAGAGTGCCGTATACAATTTCGGACGTAACTCCTCATGAACTCTGGTTCAAAGTCAGACTTAACTTGAATATCATTCGAGTGTGGGGGTGTCTGGCTTATGTGAAGCTCCCAGATCTAAAGATTCAGAAGCTGGGGACAAGGACTACGAAGATGATCTTTTTGGGGTATGCTGAGAAGAGTGATGCTCGGTGATTTCTTGATATTGAGTCAAATCATATCATCGAATCTCGCGATGCTAAATATTTTGAAGACAAGTTTGTAAGACACAAGAACATTGTTCTAACAGACATTCTGGAGAATGATGAAGGTGCAAAGGAGACTGAGATCTTTAATGAGCCAGTTGTCCAAGATGAAGTTGTTGCTGAGGAGACAACGATTGAACAAGAACTCGCTGAGCCATCGTCGAAGCGAGCGAGGAGGCCGAAGAACTTCGGAGATGACTTCATCACCTATCATATGGAAGCAGAGCTGCTTACCTATGATGAGGCGATGAAGACCAGAGATGCTATTTTCTGGAAGGAGGCGGTAGACAATAAAATTGAATCAATCACCTCCAATAACACTTGGGTGTTGGTTGATCTACCTGAAGAAGCAAAACCTATCGGATACAAGTGGATCTTCAAGAAGAAGATGAAAGCTGATGGAACCATTGCCAAGTTCAAGGCAAGGCTAGTGGCCACAAGGTTTTCTCAGAGGCAGGGGATCGACTACTTTGACACGTATACTCCAGTAGCCCGGATGACCACCATCAGAATGTTGATTGCTCTCGCAGCGATATATAAGATGGTGATACATCAGATGGATGTTAAAACGGCATTCCTGAATGGCGAGCTGACCAAAGAGATCTACATACAATAGCCAGAAGGGTTTGTCGTTAAAGGTCTTGAAGACAAAGTCTGCAAGTTGGTAAAATCTCTATACGGTTTAAAGCAAGCTCCCAAAATATGGCATGAGAAGTTTGACAAAGTCATAAGGTCAAATGGCTATAGGCTCAGCAAAATAGACAAGTGTGTCTATACGAAGTTTGCTAACGGAAGAGGAGTCATCGTTTGTCTATACGTGGACGACATACTAATCCTAGGGACGGATATAAGCTGTGTGACGGAGACAAAGAAGTTCCTCTCGATGAAGTTCAGTATGAAGGACTTGGGGGATGCTGATGTTATCTTGGGACTCAAGATCATCCGGACAGACACTGGACTAGCGCTGTCACAGTCTCTTTATGTTGAGAAGAAGATCACTCGTTACGGATATCAGGATCTTCTAGGGATCGATACGCCGTACAAGTGTGATCTGAAGCTGAAGCCTAATTCAGGAGAAAGCGTCAGGCAGCTGGAGTATACAAGCATAATCAGGAGTTTGATGTATGCTACTACTGCCATAAGGCCTGACATAGCTTTCGCTTTGGAAATGCTGAGTCTTTTCACGAGCAACACAGGCATTGAGCACTGGAAAGCTGTAAAACGGGTTATGAGATATCTCAAGAAGACTCAGACATATGCACTGTACTACAGCGGAGATCCGCCGGTAGTGGAAGGCTTCAGTGATGCCAGCTGGTACTTAGAAGTGGAGAGCGAGAGGTCCATATGTGGATACATTTTCACAACGGGTGGAGCTGCTATATCATGAAAATCGAAGAAGCAGACTATGCTCTCGCGGTCAACCATGGAATCTGAGTTCTTTGCACTTGATACCGCAGCGGAGGAAGCAGAACAGCTTCGGGAGCTCATGTATGATCTTCTAGTGGTTGGGGCACAAATACCGGAGATACCGATATACTGCGACAACCAGGCGACTGCGGCGGTAGCATCAAATGACCTCTTCAATGTAAAGAAGAGGACGGTGCGGTTGAAGCACATGGCAGTATACGATCTCATCAAGAGGGGTGTTATTGCAGTGATTGATGTTCGGAGTCAGAAGAACCTGGCGGTTTCGTTCACCAAGGGCCTCAAACGCGAGCTGGTCGATGACACAGCTTGTAAAATGGGCTTGAAGGCATTCTGATATTGTGTTATTACATTCATACCATACAGTTTTATGTTATTAGTTCAAAGAGAAATCTACTAGGCATCTAACTTTTGGTTCAAGGGAGGACTATTAACCAGAAGAATATCAGGAATGGTGGGTACTTGTCCTCTGTGGCATAGAGAGGTTACGGACCTACAACCACTGTTGTCTACTGTTGTTTTCTGCAGAAAACGGATCCTGTGGGAAGGTTGGCTTAAATGCCTTAATGAGTTCTCAGGCAGAGTGAATGCCTGGAGTGTTTTACAGGAAGCACGGTAGTGTAGCACTACAAGGAGTGTAACTCCATGCTACAGTGAGGTGACTTCACCATAAGGTTCCCAGGTAGGGGTAATGCTACGGCTTTGTAAGCCAAGTCACAGCGGAGTAGCACCGCAAATAGTTAGGTAGCCTAATGTTGTATGATAATCGTAATAAAGAGAGGTAGACAGTACTACAAAGAGGACGATGTCCTCATGTTACAGTGGCATGACACCACGAAGAGGTACCAGATAGGGTAAAGCCTCGGCTTCGCGAGCCATGTCATAGCGGCGTAATACCGCACGGAAGCGCAAGGCTTCATGCTGGGTAGTTTGGTACTACGAAGAGGCTTGTGACCTCATGCTATAGTAGTATGACACTACGATGAGGTACCCACGTGGGATAAAGCCTCGGCTTTAAGCCATGTCATAGCGGCATAGCACCACAAAGAAGCGCAATTCTTCATGTCATGACTCTTTATAAAGAACTCACCTATTTTGTATGGACAGAGATATCAGGCCATCTTTTGAGGGTAAACTTGTAGACGCCTAAAATTATACACTGAAACCAGGATGGCACAAGGCCTTTAATGTGCAGCCAGAAGCACAGTTGATGTCATTATGTGAATAGGAAGAATTACAGTTATGGTGCATAATTCAAGGCTTAGTCCATTCTTGTATCATGCTATTATTTAACCTATGTGGAAAGATTCAAGTCATAGCGACATCTCTTCTAATGCATGATGGACAGTCACTCTGGGGAACACTCAACCCATATATTGAGATATGTGGAGGATTGTTGGTGTTTTTGCCTTTAGACTAGGAAAGATAGTCCCACATCGGCTACACCAAATGGTGAGTATCTCAATATAATGCATTGCTTGTGTTGAGGTGTGCACATGAGGTGTGGTGGGGCACAAGTGTGTGTCATGTGGGAGTATTTTCCTAGAAGGAAAAAGGATTAATTCTAACAAAGATATAAGTTGATTTTTGTTGTGCGGACTCGGACTCGGACACGGACTCCAGGATGTCTCGTGCATGCACGGGAGTGCTCGGGAGGTAGGCGTGGACTGGCACACTTCTATACTGATTGTGGGATGATCTAAAATATCAAACTCTAATTTTGAGTATTGGTATTTTAGTCCCACATCGGATAGGAGAAGAGGTGAAGTCTCACTCCACTCTATAAATAGAGCCCCTTAGCCTCCGTTGAAAGATGCACCAAAAAGAGAGTTAAGGGAGTCTGTAAAGTCCAGGAAGCCCGTTCAAGTCTCAAATATTGACTTACGAGCATTCCAGAAGTTCTTCGTGAACTTGCTGGTTCCTGGAAGCAGATCGTGTTGGGGCGAATCTTGCTTTGAGATTGTTAGTCCCGGGGCTTGATCAAAGATGGTAGACTCGATGTCGAGATCAGAAGGTGAACGTTTGTTGAACCTCTGATCTCGACATCGAGTCTACCATCATTGATCAAGCCCCGGGACTAACACCCCCAGACCTCTCCATGAACCGATCCTCCATGTGACTACCTTCCTGTAGACCGCGTACTCTATCCAGATGGGACTTGTCACACTGTACTACCAAAATACGGAGGACAGATGTATGACTCGGCCAGATACGCACTATGATATATGCCAGTATCTCGTAATACAATTATGACTGTACCTAGATAAGGGGTATATATTAGAATACAAGTCTCCTATGATCTTACAAAATATACAATATCTTAATTAGACAAAGAAAAAATAGAAATAAAGAACATATAAGATAAAACATTAATGCATTAATATTGATCTATCATAATGATCATGAAGATTTAAAAAATCAAAAACTACCACAATATCAAGTAATACATGATCTCATCAATAGCTACAGTCTTTATATATATATATATATATATATATATATATATATATATATATATATATATATAATTTTTTGAAGAGAGGAGGAGACGAGAAAATAGAGGAGAAGAAGGAAGAATGGAAGCTCTCCGACTTCGAGATCCGCAAATTCATCGACGAGGGGAAGTTCGGCTGAGTCTACCTCGCCCGAGAAAAACAAAGCGGCTACGTGGTGGCGTTGAAGGTGGTCATCAAGGAGAAGCTGGAGAAGTACCGGTTCCACTCCCACCTCTGCCGGAAGGTGGAGATCCAGCACGACCTCCGCCACCCCAACGTCCTTTGCCTCTTCGCATGGTTCCACGACGACTCCAGGATCTTCCTCATGCTCGAGTACGCCGCGTGCAGGGAGCTCAACAACTTCCTCAAGAGGCTGGGACACTTCGATGAGCGCCGCTCAGCCACATATGTTGCGAGCTTGGCGAGGGCGCTCGTGTTTTGCCACGAGAAAAAGGTGATCCACCGGGACATCAAGCCAGAGAATTTGCTGCTGGATATAGAGGGACAGCTGAAAATTATAGATTTTGGATAGGCCGTGCAGTCCAGTGCAAATAGGCACACCATGTGTCGTACTATAGATTACCTTGCACCAGAAATGGTCTAGAAAAGAGAACATGACCATAATAATGATAATTGGACTCTTGGTATTCTTTGCTACGAGTTCCTTTATGGTGTTTCACCATTTGAAGCTGAAGACCAGTATGATACATTCCGAAGGATACTCAAGGTTGACTTGAAATTTCCTCCCTCACCTCGAATATCAGATGAAGCAAAGGATCTCATTAACAAGCTCTTAGTCAAGGATTCCTCGAAACGACTCTCTTTTCAGAGGATCCTAGAGCACCCCTGGATTGTCAAGAATGCAGATCATCCTTCTGGAGATTGCAACGACAAGTTGTAAACAGATAGATGTATGGAATTTATGTAGCTTTTTGAAGACGAGCGTTTTATTAAGCTGCAACGTTGATACCGTCGAATCGGCTTGGTTTCAATTACTGAAGACTTCCATAAGAATGTCCTAGTGGCTTCTCGCAACAACATGTAACTAGAGGATTTGATGTATTAGCATGGTCTTATTATCGAGAAGACCAAGTGGACAGATTTCCTAGTAGTTCCATTAGAAAGTTTTAGTGGTTTCTCGCAGTAAATGTAGCTAATTGATACTATCACAAGAATGGTGCCAATATCTTTAAATATATATATATATATATATATATATATATATATATATATATATATATATATATATATATATGGAAACAGGCTCCCAGAATACATGGACTAAACATGTACCCGACGACAAAATGCTTCAAAAAAATTAAAATGATAATAAGAGTGGTGGAGAAGAAATCCACTCAAGTCCCTCGACGATCATCTACCAAAATAAGTCAAATCAACAACGAATTTAGCGACTCTGGAAGAAGACGTCGCTAATATTTTGGAAATTAGCAACGTATTTAAAATACATCGCAATACGTTACTGTCAGCGACTTTAAGTGACGTTTAGCAACTAACTGTAATATTATGAAAGTTGATTGTCGCAGAGTAGTCGGTAAATATTGCTATATTTTTAATAATAATGACGTTTAGCGACTCCACACGTAATGTGTCACAGTATATTAAAAAAATAATGACATTAAGTGACGTCAATTTTTGACATCGTTAAATTACTTAATATAGGGTTATGACTGGTTTGACGTTACATTTCATCCCCAAGTTTATGATTCCCACCCCCTCTCCCCCGACCTCTTCCTTCCTGAGCCCCCAGCGTCCCTCCGACCCACGACGACCCACCCAATGGACTCTCTCCTGGCTCTCTCTAGACTAAAGACAGCACACCAAATTTATTAGATTCAAACCCTCCATTTGAATACTCAGCTATGAGTTTCAAACTTTACCTCCAATACCGCCAACTATGTGTCTAATTGACTATGACACAATATTAATCTAGACACACAGTCCATCCTGTGTCCAGAGCTCACCATTTCGTGTCAGTATCCCAGATGCCACTATGTTATTGATCAAAAAGGGAGTAGTATTTAGTATCATACCTGTCATCATGTCCAAAGAGAATTCACAGACACAACCAACAACAAATACAATCGATGTCCGATTCGAACCACAAAAATACAAACGACGTTCAATTCTAATTATATAACTTCTTTATGGCCATCGATCGAGCACATGGCACATAAAGCAACGAAATCTAATTCAGTAATCCTTCTTGATTTTTTGAGTAATCAAATGAATCAAGAATCAAGGAAAGGAGGAATATTTACCCACTGATCATTATGTCGCTTTTTGTCGACTCCAACTAATGGTGATCAAGAACTCGGTATTGATCATAAAATCGATTTTATGTTTGTAGATGATCAAGTCAGGAGATCAAAACAAGAATCAAACAAGGAGACTCGAATAATCGAATTAGAAAGAAGAACTTACTGAAATCCCTAGTTAGAGGAGAGGACTCCACTCGTCGGAAGAAACCATTGTCGACGAACTCTGAAAAGAGCCGCTGATGAGTTTTGCAGGGACAAACTAGCGCTGGAGAGACTCGACGTCGGGAAAGAGAGTGAAGGCCCGACGATTGGCCAATGATTGTCGGAGAAGCACTGTGGTTTGTCAATCAAAGCCTCATTGAGGCTATACAACAGAGCACCTCCGGCCGAGTGGAGCTTTGTCGATCGTCGCAGAGTGGAGCGGTGTGAAGCTAGCTTAGGCTCCTCACTCACTGGGGTAGTTTTGTGGTCGAGGAACCGCCATGGACAACTCACGAGCTTCGATCAAGAGTGCAAGAAAGATGACTCTGTTGTTTGAGCCACAAAGAGATTTTATGTGGATTGGCTCCACTGGAATAGGTTTGAGCCCAAATAAACAATATATGTCACCACCACTTTCCTAGAATAGGGGTATTTTTGACTTTCCTAATTATTGTTAATAGTGGTTTCATATTATATCTTGAGTGCTAATTATTTTTTCGAAAACTAAGCTTTATATTTTGGTTAATTATTTAAATAGTTAATATGGTACATGTGTTATATTTTGAATATGATTAATGGTTACCCTTTAGATTAGAATGATGTTTGGTGATCCTAGAAGACCCAAACCCACTTGTCATGACCACCCAACAAGATGATTAGGACTAGCATAATTGAACTTTAGTTAGTCTCTAGCTAGATTAGAAGAATTAGTTAGAAGGCTTAACTAAATACCTCATTAGGAAGAGAGGTTTAATCCCTAACTTGTCATGACTAAAGAGAAGGGCTTAGTGGACATTTACCATTGCCAAAAACCCTAACCCTAAACCCCTATGGCAGCCCATATTGTTTATAAAGCCCCATTTCATCTTCTTCCTTTTTCTATTTTTATTTCAAGCCCCAATTTAAGAGTTTTTTCCCCAAATTGCTCCTACACCCAAATTTTCTCCAATTGAGCCAAATTCGTTTCATTCTCTCCTCCTTGGAGAGGAGAAGCCTCTATTGGCTAGCTAAGAAGGGATTGGAAGGATTTGGAGCATTGAAGCTTGGTGGAGATCTAGATCTAGGAATTTTACATTGGAAATCCATCTCCCTTTTGGTATTAGCTCTTTAAACCCTTCCATTTTATTCTATTAGTGTAACTAAATTCATTTAGGACCCCATTTGCATTAGGATACCATTGGAGAGGAGTTGAGGCTCTCCTCTTTCTATTTGAAGATTTTTCCATTTTATTTTGATACAAATTTGGGAAAATCGAATTTGTGACCACCAAGTATTCGATATGTGTCCCCAAAGGAACTTTGTGTCCTTTTGAGTCGAGATAGGATGTATGTGTCCTAAATATGATACATGGTATTGTGTCATGGTATCTCATGATACACATGGTTAGATTTGGGTATATACATGTGTTTCTTTTGTCCAAAATAATCCAAATTCGTAATAATATTAATCCATGTTTTTAGTGGCCATAGCAACTTAGAAATACCATAACTTTTAGCTCAGAACTCCGATTAATCTCCCTTTTTTTATAAAAGAACCGTATCGAAGTTAGCTTTCCAAATATATATATTAATAGGCCAAAATCCTTCTAGAACTTTCTGTAAACTGTTTGAGTGTCAGCTGTCCGAAAGACGAACGCGTTTCGATATTTTTGCGATTCCGGGAGCTTTCAGACACAAAAATACGATCCGTTTGAAGTTTTGGAAAGCTAATACGAAGGGCTACGACATATTTTAATCCTTGAATTTAGTGAAGACCTAATTGTTATAGTATTGATTTTAAGTAGAAAACTGACTATACGACATAGGTATTTTGTGTAACCTATGAGCCTATGTAATATAGATATTAAGTGAATGTTGGTACCATAGGTTGTCAAGTATTTGTATGATATAGTACATATATACATATGTATATATATATATATATATATATTATTGTTAGGCAATATGTGTTAGTTAGTGTTTGTTAATGTTGATACAAATGGTTATCAAGTAAGCCAGATATAGATATGTTACGTGTCAAGGTATTAAAGTTTCGGGCAAGGTACTAGTGTGATACTTGGATACCATGAGGATATTGGTATCGTGACACTCAAGTATCATGAGTAAGGATAAGAGAGTATTGGAACTTGAATAAGATATCCTATTTGGTATCAAGTATTAATATTAGAGTTAGTTGGGATATGTTAGAGTTATCTTAGAAGTTAAGATAATTAGTATATATAGATATCTTAGTATCTATGATATATTAGAGTTAAAAGATTAGATTGTTAGTTAGTTATGGTAGATGTTAGAGTTAAGATAGATAGTATCTTAGGATACTAGATGTTAGTATCTTAGGAGTAGATAGTGTATCTTAGAATTACCTTTACCTTAAGGTAATGGTTTACCTACAAGGTAAGGTATTAGATTTACCTTTAAGGTAAAGGGGTTTACCTAGATACTAAGGTATTGGACTTCCCACCAAGTTATTGGTATTGGAATACCAATAGGACCAAGGTATATTGGTATATGTTATGGGTTGGTAAAGGTAATGGTATATATAATAGGCATTGGGTACATCCATGTATATATAAAGGATAAATTGGCTAAAGTAATCCTAGATAGTAGGTAACTAGTAAAGATGTAAGATATATGTATTGATACTTGGTAATATTAGCTACTATAGCTAATACCTTCAAGGTATTGACTTTAGAACTAAGGTATTAACTAATAGTTAAGGTATTTGAGATATGGGCTAAGGATAAGTGGGTAGTATCTATAGATGATATATGTGATTTGGGTTACCATAGTATATGTGGCTTGTTGAGAATTCTTGCATGATATATATGTATGTGATATAGTACTATAAGGTATCCTAGAGTATGTGGGTCTATGGTTAGAATTATGACTAGCTTAGATAGAGTTGACCCCTTTGACTAGACAATTGACCAAACCCTAGATTATGACTTAGTTTGACTAAGAGTTGACCAAGGGTTGACTTTTGACCTAGAGAGGCATAGTTAGTATCATGTAGATTGTATTGTACACTTTAATTATCATGCATTGAATATATATTATAACCTGTATTGCTGTAAATAGGACCTTGTGACTCCGGTTCGGACATCTGTATACATCAGTCACTCAGGGCATCAAGCGAGTACATTCTCTGATAGTTCTTTCATTTACTTGGTGATTACTATATTTCAGTTCTAGTTAGTTCTATTTGATGTTTACTATGATTCTTGGCACGATAGTTCACGGATTGGTATTGTTATTAGATCTTCAGTCATGAGATGCTACCTTAACTCATCGCGATGGTATCGGATACTATTCTTGTCGGTACTGGATATTATTGGTATCGAATACTGTTCTCGTTGGTACTGGATAATATTGGATAAATATTGGTTAACATTGGCTAGTAATGTGTCATGGTTGGATCATCGTATCAGTTGGGATGGGGGTAATACTAGTTAGATATGTGATCAAGAACTATCGACTAATAGTGTAAATCATCGGCTACTAGCTAAGCATACATTGCACGTATGTTTGAGCTAGCTTTCCTTAGTGTAAATTATTGAATATCCCAGGCCGATCACATATCCAACTGGTATTCCAAAACACATTGTCTATTATAACTTTATACATTCAGTTCACCATTACGTTGTTCAATCTTGATATAATAGTTCTTTTCATTTATTTGTTCTCACAAATTTCTATCTATCTTACCATGTTCATCAATATAACTGTCAATAACTGTTTTATAGTCCTTGTCATTTTCTTGAAATTTCTAGATAAGATGTGCTTGTTCCATCCTGACTGGATATGTTGACAAAATATTACAGATGATATAGACGACTGTCCTACTTTCTACGGGGGCCTACAAGGGTGGTACACAGGAGCCTGAGGAGGACCTAGCTCAATAGAGAGTGCCTAGTATAGTCTAGTATTTATAGTTTTCAGTTTGTATCGGATTGTTTCGAATGTTCGTTGAGACTTTATATTCAGGATATGTATTTATTTGTGTTGGACATCTAGACTTGGGTGTTGTGTTTATTCAGTTTATCCCTTTTATCTGATTCCATGTTGTGCTTTATCTTCCTTAGATTTGTGATTGAGATTATATAGTTGAGATGTCATATTATACATTTGTGCGGAGATGACATGTTATATGATTAAGATTGTTAGTTGATAGATATTATAAACGACCTATACAGCGTTCTACTACCGATACTACAGTGTAGGCCGGACGTACCCATGTTCTCGTACCCCTAAACAGGGTACGGGTCGTGACACATTTTTATGGTGGCCCATGCAGGTCAGAGTCGCAACTAGTGTGATTTCGTAATAGTGCTCGACTTAGAGTACTATTTACGAGCCTGCAGTTAGGATGTAGGTGCTAGGTTATGATAGGAGATACTCAATCACAGTTAGAACTTCTTGAGAGATTCCTGGGACGACCCTTGAGAATCTTGTTTAAACTTCAATTTGAAATCCTTTTCTTTTGCTTCCGTTCACCCTTACTCCTTGTTATTAAATTTGATTTTGATGGAATCATTGTTGATTTTGATTTTCAAATCGAGATAAATGTTATGGCCTGAGTTACGGTATCTTCTGATAACATATGTTGACGGAAATAACAGGGAAGGTGAAACGTCTACTTGGTTATGGATCCTGGAGTTTATCGCAACCAAATTTGCCGGCATGGTAGAAACGTAGAGACCTAATTTCGGATGTATATATCTTGGTTATGAGATTTGAAATTACTCGCAGCTATACTAGTCGGTATAGCGAGGATTCTAGACGACATAATTATAGAGGTGCATATCCAGTTATGGAATATGCCGTTTATCGCAGCTTTGCTTATTGGCATGGCGAGGATTCTGAGTATCATGATTTTGGACAGACGCATATGATTATTAGATTGTATCTTGAGAAGATTCTTAACATATCAACTCTATCTTTTATTTATGTTATTTTAGAATTATGTTCCATCATTAAGTAACTTAGGAGTAGGGAAACTTTCAGTTATTTTCAGTCCAATTCCTTATAGGATTTCATTCTATTAGTTTTGAAGTTCTTTGGATAGTGTAGTAGCTTGGTAGCTTGCAGATAGGTTTGTGTCCTTGAGTATTTGTGTTGGTTGTTAGTATGGCTTGTGAGTCTTCAAGTTGTTCTATTAGATAGGTGAGCGTTAAGTATCAGTGTATAAGCTTAGAAGTAACTCACAGTGTAATACCATTTATCGCAATAGTTATAACACATGTGTCCGAGTATAGTTAACAGTTGGTATCCTATAGTATCAAGCATATGTCCAATATAGTTATGGAGCTAGTGACTGTGTACCAAGGGTGCCTAGAGGGTGCAAGTGTCTAGGATGTATCATGATTGATGAGTAATAAGTGATAGGTGTAGCATATCAATTTAGTATTAGTGAGTGTTATTGAGGGTGATAATATAAGCTAGGTGTATCAGTGTGATATTAAATATAGGGTATTATAAGGGATAGTCATGAGAGTAGGAGTGTAGGTGTCTAAGACAGTAGAGAGGGGGAGCTAGGCCACCTGTGGCGCAACATCATGTCCCATATCATTAGAGGGGTATACCCTAGAGGGGCAGGACTTTTGCGTTGACGGTAGAGGAGGCCGACGCTATGGGTGACGGGTTAGCAAGTTTGTCTTTTCCTGTTCTTCTTTTCCATCTAGTTGTGTGATTCCATTAGTACCTGTCAGGAAATTTTGTGCTGTATTAGATAGTGTAGTGACCCTGTTTGAAACTGTGAAATCACGACCAGTACAACCATGATCTTGCATTTTATTAGATAAATTTTGTTGACTTTGATTGTTGGGGGTTTGACCTAGAAGGAGTATGACCAACTTTAAATTTCGAGGACAAAATTTTTCTAAGGAGATAGATTTGTCACCACTACTGTCCTGGAACTGGGGTATTTTTGACTTTTTCCTAATTACTGTTAATAGTGTGGTTTCATACTATATCTTCAGTACTAATTATTTTTTTGAAAACTAAACTTTATTTTGGTTAATTATTTAAATAGTTAATATGGTGCATGTATTATATTTTGAATATGATTAATGGTTAGCCTTTAGATTAGAATGATGATTAGTGATCCTAGAAGACCTAAACCCACTTGTCATGACCACCCAACAAGATGATTAGGACTAGCATAATTGAATTTTAGTTAGTCTCTAGCTAGATTAGAAGAATTAGTTAGAAGGCTTAACTAAATACCTTATTAGGAAGAGAGGTTTAATCCCTAACTTGTCATGACTAAAGAAAAGGGCTTAGTGGACATTTTCCATTGCCCAAATCCCTAATCCAGAACCCTATGGCAGCCCACATTCTTTATAAAGCCCCACTTCATCTTCTTTCTCTTTCCATTTTTATTTCAAGCCCCAATTTAGAAACTTTTTTCCCCAAATTGCTCCTACACCCAAATTTTCTCCAATTGAGCCAAATTTGTTTCATTCTCTCCCCCTTGGAGAGGAGAAGCCTCTATTGACTAACTAAGAAGGGATTAAAAGGATTTGGAGCCTTAAAGCTTGGTGGAGATCTAGATCCAGGAATTTTACATTGGTAATCCATCTCCCTTTTGGTATGAGCTCTCTAAACCCTTCCATTTTATTTCATTAGTGCAACGACATTCATTTAGGACCCCATTTGCATTAGGATACCATTAGAGAGGAGTTGAGGCTCTGTAGTGTCCTGCTCCTAGCGGTTCACTATGTAAGGCTTGTGGCTTGGCTAACTCGGCCAGAACCGAGTATTGGGGAATCTTACCGTCGGCACCGAATCGATCACGGACAAGTGCATAAGAACCTTTCCAACTAATGGATTGGTTTCTCTTGAAATGCGTCCAAGAGTTTTCTCTGGATGTTTTGCTGCTGGTTTTGTTGCTTGGTTTTGATGGATGATTTTCTGAATGATTTTCGATGATTTGATTCTTGCCTGTTTTCATCGATTTGCATAGCATTCATTCTTGAGAATTCTGAGAGAAGAGAAGACAAAGAGACGGAATATTAACCAAACTTTGGTGCCAATGTAGACTGACGCGTGACGGAAGGCTAAGCGTGCAAGTGTTCCTTTCTCTCTCGGCTATTCTCTAATCTGGTGAGTGTGGATCTCTGTGGTGGTATTGTCCCTCTCGCTATTCCTTCATGCCAACTAAATAATTGTCTTACAACATCCATTGATCGATATCAGTTGCTAATGCCATAAGTCAATACCACTAAGAAGCTAGAGATTGAATATTGAAAGAATTGATCACACTCTTAACAACATTGAGAATTATGCTTGTCCCTTGAACATTGAAATGTGGGAAATGAATTGATGCCTGAGATGTTGAATATGAGAAGTATGCGTATCTAAAGTTGGCTTTATTAATACCATGCAATTGTGTACTGTTGAGTCGGTTATGCATTCGCGTGGTCATGGACGTCTTTGTGCACATGGTTTGAGTAGTTTCCTCAGGACGATACTTGGGGCACTGGGGACCGGCTCGACCTAGGGGGAAACATTTGGTCGTACTATGGTGGCACGAGGTATTGCGGGACATTCGACTAGGCTTGCAACCTACTCTGGAATGGTATACCGTAATACCCGTTGGAAAGTCCTTTATGGTGCAGTTTCACCAACGACCCAGTCCGAATGCATGCTAACGATTGTCTTATGCAGGGGCGGTAAGTATATTACTATTATCCTGTATCTTATGCAGGAAAGCTGGATTCGACCAATGGTAAAGTAATCATGGGTTCATGAACACCATGTTATTTGAATTGTGATTTAATCTAGATGTTGCCTGTCCCTAATAAGTTCATGATTTAAATGCTTGTCATTAATAAAATATTGGTTTAGCTGAGTGGGCCAATGGGCTCACCAGCGCATTGTTATAATGTGCTGACCCCTCCTCCCAGGTACGGGAGAAGGCTCTGGCGCACGTCCGAATTAAAGATTTCTGAACTGCTGTTTCCTTTCAAGTTGTTTTCCCTAAAGACGTACAAAGTATTGAGGAGTTTTCAAAAGATAGCTGCTTATATTTCAAAGTACTAAAGGGACATGATGTATTGAACAGGAAGTTATTTCATGGCAGCCTATCCGTTGTACTTCTTTTCATGAATCAATGTAGCCGAAATGACATTTCAAATATTATCGAGAAATGTTGTATTCTGACTACAATTATGAATAAAATGAGTATTTCTTCTTCCTATTGAGTCCTCAATGTTTCTAAATGTGGCTGGTTTCAAATTTTTCTAAATGACATAACAGTGCATGTTCTTGCCTATACAAGTGCAACACCAGACTTGTACGACATCACGCCTTAGCGAGGACGAACGATTCGGTGCGAATCAAAGCGAGGACGAAGGATTCCCCGAATCAGGGCGTGACAAGTTGGTATCAGAGCACGTTTCAAATCCTCATTTCAAAAATATTTTTATAAAGGAAGTCTTGATGCAAATTTTCTCGATTGATGGTCGATAGCGCTGGCATGAAATAATGTTCCATACAATAAGCCCATAAATATTTTATGAGTGCTAATAATTATTTCTTTGTTAGAATGACCAAGGATGATAGCGCAAAGACGAATTCATCGTCTGACCCAATTGAGAAACTGATTAAACAAATGAGGCTCAGAGGAAGCAGAGCGAAGCTCAACATCGCACGCTTCAGGAGCAGCTTCAATATCATTTTAGGAGCAGCTAGATGCCAACAAAAGCAAGTGGATAGTCTAACTCAATTGTCACCAAGCTGATGGCCGATTCCAGTGTTTCTGCAAAGGCCGCAACAACCGAGACCATAGAAGTGCCGCAGAGAAACCTGAAACGCCGACACGAAGAGAACGAGCTTCAAGTTCTCCGAATTTAAGAGCTGACCCGTCTGAGTTTAATGGAGAGAGCAGCCAGATGAGGTGATGGCTTCTTGACACACTCGAGGGCTATTTTTGAATGTTGGATATACAGGGCAGCAGAGATTGAGTGTACCGCTGTACTACTTCGTCTCAAGGCCCAGGAATGGTGGATTTCGCAGAGACAGGCACTTTGCGGAATAGTCAGGATATAAGATATCTTGGGAGACCTTCAAACAGGCTTTCATTGCGCAATTCATTCCACCAGCTGTTGTCACAGAAAGAGAATGAGTTCGTAGAACTTCGACAGGGCAGTATGTCAGTGGACGATTATGAAACTAAATTTTTGAAGAGAGTTGCCTTCGCTGGATACATGGTCCCGAATGATGATGCAAAACGAGGAAGATTCGTGCAAGGCTTGAATGAGGGCCTGCAGCGCGATGTGCTAAGTCGGAAGTGTACGTCTTATCGGAGGCGTATGAGACAGCTCTTGAGATGGAGAGATTTTATCCACCAGTTAGTCGTGGACAATACTGCGTAACCAGGGTAGCAACCATAAACACCCTTGGCTGCAGAGAGGAATGACGTTCCTAAGCGTCATAATGCTGGAGAGAATAAGGTGAATATCAAGGACCGCGTTGCTTCAAGTGCAACCGGTATGGGCATCGACAAGCAGAATGTCGAGCCGGATGCTTCAATTGTGGCGGCATGGGCCACAGGGCATCTGAATGCAGAAAGGGAAGGAATCAAAAACCCTACGGATCAGCACTATAATCATCGTGGTCCGAACGACAATCAGTACCGTGGAGGATATAAAAATCAGAACCGGGGCCAACATAACAACCAAAATTGTGGCCAAGCGCCACCAGCCTTACCAGCTCCGAATGGGAATGTATCGAATCAACAACAAGGTGGGCAAGCAAGGGTTTATGCCTTGACTCAGGCAGAGGCCCAGACCAGAGAATGTTATAACAGGTATGTTGCTGTACAAAGGCATACCTGCAAGAGTACTTTTTGATTCTGGTGCTACTCATTGCTTTATCTCTTCTGATTTTTCAACGAAAATAAATTTTGTATGACTCAACTAAAGACACTTTGTGTTAGCACTCTTCGGGAGTAGATATGCCTGCAACTTTGATTTGCAGGGACGACTACATTAAGATTGGAGGCAAGACTTTATCTCTGGACGCAATTGTACTCGACATCAAAGAGTACGATATATCTTGGGAATGGACTGGCTCAGCGCCTGTCATGCAACAATCAACTGCACAGATAAAAGAGTTGTGTTTTGCCTACCTGGTGAACGAGTTCTCTTACTCTACGGCTCGGCATTCCAAGGACCCATGGTCATATCAGTTACAGCAAGGCACATGCTGTACTCAGGTGTGAGATTTCTCACTTCTATTTAAGACACTCGGATGAAGAGTGTAGGCTCGAATTAGACCAAAATTGTGGCAGAGTTCCCCGATGTGTTTCCGGACGAGATACCTGGAATGTCGTCGGATAGAGAAATCGAATTCACAATTGATACATTTCCGGGTACTCGCCCGATATCAAAGGCGCCGTACAGGATGGCTCTGACAGAATTGAAGGAACTAAAGGTACAGCTACAAGAATTACTAGACCGGGGATACTTTCACCCAAGTGTATCTCCATGGGGAGCTCCAGTGCTGTTTGTAAAGAAGAAGGATGGGACGATGCGGCTGTGCATCGATTACAAAGAACTAAACAAGGCAACCATCCGTAACAAGTATCCCTTGCCAAGGATAGATGATCTGTTCGATTAGCTTCAAGGGCGACCGTGTTTTCTAAAATCGATCTTCGTTCAGGATACCATCAGTTAAAGATCAGACCCGGGATGTCCCTAAGTCAGCATTCCGTACGAGATACGGACACTATGAGTTTTTGGTTATGCCATTCGGCTTGACTAATACTCCAGCAGCCTTTATGGATCTAATAATAGAGTGTTTCGACCGTTCTTAGACAAGTTTGTTGTTGTGTTCATCGATGACATCTTGATCTACTCAAAGGACAGGGAGACTCATGTCGAGCACTTGAGAGAAGTACTTCAGACGCTGCGGAAAATCAATTATATGCAAAGCTAAGCAAGTACGAATTTTGGATGAACACATATCGTTCCTAGGACATGTTGTTTCAGAAGGTGTTGCCGTTGACCCAAAGAAGATTGAGGCAGTTGTAGACTGAACCAGCCTGCATCAGCTAGTGAGATACGGGGTTTCCTTGGTTTAGCCGGATACTACCGTAGATTTGTTAAAGACTTTTCAAGAATCGCATCGCTTTTACTCGCCTAACTCAGAAGGGAGTCGTATTTAAGTGGACCGACGACTATGAGAGTAGTTTTCAAGAACTCAAGCTGCGGCTCGTCATGGCTCCAATTTTAGCACTTCTAGACGGCTCCGAGGATTTCAGATCTACAGTGACGCATCAGGACTTGGTTTGGGATATGTTCTCATGCAACGTGGGAAGACAATATCTTATGCGTCGAGACAGCTCAAGCACATGAGAAGAATTACCCCACTCATGACTTAGAACTGGCGTGATTGTGTTCGCATTAAAATTGTGGCGACAGTATCTCTATGGAGTGTCCTGCGAGATCTTCACGGATCACAAAAGCCTGAAAAATATTCACGCAGAAGAATTAAACTTGAGGTAGCGGCATTGGTTAGAATTGATAAAGGACTATGACTTGACAATCTCCTACACGCGGGTACAGGAAATGTGGTAGCTGATGCCTTGAGTCGAAAATTTGTTGGGTCCCTAACAATAGCAAAAGAGGTACTACGAGATCTTAAGAGATGGGCATCGAGTTCAGGATCCGTCTGCAGAATGTGCAGTTGGCTCAGTTACAACTTGAGCCGAGTCTACAGGGAAGGATTAAGATTGCTCAGAATGATGACCCGTTTCTGCAGAAGATACGCGAGTTGATTCTTGCAGGAAAGAAGTCAGACTTTACCGTTGAAGATGACACTATTCGTGTCAAGGGGATTTGTGCATCCCTAAGGATGAGGATATCAGGAAGGAAATACTGACGAGGCTCATTTTGTGAAGTATTCCTTGCATCCGGGAAGCACGAAAATGTATAAGGATCTGCGCACAATATTTTGGCGGCATGGCATGAAGAAGGATGTGGTGCTATTCGTGTCACAATGCTTAGTTCAGCGTATGAAGGCCGAACACCAACGGCCAGGCGGAGAACTACAAAATTTGGCTATTCCACTATGGAAGTAGGATAATATCTGTATGGATTTTATAGTCGGCTTGCCAAGAACTTAGAAGGGAAATGATACGATTTGGGTTATCGTGGATAGATAACCAAGTCGTCACATTTTATTCCAATAAAGTTACATGGGGAGTAGAACGGTTGGCTCAGATCTACATAAATGAAATTGTCCGATTACATGGGGTGCCAGCTTCTATAGTGTCGGATAGAGACGAGAGATTCTTGTTACGATTTGGATAAGTCTGCACTCAGCAATGGACACAAAGTTAAACTTCGGTACGGCATACCACCCGCAGACTGATGGTCAGACAGAGAGAGTAAATCAGATTCTTAAGGATATGTTGAGATTATGCGTGCTCGACTCGAAGACAAATTGGGACGCACATCTCGTATTGGCAAATTTGTCTATAACAACAGTTATCAGGCAAGTATCCAGATGGCCCCGTATGAAGCCTTGTATGGACGGAAATGTCGATCACCGATATGCTGGGATGAAGTCGGTGAACGGCAAGTGCTCGGACCAGAACTTGTGGAACAGACCATCGAGAGGGTTCGCTTAATTCGAGAAAGACTTAGAGTTGCTCAAAGTCGACAAAAGTTATGCGGACGTACATCGACGACCTTTGGAATTTACAGCGGGCGATCATGTCTTCTTAAAGGCCACACCCATGCAGGTGTGATGCAGTTTGGGATGTAAGGAAAGCTGAGTCCGAGATTCGTTGGACCCTTCAGATTTTGGAGAAGGTAGCCTCAGTGGCTTATCACTTGCATTACCTCCGGCTCTAGCTGATGTGTACGATGTCATCCATGTATCCCAACTACGGAAGTACGTGCATGATCCTAGTTACGTAGTGAACTTCGATCAGTTACAGCTGAGCGCTGACCTATCCTACACTAAGAGCCTGTCCAAATTTTGGACATGAAAGAGAAAGTTTTACGGAATCGAACAGTATCTTTGGTCAACGTGCTGTGGCAGAACCATGCTGTCGAGGAGTCGACGTGGGAATTAGAGGAAGATACGGGTGGAATACCCCTCGCTGTTTGATAATTTTGATGTAGGACTTTTGCTTTAAGTTTCGAGGATGAAACTTTTTCTTAGTGGTATATTATGTAGTGTCCCGCTCCTAGCGGTTCACTCTGTAAGGCTTGTGGCTTGGCTAACTCGGTCGGAACCGAGTATTGGGGAAACTTACCGTCGGCACCGAATAGATTACGGATGTGCATAAGAACCTTTCCAACTAATGGATTGGTTTCTCTTGAAATGCGTCCAAGAGTTTTCTCTGGATGTTTTGCTGCTGGTTTTGTTGCTTGGTTTTGATGGATGCTTTTAAATGATTTTCGATGATTTGATTCTTGCCCATTTTCATCGATTTAGCATTCATTCTTGAGAATTCTGAGAGAAGAGAGACAACGAGACAAATATTAACCAAACTTTTAGTGCCAATGCAGATGATGCGTGACGGAAGGCTAAGCATGCAAGTGTTCCTCTCTCTCTCGGCGATTCTCTAATCTGGTGAGTGTGGATCTCTGTGGTGGTATTGTCTCTCTCGCTATTCCTTCATGCCAACTAAAATTGTCTTGCAACATCCGTACTGATCGATATCAGTTGCTAATGCCACAAGTCAATACCACTAAGAAGCTAGAGATTGAACATTGAACTTTGAAAGAATTGATCACACTATTAACAACATTAAGAATTGTGCTTGTCCCTTGAACATTGAAATGTGGGAAATGAATTGATGCCTGAGATGTTGAATATGAGAAGGATGCGTATCTAATGTTGGCTTTATTAATACCATGCAATTGTGTACTGTTGAGTCGGTTATGCATTCGCGTGGTCATGGACGTCTTTGTGCACAAGGTTTGAGTAGTTTCCTCGGGACGGTACTTGGGGCACCGGGGACCGCTCGACCTAGGGGAAACATTTGGTCGAGCTATGGTGGCACGAGGTATTGCGGGACATTCGACTAGGCTTGCAACCTACTTTGGAATGGTACACCATAATACCCGTTGGAAAGTCCTTTATGGTGCAGTTTCACCAACGACCCAGTCCGAATGCATGCTAATTGTCTTATGCAGGGGCGGTAAGTATATTATTATCCTGTATCTTATGCAGGAAAGCTGGATTCGGCCAATGGTAAAGTAAACATGGGTTCATTTAACACCATGTTATTTGAATTTGATTTAATCTAGATGTTGTCTGTCCTAATAAGTTCATGATTTAAAATGCTTGTCATTAATAAAATGTTGGTTTAGCTGAGTGGGCCAACGGGCTCACCAGCGTATTGTTATAATGTGTTGACCCCTCCTCCACAGGTACGGGAGAAGGCTCAGGCGCACGTCCGAAATAAAATTTCTGAACTGCTGTTTCCTTTCAAGTTGTTTTCCCTAAAGACGCACAAAGTATTGCGAGTTTTTAAAAGATAGCCGCTTATATTTCAAAGTACTAAAGGGGCATAATGTATGGAACAAAGTTATTTCATGGCAGCCTATCCGTTGTACTTCTTTTATGAATCAATATAGCCAAATGGCATTTCAAATATTATCGAGAAAAGTGACTACAATTATGAAAATGAGTATTTTTTCTTCCTATATTGAGTCCTCAATGTTTCTGAAATGTGGCTAGGTTTCAAATGTTTCTAAATGACATAACAGTGCACGTTCTTGCCTTGTACAAGTGCAACACCAGACTTGTACGGCATCACGCCTTAGCGAGGACGAACGATTCGGCGCAAATCGAAGCGAGGATGAAAGATTCCCCGAATCGGGGCGTGACAGGCTCTCCTCTTCCTATTTGAAGGTTTTTCCCATTTTATTTTGATACAAATTTGGAAAAATCAAATTTGTGACCACCTAGTGATCGATACGTGTCCCCAAAGGAACTTTGTATCCTTTTGAGTCAAGATTGGTAGATTTTAGATAGGTTTGTGTCCTTGAGTATTTGTGTTGGTTGTTAGTCTGACTTGTGAGTCTTCAAGTTGTTCCATTAGATATGTGAGCATTAAGTATTAGTGTATAAGCGTAGAAGTAACTCATAGTGTAGTACCATTTATAGCAATAGTTATAAACATGTATTCGAGTATAGTTAACAGTTGGTATCCTATAGTATCAAGCATATGTCCATTATAGTTATGGAGTTAGTGACTGTGTACCAAGGGTGCCTAGAGGGTGCAAGTGTCCAGGATGTATCATGATTAATGGTAATAAGTGATAGGTGTAGCATATCAATTTAGTATTAGTGTGTTATTGAGGGTGATAATGTAAGCTAGGTGTATCAGTGTATTAAATATAGGGTATTACAAGAGAGAATCATGAGAGTAGGAGTGTAGGTGTCTAAGACAGTAGAGAGGGGGAGCTAGGCCACCTGTGGCGCAACATCATGTCCCATATCATTAGAGGGGTATACCCTAGAGGGGCAAGACTTTTGCGTTGACGGTAGAGGAGGCCGACGCTATGGGTGACGGGTTAGCAAGTTTGTCTTTTCCTGTTCTTTTTTCCATCTAGTTGTGTGATTCCATTAGTACCTGTCAGGATATTTTGTGCTTTATTAGATAGTGTAATAACCCTGTTTGAGACTGTGAAATCACGACCACCACCATGATCTTGCATTTTATTAGATAAATTTTGTTGACTTTGATTGTTTGGGGTTTGACCTAGAAGGAGTATGGCCAACTTTAAATTTCGAGGACAAAATTTTTCTAAGGGGATAGATTTGTCACCACTATTGTCCTGGAACTGGGGTATTTTTGACTTTTTCCTAATTATTGTTAATAGTGTGGTTTCATACTATATCTTCAGTACTCATGATTTTTTTGAAAACTAAACTTTATTTTGGTTAATTATTTAAATAGTTAATATGGTGCATGTATTATATTTTGAATATGATTAATGGTTAGCCTTTAGATTATAATGATGATTAGTGATCCTAGAAGACCCAAACCCACTTGTCATGACCACCCAACAAGATGATTAGGACTAGCATAATTGAATTTTAGTCTCTAGCTAGATTAGAAGAATTAGTTAGAAGGCTTAACTAAATACCTCATTAGGAAGAGAGATTTAATCCCTAACTTGTCATGACTAAAGAAAAGGGCTTAGTGGATATTTTCCATTGCCCAAAACCCTAACCCTAAACCCTATGATAGCCCACATTGTTTATAAAGTCCCACTTCATCTTCTTCCTCTTTCCATTTTTCATTTTAAGTCCCAATTTAGGAGCTTTTTTTCCCCAAATTGCTCCTACACCCAAATTTTCTCCAATTGAGCCAAATTTGTTTCATTCTCTCCCCCTTTTGAGGAGAAGAATCTATTGGCTAGCTAAGAAGGGATTGGAAGGATTTGGAGCCTTGAAACTTGGTGGAGATCTAGATCTAGGAATTTTACATTGGAAATCCATCTCCTTTTGGTACGAGCTCTCTAAATCCTTCCATTTTATTTCATTAGTGCGACTACATTCATTTAGGACCCCATTTGCATTAGGATACCTTAGAGAGGAGTTGAGGCTCTCCTCTTCCTATTTGAAGGTTTTTCCCTTTTTTTTTGATACAAATTTGGAAAAATCGAATTTGTGACCACCAAGTGTTCGATACGTGTCCCCAAAGGAACTTTGTGTCCTTTGAGTCGAGACTGGGTGTATGTGTCCTAAATAGGATACATGGTATTGTGTCATGGTATCTCATGATACACATGGTTAGATTTGCATATACTTGTGTTTCTTTTGTCCAAAACATCCCAAATTCGTCATAATATTCATCCACGTTTTTAGTAGCCATAGCAACTTAGAAAAGCCATAACTTTTAGCTCAGAACTCCGATTAATCTCCCATTTTCAATAGAAGAACCATATTGAAATTAGATTTCCAATATATATATATTAACCATCAAATCGTTCTAGAACTTTCTGTAAAACTATTTGAGTGTCAGTTGTCCGAAAGACGAACGCGTTTCGGTGTTTTCGCGATTCCGGGAGCTTCCGGACACGAAAATGCGATCCGTTTGAAGTTTCGAAAGCTAATATGAAGGGATACGACATACTTTAATCCTAGAAGTTAGTGAAGGTCTAATTGGTATAGTATTGATTTTAAGTAGAAAAGTGACTATACGACATAGGCATTTTGTGTAACCTATGAGCCTATGTAGTATGGATATTAAGTGAATGTAGGTACCATAGGTTGTCAAGTATATGTATGATATAGTACATATATATCTATATTTTTTTTTTATATATTTTATTAGGTAATATGTGTTAGTTAGTGTTTGTTAATGTTGATACAATGGTTATCAACTAAGCCAAATATAGATAAGTTATGTGTCAAGGTATTAAATTTTGGGCAAGGTACTAGTGTGATACTTGGGTACCATGAGGATATTGGTATCGTGACACTCAATATCATTAGTAAGGATAAGAGGGTATTGGAACTTGAATAAGGTATCCTATTTGGTATCAAGTATTAGTATTAGAGTTAGTCGGGATATATTAGAGTTATCTTAGAAGTTAAGATAATTTGTATAATAGATATCTTAGTATCTATGATATATTAGAGTTAGAAGATATAGGTTAGTTAGTTAGTGTCTAGTAGATGTTAGAGTTAATAGATAGTATCTTAGGAACTAGATGTTAGTATCTAAGGAGTAGATAGTGTATCTTAGATTTACCTTTACCCTAAGGTAATGGTTTACCTACAAGGTAAGGTATTGGGTTTACCTTCAAGGTAAAGGGGTTTACCTAGATACTAAGGTATTGGACTTCTCACCAAGGTATTGTCATGCCCCGCTCTGTTGACACAAAATCAAAGTCAACCAAATATTGATAAAATTGACAATATGATACTTGTCATAATTCAATATGACACATCAAGACAGAACTCAGTGCAAGACGGACGTCGGCTCTCTCCTATAGCGTACTCAGTTTTTGACTCTGTATTTTTTCATTTATTGAGTCTAGCTAAATGTAAACTGAGTAACACTGAGTTGTTTGGGCCTATATCTATCTCCAAACCACAAACCAAAAGCTCTACCAAACCAAACTAGCCCACATAACCCATTTGAGCAATTCTGTCCTCTGGAGAAAGCGTTCGGGCCGAACTATGCCTCCACACAAAGTTCGGGCCGAACTCTGTCCCCCAAATTACAGGACCCTAATTTTTAGGGTTTGCTTTATGCTAGTTGTCCAACGGCCAAAAATTTGAATTCTTGACACAGAATTCTGGCCGAATTCTGCCTATTCAAACTAGTATAAATAGGTCTTGAATTCTCTCATTTTCAATCATCCAATCTTCTCTTCTCTTCTATATAAAGCCTCATATAAGCCGTAACCTTCTCATCTACTAGCCACAAGCTTCCTAAGCCTCAAAGTGCTCAGTGCTATTCAGTTAGGAGTTTGTGCAAGACTCAAGAAAGTCGCTTAGAAAATTTCAAGCATTGCCACAGTGATCTTTGTAAGAAGTTTACGTGCTCTTCTGAAGAAAAGGCACATGGTGTAACTACTATTTCATAAATAGTGGATTTAATCCTAAGCTAGAGTTCTTATGCCTGGACTAGTCCTCCACGAGGGAAACCAGGTTAAAAATGACTGTGTTTGCGTATGCTCTATGAACTTTCTATTTTCACATTTACTCTGATTATTTACTGTTGGTGAAAAGTTTGATTTTTTATTTAGCCATTATTGTTATAAACTCTATTCACCCCCATCTAGAGTTGCCTACCTATTCTTCAATTGGTATCAGAGCTCTGTTCTCTTTACAAGGACTAACATCCTAAAGCTGATCCATGGCAACCACACAACCTATATTTTCCAACCATGGTAAAGGACAGTCCACTCATAGGCCACCCCAATTTGATGGAACCAACTACACCTATTGGAAAACTAGGATGAGTTTCTATCTCAAGTCTCTAGACTTCGATCTGCGGACCATTGTCGCCGATGGTTACAAAAAGCCCGCCAGAATAGTTGTCAATGGAGATCTCATCGAGAAATCCAACAACAAATATTCTGACGAGAAAAAAACAGGCGAGTCTAGATTCTAGAGCTATTAATGCTCTCTTTTATGCAATAGATATGCATGAATTTAACAGGGTCTCGACATGCACCACCTCGCACGAAGTATGGAAGCTTCTAGAAGTGACGCATGAAGGAACCACTCAAGTCAAGGAATCAAAACAGTTGCCTTACTCAAGAATACGAGGCGTTCAAGATGAAGCCTAATAAGATGACCACCCAAATGTTTACAAGGTTCCTTGACGTCATCAACCCTCTGTCATCTCTTGGCAAACAATATACAAATTATGAGAAGATCCGCAAGTTACTTAGGGGGCTACCAAAGATTTGGAACCCTAAAGTAACAGCTATCATAGATGGCAATGATCTCACCACAATGTCTATGGAAACTTTGATGGGAAAACTGATGACCTACGAGCTTAACCACAAAGATTTCGACGAACCTGCTCCAAAGGCAAAAGATTGCCCAAAAAGCTCATCGTCGAATGGCTGATTCTGAAGATACTGACAACGACAATTTTGAAGGTGATGATCAAGCTCTTCTAGTCCGCAACTTCAAGAAGTTCCTTCATTTCAATCGAAGAAAGAAGAAACAATAAGAAGACGACAAGGAAGAACCAACGTGCTATGGCTGCAAGAAGACTGGACACGTTCAAAAAGACTGTTCCTTCGTAAAGAAAGGCAACAGATATGAGAAGCCCTACAAGAAGTCTTCTTCAAGAAAGTATGCCAACACTAGCATTTGGCATGAAAGCGAAGCAAGTGATTCCGAGGAAGAAAAAGGCTCTCCTCAAGACACCGCTAATGTCTGCCTAATGGCGACATCCGAAAAGGTAACTAGCGAAACTCTCGATGACTTTACTTTTGATGAACTTGGTGATGCGTTTAATGATTTACTAAGTGACCACAAGAAAGTCATTAGTAAATAAGCATGCCAAGGAGAAAATCAAAAGCTATGAAATAGAGATTCAAAATCTTTCTTCTTTTCTTGATAATGTTAGAGACACTCCACCCACGGAAGTCACTAATGAGGTGTCCAAGCTTAAGTTAAGCCTACATGATGTCGAAGCACTTATTGACAAGCAAACACGTGTGATCACAGCACTCAACAATAAGCTTGCTGAAGAAAAGAACAAACACAAGACCTCTATTGCTAAGATTGATGGTTTAAATGCTAAGTGTAATGAACTACATGCTGCCTATAAAAATTAGAGATTAGATTAGGAAACCAGGTTGCTCAACCTCAAACCCAATCATACAGTCACAAACACACAAATACAAGACCACTCATAATAGTAAAACATGTCACCCACATGCAGCACGTAAACATGCTTACATGTACACATACTCCCATGCAGCACATAAACCACATGCACATAGACATTATTCTGATAACTATCATTCTGCTGCTACACATAGTTACTATCCTACTAACCATCACCATGCTACTAGACATAACCATCATCCTGCTGCTACATATAGTCACTATCCTGCTGTTCCACACAACTATCACCATGTTGTATATAGACATCACTATCAACCTGCTTCCAACACAAATAGGCATGCTACTTACACCTACTGTGGATTACATAGTCATATCTCACCACAGTGTAGAATTAGGAAATTAGTTGATATTAATCTATATGTATGGGTACCACAGACTAACATTTCAGGACCCACAAGAACTTGGGTACCAAAGGTCACATCTATTCGTAATGTAGGTGGACCTTCCTCCCTCAACTAAAAGCAAGTGGATTCTCGATAGTGGATGCTCACGACATATGATAGGAGACGCAAATCTTTTCGCATCACTATCGATGAAGAGGGAAGGGTACGTATCCTTCGGTAACAATTTAAAGGGCTACATCATAGGTAATGGTACTATTGGTCATCCTCCTTCTCCTGTAATAAAGGATGTCTGCCTAGTGATCGAGTTAAAGCATAACCTGCTCAGCATAAGTCATCTTGCTGATCATGGATATGATATTAACTTTAGACAAAATAAATGCTATATTTATAATAGGTCAACGGAAGACATTGCTATTGAAGGTATAAGAGAGGATAACATTTATTTTCTATCTATCTAGAAATACTAACAGTGTAGGAAGGTGCCTCTACGCCCACAATGATGAGAGATTGTTGTGGCACCAGCGTCTTGGTTATGCCAATATGGATACTATATTCAGGCTATCGACAAAGAAGCTAGTAAGAGGTTTGCCTGACATCACATTCAAGAAGGACACGGTATGTGCCGAATGTGAACTGAATAAGGCAACCAAATCTTCATTTCATTCCATAAATACTGTAAGTACTACTAGACCGTTGTAATTACTGCACATGGACTTATTTGGTCCTAGTAGAGTAGCCAGTCTTGGTGGAAAACTCTATGCTTTTATTATAGTAGATGATTTTTCTAGATTCACTTGGGTTTTCTTTCTTTCAAACAAAAGCGATGCTATTTCTGTTTTCAAAATTTTTGCTAAAAAGGTTCAAAACAAAAAAGGCTACATGATTACTCGAATTCGAAGTGATTATGGAGGCGAATTCGAAAATTCTGATTTTGAAAAGTTTTGCGAAACAAATGGTTTTGATCATAAGTTTTCTTATCGTCAAACTCCGTAACAAAAGAGTATTGTGGAGCAGAATAATAGGACTCTTGGCGATATGGCTAGAGTCATATTAAATAAAATTTCACTTCCAAAATATTTTTGGGCTGAAGCTGTCAGTACAGCGTGCCATGTCTTATTCGACCTATTTCGAAGAAAACACCATACGAGCTTTGGTTTAGTAGGACTCCAAATGTTTTATATTTTAGAGTGTTTGGTTGTCGCTGTTTTATCCTAAACACCAAAGACAACTTAGGCAAATTTGATGCCAAAGCTGACGATGGTATTTTTCTTGGCTATGCTGCCAAGAGCAAGGGATATAGAGTGTTCAACAAATACTCAATGATTGTAGAAGAGTCTACTAACATAACTTTTGATGAGGAAAATAGTACAACATCTATCCCCGACGATGATGTTGAGCCATCAACTTCTACACCGATGAGAACCATCCCTGAAACCAACTCTCTGGAGGGCTTACCTAAGAAGTTCGCATTCAAGCCATCACACCCAGAAAACTTGGTAATAGGTGAGGTATCATGCGGAGTAAGTACTCGATCATCGTTAAGAGACTCCATTGCTAGCACTGCTTTCATTTCACAATTTGAGCCTAAAACTGTTTTAGAAGCTTTTAATGATGAGTTTTGGATTTCAGCTATGCAAGAAGAACTCAACCAATTTGAAAGAAGCTAGGTTTGGGAACTTGTTCTTAAACCAGCTAACCATTCGATCATTGGTACTAAATGGGTTTTTCGTAACAAAATAAATGAAGATGGTTCAGTCACTCGCAACAAAGCTCGTCTAGTAGCTCAAGGATACAACCAAGAGGAAGGTATCGACTACGATGAGACGTATGCTCCTGTTGTAAGACTTGAATCCATTCGGATGCTTTGTGCCTTTGCAAACTTTCAGAATTTTAAACTGTTCCAAATGGATATCAAAAGTGCTTTCTGAATGGTTTTTTTAATGAGGAAGTTTTTGTAAAATAACCCCCTGGTTTTGAAAATGATAAATTTTACGACCATATTTTCAAACTCAAGAAAGCGCTATATGGCCTCAAACATGTCCCAGAGATTGGTATGAACGCCTAAGCAATTTCTTACTAGATAAAGGTTTTTCAAAAGGGAAGATTGACACTACACTGTTTATCAAAAGTTTTCAAAATGCTATTCTTTTAGTACAAATTTATGTTGATGATATCATATTTGGTTCTACTAATGAAAATCTATGCCAAGATTTCGTTAAGTGTATGCAGAACGAATTTGAGATGAGCATGATGGGGGAACTCACCTACTTCCTTGGATTGCAAGTCAAACAAACTTCGCAAGGAACTTTCATCAGCCAGTCAAAATACACAAAGGATATGCTGAAGAAGTTTGAACTTGACAACGTCAAACCAATCAGCACCCCTATGGCTACTACGACCAAGCTGGAACCTGATGAAAGCGGCAAACCTGTTGACCAACGTAAGTATCAAGGTATGATTGGTAGTTTACTCTATTTAACTGCTAGTCGTCCCAATATCATGTTTAGTATTTGTCTGTGTGCTCGCTATCAAGCTAGTCCTAAGGAATCACACATATCCGCCGTTAAGCGTATCTTTCGATACCTTAAGGGTACTGTTATAGTGGGCTTGTGGTATCCCAAATCCATATCCTTTGACCTTATCGGTTATTCGGATGCTGATTTTGCGGGATATAAAGTTGATCGTAAAAGTACAAGCGGTACGTGTCATTTATTAAGCAAGGCTCTAGTCTCATGGTTTAGCAAGAAGCAAAATTTTGTTGCACTGTCCACAACAGAGGCTGAGTATATCGCAGCTGGTCATTGTTGTGCACAAATTCTGTGGATGAAGCAAACTCTTGCAGACTACAACCTATATTTTATGCGCATTCCTATATTATGTGACAACACTAGTGCTATCAACCTTACTAAGAACCCTATATGTCACTAACGCACGAAATACATTAAAATTCGTCACCACTTTTTACGTGATCATCAATAAAATGGCACTATAAATTTAGAATTTATTGACACTAATCATCAGCTAGCAAATTTCTTTACAAAACCACTATTCGAAGAGCGTTTCAACTTTCTTTGCCGTGAACTAGGAATTTTGGATGAAGCGGTTATTCATTAAAGTGGCCTGCGTAAATACCGATTATGTCACGGCTCCTTATGATGACTTTGCTATGGGTACAAGCCGAAAGGGTCCTTCTGAAAACAAGGCGTAAAAGCCTAAGCGACACGGTGCACTAGTCTTCGGACTACCGCTAGCTGGGATCCCGCTCCTGCAGCTACCCCATGGCAGTTTCACCATACTGAATTGTGTCATAACTCCTTTTTTATTATATGGTTTACTTTTATTTATAGCTTGCTAAATTCAAATTTTTGAACTTCATTTTCGTTCACTCTTTCAGCTTTTATTTTGAAAATCTTCTACTTGGGCCTCTACTTTTGATATTCCAAAAAAAAAATCATTTCCCTCCTTTCATTCTTTTAAACTAAGCATTGATTTCAAACTTTTTCAACCTGGCTTCAGTTCTGGTCCGTGAACACAGAAATCGGGCCAAACTCTGCCTAGCACAGAGTTCGAGCCGAATTCGGTCTATATATTCTATAACTTCCAGTCAGGCACTACCGCTCATCTATTTTTCATCCTAGGGTCCAAATTTCATCCGACCATTCGAACCCCTTCTTAAAAACAGGTTCTCCCTCTCTCTTTTCTCCATTGCCTCCTCCAAAGCTTCTCCAAACCCTTTCTCTTCAAACCCTAACCCTAGCTTTCTCTTCCTTGTGAGAATTTCTTCTCCAAATTCAAAGAGAAGATTTCTTGCATCATTCTCTTCCATCCTCCACTATTTTCTTGAGGTATATTTTTCTTCCTTTTCTCTATCTCAATTTCATATTTTTCATGGCACCTAGGTTGTTTAATAGAGGAAAGAGGGCTTGAATTGAGGGTGCTTCCTCATCGAACCCTCCTCCTCCTCGTGATGATCAACCTATTCACCCTCTTTTCAATCCACCATGACCCATTGACCCCGATATGTTCGATGATCGAATTTTTGTGTCATTGGAAGCCTCGAACGAATGGTTCAATAATTTTCGATCATGTCCCGTATGCGTTGACCATCCCATCAACTTAACTATCTTTTCTCGTTATGATTCATTATTTCAGGATTTGTGTCTTGATGAATTAGTGTCTACAAATTCACTTATTTACTTGAATGCAATTCAAATATTTTATAGCAATCTCACTTTTGATGACACACGTTTATATTCTCGTATTGCTGGAATTGACATCTCATTCGATGACTTTGAACTTGCGGAAAATCTCGAGATTCCGAAACCCAACTCATGGGAAAAGCTTGTCGATGCACGCAATTTTTAATTCCCCGATGGGTCTTCCCTTGAGAGTTTTAAGGACGATCTGTGTACCCCGAACACGCATCCACGCAAGTTACTTGCAAAATTCCTAAACCCCTATTTCTATGAGCTTTATCGTAATGTCTTTTCCATGATCCTGCCCAAAGCGGGATCGACTGATGAGGCTTCGTATTTTGAGATTTCTGCTTTGTATCACCTTCTCTTTCATGTCCCGTTCAACCTTCTACGTACTATGATGGACTGGATGATCAATACAAGGAAGAGGCCACAATCCTTGGTCTATGCTCTCTAATTGCCTATAGTTTTTCGTGCCTTTCATGTCCTTCTCGATGAGTGCCAATTCCTTCTATCTCCTGCCTTCCTATCTAAGGTAAGGCAGCTTCAGGCAGTTGTCGGATCTCCTGCTGAGTCTGAGCACTCTGATGATCAGGCTGATGCACCTGCTCTTGGGCAGCCTACACCCGCTCCTCCTGCTATTCTTAAGTCTATTCAGACCATGCTTCACGATCATTTTATGTTGGAGGACGATCGCTGGACCCAGCTCGACTATCGTACCACCTTGCAGATGAGTGCCATCAGCAACTTACTGCATGACATCCGGTATACTATGTCTCGGCATCCTTCTATGCCACTTCCTATGGAGCGGGATCCATCTCGCGACGGATACCGTATCGATGACCCTTGGGTTATACGCTATCTGGATCCGGATGCGGCCTTCGTGGATCCTCGACGTTCGGATACTGATCCATCTAACGGCGCTGGACCATCTCGCGCTCCATGATGGATGTGGTCTCTTACCTGCTGAGGATCTTATTTTTTATTTTTTTGCATTATGGACTTCTATTACATGTAGTTGCTTTTATTGTATTAGTTCACTCTATGTTATGTGACTCTTCAGACTCTCTATGCATTTTATCATTTCTTTGGTGTGTTTGCCAGTTACTTTCATTTATAAATTTCTGTTTGTTTACGTTTGCTAAATGACAAAAGGGGGAGAATTATTTGATATTCGATATTCATATCATATTATCTATCTGTGTTATCTATTTTTGGTAGAGATTGTGTTTATCAGGAAAAAGGAACATTGGCTTACAGAGAAGCAATGTTTACGGGGGAGCTATTGCTTCTATGCACTGATTACGGGGGAGCTATTTCTTTTATGCACGACTACTACTTGTGTCCAGGTATGAACATTGAATATACAAATATTATTTTGTCAATTATCAATATGGGAGAGATTGTTGACACAAAATCACAGTCAACCAAATATTGATAAAATTGACAATATGATACTTGTCATAATTCAATATGACACATCAAGACAGAACTCAGTGCAAGACGGATGTCGGCTCTCTCCTGCAGCGTACTCAGTTTTTGAGTCTGTATTTTTTCATTTATTGAGTCTAGCTAAATGTAAACTGAGTAGCACTGAGTGGTTTGGGCCTATACCTATCTCCAAACCACAAACCAAAAGCTCCACCAAACCAAACTAGCCCACATAGCCCATTTGAGCAATTCTGTCCCCTAAATTACAGGACCCTAATTTTTAGGGTTTGTTGTATGCTAGTTGTCCAACGGCCAAAAATTTGAATTCTTGACACAGAATTCTGGCCAAATTTTGTCTATTCTAACTAGTATAAATAGGCCTTGAATTCTCTCATTTTCAATCATCCAATCTTCTCTTCTCTTCTCTATAAATCCTCATATAAGCCTTAACCTTCTCATCTACTAGCCACAAGCTTCCGAAGCCTCAAAGTGCTCAGTGCTATTCAGTTAGGAGTTTGAGCAAGAGTCAAGAAAGTCGCTTGGAAAATTCTAAGCATCGCCACAGCGATCTTTGTAAGAAGTTGACGTGCTTTCGGAACAAAAGGCACGGGGTGTAACTACTATTTCAGAAATAGTGGATTTAATCCTGAGCTAGCGTTCTCAGGCCTGGACTAGTCCTCCATGAGGGAAACCAGGTTAAAAATGACTGTGTTTGCGTATTCTCTCTTGAATTTCTATTTTCGTATTTACTCTGATTATTTACTGTTGGTGAAAAGAGTTTGATTTTTATTTAGCCATTATTGTTATAAACTCTATTCACCCCCCCTCTAGAGTTGCCTACCTGTTCTTCACGCTCTCGTAGGAGCGATCGTCCTCGCTAAGGCGTGATGCTACACGAGCCTAGATTACGATCGTGCAAGGCGAGTTCCATAATGGTCGATTACAGCGGCTGCGACGAGGTCGTCGCACAAAAGTCCCAAAAAAAGACATTGAATAATAGCAGCAAAAATTTGAAGCAAAACACAAGTTATTCAAAAGAAGATCTTTATTGATATTGAAACAAAGGTAACAATGGGGCGCAAGGCCAAGATTACAATCACTCAAGCTCACTCTTCTCACATTACAAGTCACTCAGCTCTCTCTCTTCTCTCAATACTTGTCTCGAGCCAGCGGATGCTTCGGATAGGCGATGTCCATACTTTATGTCTCGTATAAGTCCTGACTCCATGCGGAACACACACCTTGAATCGCCAAGGAACTTCGTGCCTCGACGCATCCAAGCGAGCTTTACGCCACGAGCTTCTACCTGTGCCTGCACATGAAAACTGTGTGGGTGTCAGTACTTAACAGTACTGGTGGAATGGGCTCCTCGCCCACCCATACAAAACTAACACATTCATTTACTTTGTGTAACATAGTCCCTTTATGATTGTCTTTCTACTCTTGCCTTAGGATCGGTTTTAGGACAGACACCTCAGCCTACTTTGTATCTCAAGACCATCCCGTGCTTGCAACAACGTTAACCTATCAAGTCGTGCTTGCCTTTCATCCCGTAATCAAAGATGCAACTACTCGGTAAGACTCTATTTCTATGTGACTGTGCTACAAGTCCATTGTGCCCTGCCTCGCAACTCAGTATGACTTAACCATATCGTCGCCTCGCGGCCCTTGCTACTTTAATCCCCAACTGACCCAAGACTTGTGGGCTAAGTGTCATTCGACTGACTTTGCCTTACGGCATTTCCTGAATTAAACTCAAGATGACTCAAATCTAACTCGTGTAACTTACATACGAACACTTAAGACTCGACGCCACATCTCGTGCCAAAGCACGGGTCCTTACTTAGCCAAACCCTAGGCTCCTGTATCTTGGTGCAGACCGTGCACACATACCTTCTTAACACAACTCGTACCGTGCTTACATTTCCTTAGAATCGACCGACACCGTACATGCGGATTGCCACTAAGCACGCCAACTTATCTATACGAAAGGCCACTGGCACGACAAGCCATCGTAGACATAGCTCGGGTAGACGGCGGGTCTTTCAATGCAAGATAGCTAGCCCCATGGAAAGCCCCCGACTACCCACGTGGTAAAATCTAGCACTGCTATAACGTCTTCCCCCTAGGTCGACTGGCCCCGACGCCCCGGCTTAATACCAGTCGAGGAAGAAATCCTTGTCGACAAGTTGCCCATGACCATGCACCTACGAGACATCTAGACTCACGTAAATGCATGGCCTAATTTATGGTATAACCCGACCCATACTTAGCAACTCGTGCGTCAGAACAATGAGACTCCCAACCGAGGGACCGCCTCATACTATGCAAAACGTGCATTGAAACCATACGATGCAAAACGTGTATCAAAACCATACGATGCAAAACGTGCATCCTAAAAGACTCCCAAAATGTGGGACTGCCTCGACGACAAACGGTTGTGTGTACTTTCCTTTCCTTGAAACCTAGGGAACGACTATTGTATAGCCTTCCTACTTAACTTGAACAAAATATGTTCCTTAAGTGCCATAGACCGTGGCTCGTGCCTTAAACCAACTTACATTCTACGCGACGCTATTGCCCAAGTCATACTTTATATGACGGGCATTGAGATTGCGGGACTGAATAACTTGATAACAGTAGAAAGAGCAGGACAGTGCTTGCTATGACTTCGATAGCCCAGTATTACTTTGTCTAACTTAATCGAGCCTACAACTTAACCTGTAGGACGAGCAAAGGCTATGCCAAGCCTTGCATCGTGGAACCGTGCATGCTTTATCAAGCATTTATGTGGGCGATGCCTATAACTTAGGCTAACTTTTAGCTTGTGGCGAAGACCAACTTTCCTTCTCCCAAGCCACGGAACGAAGGACCGAGTGTCATTTTCAAAGCACACCATGCACCAACTCTAAGTCGACCGTTGTACCTTCCCATATTATAACTCAATTCGACCCGTCGGGATTATTCCCTTAGCTATGTGGATTCATCTCTTTTATTATCAAGCCTAATTGTGCAAGTTGAAAATATACGATTTATTATGTGAATTCTAAGATGAGGCGAGTTTACCGAAACTACCCCACCTGAGCGAGGGGTCGCCTCGACCGAGCGATGTCTCCGAACAAGCCGTTGTAAGGCTATGTCCGAACGCCATCGGCGTTTCGATTCCTCTGATTGACTAAGTGAGACGGAGCACTACAGGTATTGGTATTAGAATACCAATAGGACCAATGTATATTGGTATATGTTTGGATAGGTAAAGGTAATGGTATATGTAATAGACATTGGGTACATCCATGTGTATATAAAGGATAAATTGGTTACAGTAATCCTAGATAGTAGGTAACTAGTAAAGATGTAAGATATATGTATTGATACTTGATAATATTAGCTATTATGGCTAATACCTTCAAGGTATTGACCTTAGAACTAAGGAATTAACTAATAGTTAAGGTATTTGAGATATGGGCTAAGGGTAAGTGCATAGTATCTATAGATGATATATGTGATTTGGGATACCATAGTATATGTGGCTTGTTAAGAATTCATGCATGATATATATGTATATCATATAGTACTATAAGGTATCCTAGAGTATATGGGTCTATGGTTAGAATTATGACTAGCTTAGATAGAGTTGACCCCTTTGACTAACAGTTGACCAAACCCAAGATGTTGACTTAGTTTGACTAAGAGTTGACCAAGGGTTGACTTTTGGCTTAAAGAGGCATAGTATCATGTAGATTGTATTGTACCCTTTAATTATTATATATTGAATATATATTATAACCTGTATTGCTCTAAATAGGACCTTGTGACTCCGGTTCGGACATCTGTATACATCAGTCATTCAGGGTATCTGGCGTGTACATTCTCTGATAGTTCTTTCATTTACTTGGTGATTACTGTATTTTAGTTCTAGTTAGTTCTATTTGATGTCTACTATGATTCTTAGTACGATGGTTCACGGATTGGTATTGTTATTGGATCTTCAGTCATGAGATGTTACCTTAACTCATCGCGATGGTATCCGATACTGTTCTTGTCAGTATTGGATAACATTGGATATTATTGGTATCGAATATTGTTCTCGTTGGTATTGGATAACATTGGATAAATATTGGTTAACATTGTCTAGTAACGTATCATGGTTGGATTCATCGTATCAGTTGGGGCGGGGGTAATACTAGTTAGAAATGTGATCAAGAACTATCGGCAATAGTGTAAATCATCGGCTACTAGCTAAGCATACATTGCACGTATGTTTGAGCTAGCTTTCCTTAGTGTAAATCATTGAATATCCCAGGCCGATCACATATCCAACTGGATATCCAAAACACATTGTCTATTATAGCTTTATACATTCAGTTCACCATCAACATTGTTCAATCTTGATGTAGTGGTTCTTTTCATTTATTTGTTCTCATAGATTTCTGTCTATCTTACCATGTTCATCAATATAACTGTCTATAACTGTTTTATAGTCCTTGTCATTTACTTAGGATTTCTAGATGTGATGTGCTCGTTCCATCTTAACTGGATATTTTGACAAAATATTACAGATGATATAGATGACTGTCCTACTTTCTACGGGGCCTACGAGGGTGGTACGCAGGAGCCTGAGGAGGATCTAGCTCAGTAGAGAGTGCCTAGTATAGTCTAGTATTTATAGTTTTCAGTTTGTATCGGATTGTTTCGAATGTTATTTGAGACTTTATATTAAGGGTATGTTTTTATTTGTGTTGGACATCTAGACTTGTGTGTTGTGATAACTCTACTATTTATTCAGTTTATTCCTTTTATCTGATTCCATGTCGTGCTCTATCTTCCTTAGATTTGTGATTGTGATTATATCGTTGAGATGTTATATTATACCTCCGTGCAAAGATTCTAGGTTATATGATTCAGATTGTTAGTTGATAGATATTGTAGACAACCTATACAGCGTTCTACCGCAGACACTACGGCATAGGCTGGACATACCCATGTTTTCGTTCCCCTAAATAGGGTGCGGGTCGTGACAATATAAAAGAAATAGGTTGGAAGAAATAAAAAATGGAAAAATTGTTTAAGAGTTTGGGAGTATTTGTAGATTCTTAGAAGAATTTTCTAGGCTTTGTTACGAGGTGGTTAGGAATATTTTGAGTTAGTGTAACTACCCCTTTTCTAAAATGAGGGTAATTTTAAACTTTTCTAAAGTTGGTTATGTTAGTTATTAAATAATAGATTTAAATCATGTTAGCGATAAATTGGTGAATTTTTGATTATTTTAATATTATTTAATTTGATGTATTATGATTTTGTTATTTGCTAGTGAAACCTTAGAACTACTTTGCCTAGAGACTAACCATGACCATGGAGACCTAGATAATGTAATTAGATTGGTAATTAGATTCTAATCTAGCTAGGAATCACTTAGAATCTATTTAAGGAATTAAATCAAGGTGATAGTTTGGGCCTTTAGCAAAGGGGCTAGATATTAAAACATAGAAGGGCCTTTGGGCTATTGTAACCCAACCAAACCCTAATCTACCACCCATGGCCAGCCATACCTAGTTTCTCTCCCTATATAGATCATTATTAGCCCCTTTTCTTCCCTCTTACAAAGAAACCCTAATCCTAACCCTAATTCTGTTCTTCCCCAAATTTGCCCCCTTTCATCAAATCAACTCCAAATTCAACCAAACCAATTGCAAACCACTCCCTTTGAGTAGAGGAGGTCTCTATTGGCTAGGTAGGAAGGATTTGAAGCAATTTGACTATTGGATTTGGTGGAACTTTGCAAGAGGATTTTCATTGAGATTCCAACTCCCAATTGGCAAGAGCCTCTAAACCTATTAGATTTCAGTTTTATTATTATAGATGCATTCATTTAGGGTCCCATAGCCCTAGGAATAATTTGGGTTTAATTTGTGTCCATTTGAGGTACGTATCATGGGCGTATCGTTCCATATCGAATACGTATCTCAAGTGTTCGATACAATGCCCCATATAAAGTTTTGATCACCAATTTCTGAATAAATTACATATTTAGATAGCTAATTATATGTAGATTGCAATGGTGTGTGACTGAGTTGGTTTTTGTGCTGTTTGGTGTATCGATTTGGACATAGGGACACACGGTTTATACTGCACGGGTACTATAGCAGTCCCTTGCCTCTGCGAGTCTCGTGTCCCTTCGACATGACACTATTTCACATGCTAGTGACTGGTTTGGGTAGCCCCGTGTCTAACACCTAGCCTAGGAAGTAGGGTTTTATTTGGTTGTGGTTTCGATCTGTGGCATTGGCCACAAATTTGGTCCTGTGCAGTCGAGCACTGCACTTGATGTTCTGTTCACTTGGACATGTTTTGTTTTACACATGTTTGACACATGATAGACATACATGGTTGACACTACTCATTGTCGCACTTGCCTAGCATGGACACTCATTCACCTATTCATTCATCACCTCGACACAAAAACTTGTATTCACATTTCATATTGACACTAGAACATGTATGTAATTCTCTGATACACCTTGTACACTGTCTGAACACTTAACTTTATTTGTCACACAGGTACACATTGTATTGTTGTAGATAATGGACACATTTCCCTCATTCACCTCTGTTGACACACTCTGATTTCATATGACACTCTGATACGTATATGACACTTACACTTGCTCTCATATTCACTGCTCACTCATGTTCACATGACACCACTTGACACTCTGTCACATTGCTGCATGGCACTTAACACTCTGTCATATTGTTGCACGACACTTGACACTCTGTGACACCACTTGACACATTGTCCACTTGTTCTGATACTTTAAAACACACTTGCATTTACTTTACACTGACACTACTTCACTGAACACACATGTCTGACACTCTGACACACTACTTGGTATCACACACATATTGTTGCACTTGACACATGCTTGACACATTGACCAACTGCCATACCTTATCTACATGTGTCAAAGCCACTGCACTTTACCTAGCCTTTATTTCATTGCAATACCTGTTTGCATGTTGTCCCTTAGATTGGTCCAGTTTTTTATTTAGTTAAGTTCTCTTTGTGTTGAGTTCAGTCATGTTTGATCGAACTTTATAGGCAATGTTCACTTGAGAATCCAAGTAATCATGCTGTCTAACCCATCTATTATTGTCCTATATTATAGAGATTGCATACATTGCATCACTGCCCTGTAGCATTAACCTTGCATGCATTCTCAGTTTAGCTACTTGACCTGTACTCTATCACTAATCCCATGTCCTGCATGCATCAGAGGCTTCATATGACATACTGTACTGCACCCTAGCTTGCATTCAGTCCTTGACACCTGTATTTCACATCACCTGTCCCTGACATATACTTAATTGCATACTTCTCATGTATCTAAACAGTAGCTACTATACTACACTCTGATACTCCTTTGCACTTTCCATTCTTCACTGCCTTCACTCATTTATTTATTCCTGCACTAAGTTCAGCCCTTGCTTGTATTAATTATTCAGTCTTTGATAACATATCTAACTCAGTCCTTTGATTCTATGGTTCAGTCCCATTTATATATTGTACAATCCATGTTTTCTTGTCCATTCTTGTGATGTTGTTCAGCCTTTGATGTTAATGTATCAGTCATTTTATTTATGATTAGATATTCTAGTTATGTTCAGTCCTAGGATGCATTACCCTGAGTTTAGTTTCATTATAGTTCATTGCCCTATATTGCCTACTTTATTACCTTGTTCAATCCATATTTGGTGTTCAGTCCTATTTTAATCATGTATTAGTTCACACTATAAAGAGAGGGGATTGCATCAATAATTAGTTGATGTATCAGTCACTGCATGTCTATTTTCTTATTTTGAGTCAATCCCTATTTTACTATTAATTTCAATCTTATTATCTTCTTGTCTTGGCATTTAGTATTCGAATTCAGTCACCTCCTATGTGTCAGTCTTGAATGTTCTGTTCAACTAGTTAATATGGGGGAGAGTCATGGCTCAAGATTGGTTGATACTTGAGTTTCATCCCAGTTCCTTTGACTATTAGTCATGGTTGAGTTATCCTTCATGTATACTCTACATGTCAGTCATATACATTATATATATATATATATATATATATATATATATATATATATATATATATATATATATATATATATATATATATATATAATAAATAAAAAATATATATATATATAAAAATATATATATATATATATATATATATATATATTTATTATATATATATATATATTTTTTATTTATTATATATATATATATATATATATATATATATATATATATATATATATATATATATATATATATGATAGTAGTTGATAAAGAGTTTGGCTATGTATCCCATGAGTTATAATATAGGGATGTAGTACATATATATGCATATATGTTTGAACTATCACTACCAAATTACAGTATTTTAGCGACGGCCATTTAGCGACGGAAATCTTCCGTCGCTATTACCGTCGGATCACCGACGGATTTGTGACGAAATACCGACGGAAAGCAGTGGACAATTTTTTTTATTTTTTTATGTCCATATCCGTCGCTACGCCGTCGAGAGGTCGTCGGCCAAGTAGCGACGGTTTTATATCCGTCGCTAGAACGTCGCATATTTTGGCGGCAAAAGCCTAAAATATTGGCGCGAGATTTGACTGACGACTTAGCGACGGAATAATCCGTCGCTACTCTGGCACGAGATTTACTGACTACTTAGCGACGAAATAATCCGTCGCTACTCCGTCGCTAATTTCTGTACCCTAACTTAAATTGAACCGACTGGGGGGAAATTTTCATTCCCCCCTAAAACACTCTCTCTCTTCCCTCTTCCTCTCTCCGACGATCTCGCTCTCTCCGTCCGGTGATCTCCCTCTCTCTCTCTAAGGTATGCTCTCTCTCCCTCCCCTCTCTCTCTCTCTATCTCCCTCTCTCTATCTCTCTCTTTTACGATTTGGGGGGTTGGGGGACTGTCGTAGTGGTCGGAGAGGGTGTGCGACAGGGGGGTTTCGGGTACGGGGTGGGGTGGTCGGGACAAGGGGTTGGAGTGGGGTGGTCGGGGGCAGGGGGTCGGGGAGGGGGGTCGGGCAGGGGTGGGGGGGTGGTCTGGGCAGGGGTGGGTTCGGGTAGGGGGTGGGGTGGTCGGGGTAAGGGTGGGGTGGGAGAGGGGGCAGGGGGGGTCGGGAGGGGGTCGGGCAGGGGTGGGGGGGTGGTCTGGGCAGGGGGGGGGGAGAGGGGGTCGGGCAGGGGTTGGGGGAGGGTCGGGCAGGGGTTGGGGGGGTCGGAGCAGGGGGGGCAGGGGGGGTGGGAAAGGGGGTCGGGCAGGGGTTGGGGGGGTCGGGCAGGGATTGTGGGGGGGGGTCGGGGCAGGGGGGGCAGGGGGGTGGGAGAGGGGGTCGGGCAGGGGTTGGGGGGGGGTCGGGGGGGGGTCGGGCAGGGGGTTGAGGGGGGGTCGGGGTAGGGGGGGCGTAGGAGGGACCTCTGGAGTCCCCGCGCAGGAGTCCTCCTCCTCCTCTCCCATAGACACACACACACACGGACACACACACACACACGGACACACACACACACGGACACACACACAGACACACACACACACGGACACACACACACAGACACACACACACATGGACACACACACACACACACGGACACACACGGACACAGACACACGGATACACACACACACAGACATATATATATATATATATATATATATATATATATATATATAGGCATAATTTTAAGTAATTTATTAATAATATATATATATATATACACAGACACACGTCGTGAAGTCTAGTATATATATTTGATTAGCTAAGGTAGAAGTTTAGCCTAATTAAGGTTAGTTTTGACAGAGTTGACTTGGACTCCTAATTTGACCTAGAACTAGCCTAGTTGACCTATTTGTATTTCGATTGATATCATATGAATAGTTTGCCTAAGATTTGATTGGGTTGGTTTTAATGTGTGGGTAAATTAGTTTACCTTATTTTAGAGTATGACTACGTAGCTAGTGTGTAGAGTAGTATATGGTTACTAGATCCTAGTGTAGAGTAGTATGTAGAGGAGTATGGCTACTAGTGATATATAGATATGTAGGTCCATGTGTATCTGTATCAGACTATCGCTATCGGTATCGAACTATCGCTATCGGTATCGGACTATCGCTATCGGTATCGAACTATCGGTATCTATCGAACTATCGGTATCGGACTATCGCTATCGGTATCGGACTATCGCTATCAGTATCGACCGTATATACTTAGTATCGGGCGTAGCGGATTAGTATCGATCAGTATATAGGTTTGGGTTAAGATCAAGGTTCAAAGTATCGGTATCGGAATAGTAGGCCGAATAGGAGGCCGAGATAGTCGAATGAGAAGAAGGGAAGAAGGGAGGAGCAGATGGGTCCAGAGCCATGGTGGAGGAGGAGAAGTAACATGAGAGCAGTTTCCGCCGTAACATCTCCTGGCTCTGCTGGCAACTGAAGTCCAGATGCTACAAAGGACGATCCTTCGCTGAAATCGACTACAACACCCATCAGTTCAAGTTCATTCCTATATGAGTAGATTCCAATGCCATAGAAGCCATCAGTTTGTTGACCTTCCTCTATGGCATTGGAATATACTCATATAGGAATGAACTTGAACTGATGGGTGTTGTAGTCGATTTCAGCGAAGGATCGTCCTTTGTAGCATCTGGACTTCAGTTGCCAGCAGAGCCAGGAGATGTTACGGCGGAAACTGCTCTCATGTTACTTCTCCTCCTCCACCATGGCTCTGGACCCATCTGCTCCTCCTTCCTTCCCTTCTTCTCATTCGACTATCTCGGCCTCCTATTCGGCCTACTATTCCGATATACGTTTGATACGGTCTACCTAACCTATATACTGATACTAATCTGATACTCTCTGATATTAAGTACATCCGGCTTACTAGCTAGCGGATCCACCAGTTACATGATTATATACTAATTATGTTAGATTGTGATACTAAGTAGCCTCGTCGTAGGCCTAGCGTGTTATCCACAAGTTTAGTTTTTCTTACGATATGAGTATCGGTATCGGGCTATTAATTCTTATGTTTAGTTTGTCTTACGATACAGATATTCACATCAAATCGAGCATGAATCGTTACTTTGTTGATCGTACATGGATGTACAAACGACAACACGAGAGCAGAATTGGTGTGAGTGACGATTTTCAGGCAGGTGTGGAAGTATTTCTTAAGTATGCCATGAGCAAAACTCAGTACATGGACGATAACAAAATCAAGTGTCCATGTGTTAATTGTCACAATAGACGTTTCGAAGAAGTGATGACTGTGAGAGATCATTTGACCCGTAAGGGTTTCGTACGTGATTACGGCCTGTGGTCATCGCAAGGTGAATTATATTCAGAAAGACTGGCTGCAGAAGCTGGTACTTATGCTTTTGATGATAATGCTGCAACGGATGTCCTCGAAGACGACGGATGCTCTGTGGATTATGGAGACATGCAGAACCTTGCACGAGATATGGTGTATGCTGCGGCAGGGCCTAATTTTGATCCGGAGGATCCTAATCCCGAGGCAAAGGAGTTCTATGATATGTTTAAGGACGCAGATACTCCTCTATATCCTGGTTGTGAGACTCATTCCGCACTGTCAGTGACGATGCGGTTGTTGAACATAAAGTCTGATTTTAACTTGCCACAAGCTTGCAATGATCGGATCACACAATTAACTAATGAGGTGTTACCGAAGGAATCAAAAGAGCTCCCAAGAAACTTCTACAAGTCAAAGATGATGGTCCAACGACTGGGACTGGGGTACGAGAAGATAGATTGCCGTCGCAACGGATGCATATTGTATTACAAAGAGAATTGCGTATTAGAAAGTTGTTGGTTCTGTAATGCGGATCGTTACAAGACAGTACAGGGAAAAGGAAAGTCAACTAGAAAATGACGTCCTTACAAGTATATGCATTACTTGTCGATCACGAAACGCTTACAGAGGATGTATATGTCTCTGAATACAGCAGAACACATGACGTGGCACAGTGAAGATCGCATAAAGGACGAAGGAGAATTGTCACATCCTTCGGATGGGGAGGCGTGGAAATATTTTGATTTGTGTCATCCAGATTTTGTTGCAGAGCCTAGAAATGTACGCCTGGCGCTATGTTCTGATGGCTTCGCCCCTTTCGGACAGTCGGGATCTCAATACTCATACTGGCCGGTCATTCTTACCCCTTACAATCTGCCACCATGGATGTGTATGAAGACTCCTTATATGTTCTTGACAGCTATCATACCCGGTCCCAAAAATCCGACAAAGAACATCGATATATATTTACAGCCGTTGGTGGATGAGCTGAAACAGTTGTGGGAGATCGGCGTCACGACCTATGATATTTCCAGAAAACAAAACTTTCAGATGAGAGCTTCACTCATGTGAACAATCAATGATTTTCCAGCATACGGTATGCTGTCGGGATGGAGTACGCACGGCAACATATCTTGTCCGATATGTATGGAAAATAGTAACATATGATACAACTTGAGGAGAAGATTGTCTTAACAATTTACAAGTTAGAGAAAATATTTCTACCGGGTTTCTTCGACAGTATGGAGCATCTACCGATTCATCTAGCATACGAAGCCCGTGTCGGTGCATCTGTTCATTATCGATGGATGTACCCCTTTGAAAGGTAAATAAAAATCGATATAATTTAAGTGGATTTTATAATTCATTGTTAATTCTTAAGATAATTTGTCTCTTTAGGTATCTACATCATCTAAAGAAGAAAGTTGGCAACAAGGCTCATATAGAGGCTTCGATATGCGAAGCATATCTTATCGAGGAGGTGTCAAACTTTTGCTCCATTTATTTCGATACTCATGTTGAGACAAATCGAAATAGACCTCAAAGGAATGACGAATACGTTGAGGAAGGAGGTATATTCAATTTAAGGGGCAAGCCTATTGGGGCTAGTAAGAAACGGTGGTTGAGTGACGATGAGTATGATGCCGCTCACCGATATGTCTTGTTAAATTGTGACATACAAGAAGTGAGAGATTTGGAAAAGTAAGTGACTACACCTCGTTATAATCTCTAATTTGGTGAGGTAAGTGACTACACTAATTTTTATTCTCTCTAACAGTGTATTTAGAGATGAAGTCAAAATAAGGACACCCGATATTACCGATGAGGGACTTCAAACAGAGGTTGATTTTACCTTTCCGTCATGGTTTCGAGATTACGTAAGTAACTGAGATAATATGTTATGTGGCTACCATTTAAATATATATATGCAACTAAAACATTTAAAGTTTACAGGTTTTATTAGCTGAACCAAGTACACTCACAAATGAGAGCATTCGTTATTTGTCATTGGGACCGAAGAAGCATGCAAAGACTTGGCCCGGCTATGTCGTTAATGGCTTCAAGTTTAAGACAACTCAACATCCTATAAATGCCGAATTTCTCAATGACGGCTTCAGTACGAAGGATTCTGGTGTTTGCATAAGAGGCACAATCTATGACGACGAGCCGGACTTTGACTATTATGGAGTGCTTCGGGATATTGTAGAATTACAATATAGTGCCCCATTTGATATGCATATTGTTATGTTCAAATGTGAGTGGTTCGATACGACACCAAATATCGGTTGGAGAATCGATAAACAATTTGGATTCGTCGATATAAATCATCGCAGGAGGTATAGAGGGTCCGACACGTTTGCGATAGCAAGTCAGGCTGTTCAAGTCTACTATACAAGCTACCCAAGGCGTCGTAGAGATCGCTTTGACTGGTGGGCAGTATGCAAGATTAAATCTAGAAATACATTCAACGTTGGAGACCCAGCATACCAAGAGGACCAGATCGAAAAGCCCCAATACTTGGGACAACAGTCTTGTGACATGGATGTTGAATTAGAGGTTGATATACCTCTTGCTGATGAAAATAGAGGGGAGGAAGAGGTTGATATACAAGACTTAGATGTCAACCAGGGGAGAAAGAGGCATCTTGTCCCAAGTATTGAGACTGAAGAAGAAGAAGAAGAAGAAGAAGAAGAAGAAGAAGAAGAAGAAGAAGAAGAAGAACTTTATGAGGATGAGGATGAGGATACAGATGAATTCGACGATGAGGATGATGATGATGATGAGGCCGAGGCCGAGGAAGAGGACGATGACGATGATTAAATATCGCTATATTTTAGTTGTATCTTGAAGCACCCAATATCTAGTCTCGAATCCTAAATTATCCTATTACATTTGGATTTACAATTACAAGTCTAGTGGAACACAAGATGCCCTTTCATCAAAAGTTACAAGAATTGTACTTTGTTGTATTGGTGCGTGATTTTATCAGATTTTGTGTATCTAGCTTTTATTCGTACTTTACTTCTGATTGTAATATTTATTTCAGTTTGGAATATTTGCGTATTATTGTATGAGTTTCTTTTTGCAGATGGCACTCCTAGGCCTACTCGTCTGGGCGGCACTCATCGCCCTGCTGCTGGTATGGATATGTTTAGTTTTATATTCATTTATAAATCTATGTTGTTGGTATTTTGTTTATGTGTTCTATTTACAGGGCATGGTTGCGAGCACCCGTACTGGTGGTGCTGGCCGTGGTCGTGGCGGTGGCGGCGGTGGCGGCGGTGGTGGTGGTGGTGGTGGTCGTGGGCGTGGGCGTGGGCGTGGTGGTAGCAGTCGTGGTCGCCAGCCGCATTCCTCGGATGTGACCTCCGATCCCGACTTGGAGAGCCCGGACACAGGCTCTTCCCGCCGTCATTCTTCCTCGGTGCCACCGACATCGTCGTCGAGGCCTGTGACTCCATCCGCTAGCGGATCCGTTCCGCCACCGGATGTACCAGCGGATGCAGCAGCAGATGCAGCAGGGGGCCCAGCAGTTACTGCAGGGTGGGCCTCGGAGTACCCCGGGATTCAGTTTCATCCTGTTACCGGGGAGTACGTGCGTGGACCCGCGGATCCTCCGACGCCACCAGAGAGGCTGGTGGGCGAGTTCCGACGAGAGCTATGGCCCGCTGGTGAATCGTAAGTAAAATTAAGTTAATTTATTAAATTTGTTTCATTTATTCAAGTTAATAATCCAGTCGTTGCTTCTTTATAGGTTTTTCCCGTGGGATGCTGCCCGAATTCTAGGGCGCATTATCCGGGATAACTACCATGGCCCCTACCTCAAATTTTCTGAGGTGCCTCAGGACATGAAGTACGTCTGGCTCGACGAGATGAGGGTATAAATCCGTCGGTGAATTATTAATTATTCTTTAAATCATTAAATTTTTTATTACGTGATATTTGATTTTGTATGTCAGAGGACGTTCTGGTGGCCCCCCCATCGCGAGGAGGCGATCCGCAGGACCTACAAAGCCGCCGCCGGGAAGAAGATACGGGATGCGGTGTACGACCTTCGTACGGCACATACGAGGAAGGACTGGATCCGGGCGGAGTACTATGAGCAGATGTTGGAGAAGATGGATACTCCGCAGTTCAAGCTGAAATCGGAGAAAGCTAAGGCTAATCGACAGGTCGCGGGTCTGCATACGGGAGGATCAAGGCCCCACGCATCGACGCATGCAGATTTGGTGAGATAGCGCAAATTCAAATTTATTCTATTATTTAATTTCGTACTGTTAATATACGAAGTTAATTAAATTTTACGTATGCAGGCCCAACGGGCGGTGAAGCAGGGGAAAGAGGCGGAGACGGTCACCGCTCACGATGTATTCGTGCATACGCACAAGAGGCGGAAGGACGGAAGCTTCGTCGATGCGAGGGCCGAGGAGACTGATGTAAGTACTTACGTTTATGAGATTTATGTTAGAAATATAATTATTGTTAAGTTAATTAGATAAACTTAGGATTCAGACTATAACTTAGGGAAACATAGGATTTAGATTATAACTTAGGAAAACTTATAGTATAAACACATTCATTGGATAGGCTGCGTATCGTGAGGCACTTAGTCGGCTTGAGATCGAGCCCCCTTCCGAGAATGTCGGCGAAACGATGCCCACCCAGACGCACTCTTCTATTGTCGCTCGCTACGACAACGTATTCGTAGAATCCGTCGGCGGCGTTAGGAAAGGGCGCGTCTACGGCTTAGGTTCCATGGCGCCCTCGTTGCAGCCGTCCCCGAGATATCCACCGCCTCCGCCTCCCCCCGCGCCCCCGGTTGACGATGTGAGGGCGCAGCTTGCGACTCTGACCTCCGCGGTGTCAGATTTGCGGGCGATAGTGTTGGGGCGCTATCCGTCTGCTCCCGGTCCGTCTGCTCCCGGTCCGTCTACTGCTGCTGCCGGTGCTTCGGATCGACCTGGTCCTTCTTCTCTCGGACGGCTTTCGTTTAACCGCTCTGCGGATGCCCGCATCGTATCAGATAACACCGTCTTGACGCTCCTTGACATGATGTCGCCAGAGCAGCTACGTGCGCTTCCAGACCATGTCTTGTCCCAAGTGCTGGCACACACGGTGGAGGAGTACATACGCAAAGCGGATGCGGCGGCACGAGCACGAGACGATCCAACGGACGGGGTTTGATTTTGTTTATGTTGTTGGTTTTGTAGACATTTGGATACATTGTATGTTCGGATATTTTTTTTATGTTTGGATAATTTAATGTTGGATATTGGATATATTGTGTTGGTAATATTTTGTTGGATATTGGATACGTTGGATATTGGTGTTGGATATGGATATTTTGCATATGAATATATGGTGTTGGATATTGGATACGTTGGATATTCGTGTTGGATATGGATATATGGTGTTGTATATGGATATTTTGCATGTTTGATATTGTGTTGGATGTGTTGTATAAACAGGAAAGAGTCTGTTTGCAGTATTTTTTTTCAAAAATTAGCAGTTAGCGACGGACTGGCGACCACTCAGCGACGGATAGTCCGTCGCTAACTGAAGAAACTGAGGTTAGCGACGGAGTGGCGACGTAAAATCCTTCGCTACCTGGAGCATTTCAATAAAGCAACGGATTGGCGACGGACGATCCGTCGACCTGATGCTGTTTGATGTCCAGAAATTTTAGCTTTCGCGACGGATTGGCGACTAACTTTCGGCGGACTGGCGACAAAGTCCCGACGGACTATCCGTCGCTAACTGGAGAAACTGAGGTTAGCGACGGAGTGGCGACGTAAAATCCGTCGCTACCTGGAGCATTTCAATAAAGCGACGGATTGGCGACGGACGATCTGTCGACCTGATGCTGTTTGATGTCCAAAAATTTTAGCTTTCGCGACGGATTGGCGACTAACTTACGGCGGACTGGCGACAAAGTCCCGACGGACTATCCGTCGCTAACTGGAGAAACTGAGGTTAGCGACGGAGTGGCGACGTAAAATCCGTCGCTACCTGGAGCATTTCAATAAAGCGACGGATTGGCGACGGACGATCCGTCGAACTGATGCTGTTTGATGTCCATAAATTTTAGCTTTCGCGACGGATTGGCGACTAACTTACGGCGGACTGGCGACAAAGTCCCGACGGACTATCCGTCGCTAACTGTAGGAATTTAATGTATCGACGGATTGGCGACGTAATATCCGTCGCTACCTGGAGAATTTTACATTGAGCGACGGTTTAGCGACGGAATGTCCGTCGGTAATTGGGTATCAGAAAATCTCTGATACGCTTTTGCCGACAAATTTACGACGGATTAGCGACGGATATTGGGTATCAGAAAATCACTGATACGGTTTTGCCGACTCTTTAGCGACGGAGTTTTTCGTCGCTAACCCTATATCCTGATACATGTTTTGACGAAAGCTAGTCGGTAATCCGTCGCTATATATATTTAAATGCGCCGACGGTATTTCGTCGCTAAGTCGTCGCTGAGCGACGGAAGTAGCGACGGATATGTTTTTGCGACGAGGTTATTCCCGACGGCTGTTTTACCAAAATATCCGTCGGTATTTATTTTTGGCGACGGACTACCGACGGATAAGGCCGTCGATAAATCCATGTATTTTGGTAGTGTATAATTAAGTTAAGGTATTGATACCATTACTCCCTATCTAAATTATGAGTTAGAACTTAGTGAATAGTCCCAATACCCAATATTTAGAGTAAATAAACCAAGTTTGACCCAAGTTTTACTTAGTTGACTAAGAGGGTTGACCAAAGTTGACTTTAGAGTTGACTTGGACTTAGATTGACCTAGTATCGTGTAGATTGTATTGTACACTTCAATTGTTATATCATTTGAACTCTTTATAACATGTATTGCTCTAAATAGGACTCTGTGACTCTAGTTTGGACACCTATACATATCAGTTACTCAAGGTATCAGGCGAGTACATTCTCTGATCGTTTTTATTCATGATAGTATCTATATTGCCTGCTTTAGACTACTTTACTTGATTCTGACACGTCGTTAACACGAATTGGTACTATATGGATCTTTTCATGAGATGTTATCCCCTCATCGGGTGCATCGGGTATCTCATGTTCATGTACTTTACCATGTGCATCATGTACTCCTTGTACTCGTATTTCATCATGTACACACATGTGCTCTCATGTACTCTCATGTGCTCCATGTAAACTAACAATGATGTACGTAATGTAACTTGACAAGATCTTTGTGTATTGATTGGGGTAGGGGTGAGTAGAAGTGGTTATGTGATTAATTTCCCAAGTAGTGTAAAACTGTGCATGTCTATTATACCCTCACGTATAATAGAGTTACCATAGAATAAACATGTGCAAACCTAAACGGATTACATAACCATCTTGTGCTCTAAATCACTTACATTTACTTACAGTTCTTATTTTCTATACAACTTTCCTGTACTCAGATTTGTCTATTTTCACTTTCCATGTACATCTCTTACAGCGTTTCATGTATTATGCTACTGCTCGTCTATATTTTCTACCATGCTTTGGAACTACTTTCAGAGATATGTGCTCGTTCCCGTCCTGACAGGATAACGTTTAAATTTTTACAGATAACTCGGAGGATTACAGCTACCCTAGAGGAGACATCAGTAGAGCTTTGAGTAGATTGTTTGGTTATTGTCTAGTTGTTGTTTTCAGTTATTTCTTGAGTTGTATTTATTTCATACTCTGTGGGTGTGGTGATATTAATACTTAAACTTCTTCAAATCTGGTTTTGTATTAAATATTATGATCCTTCTATCTATTCCATTTTGTGCTGATTATCTCTCCTAGATATTTTGTGATTGAATTGTATCCTTTTGAGATTGTCCTCCGTTTGACGCGTATGTTATATTGTGTTTAGTTGTGATTGAGACCTAGGACTACGTTCTACCGCTGACACTGCGACGTAGGCTGGACGTACCCACGATCTCGTGCCCCTTCACCGGATGTGGGTCGTGATAGTTAGTTACAAAATTAGTTAGGGCAGTTAGCCAAGGAGATTAAGATTGTAAGAGGGGGACCTCCTAGGTCCTCTAATTAATAATTACTAATTAGAATATTCCTCCCATGATAGGCTAATCTCCTTTGGAATTACTAAAATGCCACCCCTTCCTAAATGGCAAATTACCTTTCCCTCTCCATTAATTACAAAAATGCCCATCTTATTTATAATAATAATTCCTAATAATCTAGAAAATTAAATTCAGAAAATTAGCATAAGAATAGGAAATTCGGGAACAGCGGGGTTATATATCTATCAAACTTAGAAAAAAGTTGTCCTCGAAATTTAAGAAATGACACGATTTGACCTGATCGGAAACCAAGGTTTAAGCATGGTCAAGAATCGTAAAAATAATCGTCTAGGCACGATCAATGACGCAATTTGGCACGACTAAGAATATTCAATACCTAATTTGAAATAACATGATTTGGCACGATATAAGCATAATCAAGAGCGGGTTCAAGTCAAGAGTATGATCAAAACTATTTAGGTACGATCAAGAATAGAATCAAAACCTAAGCAAGATCATTAATATATAAAAATACAGAAATGATATGATTTGGCATGACTAAGAATAATCAAATATAGAAACCTAAAAATGGTAAGAGTTGGCACAAAAAAATAAATCTAGACATGATCAAAAATCAAAATTTAGACGTGATCAAGAATTAAAACGATATCAAAACACGAACAAAATTACTTAGGCACAATTAAGGATCAAAATATAGTTATGATCAAGTCACCTAGTCATGCAAAGTTATCTTGGCACGATTAAAATTAAAATTATCTAGGCACGATCAAGGAGAGAATCGAAATCTAGTCACGATCAATATAAATATAAGCACAACTTAAAAATTAACCAAAGTCGTCTAGGCCCGATAATGAATGTAAAAAATATCATATAATCACGATCAAAAGTGAAATCGAAATCTATTAATATGTTTTCATTAAAATCGAATAATGACGACTACAAGGATAGGAAGAAAATTAAATCACTATTACAAGGATAGAAAAGTCAAACGATGATTACAAGATAGGGTATGGAGGGAGGAAAAGAAACTATAAGATAATCATCTCACTAACAACGCACTCATGCAGATTCAATCTTTCAAACTCGTTGGGCCAGCTAATACTCACTACTCCAAGGAAACCCATGGAGAACTAAGGCAACTACCCAAGCTCTATAACTAATTCTATTCCAAACCAGAAGGAATATATCAAAAATTGACTAAATACAATTTAGATCCATCCATCAATTTATTCCAAATATGTATCTTAGGCAACCAAACTGTTTCCAAGATATTGAATTCAATTATCAACCAATCTTCCAAACCTGACTACATCAAGGTCATAATCAATTGGCGACTAATACTTTATTAGCAAATCCTTAAAAAAAATTATTGAGTCAATCCATGATCTACATATCGAAAATTTCTCAAACGATCAAATCAAAATTTTAATCTCTCACCATGCATCTATCAACCATACTCTCAATAGCAATCTCAAAAATATCGTCAAATCTCAATCAGGTAGAAAATCATTCTTACCATAACTAGCTACCAACAAATCAAACATGAATCTATCTCACTGATCAAAATATGGTCCCCAATGTTTTATAACCTTTCAACAAAATTTTCAAAATCAATTGCTTTTTAACTTTAATCATTACTCAACTAGCCTGCTTAATTTTCACATACTTTAATTCCTATGCACGCTCAATGGCCAAGCCTTAATTCTTCATCCGTTATTTTGATATGACTATTCTCTTCCTAGAACCTTTTATTTCTTCCTGAACTAATCCTTCTATAGACATCATATCCACCCTTTCTTTGTATAATAGTCATCTAATCTTAAAAATTTAATCCCTCTGAGTGCCCCTTAATTTCGATCCTTATATTCTCATGTTTCTATACTATTCCAAAATAATGTTCCCAAATTCACTCCTTCTGTGGGATAACTTTATTAAATCCTAGACTCCCTCACGTATGGCTTCCTCTTTCTTTTCATGTAACTCATATCCTTGCTTTTAATCATAAAACTCAAAATAATTATATTCTTTTATTTGTCCGAATCCGACACCTAGGCACTAGTAAGCACCTCCAACAGTTCTATCATCTTTCTCTTGAATAAGTCATAAGCTCCAAAGTTTATAAATCTCTCAAACTTATTACCAAACATGCTTACCCATGGTCCTATTCTGCTTCCTTTCTATCTTTAGCTATCTAACCTCCTTAAAAAAATGGTCCCAATGAGCTAGGTAACTATTTATATTTATATAGCTATCAACTAAATATCATCCACAACATGTATATTATATATATATATATATATATATATATATATATATATATATATATATTTTAGGGCTAATAGGTATTTGAAATGGTCCAAATGAACTCTAGAAAAAATTAAGTATAAATTCTATAGGAATCCTTATTCCTATTGGCTATGATATTAGAAGTGATTTCTGAGAAATGAATCAATTGCTAGGAATAGAATCTTCAAGTTAGGACGAAATCAAACAGATTAAAATAGTTATGATATGGTTTCTCAATGGTGATAAGAGGCCAAACAATGTAATCTAGGACATGAATATAGTCTTAGTAGTATCCGAAAAGCATACATATCCGAAATCACTTTACCTAGAATTCATGGCCCGCCAGTGTACATCTGGCTGCAGTGAACACTTGGTTCCATGAATTAAAGAATGACAGGTATCACATAGTCTCTCTACTCTACCCATTTTCAAATGATATTAACAGAACAACTCAAGTGATCAAAACATGATACATCCAGGACACAATCTCATTAATATTCGAATAACTATACATACCTGAAATCACTTTAACTTAGAGACCATGTGTCACCACCACATTTCCATGTAGGGCTATTTTTGACCGAATTAAATTTGCCATTAGTGTGCCATTATTTGTAGCCATATGGCTAGGAAGTATTTTTAGAAACTAAACCCATTAGTCATGCCATGACTAGGCATATAAACTATGCATTAAGCCCATTAGCTAATTAATTATCATGGAGGGAATATTCATTAGTAATCCCTTTCCAATGAGCAACTCCTAGAAGCTTCTAGAACCTTCCATTCCAAACTAACTCAATTTTTCTATACATATATTAGAAGAGGGAGGAAGAAAGAGAGAGAGAGAGAGAGAGAGAGAGAGAGAGAGAGAGAGAGAGAGAGAGAAAGACAGAGAGGTGGCCCATTTCTTCCTTTCCACTATTTCTTCTCCACAAAAACCCTAACTTGTTATCTAACTAAAACCCCTTTATTTTTTACTATCCTTCTTCATTTTCAAGCCCAAACCATGGTGATTCTCTAGGAGGAGCTCAAAGTTCCAAGGATAGAGCAAAATACTTTCTCCCCAAGCCATTTCTCCTTGCTTGGATCTCCACTAGAGCCAATCTCTAGTAGGTATTGATCATATTCCTCAATTCTATGTTCATTTGCTCAATAGAAATTATAGGTGACCATCAATTGTTTGGGTTTATGTCTCTATTAGATTTTTGATTCCTAATTGGTTGTTTATGTTTCAAATTTATAATAAATGTAAAAGGAATCAGGCAGATTATGTTTGTATAGGTTCTTTATATATAATTTGGGTATAGAAGTGTACAAGTGGGAGAGCTTATATGTGCACTTGTGGGTTGTAAGTGTTTAGTGTCTGTACCAGAGTACAGGAGTGGTGTCCTGTGATAGGAAGGGTGTGTTTCCAAATAGAACAAAATTTGGGCATAGTAGGGGTGTTTGTGTGGTGTTGTAGAACAGATATGTGGGTACACATATATACATGAACGTATCTGGCATGGGTAATCAATGTGCAACAGAGTGCAGTATAAAAAATGGTTACAATATAGGAATTGAGTCACTGCAGCAGAGTGTTTCCAGTGCCAAGTGTATAAAGTGTAATATGTATTGTGTGTTGCAGGGGACTGATCATGTGCCTTCTGTAGGTAAGTATCAGCGTGGGGTATCCTAATGTGAAATGATGCATCTTGAGTGAGTGTGTAAACTACAATTTTTTTGTGTGTTTGTGTAGTTAGCAGCAATCCTAGCTGAGGTAGAGTAGGTAGAGGAATTATATATGCACGACAGTAGTAGTAGTAATAGGTTGAGGATTCTAGTGTATGTATGTGAGTGTGTAGTGTAAATGTGTATAAGTGACTAGGGCAGTAGGTTTCATGTGTGTACAGGTGAGGGATATACAATCCTGTAGTAGACTAAGCAAGAGAAGCTTTGAGTAGTAAGAGGGGTAGACTACATGAGAGGGGGAGAGTGTTGCTTGTGTTGCCTACAGGATTTGGGTCTTCAGGAATTAAAATCTGTAGTAGCAGATACTGCAACAGATATTTAGGTGAAGGTCAGCAGATAGGAAGAGGGAAATATTTTTATATGTATACATATCACTGCAGGTGTGTGGTGGAGTATCAGGCTGTAGTAGAGTTGGCAGGGAGCTGCAGTTATGCACTATATAGACTGCCGGAGTAAACTCTAAAGGTAGTTGGAAGTAGTAGATGTAGTATCAACTATATAGTAGCAACAGTATGCTACAGTCCCTGTAGACAGCAGGACAGCAATACAGCTTCATGACTTATGTACAATATGAGGAGAGTACAAAGAGGTTCTGCAGCAGTTTGCAATACCAGGCAGCACAGGGTGATAGTAGCAACAAATGCATGAGACTTGGTATAGGGAATTTCCTAGCAATGTACAGGTATGAACTGTAGGTAGTGTGTTGGTATACATGTGTAGGATTATGTCTGAGTATGTGTAGCAATGTACGGAGACTAGGTATAGTAGTGCTAGTATCTATGTATGTGTGTATATATATGGTAGTTAAGAAAAGGGAATTAGAAATAACAGAAGAAAAAATAAAATTCTATACGACATTGTACAATCAGACAGAGTACAAAGTAGCCTTCCCAAACATCATATGCAAGCGTATAGTGATGGATGCGGGGAATAACATGCTTAGAAAGGAAGTGGATATGGCAGAGATTGAGCTGATCATAAGAGAGGCAGATTCGAATAAATCCTCGGGGCCTGATGGTTTCAATGTGGCATTCTTCAAACATCACTGGTGCCAACTAAAACATCAGGTTCTTCAAGCGGTACAGGAATTCTTCAGGACTGGCCGACTCTTGAAAGAAATTAACAACACATTCCTGTCATTGATCCTGAAGAAGGATGGTGCTAATATGCTGAGTGACTTTGGACCGATTGCCTGCTGTAACTTCGTATATAAAATTATAACTCATCTTATGTGTTATAGAATACAGGAGATCATGCAGGGGTTAATCTCGGAGAATCAGTCCACGTTCATCAAAGGGAGATCAATTTCGGAAAATTGTTTGCTAGCACATGAGCTCATTCGTGAGTCCAACAAGACAGGGGATAAGAAATATTGTTTTAAACTTGGTATCAGGAAGGCGTACGATATGGTTAACAGAGACTTTGTGTGCCACATACTGCTTAGCATGGGATTTGATCAGTAGTGGGTGGCTCGAATCAGAGAATGTATTACTTCTCCAACATTCTCAGTCATGATCAAGGGCCAGCCATGTGGTAACTTTGGCAATAATCATGGACTACGACAAGGTGATCCGCTGTCCCCATATCTCTTCACTATCATAATGGAGTATTTTTCCTGCTTAATGGAAATAGCTGTGCACTAAAAAAAAATTACCCCCATATACCGCCAGGTATCCCCGACTGTAACTCAATTAATTTATGCTGACAATCTCTTTGTGTTTATTGAGCCATCAGAGAGGAGTATGGCAGGATTGAACAAGGTTCTTGAGAATTTCATAGAATTATCTGGGCTAAAATTAAATAGGGAGAAAAGCCAGATTTTTTTTAGTAGAGATAGTCTAGAGAAGGAACGGCTGGCGACAATACTTCAAGTTGAGTAGGGCCAGCTACCGGTGAAGTATCTCGGCCTGCCGCACTTTATCAATTATGTCAGAGACACTGACTGTTAAGGGCTGATTCAGTACATGCAAAATAGATTTGAAGGGTGGCAAGCGCAATTACTTTCGTTTGGTGGTCGGGTGGAGCTCATTCGTGCTGTTATTTATGCTATAATAAACTATTGGCTGGAAGCGGTATTCATTCCTGACAAAACAATCTAGAAAATAGAGAAAATGTGCGCAAACTTTGTGTGGCAAGGAGGATTACATGCCATTGCTTGGGAGGAACTGTGCCGAGATAAGGAGGAAGGCAGAATTGGACTCCATTCTCTACGTGTGCTTAGGGAAGCTGTGCTACTTAAATTGGCCGGGCGACTACTTGAACGTGAGTCCCTATCGTCCAGGTGGATGTCGAGACTATATAGGCGGGGAACAAATTTCTGGGCATAACCTCTAAATAATCATTTCTCCGTTGCTTATAAGAATATACTTCATAGTCGGCCATTGCTGAAACAGTACATTACTCGAGAGATACATGATGGTATGTCAACGAGTCTTTGGATGGACCCTTGGTTGGGTCACTAGAGCATGATAGAACGGTGGGGCTGGCCTATGTTTGAGTTGAGCGGACGGGACGAGACAGTAGCAGTGCTGCTACACGAAGGAAGGTGGACTCCTGTGGCCAGGCCAGTCGGCCAATGGCATGCCACTGAGATAAGAACACTACAACTCCATCCGGAGTTAATCGTGGATAGATAGATTTGGGAGGGGTCTTCCGATGGCAGATGCTACCTCAAAGTCATCTACGATGAGTTACGTACCCGCCATCTGAAAATTGAGTAGTCCGATATCGTTTGGAATAATAAAGTAGCGATGAAGATAAAATTATGCTCGTATAAAGCAATCCATGATAGGTCACTCACCAGAGAGAGGATAATCAGATACGGCATCCAAATTGATACTCCGTCGTATGCACTTTGTGGTGGAGGAGTTGAATCAAGGGACCAAGTCTTCTTTCAGTGTCCAGTATCGACTTAGATTTGGAATAGATGCAAAAGTAGCCTAGGCATGCCGAGGTCAGCAAATGAAGATCTCCTGGGTGTGCTCGAAGAGGCTCTAGCGTTGAAGAGGCAGGGGTCGGGAGTCTAATACAAGATGAGGATCAAGCTCTTATCTGCCATATGGCACATATGGAGGGAGAGAAACAGGCGTATATTCGAGGGCAGAGCAATGTCGACGCAGATGTAACACCTCAGTCCCAAAATATGTAGGACTAGGAATGTAGCATGCCAGCTGAATATATGCGAGATATACTCCAATATATAGAAATCTCAAATACACACATAAGCTGTATTGTGAATATTCATAACAGACAGTCATAGGTAAAAGCTATATCTCATCCACAGTATAATGTAAGAAAAATGGTAACTTATGAATCAAAGTGAATGTCAAAATATAATAGTTGACCGGGCGGAGACAAATCCACTACCGGCACTAGAATAAACTGAAAGGAAAAAGAGTCCAGCCTCTAAGATAAACAGAAAAAGAAAAGATGACTAAATAGGATCCTCGACCCAATAGGGGCAGCTGTGATCAGAAGGTACGACTCGCTCAAGCGTGAAGGATGAGTCTATACCAGAACCATACTCATGCGGGAAGTACTGCACACCTATACCTGGAGAGATCACCAGGTCCTCAGAGGGACGTAACAAGATACAAAAAAGAACATGCCACATAAACTGAATATAAACTGCTCAATAGTAATAAGTCAAATCAGAACATATCAAGGTCCAATACTTCTTATTAAATTAGCGTACCATTCCCCCCAACCAAACAAGGACATGAGATGGCACAATAACCCACGATGAAGCATCTTTCTAAGACATGAATCCAATATAAAGTATCCAGACCACAACAAGGTTCAATACCTCTCATCGGAGCAGTGAGACACATCTACAACCAAACAAGGACAAGATGTGGCAAACTAGTCCACGACAAGTTACTATTCCAAGCCACGATCAGATACAAGTACCCAAACTAAGAGTGCTCGTACCTAACGGATAAGGATGCCTAACCAATCTAAGTGAATGCCGTTTTAAGAATATCCTTCAACGCATGGGCCCTGGCTAAAATGGGATCGACATGGTCCCCCCTTGGGGCACCAGAGGCCCAATCAATAAGATCATAACGTTCCGCAGAACGCCAGTGGCCGTTAGTAATCATGGATAATCTCACCCGCGTCTCCGGCGGAGCTCACGGGTTACAAAAGGTAAAGTGCATAGTAGCCCATATGCTAAGATATTGTCCTTTCCGTCCGTTGCCTACTATGTTTTATCCACAACACAAACCCTCTATTAACCGCTAAGTCAAACTAAGCATGCAACCTCTATTAGCAGTTAATCTTATCGCATGGCTTATACGTACTGGTGGCCAGCCAGTCACATATGTCCGAGTTCTATATGTGACTCTCAACAACGTGGTATAAATGTGTCAAGGCCTATGAATGCAACACAAAAAGGGTGGTCCCTTAAATTTAAGTTCAATGTATAAGTAAATAGTACATAGCAGGAAATAGAACTAAACAATAAAAATTCTATCTACTTATGCCATGTATCACAGTTTATTTTGCAGAAAATAAATAATGAATAATGCATGAATATGAGCTAAAGTAAAATAAATAGCTAATGACAAGGTATCTCGCCTAGAGGTTGTGTGCAGAAAGGCGACGTCCAATGAATCAAATCGTCAGAACAGTGAAGCAACGAAAGCCAACTTTTACGAACGACTTCAGCTGCTAAAATAAATATCACAAACAGATTTGGCACAAAAGAAATACCTAGGAAATTCTTGACCAAAAGTCTAATTCTGGAACAGGGGCAAAAATCATAATTTTGGGTCAAAACGATGTCAGCTGTTGGACCCATTTTGTACCGAAACGCGTGCCAGTATCTATAATCTCTAAAGTCGTCAAACTACATGTCTACGGATTCGGTTTGAGGAGATTAACCAAAACGTATGTTCAAAGTTGGATTCCGACAGGCCGTGCACAATTTGTCCGTTGGATCGGATCGGGTGACGGGCCGTGCACAATTTGTCCGTTAGATCGGGTGACCCGCCAAAAAGGCGTTTCGGTCTACCTTTTCAGAATCGGACCAAACTTGGCATACAGGACCAGAAAAATGATACGGTCCTGATGGCACAACTTTTATCTCTATATGACGAACGTGCACAAAGTTATAGCCTAGTTTGTAAAGTGGCCGATACGGGGTAACTTGACGGATACGCTTCGATTTCGTCGTGCTCGCACAACGAAATCGAGTTTCGTCGTGCTCGCACAACGAAATCGAGTTTCGTCGATTCCCACATATCGGCAACATCCATACGCGCCTTTCGATGCTTATAGGTTTCAACCACGTCGTCCGATTTGTCGGGGCTAACGCCGTATCAGGGAAATTTCAGAAAAATCGGTTGTTTTGAAAAACGATTTTTACCTAATTTTAGAAACGAATTACTTAACCTATATTTGGTGAAAATGAAAAGTACAAGAAGAACCTTGAAGGGGTATATGTTGTCTACCATTCCCTTCAACTGATTTTAAAAAATTTGCAACACGCTGGTTGAAATTTAGTGTTGAACAGGGGGTTCGACACGTGAAATTCTACCATTACGACAGAATTTATTTCTAAACTTTCATGATTTTTCACGAACGTCACAGGCCAAATTAAATTATTCTATTTATTGGGTTTAGTAGAGGTTCAACTAGGCTTTTCGTAAACTTTTACGGATCAAAGAACCATTGTGTATAATGGAAGAAAATCGATAACAAGTATGGGTACCTGGGCTTGGTGTTTGTGAGTTGCTATTGCGGCTGTTGTTGTTGTTGCTGCGCCTGCTGCCACTTGCGCGCGGTGGCGGCCCGCTGCTCCGGTGGTCTACGGTAGACTAGGTTCGCTGGGGGTGTTAGATAAGGCAGCGAAGGTTGTGGGGCTTTGTTTCAAATGGTGGTATGATCGGGGGGTTTCTAAGGAGTTGGGCGAACAATTATATACTCCCAGAGATCTGTGAGTTATCCGAACTTAAATCTTAATCTAATTGGGCTTCATAGAGATTTGACTAGATTCAGAGGGATCCTTAATTGGTTTAAAGATTTGGTTAAAAGATTCAAATCTCCTTGGAATCTTGGGTTGGAGATTCAAATGTTTTCTTTCTTAATCGGGTTGAATAAGAGTGAACAGTGCAGGCGCACTGTTCACACAACTGTTTTGGCTTCTTCTTTTTTTCCTTTTTCCCTTTCTCTTTTTCTGTTCAAACAAATAATCTTAAACAATTACCAAATTTCAAAAAAATAATATTTCTAAAAACTTTAAATAAATTTCTAAAAAATATCTAAAATATTTTATATAATATATTTCAATATTTTTTTGATATATATACATTTGGTGCATATATAATTTATTATAGAAAAATAAATTTTATAGATAATAATATGAATATAATCATAGTGTGTATATATAGTTAATATATATACCTTTATTGTTCAAATAATTTTTTTGAAAAGTTTAAAATACTTTCTGCAATATATTCCTTTACACATTCATTTATTTGATTATTACTTTTATTATTTTAAAACTAATACTAATTTCAAATATATAATTAAAATATATCTAAAATAGTCAAAAAATTACTGGAACTTTATAATACTTTCTAAAAATGTTTAGCAAAAAAATAGAGAACAATATATATAAAACTTTGAAACTTACTAACAATAAAAAAATTATAAATAAAATAAAACTTTATAAAAATAAAAATCATAAATATCTGTAACTCTATTTATAATTACCATAATAAATACAATAAAATAATAAAAGAGAAAAATATATAGTAAAATTTAGGGGGATTATATCCCACCCAACTTACAAGAATTTCGTCCTCGAAATTAAAAATATACACATATATAAAAGTAGCAAGACTGAAGAGAAAGGGAGAGTAAGTACGTTAATCGTACTTGTTTTTTTAAAGGAAATACGTAGTTATACAAGAAGTCCAACTGGCACCATATTCTACAAGATATGGTATCCTTAGTCCTGCGTGGATCATAGGTATCCAGTCCTTTGGGTGAATGGGGTAGTATTGCATAGTTAAGTTCAAATAGGACCAAAATGGCATCCGTAGTTTGTTCTAAGGAATACTAAGTCGTAGATGTGGTGTAATTAAAATAGAGTACAAGATGGTGTGTTTGTGTGGGACATGTATGTTATATGTGTAGAGTAGCTAGACCAGTTCATGAGGGTGGAGCTTGTTGGAAGAAAATAGCTAGTGTTGTGCTCTAAATATTGAAATCACGATAGAGGCATCAAAATGATATACATAGAGATTGGGTGATTTCCTCACATCTAAAGCATACGAGTGTTGTTGACGAAGTCACAGATTTTAAGGCACGTCATTCAAGAATTCTAACGAAGAAGCTGTCACGACCCGCACCCAGTGTAAGGGCACGAGAAGTGGGTACGTCCAGCCTATGCCGCAGTGTCGGCGCTAGAACACTGTCATAGGTCACAACATCTAGCAATAACCATACTTGTACAATGATATACACTCCAAAAGGAAGACAATATAAAGGTACAACTCAATCACAGCATCTAAGGTAGAATAAGGAGAAAAGATGTAAAGATAAGCTAAAAGAAATAATCTCCAACCAGCTACAAATGAGAGTAATATCTGAATATACAAACATCAACAATATCCAGAAACTGAAAGTACATGAATAAGACAACTAATGGGAACTAGTCTAGAAATCTAATCTAGACAATAGGCAAGTCTTCAGCAACTCTAGGATCCTCCTGAGGGTCCAAGTCACCGGTGTCATCTAAGCCTGTGCCATAATATATAGGACAGAACTCCTCATCATCGATAATATTTTCAACAGTCCAATCAGGACGTAAACGAGCACAATACATCTCATGCAGTTCATATCTTGACAGAAAATATAAAGCATGTGATAGGTTAAGATACATGAAATGCTGTAAGAATATGCATAAAAGAAAGAGAAAATTGATAAACAAGTCTATCTATATATAATAATAGAGAACTGTAAGTGACTATGTGATTTAGAGTACAAGATAGACATATCAACGGCTTGATTTGCACATGATTAAACTAAAGAGTTTGTACATGATTACACTACTTTGGAATTGTTCACATGACTATTTCTACTCTCCCATGCCCCAATCAATACACAAGGATCTAGACAGGTTATGTTATTGTACATGATATTTTATACATAAAGCTCATGAGATTATGAGAGTACATGAGAGCACATGAGTATACATGAAAAATAAGAGTCCACAAAATACATGATGTTCGTGAAAAGCATATGACACGATGTATTCGATACCCCCGAAGGGGATAAAATCTCATGTAAAGATTCAAATAGTACTAATCCATGATAATGTCGTGTCGGCATCAAGTAAATTAAACTATGACAAGAATATAATTTCTAACAAGTATGAAACGGTCAGAGAATCTACTCGCCTGATATCCTGGCTGTCTGATGAGAATATGAGTCTGAGCTGGAGTATCTGAGTCCTATTTAGAGCAACACAGGTCACAATATGCCTAACATGAAATAAGAATAGCCTACAATGCATTCTAAATGATTCTAGGTCCTTCTAGGTCAAAGTCAACCCTTGGTCAACTATGGTCAAATCTGGTCAACCATAAGTCAACTAGTCCGTTTACTAATTTTTAGGTCAAACACAAATTATCTAGCCATTCTAAGCTCATTTGAATTGATTTGGACCAATTAGACTTAAAGTTGACTTTTGTCAACTTGGTCGACTTGATGGTCAACTCGGCCAATATAGGCTCATAGGCGCAACCTAAATTGATTCATAAACCTAGACTATATCCTTTAGTAACAATAACATATATATATATATATATATACATATTTATATTCAAAATATTGACATTAGGATATATATATACATATATATATACATATATATATATATATATATATATATATATATATATATACATATATATATATACATATATATGTGTATATAGTACAAGGTAGTAGAAAGCTTGTGTGTGTGTGCGTTTGTACTGTGGTGAAGGGAACCATCCAATCTCAGCAAAACTGAGATTTTATTTAATCAACAAAATTCAGGATTAGAGGAAAAGGACTCACACACATACATATATATATATATACATATATTTAGCTATATGAAAATACATTGGGAGAGTTATATACATAAGGAAAAAGGAAGGTGAAAGACTAGTGTGAATGCACTGCTAGCATGGGTGAGAAGGTGGCCTGATCTCAGAAATCTGAGATTGCAAATGAAACTTGGAATGAGCATGAAGTCTATAGTAAACTAAACTTGAAATGAAATATGAAAACCAATTGAACTCAAGAACATTATCAATGAACCCAAAACCTGTATATACATACAACTGAGAATGAACTCAGTAATCTGATAATACTCTCAGGTTTATAACCCTGTCATTAAGCTAATATCAGTAAACTAATATATAATACCACAGTTATCATTGCATAGGGCCAAGCTCAATAACAACCCAAATTCGAAATCCCATGTATCACTTGAAACCCAATGTATCAGTTGAAACACAAATTCAAAAATCAAATTAAAAACCAACCTTGAATCATGAAACTTGAATCAAATGTACTGTCAAAATGCAACTAAAGGAACAACGCAATCAAAGTAAAATTGGAATCATCACAAGCATTTCGAAGAACAGTTCAGTTCAAATCTAAGTATCATAACCGACCAATTCGAACCCAAATTTCTAAACCAATCTGAAAATCAAACACAAATAAATTGTACAGTGACATGGACAGGTCATAAAAATCCCCTCGAGTCTTCTCGTGTCCCAAGAACTAGACATGAGTCGACACGAACCCAAATCAACCGTAAAATAGTGCACAGACTACACTGTCTCGCACGGGCATGTCAGTGACTCGTGGACACGACACAGAGCTCGAAACGAGTCAATCTCGTACACAGTCCTCGAGGGGGTCTAGGACTAGTGACGTGTCACCCTGCACAGTACCCACACGTGTCGTGTCGAGTGATTCGAGGGCGTATCAGACGCGATTTCTTGCGTGCGCACAGTGCGGCTGAAATCAGTGCGCGTGAGATTTTTTGTGATCTACTCGATGAAATCTTATAAAACTTGATCAGCCGCATTTCAGTGATGTGCCCTACGTGTCCACCAATTCACGACATGTCCTATCGTGTCCGCTACAGTGCCCGAGTAGAAGGACACGCGTGTGGCACGTGTGCGAGCGGGTTCGTACCCAATTTGGACACGGACACAGTATAAATTTTCCTCCAGAGCGACACAAATCCATAAGCCATGTATAGATCTACAAATCCATTCAATTAGATTTCAAAATTTTGAATAAAAATCCCTTTGGGGCATTTCATCAAACACAAACACAAAGATACTGATACATGTCCGATACGGACACCAAACCACTATCAATTTCTACGAAACTCATCCTACAGCTACGGGACACCTAGATGGATGCATCTAAAGAAAAATTCATGAAATTAAAGGGTTTTGGAGAGATTACCTATTGAGATGAATTTCCTATAGAAAGCTCCAAATGTGAAGATCCTCCTTGCGGTTCCAAAACTCTGATGCACTTCAATTCTAATTTTTGTCACCATCAACAATTCATATGCAAAGATCAGAATCTAATGCAAAAGAGTAGGGTTTAAAAGGAGAAGAAACGAAGAAAATAGGAAGAAAGCATACCTAGAGTTTTGCCAGAAGAAGAAGGAAATGGAAAAGAGAGACAATTCTCACTATGAGATATTAAATAGGCTCCCTAGACCTAACCTGGTCGGCCACAACAAGGGTGGCCTAGGGTTACATGATAGTTGGGCTTGGGCTTCTTCCTATGATTAAAAATGATTCATTAATTAAATAAGCCTAACTAGCCCATAACCAAAAGCTTGCTAATTAGCTTCTAACCTGAAACTAACTAAAATAGCACTACTAACCCTAACTAATCATGCTACTAAGTTACTAAATCATGGTGAGACATTAGGCTAGGTTGCACCAAGGCTATACTGTCACAGGCCAAAAAATCCCAACACCAATAATATAATATATTGAAATAATCAAAAGAAAGTTACAATCACCAAAATATCCTTAAATAAAAAAATAGATGTGACAAATCTACCCTCCTTAAAAGAATTTCGTCCTCAAAATTAAAGACAAAACTGAATATATGAGAAGGATAGAAAGTCATACCTCACCGCTGAAAAAGATAAGGTTATTTCTCGCGCATCTCATCCTCCCTCTCCCAGGTAGACTCACCTGGAGAGTGGTGCCTCCAAGCTACGTGAAGTAAGGGTATCGTTTGGTTCCTCAGCACCTTCTCCTGTCGATCCAGAATCTCCACAGGTTGTTCTGGATAACTAAGAGTAGGGCCCACCTCGATCTCGGAATGGTCCAGTACATGGCTGGGATCTGCCACATACCGTCTCAACTGTGACACGTGAAATACATTATGGACTCCCTCTAATACAGGGGGAAAGTCCAATATGTATGACATGTCACCGACTCTTCCGCTGATGATGAAAGGTCCGATGAAACACGGACTAAGCTTTCCACCTCCACCAAAGCGAATAGTACCATGCATCGGAGATATCCTCAGGAACACCATATCTCCAACCTAGCACAAATATGGTCTCAAGCTTAACTATAACAATCACATGATCATACAAAAAATCACAAAGCAAACAAAATCCTAATCCTAAGTTTAAGCTGTACCTCAAACTGCAAAGGTCTTTGGTAGCTGTCGACCCAATGTCGTTGTCTGTCCTGCGCCACGCGAAGTCGATCTCTGATGAGCTTCACCTTCTCGGCTACGTCAACAACCATCTCAGGACCGAATAAACCTCGCTCTCCAACGTCGTCCCAAGACAAGGGTATACGGCATCTACGCCCGTACAGTACCTCGAATGGTGACATCCCAATATTGGCCTGGAAACTGTTGTTGTATGCAAACTCTACTAAATGCAAATAATCCTCCCAGGAGCCTCCAAAATCCAAGACACAAGTCCACAACATGTCCTCGAGTGTCTGAATAGTCCTCTCTGACTGTCCGTCAGTCTGAGGGTGGTATGCAGTACTGAACTTGAGCTGAGTGCCCAAACTAGTCTGCAGACTCCGCTAGAAATAGGAAGTAAAGTGACTATCTCGATCCGAGACAATGCTCACTGAAACTCCGTGTATCCTGACAATCTGCCACATATACATCTCTGCTAGCCTCTCAGTAGACATACCCACTTTAAATGGCAAAATGTGGGCTGATTTGGTCAACCTGTCTACGATAACCCAAATTGTGTCTTTTCCTTCTGGTGTACAGGGAAATTCAAAAACAAAGTCCATCATGATGTGCTCCCACTTCCACTCTGAAATGGGCAATGCCTATAACAGTCCTTCTGGCCTCTGCCTCTCTGCCTTAACCTGCTGACAGACCAAGCATCTGGCTACGAAGCGAGCTACCTCTCGTTTCATCCCATACCACAATACATGCTCCTTCAGATCCCTATACATCTTGTTGGCACCTGGATGCATAGAGTACTGAGAATGATGGGCCTCCTGCATAACCTGCTCCTGAAGGTCTCCACTAGGCACACACAGTCTGGAACCGTGCCTCAATGTGCCATCCTCTGCGAGAATAAACTCATCATCCACCAATCCTGCTCGGGCCTGCTCTCGGATATACCGTAGAGTAACATCCTCGAACTGAGTCGACTTGATCCTCTCCATCAGGTTCGACTGAATCTGAAGGCCCCACATCTGTATATGAACTTCTGGCACAATCACCTCGATCCCCAGGCTCTCTAAATCTGCTAACAAGTGACGATCTATCATCAAACACATAGCTACCCGATACCTACTCAAGGCATCGGCAACCACGTTGGCCTTCCCTGGGTGATACTGCAAAGAAATGTTGAAGTCCTTCATCAACTCCAACCATCTGCGCTGCCTCATGTTGAGCTCTTTCTGTGTAAACACATACTTGAAGCTTTTTGGTCTGTGAAGATCTTCATACGCTCTCCGTATAGATAGTGCTTCCACAACTTAAGAGCAAAGATAACTGCCGCCAACTCTAAATCATAGGTAGGGTAGTTCTTCTCATGCTGACATAATTGTCTGGATGCATAGACAATCACCTTCCAATGCTGCTACAAGACACAACCCAGACCCTTTCCTGAGGCGTCATTGTAGATAGTGAACCCGCCTGATCATGATGATAATATCAAAATTGGGGCTGCCGTCAGTCGTTTCTTCAACTCATCGAAAGTAATCTGACATTCCTCTGACCAGATGAACTCTACGTCCTTCCGGGTCAGCCTAGTCAATGGCTCTGTAATTCGGAAGAAATAATGAATGAACCTCCAGTAGTAGCCTACCAATCCCAGACAGCTCCTGATCTCTGCAACTGAACTCGGTGTTGTCCATGCCTCAACTGCTCTGATCTTCTTTGGGTCTACGGAGATCCCATCTCTGTTCACAACATGACCCAGAAAATCAACTTGGTCCAAAAAGAACTCACACTTCGCAAGCTTGCCATAAAGCTGCTCATTCCTGAGAGTCTCCAGAACTCTCAAATGCTCTCCGTGCTCCTCTGGGGTCTTCGAATATACCAAGATGTCACCAATGAACACCACCACAAACTTGTCCAAGTACTGCTGGAATACCTTGTTCATCAAGTTCATGAATACCACCGGGGCATTAGTTAACCCAAACGGCATCACCATGAACTCAAACTAGCCATATCGTGTCCTGAATGCAGTTTTCGGAATGTCCTCCTTCTTCACCTAAACTTCATGGTATCCTGACCTCAAATTAATTTTGGAGAATACCTTCACTCCGCTCAACTGATAGAACAGATCATCGATCCTCGGCAGCGGGTACTTGTTCTTGATCGTGAGGCTGTTGAGAGCTTTGTAGTCGATACACATCCATACCGACCCATCCTTCTTCGGCATAAAGAGTACTGGTGCACCCCATGGTGAAGAACTCGATCGGATGAAGCCTTTGTCCTGCAACTCATCCACCTACTTCTTCAACTCTACTAGCTCGTTGTTGTTCACTCGATAGACGTGCTGAGATACCGGCTCTGCGTCGGGCACCAAATCTGTAGAGAACTCCACATCTCTGTCCGAAGGTAACCCTGGTAACTCCTCCGAGAATACATCCATGAACTCAGCTATCAATGGATGTGGCACGCTCTGCTCCTCCACTAAAGCTCCGCAGAAGACTCTGCTGCTCTGGTCCGTCTCTCGTCTAGTGAACTCGAACTCTGGCTCTCCTGGCACTCTGAAGAGAACTCTATTACCGCGACAATCTATACTGGCATGGTGCCTTCTTAACCAATCCATACTGAGTACAATATCGTTGTTCGGCAATGGTATTACGAGCAGACTTACATCCAGTTCTCGGCCTCCCAAAACTAATCTCCGATCCTTGCAAACTTACGGACGAGGATGATACCACCCCCAGTCATGATCTTGTAAGTCCTAGGCAATGGTTCAGAAGAAAGCTGGTATCCAATAGCAAAAAATACAGACACAAAACCATGGAAAGCCCCCGAATGAAACAAAGCGAATGCAGGAAAGGAGTTGAGAAGAACAGAACCTGCTATCAGATCTTCCACTGCCTCTGTATCCTCGGCTGACATGGCGAAGGCTCGCCCCTGCTGACCTTCTCTGGTCTGCTGCTGGTGCTGGGTAAACTTTTGCTGCTGGGTCGACAATGGTCCCTTCTGCTGTCCTACCGGAGCCTTGGCTCCCGCTCCCTGAGCTGTACGTCCCGAAGACATGGGCAGTCCCTCAGCTGGTACTTTGCTAAACCAAAAAGGAGGAACTTGCCTAGCCTCTTCCTACACTCGTTCCACACATATCCTAGTTTCTTACAGAAAGTACAACTGTTGACTTGCTGCTGTCTAGGCGCTTGCTGTATCTGCTTCTACTAAAAAGGCGCACGACCCTGACTCTAGAACTGCTGCTGGAACTGCTTCTGCTGATGCTGCTGTTGATAATGGGGCCTCTTGGCCTGGCCTCCACTGCCTCTGGCTCTATATGAGTCATGACCTCTCTTCAGTTTTAGTTCGAGGTCGTCCTCCGCTGTCATAGCTCCCGTCAAAATCTCCTCGAAAGTAGCATTTCTGTTGCTTTTGGTCAAGGACTTAACTTCCTTAATCAAGCCCTTCTTGAATCTCCTAGCCTTCGCTGTCTCGCTCAGGCCCTCCATAAATTAGCCCAGACCGCAGAACTCTCCAGCGTACTCCTCTACTGTCTGGTTCCCTTGGACCAGATTCTCGAACTGCGCCTTCAAGGCGCCAAGTACTATGTCGAAAAAGAACTTCTCCTTGAAGAGCTTCTTGAAAGCCTCCGAAGTATGCCCCTGTGTACCAACCCTGGGGTCGGTCTGGTACCATATGCGGGCAAGGTCCTGCATCTGGCTGCCCGTTGCTTCTGTCTTAAGCCTAGCTGGTATCTCCGTGAGACAGAAGATCTTCCCTATATGCTCGATCTAGTCGTCGGCATATAGGATACCCTCAGTACCCTTGAAGTCTCGCGGCCGCATCTTCTAAAAATCCTGAATGCCCGGAGTCCTCGGCTAGTACGGCTGTATCTGCCCCTCCCACGGTTGGGCAGTTACCTTCTCTACTGCCACCATGGCTAGCTGATGGGCATTGTCAATGCCCTGTCTCATATCCTCTGCTTGGCATCGCTGAGTCTCCATCATCTGCTGTATGAAGGCAAAGAACTATCCCATATCAACTATCCCCTGAGGTGGTACTGGTGGTATCCCTTGAACCCCTGGGGTAGTCCTCGGAACCGGTAGAGGAGCACCTCCAAAAGTTGTAGACGGTCCCACCTGAGCTGGAACAAGAGGTGCTGTAGTCCCCGGGCCCTGCTGAGTTGGACGAGAAGTGGCAGATCTCTCAGTGGTATCCCTTAGACCAGAGCGCTGCGATCGTACCTCCACCATCCTGAAGACAGATCAAAATAAAGAATTAATTACTGAGAAGGAAGCGATATAATCAAAGGAGGACAATTCATTTCAAAAGAAGGTAATTAGCAGCAAGAATTTGATAAGAGTTTTCCTAATGTGATTGAGTACCTTAAGTTATATCCTATATCCTACTACATGCTGTAACGATATTCTAGTTCGAGTACCGCTGCAAAATCGTACTAGTTGCGTCTGGACCTGCATGGGCCACCACTAAAAACGTGTCACGACCCGCACCCAGTGTAAGGGCACGAGAAGTGGGTACGTCCAGCCTACACCGCAGTATCGGCGGTAGAACGCTATCCTAGGTCACAACATCTAGCAATAACCATACCTGTATAATGATATACACTCCAAAAGGAGGACAATATAAAGGTACAACTCAATTACAACATCTAAGGTAGAATAAGGAGAAAAGATGTAAAGATAAGATAAAAGAAATAATCACTAACCAGCTACAAATGAGAGTAATATCTGAATATACAAACATCAACAATATCCAGAAACTGAAAGTACAAGAATAAGACAACTAATGGCAACTAGTCTAAAAATCTAACCTAGACAATAGGCAAGTCTTTAGCAACTGTAGGATCCTCCTGAGGGTCCAAGTCACCGGTGTCATCTAAGCCTGTGCCATAATATGTAGGACAGAACTCCTCCTCATCACCTGTAATATTTTCAACAGTCCAATCAGGACGGAAACGAGCACAATACATCTCACGCAGTTCATATCTTGACAGGAAATATAAAGCATATGATAGGTTAAGATACATGAAACGCTGTAAGAATAAGCATAAAAGAAAGAGAGAAAATTGATAAACAAGTCTATCTATATATAATAATAGAGAACTGTAAGTGACTATGAGATTTAGAGTACAAGATAGACATGTGAACGGCTTGATTTGCACATGATTACACTAAAGAGTTTGTACATGATTACACTACTTTGAAATTATTCACATGACTATTTCTACTCCCCCATGCCCCAATCAATACACAAGGATCTAGACAGGTTATGTTATTGTACATGGTAGTTTATACATGAAGCTCATGAGATCATTAGAGTACATGAGTAAACATGAATAATAAGAGTCCACAAAATACATGATGTTCGTGAAAAGCACATGACACGATGTATTCGATGCACCCGAGGGGGATAACATCTCATGTAACGATCCATATAAGTACTAGTCCATGATAATTTCGTGTTAGCATCAAGTAAATTAAACTATGACAAGAATATAATTCCTAACAAGTATGAAACGGTCAGAGAATGTACTCGCCTGATATCCTGGCTGTCTGATGAGAATATGAGTCTGAGCTGGAGTATCTGAGTCCTATTTAGAGCAACACAGGTCATAACTTGCCTAACATGAAATAAGAATAGCCTACAATCCATTCTAAATGATTCTAGGTCCTTCTAGGTCAATATCAACCCTTGGTCAACTCTGGTCAAACCTGGTCAACCATAAGTCAACTAGTCCGTTCACTAATTTTTAGGGCAAACACAAATTATCTAGTGATTCTATGCTCATTTGAGTTGATTTGGACCAAGTTTGACTTAAAGTTGACTTTTGTCAACTTGGTCGACTTGATGGTCAACTCCGCCAATATAGGCTCATAGGCTCAACCAAAACTGATTCATAAACCTAGACTATATCCTTTAGTAACAATAACATATATATACACATTTATATTCAAAATATTGACATTAGGATATATATATATATATATATATATATATATATATATATATATATATATATATATATATATATATTATACTATATATATATATAAATATAAATATATATATATATATATATATATATATATAAAAATATATATATATATATATATATATATATATATATATATATATATATATATATATATATATATAGTACAAGGTAGTAGGAAGCTTGTGTGTGTGTTTGTGTGTACTGTGGTGAAGGGAACCATCCAATCTCAGTAAAACTGAGATTCTATTTAATCAACAAAATTCAGGATTAAAGAAAAATGACTCACACACACACATACACACACACACACACACACACACACACACACACACACACACATATATATATATATATATATTATATATATATATATATATATATATATATATAGCTATATGAAAATACATTGGGAGAGTTGTATACATAAAGGAAAAAGGAAGGTGAAAGACTAGTGTGAATGCACTGCTAGCATGGGTGAGAAGGTGGCCTGATATCAGAAATCTGAGATTGCGATTGAAACTTGGAATAAGCATGAAGTCTATAGTAAACTAAACTTGAAATGAAATGTGAAAACCAATTGAACTCCAGAACATTATCAATGAACCCAAAACCTGTATATACATACAACTGAAAATGAACTCAGTAATCTGAGAACACTCTCAGGTTTATACCCTGTCATTAAGCTAATATCAGTAAACTAATATATAATACCACAATTATCATTGCATAGGGCCAAGCTCAATAACAACCCAAATTCGAAATACCATGTATCACTTGAAACCCAATGTATCAGTTGAAACCCAAATTCGAAAATCAAATTCAAAACCAACCTTGAATCATGAAACTTGAATCAAATGTACTGTCAAAATGCAACTAAAGGGACATCGCAATCAAAGTAAAACTGGAATCATCACAAGCATTTCGGAGAACAGTTTAGTTCAAATCTAAGTATCATAACCGACCAATTCGAACCCAAATTTCCAAACCAATCTGAAAATCAAACACAAATCAATTGTACAGTGACATAGACAGGTCATACAAATCCCCTAGAGTCTTCTCGTGTCCCAAGTACTAGACACGAGTCGACACGAAGCCAAATCAACCGTAAATAGTGCACAGACTGCACTGTCTCGTGCGGGAGTTTCAGTGGCTCGTGGACACGACACAAAGCTCGAGACGAGTCGAGCTCATGCACAGTCCTAGAGGGGGTCTAGGAATAGTGACGTGTCACCCTGCACAGTACCCACACGTATCGTGTCGAGTGATTCGAGTGCGTATCAGACGCAATTTCTCGTGTGCGCATAGTGCGGCTGAAATCAGTGCGCGTAAGATTTCTCGAGATCTACTGAATGAAATCTCACGAAACTTGATCAGCCCTGTGTCAGTGATGTGCCCTACATGTCCACCAATTTTGGGGTCACGACGTGTCCTATCATGTCTGCTACAGTACCCGAGTAGCAGGACATGCGTGCGGCTCATGTGCGAGCAGGTTCGTGCCCAATTTGGACACAGATACAGCATAAATTTTCCTCTAGAGCGACACAAATCCCTAAGCCATGTATAGATCTACAAATCCATTTAATTAGATTTCAAAATTTTGAATAAAAATTCCTTTGGGGCATTTCATCAAACACAAACACAATGACACTGATACGTGTCCGATACGGACACCAAACCACTATCAATTTCTACGAAACTCATCCTACAGCTAGGAGACACCTAGATAGATGCATCTACAAAAAAAATTCATGAAATTAAAGGGTTTTGGAGATATTACCTATTAAGATGAATTTTCTATAGAAAGCTCCAAATGTGAAGATCCTCCTAACGGCTCCAAAACTCCAATGCACTTCAATTATGATTTTTCTCACCATCAACAATTCATATACAAAGATCAGAACCTAATGCAAAAGACTAGGGTTTAAAAGGAGAAGAAATGAAGAAAGCATACATAGAGTTTTGTCAGGAGAAGAAGAACTAGAAAAGAGAGACAATTCTCACTATGAGATATTAAATAGGCTCCCTAGACCTAACCTGGTCGGCCACAACATGGGTGGGCTAGGGTTTCATGATAGTTGGGCTTGGGCTTCTTCTATGATTAAAAATGATTCATTAATTCAATAAGCCTAACTAGCCCATAACCAAAAGCTTGCTAATTAGCTTCTAACCTGAAACTAACTAGAATAGGATTACTAACCCTAACTAATCATGCTACTAAGTCACTAAATCATGGTGAGACATTAGGCTAGGTTGCACCAAGGCTATACTGTCACAGGCCAAAAAATCACAACACCAATAATATAATATATTTACTTAATCAAAAGAAATTTATAATTACCAAAATACCCTTAAATAGAAAAATGGATGTGACAGAAGCCAAGAGTTCTATTTATAAGCTTGCTTGGCTATAGTCATGATATTTCTAATGGTGTCGAAGATAGAGCTCATGCATGCTGACCAAGCTGATGAATGTATTACTCAAATGCTAAGCCATGACTTAAATAAAGAATAATGGTATAAGTAGAATAATACCTGCCAAATCTTTAATCTCATGATGGGGGTCTATCACAGCCAAGGTAAATGCTTGCCCTTGCCTTGGCTGCTCGGGACAATCGATAATCCTGTGTTGTTCCGATCCGCACCTCAAGGATAAGCTGAGACGAATCCGACATCCATCTCGAATGTGGCACTTCTTCCCGCAGTAGTTGCAGGTGGGCTTCTTATAGCGTGTGGGCCTCTGCTGGTACTGTCCTGTAGGCCCCTTGGTGGGTCCACCTTGAGTCGCCCTAACTGGTGCAGCTACCGGTGTTGGGCATCTCTGTGCCTGTTGTTCCTTGCGAAGAAGCTCCTGGGTACGTGCTTCATCCAAGACAGCTGCATGAGAGACTCAAGACTGTGTAGTAGTAAAAGTCTTGAGTTCTGGTGCTAGCCCCTAATGTAATCGCCTTGCCTTCTTCGGCTCTGTCGGGATTAATATCGCACCAAATCTACTCAAGCGGCTGAACTACTGCATCATACTCATCTACCGACATGTTCCCCTGCTTCAGATGAAGGAACTGGTCATAGAGAGCGTCTCGAACATGGACAGGGAAAAATCTCTCATAGAAGAGGTCATAAAACTCCTTTCATGTGATCCCAGTGCCCAATCGTCTTTCTTCAGCCTTCTACCAGTAGTGAGCATTTTCTTCTAAGAGTAAGTCCACTGCTGTCAACCAATCATATGTTGGCAACTGGGATGCCTTCAAGTTTTTCTCTGTGCTGATAAGCTATACGGAAACTTCTAAGGGACCCTCGGTACCCTTAAAATTCTTAGGCCCCATGTCGATGAAGTCCGTAATATAGCCCAGATAAGATTATGGAGCTGGTGTTGGACCTGGTATCGGGGCTGGTGGTGGAGGTCTAGCTAAGTAGTTCATCATGCTCTGCCTCAACAGTTTTATTTGTTGCCACTGAGATTGTAGCATAGCATACATAAACTGGTTGGTTGGGTCCGCATCAGTTGGAAGTGGGGGCATCTGAGGTCCGGGCTGCGGGAAAAACTGCTGAGGAAAAGGTGATGGTGCATTCTCTCCCAAGGGTACTGCAGTAGCCTGCCCTTCGTGGCTGACTGGGGGTACTTGGGCCTCCTGCTGTACCGTCGATGGGATCATAGTATCCTGCTGCTATTCTAGCTGATGCGGGATCACCGGAGTCATTGGGGAAACCTGTCCCACCTGGGTAATCGCATCACCAGATGTGATGGTGTAAGTCCCATCTATTTATTTATTTATTTTATTCTTATTTATCTTTTTATAAATTTTGACTATAGACATCTATTTTACTCATATATATATATATATATATATATATATATATATATGTATATATATATATATATATATATATATATATAAGTATTAAATAATGGGTTCTTTGCAAAGACTATAGTTCGGGGACCCTAGTGCCATTATCGAATTCAAATTCATCAACAGGTTCGAGGGCCTATACTCCTAATCTTAACCGAATATATATAATGTTCTCAACCACTAGTAGATAAGGCAGGATCTAGCTTTCAAAAATTCAAATCCCAACTGTTCTTAACCGACCCTTTGACCCCTATTCCTAGTGTAAATTCGAATCCAAAGGATCGAATTCCCCAAGTCCTGGATAAACCCTGCAAAGTTTTCAAATCAAATCCTTCTTATCCCCTATACCCTATATATACATAAAGAGGGTGACAGTCGACATTTTGCATCTACAAACCCTAGGAAGATCGGCTACAACTGTCTTCGTGGAGTCTTCGTCCAAATACTCTTTAAGAGCAACCGAGGTTAGTATCAATTTTACGATTCCGTGTTCAGCAATCTTTATACTAAGAACACCATATATTCGAGGAAATAATCAAGATGGCTAGATGGTAGTTGTGTTGTGTTCAGGTAATAAAGGGAGACCCAACGCCTTAATTTCTATATATTGGAAACTCATAGGCTTTGCCAACCATCAACTGTACACCTTAGAGTTCGTATCCATGTCAGTGACACATAATACGGGGAAAACATATAGGATCTCATTATTAAACAATAATGAAGTAGGTTGTATCCGATACCTTATACGCAAGTTGTTGCACAAGTGTATCAAGGCAAAGTACCAATCGAGAAAACTAATCTGTAACTGGGCATTTAGATGAGTTGGACATGGGCAGGACAAGAGAAATTTCCAAGTTATTGAGGTAGTTAACAAGTAGGGAGGAGTTAGAGTATCAGATACATGTTGAATGGATCCAACTAGTTGCATATGAGAGTTACCAACTTAACGACTATGTGAACCTGGGTTAGAGGATTAGGTGGGGGTCGAAGCCAAAGGGATGTCAGGGTTGACACTTAGGAGCATGTTATGTGTTAGTAGCAGACTTATATACTTGACATCGCAATTGACCCTGAGATTGGTAGCATATTTGGTCATTAGTATCAGAGGGTAGGCTTAAGTATCGAGGAGGTACTTGGTATCGAATCAAATTCCTGTAAACAGATGTGAATAGATATCATGTTCGACTCTTATATCATCACAGATACAATTGACTCGACCTAACTCTAAGGGTATCAGGTATCGGTGGACTCATGTGGTATCAGCCAAATAGGTGACATGAATCAGAATATCACAGAGGCCAAGTATGGGATACAGGTGCTATGGGTCGGCTAATGTCGAGTGAGGGTATGTGCCAAGTGGTAATGAGGTCAGAAAGAGTTTTGGGTGTCAGTAGCTGGTAATGAATTTTGCATAGGGCTTTAATAATAGAAAATGGGAGATTCACAAGCCAATGTACATAGCAGCGTGTATCTGCTAGGGGCAGGGGCCTTGTATGAAAAAGTTAGACAAATTCAAATGGGAGAGGAGTCATCTGATACAAGATGCATCAGTATTAGTAAGTTGCAGTAGATGAGCCATGTGATTGTGTATGGGACCAATGTACCCAGGTTTCTAGGGTTGGTGTCACCTACTACCAAAATAGCCTTCCTATACCTATGGAACCCAGCTACAGTACAGTTACAAGACACAACACCATAATAGTTGAGGCAAAGCAAAGGATTTGCCATGGAGATAGGGTAGTATCACCATCTGTATATCAGGTACAGTAAGCTGAACTCTAAATTCAATTAGAAGAATAGGCAATAGCAACATAGGGAGTCCTTAGGATAGCAACTAGTGGAGGGCCAAATAAGAATGAGAGGTATTAAAGGGTTATGAATCAAACTCGAGGTTAAGTTCTCAATTATAGACATGTGCTCACAAAGGATAGATCCAAGTAGGATTGTATAACTGTAAGTGAACCTATTAAATAGGTAATAGATAACTTAACATCACCCTCCAATAAGAGACTCAGGAGTTAATGAACCAAGCCTAATGGATATGTGAAGAACCAAAATAAACAAGTAGGATGACCTAGAACTTCTAATAAAGATAGTTAAGTTGTTTAATTGTAAATCATATTTTGACTTTGTAATTCATAAATAATAGGTCATCTAGATTCGAGCTTGACACCAGACCCGTATCAACAGCTCAAGACCTCAAGCGAGTACAGTTTATTGTCTGTTTTCAATATTGATTTTTATAATATTTTATTGATTGGTCATTGGTTATGTGATTTTATATATTCTATTATAAAATGTTGAGTCGAGAAGAAGAAGTACAAAGGATGTGTGATCCGACCGTAGACATTATTTATTTTTTTGCAAGTAGACCTCGTAGACATTGTTTATTTTTATGCAAGTAGACCTCGTAGACATTGTTTAATTTCTGCAAGTAGACCTCGTAGATATTGTTTATTTTTCATGCAAGTAGACCTCGTAGATCTCGCGGTGTAGTGCCCCAGACCGATCATATATCAAAGGTACTTCTAACAGTTGGGAAGGTATTTTGTTTATTTATTATTATTGATTTTTTATCTTTTCTCACATCTTTTCTGTTTATTTTTAAAACATGTAATTGATGTCTAACCTCTATTTTATAGTCATTTTCATATATTGGAATTGCATTCAGTGAATTGTACTCATTCCATCCTGACTGGGTAACCAAACAAATTTTAGATGATTGCGAAGAGGTCGAGTGCCCTGACCAGTATGGCCCATACATGGGGAATACAGTAGAGACGGATTTTGCTTATCAGGAGGAGTACGCAGCATCTGATCCTGCTGCGTTAGCTTAATTTCCTTTTAGTTAGTGCTGAGACATTGTACTGGATATTGAGTTGATTTTGAGACATGTAGTTGAGATTTCATTTGACTTTATAGTCATTATATATTTCTATTAGAGATAGTTTATTTATTTCACTTTCTAGATATTGAGTTGTGATATTGAGTTGTGGATTAACCCACGTGGGTAATATTTTACTGCGTGGTTGTTCATCATATTCTTACAGCGTTATACTGTCGACTCTGCGGTGTAGGCTGGGCGTGCGCACGGTTCATGCCCACATTACTGGGTGCGGGTCGTGACACGTTTTTATGGTGGCCCATGCAGGTCGACGTTTTGCAAGGACAGCGAAATTGTGGTAGTACTTAAATTAGTCGTACTACTGCGGGCCTGCGACTGGGACTAGGAATAGGGACCAAACGACCGTCTCCGTGAGTTGAAATTGCGTCATTGACTTCTATACTCGACTTCAAATACCCTTATGCATCTTGTTTGAATCTTTCTATCGTCTAATGATTTTCTTTTGTTTTCAGCCAATGGATTCGTAAGACAGGAATAACGCTTCACTGAACACTCTACCGACCGTCGACGGATTTTTTACTTACGAGACCCCACCAACGCAGGAAGGCCAGCTTACTCACCAGGGCGGCCCGGCTCAGCCGTAGTACTCGAGGTTCTGCAGGGATGACATTCCACCTCCATCATAATTCCCTCCGTAGACTCCAGCACCAGCATCCATTCCACCTCCGGCACCAGCAGTCTATCCACCACCTACGATGCATCCAGCACCAGCCATGTACCCAGCGCCTATGATGCAGCAGGCACCCTTTATGTACCCAGCACCTACCATGCACCCAACGCCAGTGATGTACTCGGCGACTGCTCTACCCCCGCCATCGGTACTGGACAACATTAAACTCCTGGGAATTTTCCAGTAGCAGGCCAACATCTTTCGTGATAATTTGCGGGAAGCCCTTCAGCAAAGAGAGGCTCCCCAACAACACCCTGGGACGTCCAAAAACTTTATGGACCTTAGGCCCAGAGAGTTCCATGGGACAGAGGGAATTATCTACGCGGATGAATGGTTGGAGAACGTAGAACTGTACCTGAAGATGGCCTGCGTCTCAGAAGATCTAAAGGTGGAGTCAGCTAGTGGACAACTTTTCGACATCGCACGGACGTGGTACCAAGGCGAGCCTCAATTTTCTGCTCTAGACGTGACTTGGGAGGAATTCAAGCGACTGTTCAAGAAGAAATTCTACCCATACGTAGCACGAGAAGCATTGGTGAGTCAGTTCGAGCACCTGGAGCAAGGCAACCACACCGTCGACGAGTACACATCAGAGTTTTCTCGCCTCAGTCGCTTTGCGGAGAACTTGGTCAGCACCTCTGAAGACATGGCATGACGATTCAGGAAGGGACTATCTTACGAGATTTGCTTAGCCATCGCCACCAGCCATCGCTACTACCTATGAGGAGATTCTGGAGGTCATCCAAGCAGTGGAAAAAGATCTGAATTATAGACCAAAGAGGAGTCGAGAGACTTTCGGAGAAAGCAACAACCAATCAGCCCCGATGAAGCATCCCCAATTCCAGTCGAAGGTCTTTCGGCACTAACATCAATAGCAGTTCCAGCCTGCTGGTAAAACCCCAGCATATCAGCAGAATCGAGTTCCAGCCCGGGCCCAGACTCAGCAGCCGCAGAGATAGCTACAGCAGGTCCCGCAATGCACTCACTGCGGGAGAAGCGGACACATTTAGGACGACTGCAGGAAGAGACTCAGAACATGTTTATATTGTGGATCTGCATCGCATCAGCTGAAAGACTGCTTACTGGTCCCTAATCGGACAGAATGCGAGACGACACCGACACCAAAAAGACCAGCAGTTCCACAGCCACGAGGTCCCCCACTACCCACTCAGTAGCAGCGGTTCGCTCAGCACCAGCAGAGAGGAGCACCCCAGCAGGGCCGAGCTTTTTCTATGGCCGTTGAGGAGGCGGAGCCTACCCCAGATGTGATAGCAGGTTCTATATTACTAGATTCCTTTTCAGCTATAGCTTTGTTTGATTCGGGTGCATCCTACAGCTTTATTTCTGTAGCTTTTGTATTTAAGCATAACATAGTATCGGAACCATTGGGTGGTGTTTACAAAATTATGACGGGCGGAGGTGTTATCCTAGTCAAGGATATTTTCATGAGGTGTCGGATTACCTTGGAAGGTAGAGAGTTGCGTGCCAACTTACTCGTAATGCCACTACCGAGTTTCGATATCGTCCTCGGTATGGACTGGTTGAGTAAGAATTTTGCCAGTATAGACTGCCACCGAGGATATGTTGTATTCAATCCTCCGAGAGTGCCAGCATTCGAGTTCGCTAGAGGAGCAATAGAGCAGCAGCACGAGCTTATTTGCAGAGCTATGATCGAGGGAAAGGAGATCCCACATCCCATCATCGCGGAATTCGTATATGTTTTTCCTGAGGACTTGTCGGGATTGCCGCCAGACAGGGACATCGTGTTTGCTATTGATCTAGTGCCAGGCACGTAATCGACGGCACAACCGGTGTACCGAATCAACAACAAGGAAGCTGAAGAATTGAAGAAGCATATCGATGAATTGCTAGAAAAGGGGTTCATCAGAGAGAGTTCGTCACCATGCAGATCCCCTATCTTTTTTTGTGCCGAAGAAGGACGGTACGGTATGTATGTGCATCGACTACCGAACCTTGAATAATCATACTATCAAGAACAAGTACCTGTTGCCGAGGATTGACGATCTCTTCGATCAATTAAGCGGTGCACGGGTATTCTCGAAGATAGATTTGAGGTCGGGTTACCATCAACTGAAGGTGAAGAAAGAAGATATACGGAAGACTGCCTTTCGGACCAAGTACGGGCAATATGAGTTTATGGTGATGCCGTTCGGGTTAACTAATGTCTCGGCAGTCTTCATGAACTTGATGAACAAGGTATTCCATCCGTACCTTGACAAGTTCGTAGTGGTGTTTACAGATGACATACTCATTTACTCGAAAACACCGAAAGAACACGAGGAGCACCTGAGGATTGTGCTAGAGACTCTCAGGAAGGAGAAGCTCTATGAAAAACTCTCAAAATATGAGTTTTTCTTGGACAAGGTGGAGTTCCTTGGACAAGTGGTGACAGGCGATGGTATATCTGTCGATCCGAGGGTTACGGCTGTGGAAGCTTGGACTACTCTGACTATGGTGGCAGAGATACGAAGCTTCTTGGGATTAGCAGGGTATTACCAGAAATTCTTGCAAGATTTCGCTCGGATTGCAGAGCCGCTTACTAGGCTCACTCGGAAGGACGTAGAGTTCGTGTGGACAGAGGACTGCCAGGCTACGTTCGATGAGTTGAAGACGAGGCTGACGACAGCCCCTATTTTGGCTTTGCCTTTGTGATCGGGAGGTTTCACCATTTATAGTGACACCTCGGTAAAAAAACTGGGCTGTATCTTAGAGCAGAACAAAAGAGTGATAGCCTATGCGTCTCGACAGTTGAGACCGCATGAGAAGAACTATCCCACACACGACCTAGAGTTAGCAGCTGAAGAGCATCATAGCACAAGTTATGGAGACATTACTTGTACGGAGAGCGAGTGGAAATCTTTACTGACCGCAAAAGCTTGAAGTACGTCTTCACACAAAAGGAGTTGAACATGAGGAAGCACAGATGGCTTGAGCTGATGAGTGATTATGATATTTCTCTACAGTATCATCCGGGAAAAGACAACGTTGTTGCGGATGCTCTGAGCAGGTATCCCGTAGCAATGTGCTTGACTCGAGATCGTCACTTATTAGCAGACTTGGAGAGTTTGGGCATCGAGATCGTCATTCCAGGGGCCGAGATACAGATGATGGGCATGCAGATTCAGTCAGGATTGATGGACAGGATTCGGGAGGCACAGCACCAGGATGAGCAGCTGAAGAGCATCATAGCACAAGCACGGGTCGGCTTGCTAGACGATTTCACTGTTGCAGAGGATAGTTCATTGAGGCACGGGACAAAACTTTGTGTACCTAGTGGAGAGCTTAGAGAAGAAGTTATGTAGGAGGCACACCGTTCCCAGTATTCTCTACATCTGGGGGCCAACAAAATGTATAAGGATCTGTGAAACCACGTGTGGTGGTATGGTATAAAACGAGAAGTGGCCCGTTTCATTTCTAGGTGCCTCGTATGTCAGTAGGTCAAAGCCGAGAGGCAGAGACCAGGAGGATTGTTGTAGCCGCTACCGATACCCAAGTGGAAGTGGGAACACATCACTATGGATTTTGTTTTCGGTCTTCCACGATCATCGGGCGAGAAGGATGCGATTTGGGACATCGTCGATAGGTTGACCAAATTGGCCCACTTTATACCATTTAAAGTGGAGTTATCTACGGAGAAGCTGGCAGAGCTTTATGTGAAGCAGATAGTCAGACTACACGGGGTTCCGATGAGTATCGTGTCAGACCGTGACAGCAGGTTCACATCTCACTTTGGAAGAGCCTACAGGCTAGCTTGGGCACAGCGCTCAAGTTCAGCACTGCTTATCATCCGCAAATGGATGGACAGTCAGAACGGACCATTCAGACCCTCGAGGATATGCTGCGGATGTGCGTGCTAGACTTTGGTGGCTCATGGGAGGACCACCTTCATCTCGTGGAGTTCTCCTACAACAACAGCTACCAAGCTAGCATCGAGATGTCCCCGTTCAAAGCGCTGTATGGGCAGAGATGCCGTACCCCGCTATCTTGGGACGATGTGGGAGAGTGTGCACTGTTAGGACCGAAGATGATAGTAGATGCTGCAGAAAAAGTCAAGATGATTAGAGAGCGGCTTCGCGTGGCTCAAGACAGACAGAAGCACTGGGCAGACAGTCACCGTAGGCCGTTAGAGTTTGAGGTATAGAATCTTCTTATGATTAACTACGTGTATAGTTATGAGATTCGTGATAACTTTTTGTGCATCTAGGTTGGAGATTTGGTATTTTGAAAATTTCTCCGACGCGTGGCACTATTCGTTTCGGTAAAGGCGATAAAATCAGCCCACGTTTCATTAGGCCGTTTGGTATTCTCGAGAAGATCGGAGCAGTAGCGTACCGATTGGTCTTGCCGCCTACACTGGAGGGAGGGCACATCATGTTCCACGTGTCTCAGCTGAGGCGATACGTGGCGGAACCCAGCAATGTGTTGGACCATTCGGAGATCGAGGTGGGACCGAGTCTCAGTTACCAGGAGCAACCCGTAGAGATTTTGGACCGCAAAGAGAAGGTCCTGAGGAATCAGACGATTTCCTTAGTTTGGGTCACGTGGAGACACCACTCCCAGGGTGCGTCCACATAGGAGAGAGAAGTCGAAATGCGTGAGCGTTACCCCTACCTTTTTGAGCACTGAGGTACGATTCTACCTTATGCTGTAGTTAAATTTCGAGGACGAAATTAATCTAAGGGGGGTAGACTTGTAAGTCCCATCTATTTTTTATTTATTTTATTCTTATTTATCTTTTAAAATATTTTGACTATAGACATCTGTTTTACTCATATATATATATATATATATATATATATATATATATATATATATATATATATATAAGTATTAAATAATGGGTTCTTTGCAAAGACTATAGTTCGGGGACCCTAATGCCATTTTCGAATTCAAATCCATCAACAGGTTCGAGGGCCTGTACTCCTAATCTTAACCGAATATATATAATATTCTCAATCACCAGTAGATAAGGCAGGATCTAGCTTTCAAAAATTCAAATCCCAACTGTTCTTAACCAACCCTTTGACCCCTGTTCTTAGTGTAAATTCGAATCCAAAGGATCGAATTCCCCAAGTCCTGGATAAACCCTACAAAGTTTTCAAATCAAATCCTTCTTATCACCTACACCCTATATATACTTAGAGAGGGTGACAGCCGACCTTTTGCATCTACAAACCCTAGGAAGATCGGCTACAACTGTCTTTGTGGAGTCTTCGCCCAAATACTCTTCAAGAGCAACCGAGGTTAGTATCGATTTTACGATTTCGTGTTCAGCAATCTTTATACTAAGAACACCATATATTCGAGGAAATAATAAAGAAGGCTAGATGGTAGTTGAGTTGTGTTCAGGTAATAAAGGGAGACCCAACGCCTTAATTTCCATATATTGGGAACTCGTAGGCTTTGTGTCACGATCCGCTACCCAAATTGTTGGGCCGGGCCGAGTCATGTCAAGCCTACGCTTGAGATAAAGCGTAGTAAGTTGTTCTAAAGACAAATAAGATAGACCAAAGTGTGCTAACAGTTCTATATGTAATAATGAGTCAGAATATATCCAAACACAAAATCATCTCGTATATAAGTATGTTCCGAGTACATGGCTAAAATATAAAACTGGATACAGGTCCAGTTACAAAATACATAGTCTAATACATGACTACTCTTAAAAGTCCCTAGTAATAAACAAACTAGATGAGTTTCCCCGCAGGTACATCCTCGTAAAGTATAGCCTGGTCCTCGGCAGCAACTCCATAATAGGAATCACAAAGCAACTCCTCCTCAAAAAGTATACCTACAACGTTATCCTTTCAAGACGGGAGCAAGTATTGATTCTAGCAAACTAAATATGCGAAACATGAAATGAACAGGAGTGTAATGAACAGGAATCATGTCATATCATAATCATGTCACATATGTCATAGAGACAGATATATATGTAATGTTTAAAACTGTAGCAGGTATGTGATCGTCAATAGGTGTACAATGTGCAGGGACACATAATGAAATGTACTTCCGTACAGGTGTAAAGGCGATAGATGTACATACGCACAAATACAGCTTTGAGATAAAGGCCTACGGTGCAGTAACATGTAAAATAAAACTTTGCTCGGTACGATAGAGGGGCATGATCACGTACTCAACTATCAGTTTCCCCATAACCCAGATTCTAAACATGTGAGAGATATAAAAACTGTCCTAAGCATGGTAGGGACTGAAAATAAAACAACATTTGAAGATTTTACTTGCTACCCCAAGGATCAGCATTTAACATGGTTGGATCACAGTTCATTGTCGTAACAGTATGTAAAGTTTATAGAGGTACTTGCCTTTAGCAAAGCAAGATAGTGATAGAAATGCTATAGATCCCTGGTGACTCGTCACTGTAGAAATAATACATAAACTTAGTTTTTATACTAAGTTAAACACTAAGATACAAGTTGTGTGACACGACTTTCTGACTGGACACCTAGCCAAATGATGACTTTAGCATAGGAGACCAATGTGGGGTGACACAAATACCCATACTAACTTTCTGGGGTCTTTACACTAGTGTAGGGCGAGGTCCAATACTACAATAACTCAAATCAACACAAAACTTTGTAAGTCGTAACTACTCCATAAATAAATCAGACTATACATTGTGTTCCAACAATTTGTGAGATAGACAAAAAGCTCAATTTTGCATAAAATAAAGTACCAAAATGATCCTTGTTAATTATAGAAATTTATACTAATTTTTTTGGAATTTATAAACCCTCATAGATATTTATTAAAAATCCGCAAACATATGTATCCTGAAAATAAGTTCTATTTTCCTATTTTTATAAAATGCCAAAATAACTTATTAAATGCTGGAAAAATAATAATAAATTAGCTAAACTAACATAGTATTTAAATACAATTTTTTCCAGATTTTTACAGCAATAAAAATATATATAAAAATTCAAAAACAGAAAGTAACAATTTCTGGAAAATAATTAATTAACTATTTAATATTTTGTCCACGTATTCGAAGTTGAACCAAAGCCCAGATACGGGACCCAAAGTCATGAATCAAGTCCAATATGACTTGTACAGACTTTGAATGTATTAGACACATTTGGGCCCAAAAACCCATGCTAGGTTTGGACACCAAATGGCCATGATTAATAAAATACAGTAATTCAAATATATATATATATATATATATATATATATATATATATATATATATATATATATATATATATATATATATATATATATATATATATATTAAGGTATTTTGATAATAACATATTTTAAAGTGATAAAATATAAAAGTCATAAAATTACCTAATAAAATAACTTGTGAATTTTATACATAATAATATTTTGCACAAAAATTGTATTTGAAATATATATATGTATACAACAAATACATTTATATATATACATAAATATATAGATATTTATATATATATATAATGAATATATATATATATAATGAATATATATATATATATATATATATATATATATATATATATATATATATATATATATAACAAATATACATATATATATAAATACTAAATATAAATATATATGTATACAAATACAGTATATACATATATATAACAGTATACATAATAATATTTTATATATATAAATACATATACATATATACATATATATATATATATATTTTTACATATATACATATATACATATATATATATATATATATATATATATATATATATATATATATATATATATATATATATAAATACATATATAAATACATATATACATATATATATAATAAAACAAATAAAATAATAAAAAAACAAAACAAAAAGAAACGAAAGGGGGGCTGGAACTCGGCCTGGGGGAACATGAGGGTTTAACATGCTCGGGCTAGCCAGGGGGTCAGCTTGGGTTATCTGATAGGGATAGGGTTTAGTTAGTTTTATTTTGAATTTGGTTAATGGGTTTTAAACCCGATAGCAGTCTAGTAAACCCGTTAACCCTTAGTCCTGTGTCTTCGTGTCCTGACAGTTGGGACGCGAAGACACACGAGTCCAGTGTCCTGGGTTTGCACGACTCCTACGACACAAGTTTTTCGTGTCCGAGTCCACCATCACACTCACCGACACGGGTCGACCCTCCTACGTGAAAACGAGACACAGTGGCGAAGTAAAAACAAAAGGACACGTACGTGTCCGACGCGAGGATGCTGTCGGAGGTGCTAGCGGCGGCCGTAGGCGTCGGGGTCGGCGGCGAAGGGTGGCGCTGGCTTCTGCTCGTCGATGCGAGCAAGATGGCAGTGGTTGGGGCGGTCGACGTGGGCTGTAGGCGTCGAGGTCGGCAAGGACGAACTCCAGCGAGGTTGGTCGAAGAAGAATGGGCTGTGGCGGTGGTTAGGGCGGTCGTAGGGAAGTCTAGGGTTATGGTTTGGGGTCGGAGGGCTTTTATAGGGAAAGAAGTCGGTCGAATTAGGGTTTTAGATTAGGGTTAGGGTTAGGGTTTTGGTCGGGATTAGCCGGAGATGGTGACGGCCGAAGTCGATCGTCGGGTGGCGGTTTTACAGAACCCCCCCCCCCTAATTAGATATTACAAAAACGCCCACCGCCTTAGGAAATGCAAATTCTTAAATTGCAAATAGGCCCCTGCTGTTGCTCTGTGCAAATTTAATTTGCACAGACAAATCGAATATTGCAAACACTATTTAAAACAATTAAAACAATTGCAAATTGATATTAAAACAATTTAAATAATTACAAAATGATATTTTTTGCTTTAAAAATTATTTAAAAATTCTAAAAAAATTCCTAATAATTATAATAATTTATTTTGAAGATATAAATGCTATTTAAAATTATAAAAAATGATATTTTACTTACAAATCTTTCCTCCTTGAAAAATTTTGTCCTCGAAATTCACAAGGATAGAAGACTCTACAAACATTCTAATATAACAAGCAATGCAAAGAATGACTAGCTACTATTAAGACTAACCTCTAAGGTATCAAGCAGGAACGGGTGGTTCCCTCGCTGATGTCGGGTCGAACAAGTAAGGATATCTCTCCCTCATGTCTGACTCCCTCTCCCAAGTAGATTCACCCGGAGAGTGACGGCTCCAAGCTACTTGTACTAAGGGTATAACTTTGTTCCTCAGCCTCTTCTCCCTCTTGTCTAATATCTCCACTGGCTGCTCAGTAACTGCAAGGCTCGGTTCGATCTCCAACTCTGAATGATCTAGCACATGGCTGGGTCCGGAACGTATCTCCTCAGCTAAGATACATGAAAGACATCGTGTACTCCTGCTAGGTTGGGTGAAGTACAACCTTGTAAGCTACCTCTCCGATCTTGCCAAGTATCTCGAACGGCCCGATATATCTGGGGCTCAACTTGCCTCCTCGTCCGAACCGGATCGTCCCTCTCGTAGGTGATATCTTCACTAGCACCATATCTCCGTCGGCGAACTCCCTCGGTCTGCGACTGGCATCGGCCCAGTATTTCTGCCTGTCCTGGGTGACTCTGAGCCTGTCTCTGATCATCCCGACCTTCTCTGCTGCATCTGTGATCATCTCTGACCCAAGCATAACTCTATCCCCAATATCATCCCAAAAGAGCGGTGTACGGCATCGTCGTCCATTTAGTGCCTCAAAAGGAGACATACCGATGCTGGCTTGGTAGCTGTTGTTGTATGAAAACTCTACCAAGTGCAGATGGCTCTCCCATGATCTGCCAAAGTCCAGCACACAAGTCCTCAGCATGTCCTCTAGCATCTGTATCATCCTCTTGGACTGTCCATCTGTCTGCGGGTGGTACGCTGTACTGAACTTGAGCCGACTGCCCATCTCTTCCTGCAAGCTCCTCTAGTAATAGGACGTGAATCTGCTATCTCGGTCCGACACGATGCTCACTGGTACTCTGCGTAAACGAACTATCTGCTGCATGTATAGCTCCGCCAACTTCTCGGTGGAGAGCCCCACCTTGAAGGGTATAAAGTGCGCACACTTTGTCAGCCTGTCAACAATGACCCAAATGGCATCCTTCCCTCTTTGGGAACGAGAAAGCCCTGAGACGAAGTCCATCGTAATGTGTTCCCACTTCCACTCAGGAATGGGTAACGGCTGCAATAGACCAGCTGGCCTCTGACGCTCTGCCTTGACCTGCTGGCAAACTAGGCATCTCAAAATGAAACGTGGTATATCCCACTTCATCTCGTGCCACCAAAGATGTTCCCGCAAGTCATGGTACATCTTGTTGGCACCAGGGTGAATAGAATATCGCAATTGGTGCCCCTCCTGCAAGACTGCCTCTATCAGCTCTCCCTTCGACACGCACAACTGGCTGCCATGCCTCAAGGATCCATCCTCTGCTATGGTGAAGTCATCCAGCAATCCAGCTAAAGCCTGGGCTCGAAGTCTGCGGAGGCTCTCATCTGTGGACTGTGCCTCCTTGATCTACTCCATCAAACCTGACTGAATGTCTAGTGCCATCATCTGTATCACTGATCCTGGCCGAACTATCTTGATACCGAGCTTCTCCAGATCTTTCCGCAAATGTCGATCTACCATTAGATACCATGCCATCAGATGCCTGCTCAGCGCATCCGCTACCACATTTGCCTTTCCGTGGTGATACTGTAAATCGATGTCGAAGTCCTTCATCAACTCCAACCATCGTCTTTGCCTCATGTTCAGTTCCTTCTGCGTGAACACATACTTCAAGCTCTTGTGGTCAGTAAAGATTTCCACACGCTCTCCGTATAAGTAGTATTTCCACAACTTGAGTGCAAAGATCACCGTAGCTAACTCTAGGTCGTGGGTAGGATAGTTCCGCTCATGAGTCCGTAATTGCCTAGATGCTTAAGCAATTACTTTCCCATGCTGCTGTAGGGCACATCCTAGTCCCTTTCCCAAAGCATCGCTGTAAATGGTGAAACCTCCAGATCCTGAAGGTAATGTCAGAACTGGAGCGGTCGTCAGCCTCCTCTTCAGCTCCTCAAATGCTACCTGGCAGTCCTCTGACCAGATGTACTCTGTGTCCTTCTACGTCAGTTTTGTCATGGGTTCAGCTATCCTAGCAAAGTCCTGGACGAACTTCCTATAATAGCATGCTAAACCCAAAAAGCTCCAGATCTTTGAAACTGACGTCGGAGCCTTCCATGTCTCAACGCCAGCAATCTTTCTGGGATCGACTGAGATCCCCTCTCCAGTAACTACATGACCGAAAAACTCCACTCGGTCCAAAAATAACTCGCACTTCGACAATTTGGCATACAACCTCTCCTGCCTCAGAATTCCTAAAACTGTCCGCAAGTGCTCTGCGTGCTCCAACGGCATCTTCAAGTATATCAGGATGTCGTCGATAAATACTACGACGAACTTATCCAGATACTGGTGAAACATTTTATTCATCAAGTTCATAAAGACAGCTGGCGCATTTGTGGGACCAAATGGCATCACCAAAAACTCGTACTGCCCGTACTTCATGTTGAACGCCGTCTTCTGGATGTCTGCAGCCCTGACCTTCACCTGGTGGTAACCGGATCTCAAATCTATCCTGGAAAATACCTTCGCCCCACTCAACTGGTTGAACAAATCATCTATCCTGGGCAGAGGATATTTCTTCTTAATGGTGATGGTATTCAATGCCCGGTAGTCAATGCACAACCGGACTGTACCATCCTTCTTAGGCACAAAGAGTACTGGCGCTCCCCATGGAGAAGCACTAGATCGAATGAAACCCTTTTTCAACAGGTCATCAATCTGCTCCTTTATCTCTACGGCCTACTTGGGGTTCACCCTATAGCAAGCCCGGGATACTGGTGATGAACCCGGTACTAAATCTATAGTGAACTCCACATCTCTGTCAGGCGGAAGTCTTGGAAGATCCTCTTGGAATACATCCATAAACTCCCTAATGATAGGGTGTGGCGGTGCTATCTCCCCAACTGTCGCACAACAGTTCGGCTCTAGGCTGATCTCTGGCCCTGTCCTTCTGACATTGAATGGTGCCGGGCCTAGGGGACTGAACAGAATACTATCCTCATGGCAGTCTATAGCTGCATGAGCATAGCTAAGCCAGTCCATCCCTAATATGATATCATACCCGGGGAGTAGTATCACAAAGAATCATCTCCTAAACTCTCTCCCAACTATAGTAATAGAGTATCTATAGATAGCTCTAATGGGCACTGGTCCTCCTTCCGTCATTACTCTACTCATCTCCTCGGTAGGTGTAGCTACTAAGTGGTGTTTATGCATAAACTCTAATGACATGAAGCTATGTGATGCACCGGAATCAAACAAGCATAGAGCTAGAAAAGTATGCAAGTAAACATGACCTGTGATGACGTCAGCCAAATAATCCGGCTCTGAAACTGCTCCGGCTCCGCCTCAAGAGCCAGACTATAAGCCTTCCCCTGGGGTCCCTTCTGCTGCAGATGTTGCCCAAACCTCTGCTGCTAGGTCAGAAGCGGCGATCCTCTAGATGGTGGTCCGGCACCTCGTACCCTCGCGGCTGGGCAGTTCCGAAGCTGATGGATGGTAGACCCACAAGCTAAATACTTCCCCCAACCTCTTCCTGCAGATGGCGAAGTCATGCCTGGACTCCTACAGAATGAACACACAGGTCCCCTCTGTTGCCGAGGTCCCGAGGCTCTAGCTGGTGGGGTTGGATGATGAGGTATGGGAGGACGGTATGTCTGCTGGTGCAGCATCGGTGCTCTCGACTGGAAAGCCTGATGCTTGGAAGGTCCTTCGAGGTGTACAGAAGTCGGCCTCTTGCAAGACTGAAGGCGCTCCTCTATGCTCTGGGCCAACTCTAGGCTCTGGTAGTAGTCAGTCGTACCGTTCGCTACTATGAAGATGCCGATGTCTGGAACTAGACCATGGCAAAACCTACGCGTCATCTCCTCGGGGTCTACAACTAGACTAGGAGCGAAACGGCTCAGGCGACTAAACTCTGCTGTATTTTCGTCAACAGAACGGTTCCCCTGCTGGATGTTCTGGAATCGTAGCCCTATGGCTACCCTAGCGGTGGTCGAGAAGAATTTCTTCTTGAACTGGGTCTTGAACTGATCCCAAGTGGCCTTCCCTCTCGCGAATAGCGGCTCATTCCTGAACCAAACTCCTGCCAAGTCTATCAGCAGAAATCTCGCTGCCTCGACCTGGAGGTCACCCGGCAACCTAGCTCCAAGGAGCTTCCTCTCTACCGAGTCTAGCCAGTCATCTGCTACTACGATGCCCTCGGTCCCCATAAACTCCTTGGGATTCAAATCCATGAAGTCCTTGATTATACTCGCTCTCTGCCGTGGCTCTACCGGTGGTGGGACCACGATACGCTCCTCAGAACGCTCCATGCTCTGACGGAGTAGGGTGGTCGGCTCCTAATGGGTCGTTAGGAACCCCTGGATCAGAGTGAGCAGTTGGTTCCCGTCGAGAGTGACGGAAGCCTGGGCAGGTATAGCAATAGGTGGTGGTGGGAGTATCGGGTCCTGTTGGAACTGTGATGTGGAAGGTGGTGGAGGCATCTGGGTTGGTGGATTTATGGAGTGGGAGAGTATAGTAGGTGGAGGTGGAGGTGCATCGGTCAACTGGTCAACCGACTGGATGGGAAGTATGCCATTTTTAGGTGTGGCATACTGGGATGAGCGGATGAGCACCATCTAATAAATAAAAGAACTTATAAGGACTCTTTTAAGTAAACAATCATAAACAAGAAAATCTAATTGTAATAGCGAGCATATGATGTGATGTGTTTCCTATATTGTAATCCTAGTAATCCTCTAGGTGTTCTAAGCGTCATTCCTAGTGTTGTCTAGTTATCTTAAGTTCCTAATTGCAGGCTTGCTTGGGTACAATGACGTAACCAAACAATTTATTCAGGACCTGCATGGGCCACCACTAAAAACATGTCACGATCCGCTACCCAAATAGTTGGGCCGGGCCGAGTCATGTCCAGCCTACGCTTGAGATAAAGCGTAGTAAGCTGTTCTAAAGACAAATAAGATAGACCAAAGTGTGCTAACAATTCTATATGTAATAATAAGTCAGAATATATCCAAACACAAAATCATCTCGTATATAAGTATGTTCCGAGTACATGGCTAAAACGTAAAACTGGATACAGGTCCAGTTACAAAATACATAGTCTAATACATGACTACTCTCAAAAGTCCCAAGTAATAAACAAACTAGACAAGTTTTCCCGCAGGTACATCCTTGTAAAGTATAGCCTGGTCCTCGACAGCAACTCCATAATAGGAATCACAAAGCAACTACTCCTCAGAAAGTATACCAATAACGTTATCCTGTCAAGACGGAAGCAAGTACTGATTCTAGCAAACTAAATATACGAAACATGAAATGAACATAGAGACAGATGCATATGTAATATTTAAAACTGTAGCAGGTACGTGATCGTCAATAGGTGTACAATATGCAGGGACACATAATGAAATATACTTCCGTACAAGTGTAAAGGCGATAGAGGTACATACGCACAAATACAGCTTTGAGATAAAGGCCTACGGCGCAGTAACATGTAAAATAAAACTTTACTCGGTACGATAGAGGGGGCATGATCACGTACTCAACTATCAGTTTCCCCATAACCCAGATTCTAAACATGTGAGAGATATAAAAACTATCCTAAACATGGTAGGGACTGAAAATAATACAACATGTGAAGATTTAACTTGCTACCCCAAGGATCAGCATTTAACATGGTTGGATCACAGTTCATTGTCGTAACAGTATGTAAAGTTTATAGAGGTACTTGCCTTTAGCAAAGCAAGGTAGTAATAGAAATGCTATAGATTTCTGGTGACTCGTCACTGTATAAATAATACATAAACTTAGTTTTTATACTAAGTTAAACACTAAGACACTAGTTCTGTGACACGACTTTCTGACTGGACACCTAGCCAAATGATGACTTTAGCATAGGAGACCAATGTGGGGTGAGACAAATACCCAAACTAACTTTCTGGGGTCTTTACACTAGTGTAGGGCGAGGTCCAATACTACAAAAAATCAAATCAACACAAAACTTTATAAGTCGTAACTACTCCATAAATAAATCATATTGTACATTGTATTCCAACAATTTTTGAGATAGACAAAAGGCTCAATTTTATATAAAATAAAGTACCAAAATGATCCTTGTTAATTATAGAAATTTATACCAATTTTTCTGGAATTTATAAACCCTCATAGATATTTATTAAAAATCAGCAAACATATGTATCTTGAAAATGAGTTCTATTTTCCTATTTTTATAAAATGCCAAAAGACTTATAAATGCTGGCAAAATAATATTAAATTAGCTACATTAACATAGTATTTAAATACAATTTTTCCCAGATTTTTATAGCATTTAAAATATATATAAAAATTCAAAAACAGCAAGTAACAATTTCTGGAAAATAATTAATTAACTATTTAATATTTTGTCTACGTATTCAAAGTTGAACCGAAGTCCAGATACGGGACCCAAAGTCATGAATCAAGTCCAATATGACTTGTACAGACTTTGAATGTATTAGACACATTTGGGCCCAAAAACCCATGCTAAATTTGGACACCAAATAGCCATGATTAAAAAAATACAGTAAAAATACTAAATATAAAAATACTAAATATAAAAATATATATATATATAACAAATATACATATATATATATATAAATACTAAATATAAAAATATATATATATATACAAATACAGTATATACATATATATAACAGTATACATAATAATATTTTATATATATAAATACATATACATATATACATATATATATAAATATATATATATATATATATATATATATATATATATATATATATATATAATAAAAAAAAATAAAAAAAAACAAAAAGAAACGAAAGGGGGGCTCTAACTCGGCCTGGGGGAACAGAAAAAAAAAAAATATATATATATATATATATATATATATATATATATATATATATATATATATATGTATATATATATATATATATATATATAATAAAAAAAATAAAATAATAAAAAATAAAACAAAAAGAAACGAAAGGGGGGCTCTAACTCGGCCTGGGGGAACAGAGGTGTTTAACATGCTCGGGCTGGTCAGGGGGTCAGCTCGGGTTATCTGATAGGGATAGGGTTTAGTTAGTTTTATTTTGAATTAGGTTAATGGGTTTTAAACCCGATAGCAGTCTAGTAAACCCGTTAACCCTTAGTCATGTGTCTTCATGTCCTGACAGTTTGGGATACGAAGACACACGAGTCCAGTGTCCTGGGTTTGTACGACTCCTACGACACGAGTTTTTCGTGTCCGAGTCCACCATCACACTCACCGACACGGGTCGACCCTCCTACGTGAAAACGAGACACAGTGGCGAAGTAAAAACGAAAGGACACGTACGTGTGCGGCGAGAGGATGCTGTCGGGGGTGCTAGCGGCGGCCGTAGGCGTCGGAGTCGGCGGCGAAGGGTGGTGCTGGCTTCTGCTCGTCAAGGCGAGCAAGATGGCAGTGGTTGGGGTGGTCGACGTGGGCTGTAGGCATCGGGGTCGGCAAGGACGAACTCCGGCGAGGTTGGTCGAAGAAGAATGGGCTGTGGCGGTGGTTAGGGCGGTCGTAGGGAAGTCTACGGTTAGGGTTTGGGGTCGGGGGGCTTTTATAGGGAAAGAAGTCGGTCGGATTAGGGTTTTAGATTAGGGTTAGGGTTAGGGTTTTGGTCGGGGTTAGTCGAAGATGGTGCCGGCCGAAGTCGGTCGTCGGGTGACGGTTTTACAGAAACCTCCCCCCTAATTAGATATTACAAAACACCCACCGCCTTAGGAAATACAAATTCCTAAATTGCAAATAGGCCCCCGCTGTTGCTCTGTGCAAATTTAATTTGCACAGACAAATCGAATATTGCAAACACTATTTAAAACAATTAAAATAATTACAAATTGATATTAAAACAATTTAAATAATTACAAAATGATATTTTTTGGTTTAAAAATCATTTAAAATTCTAGAAAAATTCCTAATAATTATGATAATTTATTTTAAAGATATAAATGCTATTTAAAATTATAAAAATGATATTTTAAAATCTAGGGGCTTACACTTTGCCAACCGTCAACTGTACACCTTAGCGTTCGTATCCATGTCAGTGACACATGATACGGGGAAAACATATAGGATCTCAGTATTAAATACTAATGAAGTAGGTTGTATCCGATACCTTATACACAAGTTGTTGCACAAGTGTATCAAGGCAAAGTACCAATCAAGAATACTAATCTGTAACTAGGCATTTAGATGAGTTGGACATGGGCAGAACAAGAGAAATTTCCAAGGTATTGAGGTAGTTAACAAGTATGGAGCAGTTAGAGTATCATATACATGTTGAATGGATCCAACTAGTTGCATATGAGAGTTACCAATATAACGACTATGTGAACCGGGGTTAGAGGATTTGGTGGGGGTCGAAGCCAAAGGGATATCAGGGTTGACACTTAGGAGCAGGTTATGTGTTAGTAGAAGACTTATATACTTGACATCACAATTGACCATTGCCCCAGATTGAGATTGGTAGCATATTTGGTCATTAGTACCAGAGGGTAGGCTTAAGTATCGAGGTGGTACTTGGTATCGAATCAAATTCCTGTAAACAGATGTGAATAGATATCATGTTCTACTCTTGTATCATCACGGATACAATTGACTCGACCTAACGCTAAGGGTATCAGGTATCGGTGGACTCATGTGGTATCAGCCAAATAGGTGACATGAATCAGAATATCATAGAGGCCAAGTATGGGATACAGGTGCTATGGGGTGGCTAATGTCGAGTGAGGGTATATGCCAAGCGGTAATGAGGTCAGTAAGAGTTTTAGGTGTCAGTAGCTGGTATTGACTTTTGCATAGGGCTTTAATAATAGGAAAGGGGAGATTCACAAGCCAATGTACATAGCAGTGTGTATCTGCTAGGGACAGGGGCCTTGTATGAACAAGTTAGACAAATTCAAATGGGAGAGGAGTCATCTTATATAAGATACATCAGTATAAGTAAGTTGCAGTGGGTGAGCCATGTGATTGTGCGTTTGACCAATGTACCCAGGTTTCTAGGGTTGGTGTCACCTGCGACCAAAATAGCTTTCCTATACCTATGGAACCTAGCTACAGTACAGTTACAAGACACAATACCATAATAGTTGAGGCAAAGCAAAAGATTTGCCATGGAGATGGGGTAGTATCACCATCTGTGTATCAGGTACAGTAAGCTGAACTCTAAGTTCAATTAGAGGAATAGGCAATAGCAACATAGGGAGTCCTTAGGACAACAACTAGTGGAGGGCCAAATAAGAATGGGAGGTATTAAAGGGTTATGAATCAAACTCGAGGTTAAGTTCTCAATTATAGACATGTGCTCACAAAGGATAGATCCAAGTAGGATTGTATAACTGTAAGTGAACCTATTAAATAGGTAATAGATAACTTAACATCACCCTCCAATAAGAGACTCATGAGTGTTAAGAATGAACCAAGCCTAATGGATAGGTAAAGAACCAAAATAAACAAGTAGGATGACCTAGAACTTCTAATAAAGATAGTTAAGTTGTTTAATTGTAAATCATATTTTGACTTTGTAATTCATAAATAATAGGTCATCTGGATTCGAGCTTGACACCAGACCCGTATCATCAGCTCAGGACCTCAAGCGAGTATAGTTTATTGGCTGTTTTCAATATTGATTTTCACTATATTTCATTGATTGGTCATTGGTTATGTGATTTTATATATTCTATTATAAATTGTTGAGTCGGGAAGAAGAAGTACCAAGGATGTGTGATCCGACCATAGACATTGTTTATTTTCATGCAAGTAGACATCGTAGACATTGTTTATTTTTATGGAAGTAGACCTCGTAGACATTGTTTAATTTCTGCAAGTAGACCTCGTAGATATTGTTTATTTTTCATGCAAGTAGACCTCATAGACCTCGCGGTGTAGTGCCCCAGACCGATCACATATCAAAGGTACTTCTAACAGTTGGGAAGGTATTTTATTTATTTATTGCTATTGATTTTTCCGTCTTTTCTCACATCTTTTCTGTTTATTTTCAAAACATGTAATTAATGTATAACCTTTGTTTTATAGTCATTTTTATATATTGGAACTGCATTCAGTGAATTGTACTTATTCCATCCTGACTGGGTAACCAAACAAATTTTAGGTGATTACGAAGAGGTTGAGTGCCCTGACCAGTATGGCCCATACATGGGGGATACAGTAGAGACGGATTTTGCTTATCAGGAGGAGTAAGCAGCATCTGATCCTGCTGCGTTTGCTTAGTTTCCTTTTAGTTAGTGCTGAGATATTGTACTGGATATTGAGTTGATTTTGAGACATGTAGTTGAGATTTCATTTGACTTTAGTCATTATACATTTCTATTAGAGATGGTTTAATTATTTCACCTTCTAGATGTTGGGTTGTGATATTGAGTTGTGGATTATCCCACGTGGGTAATATTTTACTGCGTGGTTGTGCATCATATTGTTACAATGTTCTACCGTCGACTCTGAGGTGTAGGCTGGGCGTGTGCACCGTTCATGCCCACATTACTGGGTGCAGGTCGTGACAGATGGCCAGGCTAGAGGTGTGTCCGCTGTGTAAAGTCATATTGCTGGCACGAAGATAAGAGCAACGTTAGAATAGATTCTGATAGGTTGCAAGTCAAGCAATTGAAAGAGAGTTTAATAAGGAAATAAAAAATGTCATCAACTCGTAGATGAGATCCTAAAGGGCAAATATGTTAAGCTAACCATATCTCAATCCACGTAAAAATTATACGAAAAGGCGAACCAAGTGCACTATGGTTGATCAGACCATCATGCACCGGTTCTGATAGACAATATGTTGGTGGGGTACCTCCATTAACATATATGTCATGAACAAGCTTGATAATAGACTAAGCTTACAAAACTAAGCTATAATAGCAGCATTGGTCGAGATAACAAAATAATAGTATGCTAGATAATGATTAAAGAAAATGTAATAATTCCAGTTCCTCAAGAGTCTAAGATTCGTTCGATGTTCGTACATATGCAGTCATCCTACAGTCTTCATGCCTAAGGCCTTGGTTAAGGTCGAAGGGAATATTAGGTCGCGAGTTATTCTACCCAACTTATAAGGGTTAAACTGGTAGTATGATTGAACGGTAGAACATGACTACCTAGCATGCATGAAAGAGAGGGATGAGGATTTACAGAAGAATACTTCAAGTAAGAAGCAAATCAAGTTAGTCAGTTGTGGGTTTGAAGTGGAAGGAAGGAAGAATGTTATGTACGTGGATGAGATCCTAAATTTCTAATCCTATACGCAGGCTTGCTTGGTTCGGTAAAGTAACTAAACAATTTATCGACCTGCATGGGCCACCACAAAAACATGTAACGTCCCAGTCCCAAAATACGTAGGACTAGGAACGTAGCATGCCAGCTGCATATATACGAGATATACTCCAATATATAAAAATCTCGAATACACACATAAGCTGTATTGTGAATATTTATAACAGACAGTCACAGGTAAAAGCTATATCTCATCCACAGTATAATGTAAGAAAAATGGTAACTCATGAATCAAAGTGAATGTCAAAATATAATGGCTGACCGGACGGAGACAAATCTACTACCGACACTAGAATAAACTGAAAGGAAAAAGAGTCCAGCCTCTAAGATAAACAGAAAAAGAAAAGATGACTAAATAGGCTCATCGACCTAATAGGGGTAGCTGTGATCAGAACGTACGACTCACTCGAACGTGAAGGATGAGTCTATACCGGAACCATACTCCTGCGGAAAGTCCTGCACACCTATACCTAGAGAGATCACCAGGTCCTCAGAGGGACATAACATGATACAAAAAAGATCATGCCACATAAACTGAATATAAACTGCTCAATAGTAATAAGTCAAATCGGATCATATCAAGGTCCAATACTTCTCATTGAAATTAGCGTACCATCCCCCAACCAAACAAGGACAGGAGATGACACACTAACCCACAACGAAGCATCTTTCCAAGACATGAATCCAATATAAGGTATCCGGACCACAACAAGGTTCAATACCTTCTCATCGGAGCAGTGAGCCACACCTACAACCAAACAAGAAAATGATGTGGCAAACTATTCCACAACAAGTTACTGTTCCAAGCCACGATCAGATACAAGTACCCAAACCAAGAGTACGCGTACCTAACGGATAAGGGTGGCTAACCAATCTAAGTGAATACAGTTTTAAAAACATCCTTCAACGCATGGGCCCTGGCTAAAATAGGATCGGCATGGTCCCCCTTGGGGCACCAGAGGCCCAATCAATAAGAGCATAACGTTCCGCAAAATGCTAGTGGCCGTCAGTAATCATGGGTAATCTCACCCGCGTCTCCGGCGGAGCTCATGGGTTACAAAAGTTAAAGTGCATAGTAGCCCATACGCTAAGGTATTGTCCTTTCCGCCCAATGCCTACTATGTTGTATCCACAACACAAAACCTCTATTAACAGCTAAGTCAAACTAAGCATGCAACCTTTACTAGCGGTTAATCCTATCGCACGGCTTATACGTACTTGTGGCCAGCCAGTCACGCATGTCCGAGTTCTATATGTGACACACAACAATGTGGTACAAATGTGTCAAGGTCTATGAATGCAACACACAAAGGGTGGTCCCTTAAATCTAAGTTTAATGTATAAAAAAATAGTACATAGCTGGAAATAGAACTAAATAGTAAAAATTCTATTTACTTATGCCATGTATCACAGTTTATTTTATAGAAAATAAATAATAAATAATACATGAATATGAGGTAAAGTGAAATAAACAGCTAATGGCAAGATATCTTGCCTGGAAGTTGTGTGCAGAAAAGCGACGTCCGATGACTCAAATCGTCAAAACAGTGAAGCAACGAAAGACAACTTTTACGAACGACTTCAGATGCTGAAATAAACATCGCAAACAGATTTGGCATGAAAGAAATACCCAAGAAATGCCTGTCCAAAATTCCAATTCTGAAACAGGGGCAAAATTATAATTTCGGGTCAAAACGATATCCGATGTTGGACCTATTTTACACCAAAATACGTGCCAGTATCTTTTGTCTCTAAAGTTATCAAACTACATGTCTACGGATCCGGTTTGAGGAGACGAACACAACCGTATGTCCAAAGTTGGATTCAGGCGGACTGTGCACAATTTGTCCATTGGATCGGATCGTGGACCCGCCAAAAAGGTGTTCCGGTCGACCTTCTCAGAAATGGACCAAACTTGGTATACAGGACCAGAAAAATGATACGGTCCTGATGGCACAGGTTTTATCTCGATTTGACGAACGTGCACAAAGTTATGGCCTAGTTTGTAAAATGGCCGATGTGGGGTATCTTGACGAATACGCATCGATTTTGTCGCACACGCACAACGAAATCGAGTTCCGTCGATTACCACATGTCGACAACATCCATACGCGCCTTTTGATGCTTATGTATTGTGACCATGTCGTCCGGTTTGTCGGGGCTAATGCTGTATCGGGGAAATTTCAGAAAAATTGATTGTTTTGAAACACTATTTTTGCCCAATTTTGGAAACGAATTACTTAACCTATATTTGGTGAAAACAGAAAGTACAAAAAGAATCTTGAAGGGGTATATGTTTTCTACCAGTCCCTTCAACTGATTTAAAAAAATTTGTGACACGCTGGTTGAAATTTAGTATTGAACAGGGGCTTCGACACGTGAAATTCTGCCATTACGACAGAATTTATTTCCAAACTTTTATGATTTTTCACGAACTTCATAGGCCAAATTAAATTATTCTATTTAATGGGTTTAGTAGAGGTTCAACTAGGCTTTTCGTAAAATTTTACGGATCGAAGAACCATTGTGTATAATAGAAGAAAATCGATAACAAGTATGGGTACCTGGGCTTGGTGTTTGTGAGTTGCTACTGCGGCTGTTGTTGTTGTTGTTGTTGCGCCTGCTGCCACTTGTGCGCGGTGGCGGCCCACTGCTCCTGTGGTCTACAGTAGGCCAGGTTCGTCGGGGGTGTTAGATAAGGCAGCGAAGGTTGTGGGGCTCGATTTCAAGAGGTGGTATGATCGGGGGGTTTCTAAGGAGTTAGGCGAACACCTATATACTCCCAGAGATCTATGAGTTATCCAAACTTTAATCCTAATCTAATTGGGCTTCATAGAGATTTGACTGGATTCAGAGGGATCCTTAATTGGTTTAAAGATTTGGTTAAAAGATTCAAATCTCCTTGGAATCTTGGGTTGGAGATTCAAATGTTTTCTTTGTTAATCGGGTTGAAGAAGAGTGAACAGTACAGGCGCACTGTTCACACAACTGTTTTGGCTTTATTTTTTTTCCTTTTTCCCTTTCTCTTTTTCTATTCAAACAAATAATCTTAAACAATTACCAAAATTCAAAAAAAATATTTCTAAAAACTTTAAATAAATTTCTAAAAAACTCTAAAATATTTTATACAATATATTTCAATATTTGTTTTTGATATATATACATTTGGTGCATATATAATTTATTATAGAAAAATAAATTCTATAGAAAATGATATGAATATAATCATAGCGTGTATATATACTTAATATATATACCTTAATTGTTCAAATAAAAATTTCGAAAAGTTTAAAATACTTTCTGCAATATATCCCTTTGCACATTCATTTATTTGATTATTACTTTTATTATTTTAAAACTAATACTAATTTCAAATATATAATTAAAATATATCTAAAATAGTCAAAAAAAATACTGGAACTTTACTAATACTTTCTATAAATATTTAGCAAAAAGAAAAAGGAGAACAGTATATGTAAAACTTTGAAACTTACTAACAATAAAAAAATTATACATAAAATAAAACTTTATAAAAATAAAAATCGTAAATATCTGTAACTCTATTTATAATTACCATAATAAATCCAATAAAATAATAAAAGAGAGAAAAACATAGTAAAATTTAGGGATATTACAACAGGGGATTTTGAACAACATAGATAGCGATTCATTAATTATGGGAGCATCATGAGAGAAGAGAATGGTAGGTATCTTTGTAGTATAGTGATTCATAGATTATGCAAGCTGTATATTAACATTCATCAATAAAGTACCCTTTCTTCATATATATATATATATATATATATATATATATATATATATATATATATATATATATATATATATATATATGTCCGAATATCCCCACTAACCCCGTCGACACCACCTAGCAAGGTTAGTGCGGGAGGGGGGCTCGGCCTCGGGTCTCCCCGCCGGGAGCCCCCCTCGTGCCACTTGCGCTACGGGCGCTACGGCCTATGTTGTAATGAGTTTTCTTATTCTAGTAGGCCCTTAATAGTACCCAATACCTAAGTATTATTAAGATATGACCTACATAGGCCACCATAAAAATGTGTCACAGCCCGCTTCCGAATAATCGGGTACGAATCATGCTACGCCCAGCCTACGCTGGTGTAAACAGTGGTAGTTAGTCGTCTAAACCTTAGGAATCATCAAAGATAAAATATATCGATCACTAATCACATCAACTAGAACGTACAAACAAATCTCAGCCACACAAAATCACCACAGAGTCCATTATCAGTACTTTAGTACATCATAAATTTGATAACTCTTCCGAAGATAAATTTGATAAATTATATCCTCAAAATAATAATACAACTGATACATCTGTCTCATCAAAATCATCTAATACATCAAAGCAATCTATTTCTGATCTTCGGGAGTCTTCCAGGAATCGTCGTCCAATCCAATGCCATCCTCATGCCCTAGTCTAATATATCAACGATCTAATTAGTAAAGGAGCAAAGGACAATGTATTTCAACCGTGCTCAACAATAGGATGCAATAGTATATAAAATAGCAAGGAAAATAGCAAGTGAACTGGAAAGTACCTAAAATCATGTACTAGCTATATGAATCTTATGCAATAGAACACCATTAAGCATGTATGGGCTATCATGAATAAGGCATATCGTAACTGATATGCTATTAGTCAAGCAAGCAGGAGTAAGGCATAATGTAAACGATATGCTAACAGTCAAGTAAATATGAGTAAGGCATATTGTGAACATTATGCTAGCTATCAAGTAATAATGGACGTAAGGCACATACAGTGTTAGCAGTCAAGTAATTGTCCATAAGCAAGGGTAAACTACATGCTTTATGAATGTTCTCCCCTCCGACATGAAACACGAGAACTATGGAAGCATGCGAGGAACACCACAAATATGCCAAGCAAGTGATATAGTGAAATCATGCATGTAAAGCTGCTAAGTAAAGTTGAGATACACGTACTTGCCTTTTACCGGAAGATGACAATTTCCTCTAAATCACTTATAAAAAATGAGTAAAAATTAGATTCAATCCGGATGAGTATCTTCTAGAAATCCCATAATTAATTCTATTTAACCCTAAACTTAAATTCTTATTTATTAACTAACTATATAAGTTACTAGCTAATTCTTAAGTTATAATTATACTAACTCAATTGTCATTAACTAATCAATAAATATCTATTAATTAATTTAACCACTTTAACAGCTTTCCAAAGACCCGGCCTCACTGGGCTCTGGCCCAAATTCAAATATGTTCCCTTTAATAAGTCATTGGCCCAGCCCAATGGATACTATGCAGCTGGATCCAATAGATATAATATTAAACCAGAACTGTATTTAATTTAGCCTAATTAATCCGGCCCAACCCAATGGATTCTCTTCTGTCTCTCTCTAGACTAAAGACAATACACCAAATTTATTGGACTCAAACCCTCCATTTGAAAACTCAGCCATGAGTTTCAAACTTTATCTCCAATCTCCCCAACTCCGTGTCTAATTGACTATGACACAATATTAATCTGGAAACATAGTCCATCATGTGTCCAGAGCTTACCAATTCATGTCAGTATCCCAGACACCACTATGTTATTGATCAAGAAAGGGAGTAGTATTTAGTATCATACCTGTCTTCGTGTCCAAAGAGAACTCATAGACACAACTAGCAGCAGATACAATCGGTGTCCGATTCGAACCACATAAACACAAACGACGTTCAATTCTAATTACAGAACTTCTTTATGGCCAACGATCGAGCACATGGCGTACAAAGCAAATAAATCAAATTCAGTAATCCTTCTCGATTTTTTGAGTAATAAAATGAATCAAGAATCAAGAAATGGGGGATTAGTTACTCACTGATCATCTTGGAGCTCTTTGTCGACTCCAACTAATGGTGATTAAGAACTTAGCGTTGATCACAAAACTAATTTTTTGTTTGTAGATGATCAAGTCAGGAGATCAAAACAAGAATCGATCAAGGAGATTCAAACAATCAAATTGGAAATAGAAGAACTTTCTAAAATCCCTAGTCAGAGGAGAGGACTCCACTCGTCAGAAGAAATCATCGCCGACGAACTCTGGGAGGAGCCACTGTCGAGTTTTGCAAAGACGAACTAACACTGGAGGAGACTCGGCGTCAGAAAGAAGAATGGAGGTGCGACGATTGGCTGGTGATTGCCGGAGAAGCACTGCGGTTCGTCGATAGAAGCCTCGCTCAGGCTGTGTTGTAGAGCACCTCCGGAGTAGCGGAACTTTGCCGATCGCCGCAGAGTGGAGACGCGGTGGAGCTAACCTAGGCTCTTCGCTCACCGATGAAGTTCCTCAGCTGAGGAACCGCCATTGCCGAGTCACAAGCTTCGACCGAGAGCACAAGAAAGATGACTCTGTGGTTTGAGCCGCAGAGAGATTTTATGTGGACTGGCTTCATTGGAATGGGCTTGAGCCTAAATGAATAGTAGAGAAGAAATGGGCTAGAAGAAATAAAAAATGATTTGTTAAAAGAGATTGGGAGTATTTATAGATTCTTAGAGGAATCTTCTAGGCTTTGGTAGTTAGAAGGTGGTTAGGAAATTTGTCACACCCCAGAACCAAAATACTGGAGAGCGGGGGACAGACACAGCCAGCTACGTATATAGAATTGTAATCCACCTCGATATACGGTCACGACTGTCTGGATGTATGAGGGTTTATCTACAAGCCATCAGTCTCTTATGGTCAAGAACAAGCCTAGTGTCTCAATCTCAAGCAAGTAAATACATGTTACAAGATGGTAGATCATCAGATATTCAAAGTAAGGCGTCCCAAACATTACATATTTAGATGATCATGAAGCGAGTCATACAAAATACGAAGACTAGCAAGAGTTTTAGTCTTACATGATCAACCCTAGGATTTGTTAATCATGTTACAGCCCGTAGGCAGACAGTAAGTAAAGTATGCAACACGAGCTAACACTTCCTCGGCGGCTAAACGCCTCAAAAGAATTTTATAATTAGAGTGGTAGAGCAGAACAAACCCACTCGTTGCCAGGATTTCTTCTAGTGTTCACCATCTGGCAGGAAGGCTGGGAGATCCTCGGGAGCTACTCCAAAATCTGGCCATACAAAACTAACTGGGTCAGACCTTAGGAAGAGCAAGTGCCACAATGGAGGCTTCACTTAAGAATTAAAATCAGCATGTCAGAACATAAACAAGAATAATAACAAGAATACATAAAATGTAAATAAGGCAACAAATGACAAGAGGACGAGGAACTATTTCGGAAGCCAATTTACAATCCTTAAACCAAATAAGGACCGGGGTTGTAACCCTTCGCCTGAACAGAACCGGGTCTCTAGCCATTTATTACTAAGAGTAAAGCGTAAGCAAGCATGTCATGAGATAGCCATGTACTGGATCTAGACAAGAGTAGACAGAATTATACTCCATCCAACATTTACGGCCAAGCAAAAAGTACGGCTTGATACTTTAACCAAGTAGGGTTATCAAAAGCCTAGTTATTAGCAAGATGCAATAAGATGTTCCGGCAGTCACAAGCCCTGCAGCTATCCAGGTTATCCAGACGAGGTTCATGTAAGAGTTATCAAGAATTATTAGGTGACTTATAGTGCAACACATGACAGTGTGCATATTACTTGTTTCAAGCAATGCCCCACATGACAGCGGGCTGGAAATGTGCCCTACTCGTCGACAGGCTATAAGTCCATCAGGTGTTGCCAGGATAATGGGATCGCCTGTAACCAGAAACATCTCTCTATATGAGTTACTTTGATCAATCTAGTAATTAACCTAGTCAGATTCAGCATGAATCCCTGACTGTGGTAACAGGGAATACAAGTCCTAGACGTGATGTGAGACGAGACTGGTAGCTTATACAAGCACACTCGAGAACAATCACCCATGGTGTCACGATGCGTTATTACTCAGCATGTCAAGATAGCCATCGCAACAGCATTCAAGATTACATGTTAGGTTTACTTATCAAGATTACCTGTCAAGAGTGCGCCACGGCGGGCCACTAGCAAGATTACTTATCTTGTCAAGAGTGCGTCACGATGGACCACCATCAAGAATTATCATGCCAATTTGCCTTTCAAGAGTGCACCACGATGGGTCGCTATTTAAAAGTTATGCCCAAGATTCACAATCATCAAATCGGGCAGTCACAAGTTAGGCTGAGTACAAGGTGTAAGCAATTTAAAACATAAAACAATATAATAATAAAAGAACATGCAAAGGGCAAGGGCAAGGGCATGGGGGCCAAGGAAGCATGCGACCAAGGCAAGCGGTCCGCAGGACGCATACGGTCCGCAGGACCCAAGCGGTTCGCGGGACCAAAGCGGCCAAGAGATCCCGCGGTGTGCGGGATGCTTGCGGTCCGCAGGACCAAGGGGGGCCTGGAGCTCATGCGGTCTGCGGGATTCTTGCAGTCCGCAGGACCAAGGGGCCAGTAGCTCATGTGGTCTGCGGGATGCTTGCGGTCCGCCGGACCAAGGGGGCCAAGAGCTCATGCGGTCTGCAGGAACTCATACGGTCTGCTGGATGCTTGCGGTCCGCAGGACCAAGGGTGCCAGGAGCTCATACGGACCGTGGGAACTCATGCGATCTGCCTGCTCATCTTCTCCAGAAGTCCGACAAAGATGGCCATGGAACTCATGAACTCTAACTTGCATAACTCGGCCAAAACCAAACGAAATCTAACTTTTCAAAGGTCGAATATGGGTAAAATGAAATTCTCTACCACATGGAACAACTAGATTTTGAAAACAAAAAGTTTGATAGATCAAAACCCAAGAAAACCAAAATGGTACAACTTAGATCTACAAGAATCCATCTGTCCAAACCGAAAACTCAAATTTCTAAAGATGCTTAGAATCATATAGAGAAGAAGATAGAACAATAAAATGGAAGATCCATCATGAAGCAAGTTGCACTTGCCTAAGCTCTCTAGGTTGGTGGGAGAGTAATGGAGAAGAAGGAGAAGAAATAAATGGAAGTAATGAAGAGAGAGGAAGGGGTGGTTGGGTTTTAAAGGGGGAGGGTTTTCTCATAATGAACCAAGCCCAATCAAACCAAGCCAAACCAAAATAAACCAAGCCAAGACTAGGCTAGCAAGTCAAGTCCAAATACGGGTCACCTGACAAACGTCAGAGATCTCGTATACGCATACGAAAATACATATAACGGGAAACGGGAGTGACAACTCTACCCACCTTAAAATAATTCTGTCATCGAAATTTAATCAAGAGGCTAGAGATGTCGGAGCAGGCTATATTAATCATAAGCAAGCTATGATTAGCAGTCAATCAAGCAATCATTTATGTAAGCGAGGAATTAAAAGCATAAGGAAGACATTATACCTTATGAGTCAAACAGGTGTGGATATCGCGAGCGGATATCATCTTCACGCTCCCAAGTTGACTCACCTAAAGAGTGGTGACCCCAAGCAACACGGACTAAACTAATAGTCTTGTTCTTGAGTACCTTCTCTCTTCGGTCCAATATGGATACAGGCCTTGCCTCATACGAAAGGTTGGTACCAACAACTAATTCCGAATGATCAAGAATATGGTTCGGATCTGGGATATAATAACGCAATTGGGATACATGGAACACATCATGTACCTCATGTAACGACGACAGAAGAGCGAGACGATAGGACACATCACCTGGTCGCTCGAGAATGTCAAACGGCCCTATATACCTAGGACTAAGCTTTCTCCGTACGCCGAATCGAATGATGCCACGGGTAGCAGAGATCCTAAGGAACACGTGTTCGCCGATTAAAAACTCAAGGGGATGCCGATAAGAATCGGCCTAGTAGCGCTGGCGATCTTGGGCAACCCAAAGATGATCTCTGACTTGTCTGACCACCTTGATAGTCTGCGTAATCATCTCTGGACCAAGCATCTGCCTCTCGCCCACATCATCCCAGGCTAAAGGAGATATGCACTTCCTACAGTACAATGCCTCAAAGGATACCATCTGAATACTGGCCTAGAAACTGTTGTTATAGGAGAACCCCGCTAGGTGCAGGTGATCTTTCCATGAACCACCGAAGTCTAGCACACAAGATTGCAATATATCTTCAAGAGTCTGAATCGTGCGCTCTGACTGACCATCTGTCTGTGGATGATATGATGAACTGAACTTGAGACGAGTCCTCAAACTCTCTTGAAGACTCTGCCAAAAGTGCGATGTGAATCTTGAATTTCTGTCTGATATGATACTAACTGGCACTCCATGCAATCTGATAATCTGCCTGAGGTACATCGCTGCTAGTTGATTCGTCGACTTACTAATTCTGAAGGGAAAAAAATTAGCTACCTTCATGAGACGATCAACTATAACCCAGATAGCATCTCTCCCAGCTGGAGAGGTAACCCAGTTACAAAATCTATGGTAATATGCTCCCATTTCTATTCTGGGATCGGTAAAGGTTAAAGAAGTCCGGCTGGTCTCTGATGTTCAACCTTAAATTTTTGGCAAACTTAACATCGGAAGACAAACGGTCTATCTCCTCTTCATGCCATTCCACCAGAAATGTTGACGGATGTCTCGGTACATCTTCGTGCCACCGGGATGAATTGAATACTAAGAACTGTGAGCCTCTGCCATGATCTCATGTCTGATATCACCACTGGGTATACAAAGACGCCTTCCATGATGGAGTGTACCATCTTCATGAATGCATAACTCAGGTCTTCGTCACGCTTCATATTCTGCCCTGAGCCGTTGTAGCTTAAAATCTGCTAATTGTGCCATCTTGATCCTCGCAACTATGCTGGACTGAACTTGTATACTGGCCATTAATGCCATATTGGTAGGGAGAACTATCTCTATCCCCATCGTCTGAAGGTCTGCCAATAACTCTGGTTATGTTGTTAGGAAATAAACTCCATCTCTTCTGCTCAATACATCTGCTACTACGTTGGCCTTCCCGGGATGATACTGCAGGTTGATGTTATAATCCACAAGTAGCTCTAGCCATCTTCTCTGACGCATGTTGAGATCCTTCTAGGTAAACACATACTTAAGACTCTTGTGGTCGGTGAAGATCTCCACCCGATCTCCATAAATAATGCCTCCAAAGCTTCAATACAAAAACTACTGCTACTAACTCCATGTCATTGGTTGGGTAATTCTCCTCATGATTACGAAGCTGACGTGACGCATAAGCTACTACCTTACCATGTTGTATCAATACGCATCACAATCCTCTGCCTGAAGTATCACAATAAACTAAAAATTCTCCAGTCCCATCTGGAAGCGTAAGAATGGGGGCTATCATCAATCTCTGCTTTAATTCCTCAAATGAACTCTGACACTCTGCTGTCCAAGCAAACTGTACATCCTTGCGGGTCAACTGAGTCAAGGGCATTGAAATCTTAGCGAAGCTTGATATAAATCGTCGGTAATAGCCAGCCAATCTAAGGAAACTGCGAACCTCTGCGACAGTACTGGGTATTGGCCATGTCTCTATAGCCACTATCTTCTAGGGGTCCACTTCCACTCCACCTCTGGTGATGATATGACCTAAGTATGAAATACAATCAAGCTAAAATTTGTACTTACTGAACTTCGCATACAACTGGTGTTCCCTGAGAATCTGACGAACTACACGGAGATGCTGCTCATGCTCCGCCTCACTCTTGCTATAGACCAAGACGTCGTCTATAAACACTATCATAAACTAATCCAAATAAGGCATAAAGATACGATTCATGAGGTCCATGAATACGGCTGGTGCATTTGTCGCTCCAAATGGCATAACAAGGAACTCCCAATGCCCATATCTGGATCTGAATGTCGTCTTCGGGCTGTCTTGCTCTCTGATTCAGATCTGATGGTATCCTGACTGTAGGTCAATCTTCGAGAATACTGCAGCTCCCTTGAGTTGATCAAATAAGTCATCTATCCTTGGTAGAGGATATCTATTCTTGATTGTTACTGAGTTCAAGGTAGGATAATCAACACATAATCTTGACATACCATCCTTCATTTTTACAAGAGGCATCGGGGCTCCCCAAGGAGATCCGCTAGCACGAATAAATCCCTTGGTTCTAAGTTTTTCAATCGTACTGTACAAAATTTCCAACTCTGAAGGTGCCAGACTCTCTCTGATACTGGTGCCGTCCCTGGAGTCAAGTCGATAGTGAACTCTCTCTCTCTCTCCGGTGCCATACCTGGAAGCTCTTTGGATAATATGTCAGAAAACTCTTTTACTACTCTGGAAAACCGAACTGCCTCTACTACTGCCATCCGCAAGACTGGGGGAGAAGGTTCTACTTTACCCCTAGAAAAGGAAAACACTGGTCCGCCTGGAATGCCAAAAATAATCCTGCCAATATGGCAGTCTATTCTAGCATACTGATTCTTCAACCAATCCATTCCTAGGACCACATCAAAATCGGCCATCGGGAATTCTATCAATCTAGCGGAAAACTTTCTACCGCTAACTATGATTCGACACGAGAAAAATACTTTATCTACTCCCACAAGACCATTACCAGTAAGTATATTGAACCTTACTGATAATGACTCGAGCTCCAGTCCTATTCATGTAGCGAATTGTACAGACATAAATGAATGCGACGTACCCGAATCAAATAATACTGATGCTAGAAAAGAGTTAATGAGAATGGTACCTGCCACCACCTCACCTGAAGCTAACTCTTCCTCCACGGTCAGAACCATAGCCTGACCTTGCCCTTTGGATGCTGGAAACCTCTTTGTCGGTTCTGCATCTGAGCTTGGGTCTAGGCATACTGTTGGGGTCTCCGCTGCTGGAATGCTTTTGCTTGAGACGACAATGGCCTCGAAGGCTGGTACTGCTGCTGCTACACTGGTGCTAGGGCTGGTCCCCTAACCGATGGACTAGTTAGGTTCGACGATGATGAACTGGCTCTATTCAGGCTGGACCCTATCATGTGGTCCGGTGCCCCACAAGCTAAGCATAATCCCTGTGCTCTGCGACACTCCAAAACAACGTATCTTGGCTTCCCATAATGAGTACAGCCCATTACGGAAGACTGCCTCCGCTTCTGTTGCTGAGGGTACGTCGGTGTTGAATGCTGAATCGACGTAACTGAATTTGCCCTTCGGGGAACTCTAATCGAAAAAGCCCTAGCTGCTAGGGCTGGTGCTGAGGACAGACTCATCGTCCCATGGGACCTCTTCCTGCTTCTGATTCGGTTCACGATCCTCTGCGAGGTATACTCGTGCCTCCTAGCTACCGTCAAGACAGCATCAAAAGTCTGATGCTCGAACTGCTCCACCGCTAGAATAATCTCTAGGTGGAGTCCCTGCTGGAACCGCTGGGCTCGGTCCAACTCGGTCACCACCAAGGTGGAAGCAAACCAACTAAGCCTAGAAAACTCAGTCGCATATCCATCAACTGTCTTGCTCATCTGTTTTAAATTGGTGAATCTCATCTGCAGATCATATCGAGCCACAGCATCAAAGTACTTGATCTGAAACTTGTCACTGAATATCGTCCATGGGACAAGCATCGCCAATCCAACTGCTAATATTGCCCACCAGGTGCGGGTTAAGTCCAATAACTGTAGGCGCACTACAGCCACCTTCTCTCCCTCGGAAATCCTGGCTACCTTCAGGATAACTTCTACGTCCTGAAGCCATGCATCAGCAGCAATAGCATCTTCACTGCCATCAAAGAAGGGAGGGTTCAGGCGCTTGAAATTGTTGGTTGCACTGTTACCTTAATAACCAACTCTGCCCATGGCTGTCTGTACTGTCTGGTGCAGGACATCACCTCGACGATCATGTGATGCAAGCAATTCTCTGATAAGTCCAATCAAGTCCCTGTTGTCGGACTCTGTAGGCTGGAATGGCTGAACTGGGGGCTCTGGGTCTTCAGAGTGCATGGCTCGAGATGCTGCTCCCGAGTGCTAGGCTTGGTCTTCCTGTTGCTGCTAGGGTGCGGGTTGAGCCCCTCCCGGCTGATCGGTAGGAACAATGGGGAACAATAAGGAAGGACCAAAATAAATCAAGGATTTTAAACATGTTATCAGGTCAAGATTTCAGGAGATTCAGAAGTCATGAGTAGAGATCAAAGGCGATTGCTGATTGAGACATCTATTCGGTAAAACTCTCACACATCTTGATTTAACAGACCTGCATGGGCCACCACTTAAACCGCGTCATACCCCAGAACCAAAATACTAGAGAGCGGGGGACAGACATAGCCAGCTACGTATATAGAAGTGTAATCCACCTTGATATACGGTCACGGCTGTCTAGATGTATGAGGGTTTATCTACAAGCCATCAGTCTCTTATGGTCAAAAACAAGCCTAGTGTCTCAATCTCAAGCAAGTAAATACATGTTACAAGATGGTAGATCATCATACATACAAAGTAAGACGTCCCAAACATTACATATTTAGATGATCATGAAGCTAGTCATACAAAATACGAAGACTAGCAAGAGTTTCAGTCATATATGATCAACCCTAAGATTTATTAATCATGTTACAGCCCGTAGGAAGACAGTAAGTAAAGTATACAACACGAGCTAACACTTGCTCGGCGGCTAAACGCCTCAAAAGAATAATTTTACAATTAGAGTAGGAGAGCAAAATGAACCCACTCGTTACCAGGATTTTTTCTAGTGTTAACCATCTGGCAGGAAGGCTAGGAGATCCTCAGGAGCTACTCCGAAATCAAGCCATACAAAACTAGCTGGGTCAGACCCTAAAAAGAGCAAGTGCCACAAAGGAGGCTTCACTTAAGAACTAAAACCAGCATGTCAGAACATAAACGAGAATAATAACTAGAAGACATAAAATGTAAATAAGGCAACAAATAACGAGAGGACGAGGAACTATTTCGGAAGTTAGGTTACAATCCTTAAACCAAACAAGGACCGGGGTTGTAACCCTTTGCCTGAACAGAACCGGGTCTCTAGCCATTTATTGCTAAGAGTAAAGTGTAAGCAAGCATGTCCTGAGATAGCCATGTACTGGATCTAGACAAGACTAGACAGAATTGGACTCCATCCAACATTCACGGCCAAGCAAAGAGTACGGCTTGATACTTTAACTAACTAGGGTTATCACAAGCCTAGTTTTTAGCAAGATACAATGAGATATTCCGACAGTCACAAGCCCTGCAGCTATCCAGGTTATCCAGACGAGGTTCATGTAAGAGTTATCAAGATTTATTAGGTGACTTAGAGTGCAACACATGAACAGTGGGCTGGAAATGTGCTCTACTCATCGGCAGGCTACAAGTCCATCAGGTGTGGCTGGGATAACGAGACCGCCTGTAACTGGAAATATCTCTCTATATGAGCTACTTTGATCAATCTAGTAATTAACCTAGTCAGATTCAGCATGAATCCCTGACCATGGTAACCGGAGATGCAAGTCCTAGTCATGATGCGAGACGAGACTGGTAGCTTATACAAGCACACTCAAGAACAATCACCCATGGTGTCAAGACGAGTTATTACTCAGCATGTCAAAATAGCCATCGCAACAGCATTCAAGATTACATGTCAGGTTTACTTATCAAGATTACCTGTCAAGAGTGCACCACGGCGGGCCACTAGCAAGATTACTTATCTTGTCAAGAGTGCGTCACGAAGGACCACCATCAAGTATTATCATGCCAAGTTGTCTTTCAAGAGTGTATCATGACGGGTTGCTATCTAAAAGTTCCATGTAAAGCCATATTGCCATGACGTGTTCAGGGTTAAATTAAGACAAGTTATGCCCAAGATTCACAATCATCAAATCGGGTAGTCATAAGTTAGGTTGAGTACAAGGTGTAAGCAATTTAAAACATAAAACAATATAATAATAAAAGAATATACAAGGGGCAAGGGCATGGGGGCCAAGGAAGCATGCGGCCAAGGCATGCGATCCGCAGGATGCATACGGTCCGCAGCACCAAAGCGGCCAAGAGATCACGCGGTCTGCAGGATGCTTGCGGTCCGCAGGACCAAGGCAGTCTGCAGGACTAAGGGGGCCCAGGAGCTCATGCGGTCTGCGGGATGCTTGCGGTCCGCAGGACCAAGGGGGACAGGAGCTCATGCGGTCTGCGGGAACTCATGCGGTCTGCAGGATGCTTGCGGTCCGCAGGACCAAGGTGGCCAGGAGCTCATACGGTCTGCGAGAACTCATGCGGTCTGCAGGATGCTTGCGGTCCACAGGACCAAGGCGATCTGTTGGACCAAGGGGGCCAGGAGCTCATGCAGTCTGCGGGAACTCATGCAGTCTGCCTGCTCATCTTCTCCAAAAGTCCGAGAAAGATGGCCATAGAACTCATGAACTCTAACTTGTATAACTCGGCCAAAACCAAACGAAATATAACTTTTCAAAGGTCGAATTTGGGTAAAATGAAATTCTCTTCCACATGGAATAACTAAATTTTGAAAACAAGCAATTTTGACAGATCAAAACCAAAGAAAACCGAAAATGGTACAACTTAGATCTACAAGAATCCATCCGTCCAAATCGAAAACTCCAATTTCTAAAGATGCTTAGAATCATGTAGAGAAGAAGATATAACAATAAAATGGAAGATCCATCATGAAGCAAGTTCACTTGCCTAAGCTCTCTAGGCTGGTAGGAGAGTAATGGAGAAGAAGGAGAAGAAATAAATGGAAGTAATGAAGAGAGAGAAAGGGGTGGTTGGGTTTTAAAGGGGGGATGGTTTTCTGATAGTGAACCAAGCTCAATCAAACCAAGCCAAACCAAAATAAACTAAGCCAAGACTAGGCTAGCAAGTCAAGTCCAACTACGGGTCACCTGACAAACGTCAGAGATCTCGTATACGCATACGGAAATACGTAT